>OY288250.1:10848333-12048333 GCA_958450325.1 Agrostemma githago | reverse complement strand
TCGGTAACAAGTACATTCTAGTCGCGGTTGATTATGTCTCAAAATGGATCGAGACCGTAGCTTCCCCCACCAATGACTCCAAGTTTTCAAGAATGTAATTTTCCCGATATTCGGTATGCCTAGAGCAATAATTAGTGATGGAGGCTCTCATTTTAGGAAAGATTGTAACAGCCCTAAATTTCGCGACCAAAATAATAAATTAAAAACGGAAAACTCAAAGCTGTTACTCCGCACTTAACTCACAAAGCCAAGTGCAAGGCAAATAAAATAATATATAAAGCAACCGAAAAACACGTTGATAAAATAATTGAAACGACGTATAATCTCAATACTTAATTAAATGAAAACGTTGCAGCGAAAGACTTAAATTTTACAAAATTCAAAACGGTTTAAAACAATTGCCAACCGATAATCCGATATAAATATAAATGATTCGGAGATGGTGTTAAATAATAAAATCCTTACTCGCTCAGCATCCCGAAACCAAAATGCACCCATGTAGCATATTAAGTGTACCTATCAACTGTACCCAAACGCAAATAGGTACAGGTTCCAGCGGGGGAACGACCCAAAACAAAGGACGACATCAAAGCTGGGTAAAGTATATTATAATAAAAACGTACACAATAATTATATTTTGTAATAAACCGAAATCAGGGTTAAAAGTCATTATCTCGATACCAAACCACAATACTGTAAAAACAATAGTTAAAACCAAAATCAATCAAAATATATTTTTCAACACCTGTGTGCCAAGGTCTTACCCTTGCACGGTCTAGAGGTAACCACCTGTGCTTAGCTAGACTCATAATAGTGTGCACCTCTCACATTTGGACAGTCAGTAGGATGAAACTGCCAAAGGAGAAAGTCTAACTCCCTAGCGAGTGAGGGCCGGACAATCCTCACTCAAAACAATAGTTTCGGGACGAAGTCCCAGGAACGTCTTAGACGCACCTTAAACCATCTAGACCAACAGAGCTCCCAGAGTCTGTTATAAGTTACCAAAAATTTTACCAAAACAGTACCAATATGTGAGTCGTGTCACAAAGTTCAATATCCAAACATTATGAGTATTATAAAAATTCACATTGACAAAATAATTTATAAAACCACTTTAAAATACAATTTAAACCGAACATGCTCTTTACTTAAATGTGAAAAGGGTAAAACGTCCTTACCTCTCAAGACGGTCAAAACTCAGCTAAAATAAATCCAAAATTCTTTCTCCTCGAACCCACGAACTACAAATAATATAAACCGATTTAATAACTTACTCCCCCAGACTAATAAATATTAAAACAACTTTAACTTATTACGTCAAATGACTATCATCCTGGGACATAACTAACGCATCCCCAATTTACTCATTACTCAAACTCACAAAATATGATTTTAGATATAATCCTACTAGAATCTCAAATCACAAAATTAGCTGAGCAATAACCTATATTCATAAGGTATGACAAATATGCTCACACTAATCTAACGCACCAACTTTTCATCATGGTAAACTTGTAAGTTAATACTATACGGAGTAACACTTAAATATAACACCCCTACAGGAACTTCTCTTACTAAAAAAATTTTCCTCCTCCTTCTCTCTACAAAAAAACCCCAAAACCAAAACCAAAACCCTAAGTGACCACCTTCACAGCCGCCACCACCATCTACCTTCCTATCTTCCATCCTTGCCGGAGATGGGGTTTTCCAACCCCATCTCCGGCCTCCCGATCATTCCACTTCTATGATTGAAGGTTCTCACACCACATTCCTACTGTTTATGCACATAGGGTCCGTCACTTGCTCGTCTTTTGTTTTGGTTTCTTGTCGGTCTGAGTTTTGTCGTGTCCGATCGACTCCGATCGTCGACTCTTTCTTCCGATCGTGCTCCGACTCCCTCTCCTGGACGTACGTCCTCCCTCTCCTCGCCTGTCGGTCGATCTCTTTGGCTTTGTCCGGTCGTCGCTGGGGAGGTTGCCGGTGTGGTATGTTGTTTGTTTAGGGTCTTTCCTCACTACTTATGATCTAAGTAGTGTTTCTCTTCAATTTCTAGAGATGTTCCCCCTCCCCTCGCCCCCTTCCCCCATCTCTAGTAAGTTGTTGAGTTGTTTTTTTTTCTTTTTGTTTTGTTCTGGGGTTGTCTTGCATGGATGGCTAGGTGTTCCCCCCTCCCCCCTCCCCTCGCCCCCTTCCCCCATCGTAGCCCTATGCAAGACTGTCTGGGATGGGATTTTTTTATGGGTCGTTTTAGGTCTCGGGTGGGGAGTGGCTCACGTATGGGTCCGTTGCTGGTTGTCTTTGTCCGTCGGTCGATTTTGTCGTTCTCGGGTGTTTTAGGATCGGGCCTTCTTTCTCTTTCCGTCTCTCGTTTGGTCTTTTCTGTGTCGTGAGCAGTGACCTACTCTTTGTTTGCATGTGTGCTTGGGAATGTTTCTTGGTGTGGATTGTTGTTCATTGTTGTGGTTTGATTGGGGTTGGAGATAGGTTGGTTGTTTGGGTTTGGGTGGATGGTTGTGATGGTGGATTCTGTTTAATGGTAATGACGCATCTTTGTTATTTGAGGTCGTGTTTGTTTTTCACAATAATCTCCTTTAGGAGTCCGATGAATTTGGTGTTCGGGGGTCTTGGATGTGTTGGTTCTACTCTAGAATCTGATTCTAGAGTGGTCAATAGAAAGATTGAGAAGTGGCGCAGTCTCCTTATCGTCATCTCGGTTTGCTCGTTGATTTGCTTGCCTTGTTCTAGGTGTGTTCGATCACCAAAATGCAGAAGTTTCTACTCCATTGATGACAGGTCACCTGTTATTCACCCTTTCTCTCTACGTCTTTATGGCGTAAGTGCATTTTGTTTGTGTCAATCGTCCCATCAGCGGTCTTGTGGAGTCTACACTTTGGATGATGATGCGGTGGATGCTAATGCTCGTGATCTCTCTATTGCTCCCTGTCAACAAGATTTGGCCCTTGGACAACGTAGTTTCATCATGTTTAGACTTTATTTAAGTTTTATTATGTTCGTATTGTATTATGTAATTATCCGATTTCTTAACAAAAGAGCACACTTTATAGGTGTGTCTCTAAACTTGTTGTAGGGTGGTTTGACTTCGTTGGCAAAATATATATATATATATATATATATATATATATATATATAACACCCCTGCATCATCACTGCGTCATCACTTGTTTACAAACAAGCCCCTGCATCCTCTCTTAACCACGCCTCCTCTCGCCAATTTGTTATATTATTACAAAGAATCAATTGTCCTACTAATCACCCGAATTCTACACCGAAATAGTTCGATAATACCAATTGACAACTTTTACGAAAATAATCACTCATCCACGAGGAAGAATAATAATATAATCGGAATAACCTGGTACCCACAAATCGTTTGACACAACGTCTATTAACCCCGACCCATGATATTAAACTAAAATCGCCTTATAAAATTGTACAAAACAAGATTTAAGAAGCTGAAATTAGTAAAAGTGAAGTACTTACAATTAATCTAATATTGAAAGAGGACAAAAAGCAAACAGATTGAATCGAACGATGACGGACATGATTGTAACCCACGAGAAACAGAGGGTGAAAGTTGACGAGGAAGAAAGGATTTGCGTGGGAAGGAAGTAGAGACAATCAAAAAGGGTTTTTCTTTTGTTTTTGTATGCTGTTCTACTTGGAGAAATCGGGTGGATTTATAAATAATATTAGGTTTTTTTTTTCTTTTTTGTTTGTGTGTTTAATTCAAAGTCTAAGTCAAAAATAAGTCGTTTTTAAAATTAACGTTTTGCTTTTTAAAATAGTCCAAAAGCCGTTTACTCTATAAAGGTCCAAAATACTTTAAATTTTATAACGACAGAGAAAATATTTTTCCAACTTAAAGCCCGATTTAAATAAAATAGAAAACTAACACCTTTTAAATGACTCATAAAATAACGGGGTGTTACAGACTTACCTCCTTAAAACAAAACTTCGTCCTCGAAGTTTAAACTAAACGAGATGTTACAGACTTACCTCCTTAAAACAAAACTTTGTCCTCGAAGTTTAATTTACTCCTTAAAATAAAGTTTCTCATTATTCATGTGTCCAAAATGACCCGTTCACTCCATATATCCAAAATCCGTCAAAATTTCTCATATATATATCCAAAATAAACCATTTGCTCCATATATCCAAAATCCGTCAAAATCGACACGTAACCGTTAAGATGTCTCTTAGTTCTAATTCCTCAAAAATCCAAAAGTACCTAATTCCTCAAATTTCAAAGTACACAACTTCACCACCACCTAAATTCACAAGATCACCTAATTCCACAAGATATTAACAATGTTCAAAATCATCAAAATTCTCGTATTCCTCAAACTACAGGATAATACTAGTGTTCGAAACTACCAAAATTCTCATATCCCTCAAAGGTAAAAGTATCACTAAGAAAGGTAGGAGCATGTCGGACAAAATAATTAAGATTATTTTAAAAAATTCAAAAATTTGAGATTTCACAAGTTCAACCTTTTTTTTTCCACAAGTGCGAAATGCACAAAATCAATCAATACGTGCATTGAGCACAACCAAACCATCATAGATGCATTGAGCATAAAAACCAATAATATGTGCGTTGAGCACAAATAAACCATCAACATCGTTGTGCTAATTAAGCACCAACAATAACCAATATATCCATATTTGTAACCGATAAACAATAATACCATGAAACCTCACAAGAATAATGTCAAATTAACCCAAAGCAATGTAGTCATACATATTTCTATCCCCCTTAAAATAAAGCTTCGTCCTCGAAGCACAAAAATAATCTTAGGCAAATGAGGATATTCATATCTCCTGGTTGTCCCATCTTCCCAAATAGCCTCCTCCAAATTGTTATTGTTCCACAAAAATTTCACCAATCTTGTTTCACCGCAACGAGTTTTACGCACCTTACGATCTGAAATCTAAACAAAAGTCTTTTCACAAGTCATAGACTTATCAAGCTCAAGGGTCTCGGGGTCTAACACATGTGACGAGGTCACTACTGTATTTCCTTAGTTGGGAACATGGAACGCCTCAGGAAATCGTTCAAAATCAGCTAATACGCTCCAAAATTTCATATGTCTAATTAACTTTGGGCTCAATTTGCCTTCCTTACCAAACCTCAAATTTCGCATGTCTACGAGTTTTATCTACATTACTCTTTTAACCATCCTAAGTTGCTTCCATCTACTCATGTACACTCTTAACCTACTCAACCATTTCAGTTATCATCTCAGACCCTAAAACCACAGTCACGCTAATATCACCTCAACACACCAGATTACTATACTTACGTCTGTAAAACACCTCAAATATTGTCATCTGAATTGTAAATCGATAACTATCATTATATGTGAACTCAATATATAAGATCTAACTTATCCTCTCAAACTCCTTGAAATTATAAGGTACAAGCTCTAAACATGTCCTCAAGTATTTGATTTGTCCTTTCTGTCTGACCATCAGTAGCTGACTTACATGTTGTACTCATCTAAAACTTGGTTCCCAAAGCTGCATGAAGGTTGTCCCAAAACATTGAACCAAATCTGACATTCTATCTAATACTCCATAAAGTCTTACCACATAATGTATATAAGCATCAACAAGTAGTTTCTTCTCTCATATATCTTTCATGGGAATAAAATGTGCACTCATAGTTAATCCATTAATTATAACCCAAATCATATTATTAACTTTCTGTGACCTTAACATTCCAACTATAAAATCCATAAAGATTAAACTCCACTTTCACTCGAGAACTTCTAAAGGTTGTAACTTTCCTTGAGATCTCCTATATTCACTATGAAACTTCTAAAATATCAAGTATCAAGCCACAAAATCTGCAATTTTTTTTTTTTTTTTTTTTGGTAAAGGGTAAGTATATATATATATATAATTGAGATCAATGTACAAATAAGTGACTACATCAGCTTATGCAGCCATCTAGCATCTTTAGTCTGTATCGGGTATTTGATCTTACACTTTATTCTATTCTTAACATCCAATTTGATCAATTTAGCAATACTTTGCGGATGCTACAATTTTCCTTCAATTCTGCAAATATTTCGGCTCCTCCATATGTGCTATATCGCTGCATTCAACATTGCTCTCAAGATATTACACTGGAGCTTAGTACCCCGCATCTTGCTTGCCCATTTAAGTCCATCAAAACGCGAAATCGACTTCTCTACCCATGCACCGAGCAGACCCATCACCCGTGAACTCCAATTACAACCAAAAAACAAGTGCTCAAGATTCTCCTCATCCGCCTCACAAAAGTAGCAACGGTCAGAATTAGAAACCCCGACCCCAATTTTTTCCTCGTGTTTAAAGCCTCCCTAAACACTAGCCAAGAAATGAAGCTATGTCTCGGGATACTCCAACCACTCCAAACCAGTCTAGCCCAATCAACCTTCGGTCTAGCTGCCCTCAACTCGTGATAGGCCCTAGAGATCGAAAATCGAATAAGTGACCCATGCCAAAGGCCATTCACAAACATATCATTAATGTTGTCCTTAACCTGGCAAATTTTCCACCACGCCCAAGTAGCATCTGTATTTGGCTGATAATCACGTCAACCACTCCCTTTCAGATAGATGTTATTCACCCACCGGACCCAAAGACGATCCGGTTGATCAAACACCCACGAAGCCAACTTAGCTACAGTAGCCTCATTCCAAATGTACAAATCTCTAATCTCCAATCCTCCTTCATCCTTCGGACAACACAACTTCTCCCAACTCACAAGAGCTCGATTTGTTCCTTCCACACCGCCATCTCATAAGAAATTACGGCATATAGAACCAATCCGAGTCATCACAAACTTCGGGATAATAAACACCATGGCCCAATAATTGTGCAATTGAGAAAGCACAGATTGGACCAGAGTCAATCTACCCGCATAAGACAATTTGCGTGCGCCGATGCTGGAAATTCTCGCAATAATGCGAGTAATCAATCTGCCACAATCATTTTTCCCTAATCGATTACTCTGAATAGGCAACCCAAGATAACGAAAAGGAAAAGTACCTTCAACGCAGCCTGAATACTGGAGTATCTCGGCCTTCCTGTCCTCATCCACCCCGACAAAGTATGCATGTTATTTACCCACACTTATACTAAGCCCTGAGGCCCTACTGAACTTTGCAAAAGCCTGCCACAAGAACTCCATCGAGTCCTTCTCCCCTTTACAGAAAAGGAGCAGGTCATCAGCAAACAACAAATGGGTCAGCTTCATTGCACCACATTTCGGGTGATACTTAAATTGCCTATCCAAACCTCCATATGTCAAGATTCGTGAAAAGTAATCCATACAAATCGTGAACAACAACGGAGATATAGGATCCCCTTGCCTCAGTCCCCTTTTACCACGAAAAAATCCAAAATTATCACCATTAGCACACAACGAATAAGAGACGGTCTCAATACATTCCAAGATCAGTCTGCGAAAATGATCAAGAAAATCAAGAGCCCTCAGCATCTGATCCACAAAGCACCACTCAACCAAGTCATACGCCTTATGGATATCCACCTTAAACAGGCAACGAGGTGAAATCCTCCCCCTCTTATACAGTCGAACAAGGTCCTGACAAATCAACACATTCTCTAAAATACTCCTTCCTTCAATAAAACCTCCTTGAGTAGGAGAAATTATATCAGGCAAAACTTTAGCAAGTCTAGAGCACAGGATCTTCGCAATACATTTATAGAGCACATTGCAGCAAGCAATCGGTCTAAACTCCTTAACAGACTGAGGCCTGCTCACCTTCGGAATCAAGACAATATTAGCACAGTTCAATTGTTTAAGCAATTTACCTGAGACAAAAAAGTCTTGAATAGCTTTCACAATATCCGCACCGACAATATCCCAAGCATCAAGAAAGAACTGACTCGAGAAACCATCCGGACCCGGCGATTTATCTCGAGGGATACTCTATAGCGCCGGCTTTATTTCATCTTGAGTTACACTTGTCTCCAAAATCAATTTATGTTCTGGAGTACAAGTTTTACCCCTTCTGACCAAGCTCACGCTAACCGACTCAACCTCCTGAGATTCACCAAGCAACCCCCTGTAAAAACTCAGAAAAGCCGCTTCAATTTCCTCCTTATTCTCGCATAAACGACCCTCCGCATCAGCGAGCTTCACTATTGCATTATGTGCCCTTCTTGCTCGTAAAAGACCATGAAAATATGCAGAATTCATATCCCCGTCTCTTACCCATTTTTGTTTGGCCTTTTGACTCCAAAAATCCGCCCTCGCTTCCAGCAATCGACGTATCTGATCATTCATATCCGACTCCTCAATCAGCGCGGCAGCAGACCTGTCCGTGCGAACAGCACTGCAATTGATCGAGTTTAGCTTCTGCCTGCAAACAGCAATTTTCGATATCCGAAAACCCAGCTGCATTAAGCAACTTCAACGACCTCTTCAGTTCGCGCAACTTCGACACCACCTGAAACATGGGTGTACCTCTTATCATCCCTCCCCACTCAGCAGCCACGCATGAAATGAAGTTCGGGTCTTTACTCCACATGTTCATATACTTGAAACTTCTATTCCTCCTCGATGGGGTTGCTCCAATTGCACAATACATGGGCAATGATCAAACGTCCCTTCGGGAAAAAAATTCGTAAACCCATTCGGAAATAAGTCCAACCAATCGTCATTCACCAAACATCGACCAATTCGACTAAAGACCCTAGTTTCAACCACTTTATGTTTATTGTTCCACGTAAACCAAGACCCACACGCCTTGTAGTCACTAACTTCACAATTCGCTAGACAGTCTCGAAATTGCCCCATTTCCTCCTCTGAAGACACTCCTCCAAGACGTTCACGAGCATCCACAACACAGTTGAAATCGCCCACGATCATCCAAGGCCCCTTTCGAGCATAGGATTCAAGTCTCCTCCAAAGATCGACTCTCTCTGAGATAGAATTAAAGGCATAAACGAATGTAAGCCAGTATTCCTTCCCTGAGGTAGTAGATAATTTGACATGAATACTCTGACTACTATACTCCACTATCGTCAAATTCACCCTCTCATGTTTCCACAAAAGCCAAACTCGACCTCCTTTATGACAATGACTGTTTGTAGTAATGCTCAATTCATGAAACACGTTCCGATGAACTTTAGAATACGCTTTATTCTTTATTTTAGTTTCTAATAAACCAAAAACATCAACCTGCTGCTTTCTAAAAAAATCACAAATTGCACGTTGCTTATTTATATTACACATGCCACGTACATTCCAACACCCTATATTATGTACCTCCATGAATAACCAATTCAAGCCTGACACCTTCATTTTCCACACCGTCTTTCTTCCTAGGAGACTCACCTCTTAATACCCCCGCAAATGAAACTCCTTTGTCTCCATTCGGAGCTTGCTTCAAAGTAGGCTGTTTCACTGTCAGTTTAGGAACAGGTTTAGGAACAACTACCGGAGCCGACCCCACAGGCTTAGGACGCATAGCAGGCTTAGGGTCCGGTATTTTCCTCTGTTTTGCCTCAACCCGAGCCTTTCTCAGCTCCTCCTTCTTGCATTCTGCAGCATCATGCCCATATCCATTACATTTCTAACATGAAATGGGTTTCCATTCATATTTAACAAAGATTTCAACAACACATCCATTCTCATCCAAAAATTTAACAACATTTTTGAATTTTTGTCCCACCTTGGCCATAACCATGACCCTAGCATATCCTAACCTCGTACGTTCTTCCGTAGCTAAGTCAGACTTAACATACGGACCGACCAAAGAGGCAATTTTAAGAAGGCACCTTCCTCAACATTTCAGCGGAAGCTCATGAAGTTGAATCCAGATAGGAACTTCATGAACATCTGCCTTATCTAATTTCGCGTCAGGAGTCCATTCTTTTACGACAAGAGGTTTATTATCAAACATAAACACACCGAGGTTCAGATTTTTTACCTTCGCGTCTTTTTCTTTGAATCGAACCACGAAAATGCCATTCGGAATAAATGAAATTTTGTCGATCCCATGCTCCTTCCAAATTCTTTTCACATAACCCTCTATGACCTCCCATGGTGGATTGGCGCCCATTATGAAACAGTACACAACGTTGCTCCAATACTCAATTTCATCTTCCATATCATCTTCAGACAGCCTCAACAATTCTTCCTCCTCTTCGACGTCAACAATTTTCTTTCCTTCTCTTTGTTTCCATCCACTATTCTCCTCATTTGGAACCGTCTCAGGGACATATTCAGAAACATTCTCAGATAACTCATCAGACTCCGATTCCGAATCGAAATTCAGGCCTGGAATATCATTCAGATTACTCGAAGTCTGATCATCATCTTCTTCTGCCCTAATTTTCGAACTCGACGTGTTCTTCTTGATCAATTCCTCCTTCGCTGCTCGAGTCATCGGTTTCGGACCTAAAGAAACTGGCCGCGCAGGCTTCTTCCTCATCGTGACACGCAGCCCAGTTTTGTCGACGTCAAAACTGGCCGCGCCGGAGATCAAACGCAGGACAAACGGTGTTCGCACAATTCGCCCTAATCGCCAGACGTTACAGAGAGCGCACGTAGTTGCATTACTCTGCAATTTATTTCTTAATAGTAGACCATCAAAAATCTAATTCCAAATCCACATGCGTTTTATCACCTCCCAAATAAACATAACACATCTTTTCCTTTAATTCCTTGTGGTTAGGTATACAAATTTTATCTCAACACTTAATATATCTATTCTCATCGCGCTTGACAAAGCTGACTCATTCACCAACCAACTTATCCTAGAAAAATCTATCACCACCTTGTAACTCTCTAATAACACTCATTAATTTACTCTTAACAGATAACACACTAGACGGGGTTTCTAAAGTTGCCATTTTGGTCCCAAATATTAGAGACTCTTTCATCAGCTTATCATGATACATCCCTAACTGTATTGTATGATAAAATTTACTTAAGGCATCGGCCACCACGTTGGCATTTCCTACATGGTATTGTATCTCGATCTCATAGTCCTTAATCAAATCCAACCACCTTCTCTATCTCACGTTTAGCTCCTAATGAGTAAATATATATCTTAAATTTCTGTGATCATAAGAACGTTAAAAGGATACACCAGTATGTCTCCAATTTTTCAAGGCAACGACTACGGTTGCTAACACTAAATCATAAATAGGGTAATTTTTTTTCACAAAAGTTCCACTGCCTAAATGCATAACTAATCACTTTCTTATTCTGCACAAGAACACAACCTAATCCATTCAGACGCATATGTATAAACCTCATAATCGTGATTTCCATTCGGTAAGGCCAACACCGAAATAGTGGTCAATTTCTTCTTTAAAATTCAAAACAATTCCTCACACCCCTCATCCCAAAGAAATTTTGTTGCTTTATCATCAGTGTAGTCATTGATCTATCTATTTGCAGAATCCTTCACAATTCTCCTATAGTAACCAACTAAACCCAAAAGTTACGAATTTCAGTCACAGATTTCGATCCAAGTCACTCCTTAACAATCTTAGCAGGATCTACCGATACTCCATCCTTAGATATAATATTCCTCAAAAATTACTCGAACCAGCCAAAATTACACCTCAAAAATTTAACATATAACTATTTTTCTCTCAAAATGTCTAAGATAATTTGTAAATGTTCCTCATTTTCTTCTTCATTCTTTGAATAAACTATGTCATTAATGAATATTAGAACAAATACTCAAATCCATAAACACATCAAGTGCACTATGTCATCAATGAATATCACAACAAATTTACCTAGGTTAGTCCTCAAAGTTTGGTTCATCAAATCCATAAACTCATGAAGTGCACTCGTCAACCCAAAAGACATCACAGTAAACTCACTATGGCCATATCCAGCAGAAAATATACTCTTAGGTAAATCCTCAAACACTATCATCAATTGATGGTTCCCAAATCGCAAGTCAATTTTAGAGAAAATAGGCTCCCTTCAACTGGTTAAATAAGTCATCAATTTTAGGTAAGGATACCTATTCTATATAGTAACTTATTCAATTCCCAAAAATAAATACAAAACTTCAAGTTCTATCCTTCTTTTTCCACAAATAAAACAGGCGCAAGGCGACACACAAGACCTAATATACACATTCTCCATCAGTTCATCCAGTTGTTTCCTTAAGTTCTTGCATTTCTAAGGGCGTCATATGGTATGGTGATTTAGCTATTGGACTCGTTCCTGACACTAGGTCCATCTTGAACTCAAATTCTCTAAATATAAGCCATTTGCGGTATATCCCCAGTAAACACATCAACAACCTCACTCACTACTGGAACTTCACTCAGGTCAAGATTTTCAATCCTCAATTTCCTTTATATGACACAAAATCGGCTCGGCTCCCCTAAATAAATGTTTTTTTTTCACTCTCTTAGCAGAAATAAGCTTCACCCTATATCCTTTACAAGACAACTATAAGATACTCTCACACTTTAAACTCTCTTACAGAAACTTTACTATGTCCACGAATAATATTTGCCAAATGAGATTCGAGTCAATCTATCCTCAAAAATCACATCAAAGTAAGGTAATGAGAATTCTAACAAGTCTACCTCAAAATCATGATCACCAAGACATATCCTTATACATCCTTTTACGGTTTACTAAGTCCACAAATGACTGACAAAAATCAAAATCCACAATTTCACTAGATTTTCACCTTCAATTTATCCACTGAAATAAAAGAGTAAGATGCACTAGGATCAAACAAAACACGAGGTGAAATAAGGTTTAAAATTATCAAACCAATGTTTATACTCTCAACTTCCTCTTTATTCATGGCATAAACTTTCCAATATATGACATCCCAATAAGTTTAAGCATAAGATGGTTATATCTCAAATAATAACGTACATAGAGCTCTCTTCGATCGCAGTTCAACAAGGCAGGGGTAATAGTACTAAAGCATGACAAATATAAACCATGACAAATATATATAAACATAATATTTATGCGTATGCAATCCACCCAATCCACCCAACACTCTACTTTTATATATAAAGGTAAAAGATTAATTTTTTTTTTAAAACCATGTCAAATATAAAGGAAGTATTTTTTTTTGAATAAAAGTAAAAACGTTTTTTTTTCTTTTAAACCATTTCGAATTTTGCAAAACATTTTCGGAAAGACCTATTGCTCTGATACCAACTGTAAAAGCCCTAAATTTCGCAACCAAAATAATAAATTAAAAACGGAAAACTCAAAGCTGTTACTCCGCACTTAACTCACAAAGCCAAGTGCAAGGCAAATAAAATAATATATAAATCAACCGAAAAACACGTTGATAAAATAATAGAAACGAAGTATAATCTCAATACTTAATTAAATGAAAACGTTGCAGCGGAAGACTTAAATTTTACAAAATCCAAAACGGTTTAAAACAATTGCCAACCGATAATCCGGTATAAATATAAATGGTTCAGAGATGGTGTTAAATAATAAAATCCTTCCTCGCTCAACATCCCGAAACCAAAATGCACCCATGTAGCATATTAAGTGTACCTATCAACTGCACCCAAACGCAAATAGGTACAGGTTCCAGCGGGGGACGACCCAAAACAAAGGATGTCATCAAAGCTGAGTAAAGTATATTATAATAAAAACGTACACAATAATTATATTTTGTAATAAACCGAAATCAGGGTTAAAAGTCATTATCTCGATACCAAACCACAATACTGTAAAAACAGTAGTTAAAACCAAAATCAATCAAAATATATTTTTCAACACCTGTGTGCCAAGGTGTTACTCTTGCACGGTCTAGAGGTAACCACCTGTGCTTAGCTAGACTCATAATAGTGCGCACCTCTCACATTTGGACAGTCAGTAGGATGAAACTGCCAAAGGAGAAAGTCTAACTCCCTAGCGAGTGAGGGCCGGACAATCCTCACTCAAAACAATAGTTTCGGGACGAAGTCCCAGGAACGTCTTAGACGCACCTTAAAGCATCTAAACCAACAGAGCTTCAAGAGTCTGTTATAAGTTACCAAAAATTTTACCAAAACAGTACCAATATGTGAGTCGTGTCACAAAGTTCAATATCCAAACATTATGAGTATTATAAAAATTCACATTTACAAAATAATTTATAAAACCACTTTAAAATACAATTTAAACCGAACATGCTATTTACTTAAATGTGAAAAGGGTAAAACGTCCTTACCTCTCAAGACGGTCAAAACTCAGCTAAAATAAATCCAAAATTCTTTTTCCTCGAACCCACGACCTACAAATAATATAAACCGATTCAATAACTTACTCACCCAGACTAATAAATATTAAAACAACTTTAACTTATTACGTCAAATGACTATCATCCTGGGACATAACTAACGCATCCCCAATTTACTCATTACTCAAACTCACAAAATACGATTTTAGATACAATCCTACTAGAATCTCAAATCATAAAATTAGCTGAGCAATAACCTATATTCATAAGGTATGACAAATATGCTCACACTAATCTAACCCACCAACTTTGCATCATGGTAAACTTGTAACTTGATACTATACGGAGTAGCACTTATATATAACACCCCTTGCATCATCACTTATTTACAAACAAGCCCCTGCATCCCCTCTTAACCACGCCTCCTCTCGCCAATTTGATATATTATTACAAAGAATCAATTGTCCTACTAATCACCCGAATTCTACACCGAAATAGTTAGATAATACCAATTGACAACTTTTACGAAAATAATCACTCATCCACGAGGAAGAATAATAATATAATCGGAATAACTTGGTACCCACAAATCGTTTGACACAACGTCTATTAACCCCGACCCATGATATTAAACTAAAATCGCTTTATAAAATTGTACAAAACAAGATTTAAGAAGCTGAAATTAGTAAAAGTGAAGTACTTACAATTAATCTAATATTGAAAGAGGACAAAAAGCAAACAGATTGAATCGAACGATGACGGATATGATTATAACCCGCGGGAAACAGAGGGTGAAAGTTGACGAGGAAGAAAGGATTTGCGTGGGAAGGAAGTAGAGACAATCAAAAAGGGTTTTTCTTTTGTTTTTGTATGCTGTGCTACTTGGAGAAATCGGGTGGGTTTATAAATAATATTAGGGTTTTTTTTTCTTTTTTTTTTTGTGTGTTTAATTCAAAGTCTATGTCAAAAATAAGTCGTTTTTAAAATTAACGTTTTGCTTTTTACAATAGTCCAAAAGCCGTTTACTCTATAAAGATCCAAAATACATTAAATTTTATAACGGCATAGAAAATATTTTTCCAACTTAAAGCCCGATTTAAATAAAATAGAAAATTAACACCTTTTAAATGACTCATAAAATAACGGGGTGTTACAAAGATACCTTTGAACACCTTCTTAAGAAATATGGTATCACTCACAAGATGTCCCTAGCCTACCACCCACAATCAAATGGGCAACCCGAGAAATCTCCAACCGTCAAATCAAGAGAATTTTAGAGAAAGTTGTCAATAAACACCGAAAGGATTGGTCATTAAAGTTAAATGACGCCCTTTGGGCATTGAGAACGGCTTACAAAGCGCCGATTGGAACCACTCCTTATCGTCTTGTATTTGGTAAAGCTTGTCATTTACCGGTGGAAATAGAACACAAAGCCAAATGGGCAATCAAAGAGCTAAACTTCGATGAGAGTGTTGTAGGAGATAATCGCCTTCTCCAACTACAAGAATTGGAAGAACTACAACTTGAAGCCTACGAAAATTCGAAGATCCACAAAGAACGAACTTGCCAATGGCACGATTCTCGAATACTTCGTAAGGACTTCTTCGTTGGTGATAAGGTATTACTCTTCAACTCTCGCTTTAAGCTCTTTCCCGATAAGTTGAAATCAAAATGGTCGGGTCCATTCGAAGTGACCAAGGTACAACCATATGGATCAATAAAGATATCTAGCCCAGAAACCGGGAAATTTATGGTTAATGGACAACGTTTGAAGATTTATCATCCCGGTCACGTTCGTGAGACCTTTTCTACCGTGAAGTTTGGTGAGCTCCCATTGGGGAGCGTTGTTTGAACCCCTCTCGCAATTGATGTAGGTTTGGTGGTATCCTCAACAACCACCTTGTATATATGTATCATATTTCTTTGAGTTTATTAGTTTTGTTAGCTTGAGAACAATGGTTGAACTTGGATTTCACCATGGAGCATTTATTTGGATGAAGATCAAGCTTTTGGAGAAGTTATGGAGCTTAAATTGAAGACCACAAGCATGTTTGTGGGAGATATTGATTATGTAATGTGAGTCGAGTCAATATTTGAATCTCTAGGTGATTATTGAAGAGCCATGAAATGGCAAGGTGGAAAAACGAAGCAAAGAAGACCGTCGGGCGAAACTTCGCCCGGTGAGACTTGACCGGGCGAAACTTTGCCCTACGAAAAGTTGCCAGAATTGCCAAGATTGACGAAGTTACCGTCGGGCGAAATTTCGCCCGATGGGAATCTCCCCAGGTGAAACTTCACCCGGTGGAAAAAAGTTGGCAAAATGATTTTCACGACGAAAACCCGTCGGGTGAAATTTCACCCGGCGACATGAGCTTAGCCGGATCACCTACACCTATTTCCTCACTACACTATCAATTCCCTCCTTCACATTTACCCCACATAACTTTCCCTCCAAAATTTTTACAGAAAATTTTTACCAATCACTTTACAACTTATTATTTCCCTCCTCAACCACTCTTATTTGTATCACCTTTTTACCTCACTCTTCATTTCACCCTTCTCACCCATCATAAAATCATCAAACCACCTTGCATACACCCCAACCTCCATTCATAACTTCATCTTCTACTCGGGTGATTGTAATTTTGGGTTCTTGAAGAAGGTAAAGAAAGGTAAAGAAACTTTCTTGCAAACACATTATTATGGAGACAAGAGCTCAACGAGTCGCTCGAAAACAAGGTATGGGTTCGACTTCTAAACCTTCTAAATGTTCTACATCTTCTAGTAAGTCTTCTAAGCCCAAACTTTTACCTTGTCCTAATACACCTTTAGCTCGAACCTTCTCTGAAATGACCTTTCAGAGTACAAGGTGGCCTTGTCCGTTCACAATGAAAATTTTAGGAATAGAGGACGATATTAGAGAGTTATCGTCAAGGACCGGAACTAGCGGACTCCTTAGTCTCACGGCTTCTACATATAAAGATCTTACTTGCGAGTTCTTAGGTACTTGTACTATCGATAACCGGACCACACCAAGAAAGTTTAAATTTAGATTATTCGGTAAAAATCACTGTTTGACTACTTCCGAGTTTGGCTTACCTTTAGGCTTACCCTCATCGGGTACCGGACTAAGTAAACCCCCGAGTGATTTTCAAGCTAGTGCGTCTAGAAGACACCTTTGGAGGTGCATAGCACGTGGTCAACGAGATTTCGAACCTGATTCAAACTTTACCGCCGAAGTTCGTAACCCCGCAATTCGTTACTTCTCCGAGATACTCTCCCACTGCCTTTTGCCATCTACCGATAATATTCTTACCCTTGATGTGTGCGTCTTGCAATTGATTTCTGACGCCTTGCTTGGTAACCCTAACCCCTAAGACCTACCACTTATCGTAGCGTTGCATTTTCATCGTGTTATTGTTGCTCAACGCCCTTTTGTAGACTGTGGAGGTCTTGTGACCTTAATTGCGACCAACTTGGGTTATGCAACCAACCACCTTATTGCACTTGACAATCATGTTTGGCTTGACGAGGCCTATCTTCCGACTTGGATCTTTAATGTACCCGATCATCGACTCGCCTCCATTAGCCATGACCGTGCTTTAATAGTCCCTAACACATACCGAACCAATATTTATAATTGCCACAATTGGGACCTACCCCTAGGTCCCGGTGAATTCCGACTGAACGAGACTGAGTCGGGAGTGGAGGTTTGGGAGTATGCGCAATACACATTACCCGAGGGTCGTACGATCTACGACCTTAGTGAGTTAGAACCCACTTGGGGCATACTACCCTATCCCGGGACTCCGACGGTTTCCTTCGCGTCGAATGATTACCCAATCTAGACCCTCTCCATAAGTCGGTAGGTGGTGTGTGTTGTGTGTTGTTTGTGTGTGGTTTGGGTCGGTGAGCCTTAATCATCTACAATTACATGACTGTGAATTAATCTTGTTCCTCGTTCCTTGTTGTTTCATCATATTATAACCATTGTGATTGTTTTATTTCGAATTAAAAAATTGCAAGCTGTCCCACTGTCCCATCAATTGTTGCGGCCGAAGCGGCCTAGGTATTGCTCCCGGTCTTTAGGCGATGTGATTATGGTATTGACCTTTTTGAAAAATCCAAATTTTTAATCAATTTTCTCAATTTTTCTTAATCCGGGCTAGGTGACGTGACTACACCTACGCCCAATTTTTCACCATTTCGTTTTCAATTTCTTTTCTTTCATTTTCATTTTCATTTTCTTAGCCACTTGGCTAGGGTCTAGGTGATGTGATTGCACCTAGGCCCGCCACTATTTTATCGCTTTCTTTATTTTTTATTTTTCTTTTATTAAAAATTTATAAAATCCAAAAACATTTGTAAAAACATAAAATCCAAAAAGATTTTTCTTATTTTTCTTTTCCATCTTTTTCGTTTTTCCCCTACTTGTCCAATGAGGACAATATACAGCTTTGGTGTGGGGAAGGAGTCTACTATCTTTTATTTTTCTCAAAAATATTTTAAAAAACCATAAAAATTTGAAAAATTCAAAAAATCAAAAACATTTTCCGTTTTCTTTTCTTTTCTTTTCTTGTTTCTCGTTATGTTTTGTGTCCCGTGTACGGTCTTGTTCTCTACTCTTACAGGTGACCACCATCTTAGTAGCACGATTTGAAGAGATTATAGAAGCAACCCGCTAGGTAATATCCTTCCTTTTCGCTTCCTTCTTTCTTTATTTTTATAGAGAAGTTAGGTTGTTGCTATTGGAGACTCTCGAATTTGAGCATTTTGGGTGCTATGGTTGATTTTGTGCTTGTATGTCGATGGAGTATGGAGTACATGACCTTACTTGTGTTTTCTTTTATTTGCCTTTTCCTTTTCGTTTGTCTCTTTTGCTTTTGTATAGTGTGTTTAGGATTAAAACTTTTCGAAAACCCGATTACAAACCTTTTACAAGAGTTTACATTCCATTGTAAATAACTCATTGTAGATTTTGGACCTTAATCTAGTAGAATGACTCTAAGGCAATGAATTTGTTGATCCTTTAGCTTGAGTCCACCTTTTCTACTAGAGGTTTACTTCAGGGTTTGCATTTGACCACCTTGACCACCCATGGAGGAGTTAGGCCTTGGTTCCTGCATCCCGTTCTGTAGGTGACCTTGATCGAATGACCATCGCACCTTTAGTCCAAATTCTTTCCGCTTTTTTGTGGGTTATCCAGGAGTGGCGCGCGTTCTCGATTACCTATTTTTCCTCCACCTATACATCACCACAATAAGTTTACACAAAAATAACCTCCAAGCTTGGTTTCGAACCACATCAAAAAGCCAAAAAAGGGAAAACCAAAGCAAGAGAAAAGGGCACAAAAATATGAAAAACAAAGGAGAGAAAATGAGCTTGAAACGAAAAATCGTATCATCAAAAACGTCTCCTTCAAAAAAAAAACCCTTTGATCGATTCGTCGCCGTGAAGTGCCAACTAGAGGACCGAGTCCCGAGGTAGAAAGATAGCGGTGATTAGTCGATCCATCCAATAATTGTAAACACTCCACCTTTTTGTTTTGGCTAATTTAGGAAATTCGAGTTTGGAACGACCCTCTTGGCCTTAGCCAAAGAGAGCGGGACTGCACCTACCTACAGTGTCGAACGAATCCATGGTTCACTTTTTCCACTCCGTTATACGCCCCGTAGTACCCCTTTAGAAGATTAGGAGGATCTAGCTAAGTTATCAACATCTTTATTGCTTAATTGTCATAGTATTAGGCTTTGGTCCTTGTTTATGTGGGTGATTTATCTTGGAAATTTATTATTGTTTTAGGTAAGTAATCGGTGTCTTTCCCCGCCGTCTCGATGAGGTATTCGGTGTTTTATTTTTGCTTTGGATGCGTCTATTCTTTCGTGTTATGTGTTTTTGTGTGTTTAGTCGTATCCACCATTTTGAGCAAGCCCCGACTTGCCTTACATGGGAGTACTCTACCTCATGGGTACTTCGATGTGAGTTGAAGGGACGGAGCGGGCCCGTTAATTTCTCCGTATCGGCTTAGCATTGTCTAGCTAGTAGTAGTAGTTTGCAATTTCTTTTTGGGTCTTTGCTCGAGGACGAGCAACAGTTTAGTGTGGGGGAATTGTTGTGTGCTAAATTTAGACCGTTCTTCCACCCATTTAGACCCGTTTTCCCCTCGTTTTGCGAGTCTAGAGTGCGATTATCGCCTTATTTTGAGTACTTCTCGCATTAACGTCCCTCTTGTGCGTTTTATGTATTTTTGGTAGTTTTTCTATCAAATTTGATAGGATTTGGCACCGAATTCACGATCGAGCTTCCACGAGCACAAGAGAAAAGAACACCGTCCAAAGAGCAAATCACACAACTTAAAGTTTAAAGCCATTCAATCATACGACGAAGAAAGAGACAAGAATCGAGGCCAGAAAGATGACCGAGTGAAACTTCGCCCAGTAAGACACCACCGGGCGAAGTTTCACCCCACAGTAAAAATTGCCTCCTCGAAGATTTTCCGAGACTTCTCACCAGGCGAAAATGACCGGGCGAAATTTCGCCCGATGGTAAAAGTGGCCAAAAATCGCAAATTGAGAAGAAAATCTCACTGGGTCAAAATTTCACCCGGTGGTGCTAACTCGTCAACCGTAGGGTGAAGTTTTGCCCCATGAAGATGCAAAGGGTGATTGTCTCACTAATAGAGCAAAAAGTTGGATTTGGGCTTTAGGTTAAAAACCCATTAAGGCGTTACTATATATATATATATATATATATATATATATATATATATATATATATCTACCCTAGTTTGTTGCCCAAGACATCCACTATCATCATCATCATATCCCACTATTAATGTAGTAACACTATCCATTAGTAGAGTAATTTAGTAGTATTCTTAATAATTCTCTATAATTCTAGTAGTAAACTAGTAGTAGATCTACATAGTTTTTCATCAACAATTCTCTAGTTTTACATTCAAGTTTGTAGAAGATTATTATTTCAAGTTTTATTTGAAGATTTGTGGGGTTTATTGAAGAATTAGTGACAAGTTCTTCATTCTCTTCATCAAAGATTCAATCTTTATTTATGCAATCTTCTTATTTCTTGTAGATCTTCATAGTTGGTATATTTCTTTTCCACTCTCTAATCTCTAGTTTAGATTTAATGTTGTTCTCTCATTATTGTCTTGTTTAGATCATCTTAGTGTTGTTAGTTTCTCTAGATTTTATTTATGTTGTTCTAGATTATTCTCTAGTTTATTTTGTTAGATCTTATTTCTTCCATAGTTTGGTGGGTAATTGTTAGATCATAGTTTTCTTATTGTTTTGTTGTTAGTTTCTTTAGATTTAGTTATTACGCATGTTGAAGTTATTCTCCTTAGTTAATGTTTTGTTGTTTTCCATAATGATTAATGAGTAGATTTCTTGTTGGGGGGTTTAAGGATGAGGACTTGGATTATTTGAATTAAGGGATGTTGGTGGGTTGCTTTCTTGTTGGTTTATCTTGTTTATGGTTGTTGTGTCATTGTTGTTTTAGTCCGGCCAACTAGACCGACCTTAACTCGTTTCTATCAATATGGGGAAACTCGGGGTAGAAATTGCCATAACTAGAGAATTACCCTTCTTTGCCGCGAAAGCGGGTTTTTAGGTGGGTTGGGTGAAGAAACTGAAAGGTGGCATTCTCCCTTTATCAATGTTGCGACAAAAACTCGATTCCGACGTTCTTAGACTCCAAGTTCCGAATCTCGACTTCCCCCTAACACCTTTTCTTAGATTGATCACCCCTAGCTGTTTTTTATCGTTATTTCTCTAGTATAGACTCGACCTTTAGAAACCCCCCCTCTAGACACCAAACACGTCGCTTTTACCTCGCTTCTACTACGTTCTGTTCCCTGTGGACCGACCTCGACTTACCACGATTACTCTAGTAGTTTTTGTGTTATTCCGAGTCTACAAATATTGTTTGAACCCCCGTCCTTCGCTAAACGACCGATTCGATTGGGCGCGTTTCAGCGGTCCACACATGAATGCCCAGATGCTGGTCCGCAAGATCATGAGGCTCGGATATTACTGGAATAGCATGGAAACCGACTGTCAGTTATATGTCAAACATTGTCATAACTGCCAAATCTTTGCCAACGTGCAGCATATGCCATCATCCCTACTATACACCATGACATCACCATGGCCGTTTTCAACGTGGGGTATTGATATAATTGGAAAGGTAAACCCTTCCGGGACGGGAGGTCACTCTTTCATTTTGGTGGGTATCGGCTATTTCACCAAATGGGTTGAAGCCGAGTCATACCGGATCTTGAATGCCAAGCATGTTGCCAAGTTTATCCAAAAGAAGATCATATGCCGATACGAGGTCCCGCACGAGTTCATTAATGATCACGGGACGCATTTCCAAGCTGAAACCGCTACTTTGCTAGCAAAGTATAAAATCCAAAGGCATACATCTTCGCCTTACCGTCCCCAAACAAATGGAGCGGTAGAGGCAGCTAACAAAACGATTGTCACCATACTTAAAAAGATGGCTGATAATTACCGGGATTGGCCCGACAAAATACCTTTCGTCCTATGGGGGTACCGAACGTCAATTCGCACCGCAACCGGAGCAACCCCATATTATTTGACGTACGGAATGGAAGCAGTCCAGCCGGTCGAGTTAGAAGTACCGTCTCTTAGGATTCTGCTTGAAAGCCAAGTGCTAGAAGCAGATTGGGTCCCAGCCCGCTATGATTCATTAGTCCTTTTAGACGAACGACGGTGCCGGGCCCTCAATAATATTCAGATATACCAAAAAGAGATACAACGGGCTTTCAACAAAAGAGTTAGGCCCATAAATATCAAAGAGGGGGATCTGGTTCTAAATTCAGTCCGGGCATTACTACCAGTCGACCCGAGAGGAAAATTCAAACCCAATTGGGCTGGGCCATATTTGGTGAAGAAAATCTTATCAGGACGAGCAGTGATGCTGACGGACTTGGACGGGAATGAATTTGTCAACCCGACCAACTTGGACAAGTTGGAGCGTTACTACCCCTAAACCCTATCTCAATGTCATTTGCAAAAAGTTTATAAAAATTTGTCTTTTTATAAATTTTCAAAATTATAAGTAAGTCAATAAGTTAGAATTATTTATCCTACTCTCGTACATCTCGAACAAATAGTCTTGGTGTATTTCGAAAATTGCAAAAATCTATTGAACTACGTTTGGTTTGATTCCGCTAATGGTGGATATGTAGGCAACCCCCCAAAAGGGTACAACCACTACAATAACGAAAAGACAGGAACGGTTTTCACTAATAAATATGTCTTTTTATTAAAAACCCGATAAACTCGGAAATTTAAAAAATTGTATCACACAAAAAAACAACAAAAAGCACACCACAAAAATAATAGTAATACTTAGATAATAAAACTAAGAAGACTATCGCTTAGGGCATCTTGCCCTTTCCTTTTTTCTTTGGGTCGCGCGGAGCCCAAGGTCGTCGGGGCGAGGGCGAGCATTCCCGGATCACCAAGGGAACCTCCTTTGCTCGAACCCGTTTCTTCGACAGCGGGTCTTCTGCCATTGTAATAACCGGTCCAAGTCGAGCCTTCACATGCTCAGGCAGTCTGTTTCGGGGACCAAGTCGGTCCTGAACGGTCAGCTTCGGGCCAAGTCTCCTTTCCAAGTCTGTCTGGGGCTCACTTTCCCCCGTGCACTTTTAGTATTGGACCCTTCAGCTTGAGTCCTAGTCTTCCCTCTTTGACCTGACATCAATCGAACCAATGTAGCTGGAGTCTCGCCCTCCTCAAAAAAGCCTATGTTATCTTTAACTTGCTCTCGGCGAAGCAGGTCAAAAGCTTCATCAACTTTTAAAGCGGCTCGGGCTTTGGCAGAATCTGCCTTCGTCCATTTTACATAAGAAACTGATACCCAAATCGAATGGAGAGACTTGGGAACAGACCAAGTAGCCCGGGTATACCATCTTTGCATCCAAGTATCGCACGTCCATCGGATCAACGGGCCATTATGGAAAGACAGCACTTCGTCCCAGTATTTCTGGGTATTATTGCGGGAAAAATCAATGGTCCGTCTCCTTGTCATCACCTGATTAAGTCGGTAGCGACTTGAGTCAAGGGGAGGATCTATGATCGATAGCCTCTCAAATAACCAAAGCTGGAAAAAAAAAACAAAAATATGAGTTATCGAGCCAAAATTGATGTCCGCCCAGGAGCACTCGATCGAGTGCTTGGGGATCACTCGATCGAGTGACACCTCTGTAATCGGGCGGGAGGTTTTTTATGAAGGCACTCGATCGAGTGCCCGCTGCAGCAAAATATCGCTAAAAAAAAGAGAAAGAAATCGAATCGAGAAATCAGGAAAATCCGAAGTGATATAACCTGCAGAAGACGAGTACTTCCGGTCAGAAGAATCGATGAATCTCTCTTACGATTATCCAAGCCTTGGATAATTTCCCCGGTAATCACACTACTAAAAACAGCGGAAATAGCGTCGGATTAGTTGCGTCGGATTTACAATCCGACGCAACTGGCGTAACTGTGTCGATTTGCGTCGGTTAATCCGATGCAATAATATTGCGTGGGACTAGCCAACGCAGTCCGACTCCATGATACAGGCGCCAATAATTTTGGGTTGGCGCCACTATGTGAAAGGTGTTGCGTGGGATTAGCCGACGCAATCAGACGCAATATTATAATTTGCGTCGGCTAATCCGATGCAGGGTGCGTCAAAAAAAAAAAATTAGTCAACAGAATTAATAGCTTTGCATCGGATTAGCCGACGCAAATTATAATATTGCGTCTGATTGCGTCGGCTAATCCGATGCAGGGTGCGTCAAAATAAAAAAAAATTAGTCAACAGAATTAATAGCTTTGCATCGGATTAGCCGACGCAAATTATAATATTGCGTCGGATTGCGTCGGCTAATCCGATGCAGGGTGCGTCAAAATAAAAAAAAATTAGTCAACAGAATTAATAGCTTTGCATCGGATTAGCCGACGCAAATTTTATATATTGCGTCTGCTTGCGTCGGCAAATCCGATGCAGTATGCGTCAAAGTAAAAGATTTAGGTAACAGAAATAATAGCTTTGCATCAGATTAGCCGACGCAATGTTTAAGATTGCGTTTGGTTGCGTCGGCTAATCCGATGCAGCGTGTGTTTAAATAAAAAAAAACCAGATTAAATGTTTTGCATCGGATTAGCCGACGCAGACTTGAATATTGCGTTGGTTTGCGTCGGTTAATCCCACGCAACGTTTTTAATATAAAAAAAAAATATCGATGTCTGCATCGGAATAGCCGACGCAAACTTGAAAACTGCGTCGGTCTGCGTCGGCTATTCCGATGCAGTACCTGTTAATATAAAAAAAAAAAATAACGCGATTTGCTTCAGAACCTAAACCCACCCCCATCTCCCTCTGAAAGACGACGACGAAAAAGGCGAAGACGGCGAACTACGGCGAACGACGACGGCAAACAACGACCGCATCATCACCGGCAACCCTAAACCTCCGGCGACCCCCAATCCGGCACCATCACCCTAATTCAATCCCCAAAACAAAATCGGAACTCTAAGTAAACCCAGATCCGGCGAACCTACCGGCGGCGAACCCCAATCCGGCCACCCCTGAACCCCCGACGCCCGACAGACTTCGCCGGCGCACCCCAATCCCCACGCGCGACGAGTTTGCCGGCGAACCACCCCCCACGCGCGACAGACTTCGCCGGCGCACCTCCACCCCCACGGACGACGAGTTTGCCGGCGAACCACCCCCCACGCGCGACCCTGCCGGCGTACCAGAATCCGGCGACGGCTGCCCCGAAACCCGGCGTACTCTAACCCGACCCAGCCCCGAAAAACCCTAACCCGACCCCCCAAATCTCAGGTATGTTGCTGTTTACGGTTAATTGTTAGTTTACGGTTTACAGTTTAATTTTTACTCAATTAGTTCAATTAATTAGATTAATTTTTACTTAATTCTAGCTCAATTAGTTTACTAAACTGTTTTGATTAAGTTATATTAATAATTAGTTTAATAACTATGGTGATTAGATTGTATGATGATTATGTATGTTCAATTAGTTAATTAGATTGTAGGGTGATTATGTTAATTAGGTTAGTTAGTTTAGTAATTAGGTTAATTAGGTTAATTAGTATATTAATTAGGTTAATTAGTATGTGAATTAGGTTAGATTTCGTTTTATTGTTAGACGATAATTGTAATATGTTAATTAGGTTAGTTAGTATGTTAATTAGGTATTAGTGATTATTGTATTACGTTAGAAATTGTGTTATTAGATTAGTAGTAGTAGTATGTACTATTATTATGAGTAGTAGTATTAGTAGTAGATTAACTAGTAGTGTTAGTAGTACTACATTAGTAGTGCTAGTAGTAGTATTACTAATTTACTACTAATATTACACTAAAATACTTCATTACTACTACTAATGCTACTAATAATATTACTAATCTACTACTAATATTACTAATACTAATAACCTAATACTAATACTATGTACTACTAATACTACTACTAATCTAGTACAACAAATCTACTAACACTACTACTCATTTACTACTACTACTAATTTTCTACTACTACTACTACTACTAATTTTCTACTATTACCACTAATACTAATTTTCTACTAATACTACTAGTAATTTCATACTTCTACTTTTACTACTACTACTACTAATTTCCTACTTCTACTTTTACTACTACCACTACTACTAATTTTCTACTATTACTACTAATTTCCTACTTCTACTTTTACTACTACCACTACTACTAATTTTATACTACTACTACTAATTTCCTACTTCTACTACTACTAAACTACTACTACTAAGATACTACTTCTACTACTACCACTACTACCACTAAACTACTACTACTACTAAACTACTACTACTACTAATTTCCTACTTCTACTTTTACTACTATTACTACTATACTACTACTACTAATTTCCTACTTCTACTACTACTACTACTAAACTACTACTACTAATTTACTACTTCAACTTTTACTACTACTAAACTACTACTACTACTACTACTAAACTACTACTACTAATTTACTACTTCTACTTTTACAACTACTATTACTATACTACTAGTACTACAATACTACTACTACTAATTTACTACTTCTACTTTTACTATTACTACTACTATACTACTAGTACTACTATACTAGTACTACTAATTTACTACTACTTTTACTACTACTACTACTACTACTACTACTACTAAACTACTACTACTACTACTACTAAACTACTACTACTACTACTAATTTACTACTTCTACTTTTACAACTACTACTACTATACTACTAGTACTACTATACTACTACTACTAATTTACTACTTCTACTTTTACTACTACTACTATACTACTAGTACTACTATACTACGTGTGGACGTATCATGGTGAAAATGAAAGTAGTCGCCTGCAAGAACCTGTTCGCGAAAATCCGTACCGGGACTTCGTAGAGGACGCACTGCGTATGACGGTTGAGGACATCATGGAGGAGGAACGTAACCCAGACAACTTAAGCGACGAAGAAGTACAACATGAACCTAACCCACAAGTCCTTTCCTTTTTCGAAATGCTAAAAAATGCCGAACTCCCAGTTTTCAGCGGGTGCGATATGAGTCTGTTGCAAGTCGCTTCAAGGATGCTGACTTTGAAGTGCGAGAGCAACATGGCCTTAAGAAATTTAGACGGTTGGATCCAACTGCTAATTGACCTTCTACGAGGCACTAAGGAGAATGTCATGGCAAATAATTTCTACGAGGTTAAAAATTTGTTGAAGGGCCTCCAACTCCCCCACGAAAAGATAGACTCGTGTCCGAATGGATGCATGCTGTTCTGGAAGGGAGATTCGGACCTCGACGCGTGTAGGAAATGTGGATCCGGGAGGTACAAGAGTCGAACAAAAAATACTAGGGGGAAGAGAGTACTAACTAAGGTCTTGACTTACTTCCCAGTTGGTTCGAGGCTGCAAAGACTGTATGCGACAAAGAAAATTGCGGGCGAGATGAGTTGGCACCACAGTAACTCCAAAATCAGAGTTAGTGGTATGATGACACACCCTAGCGATGGTGAAGCTTGGAAGACATTTGATATCAAACATCCCGAGTTCGCGAAAGAGCCGCGCAACGTACATTTGGGTTTGTGCACAGATGGTTTCTCACCCTACGGGCAGTTCGGCAAGTCGTACTCGTGTTGGCCGGTTATTTTGACACCGTACAACCTACCGCCGTGGTTATGCAATAAGAGACAATTTATGCTCCTGTCACTTATTGTTCCTGGCCCTAAGAACCCGAAAGCCAATATGGACGTGTATCTCCAACCACTTGTTGAGGAATTAAAAAGTTTGTGGGATAATGGGATTTACACGTACGATGTGTCGAGGAAAACTAGTTTCAATTTATGAGCTGCACTAATGTGGACCATCAACGACTTCCCAGCTTACGGGATGTTGTCTGGTTGGAGTACAACGGGTTACCGTGCTTGTCCTTACTGTCAAGCGAAGGATCAAAAATCCTTTTGGCTTAAAAATAGCGGAAAGGTATCTTGGTTTGACTGTCACAGACAATTTCTACCTTCCGACCATCCATTTAGGCATAACTGTAAGAGTTTTCTGAAGAAACAACCCGATGAAACTAGGATCGCATGTAAACGGTTAACAGGCGA
The DNA here is from genome assembly GCA_958450325.1 of Agrostemma githago. Lineage (NCBI taxonomy): Eukaryota > Viridiplantae > Streptophyta > Magnoliopsida > Caryophyllales > Caryophyllaceae > Agrostemma > Agrostemma githago. The sequence continues at coordinate 12,019,406 of OY288250.1, read as the reverse complement.
TGAGATATGGGCAGATGTGCAGAAGTACCCTACAATAGTACACGCTACCCACCAACAGTTGAAAAAATTGAAGGACAAGAAGGAAGGTTGGTGGAAGTAGAGCATATTCTGGGAACTTCCGTACTGGCACACTCTGCTTATCAGACACAACCTTGATGTTATGCATATCGAGAAGAATTTCTTTGAGCAGATTATCAACACCGTGATGGATGTACCGAACAAGACAGCCTTCGGACCAAAAGGCAAAGCAGATTTCAAGGAACTGTGTCTTGGGCGACCCAAATCGTCGTCCTTTGTTATGGACAAAAATGATAGGAAGGCTTTGTGCGATTGGGTGAGTGGTTTGAAGTTTCCGGATGGTTACGCATCCGACTTATCCCGGTGTGTGGACCAGTCCAAGTTAATTTTGCATGGCATGAAAAGCCACGACTGTCACGTGTTTATGTCGCGCTTGATGCCAGTAGCTTTGAAGCAGCTGCTGCCAATGAACACGTGGAATGCATTGACAGAGATCAGTCAGTTCTTCCGAGATTTGTGTTCCACTATGGTGTCAGTCGAGTCCATGAATCGACTTGAGAACAGTATTCCAGAGATCCTTTGCAAGTTGGAGAAAATATTCCCTCCGTCATTCTTCAACTCGATGGAGCATCTCCCACTTCATTTGCCGTATGAGGCAAGGGTTGGCGGTCCTGTTCAGTACAGGTGGATGTACCCATTCGAAAGGTAACGTCCTCAACTCTCCTTCGTGTGACTTCCCGTGCATTGATTACCAATTAAGTCTTACATGAGAGCTAATATTTTAATTTGCAGGTTCTTAAACCATCTGAAAAAAAAAATTGGTAACAAAGCACATGTTGAGGGTTCAATATGCAACGCGTATTTGTTAGAGGAGACATCAAACTTCTGCTCCTTCTACTTCGAAGAGCACGTTGACACAAAAGCCAAAGACCTAGACGTGGGTGCGCATCAGACTGAAGACCACCAAATAGAGGTGGAACCCTTTCAGTCTGATGTTGGAAGTACCACTGGAAAATGTAAGGAGAGGTGGTTGACCGATGTTGAGTACAAGCAGGCACACTCCTACGTTCTGAGAAACTGTGGCCCTGTAATCAGACCGTACGAGGAGTAAGTAACTCACGTACAACATACCCTCCTCATAATTGGTAGTATGTGTGATTAAGTACAACTGCTGAAAATTTCAGGAAATTCGAGGCTTTCATTATGGCAGAACATGCGGGAGTGAAAACATCTGAAGATGTTTGGGTGGCGTATGAGTCATTGTTCCCCTCATGGCTACGTACTCAAGTATGTTGAAATGCTATTTGCTTGATCATTATAAATTGTGTATGTGTTTGGTACAAAATTTAATTGCATTGTTTTTCGACGAATTTTATGTTGACAATAGCCTGAAGCGCTGGAGGATCCCATTGTAAGACCACTAGTCACTGGGTCGTCTTCACGAGTCAGAACTTGGAGGCGATATACAATTAACGGGTACAAGTTCCGTGCGTTTACCGAGGGTGTTGATGTTCCGAAACTGACCAAAAGTAACGGCGTATGTGTGTTGTCCACCGAAGGGTCAGATTACTATGGAACACTAATCGAGGTGATCGAGCTAGACTACTACGACAGCCACAAAAACTGAGAGGCCATACTGTTCAAATGTGATTGGATCGACAACTCCGCGCACGGAGTCACTGTTCATGAGAACTACAATCTTGTGGATGTCGACCTGACGAGAAAACTGTGAGGGCACAACCCTTTTGTGTTGGCGTATCAAGTCGATCAAGTCTGCTATGCACCTTACCCAAAGGGAAAAAAGAGTACGAATTGGTCTGCGGTTTTCAAAATCAAGGCAAGATCACAAGTTGATAATCCTATCATCGACGATGACGTCTACCAAGAGAGTGTGGTTGGTAATAATCAGCCGATGTCATCAACTCTGATCGAAGACACTGACGTCAATGAAGAAGAATATGTAGTCGAAGTTGCTGGTGCTGTAGGGGAGGACGACGAGTTTGCCGACTGGATTGTTCCTGAGGGAGAGGGTGATGAGGACGACGACTTGGTCATCGAAGATGAAGATGACGGTGATGAGGTGAATACTGACTGGGATGATGATGATGAAGACGGGGACGAGGGGTTCATTGAACCGCACACCGATGCGGACAGTGACAGTGACGATAATTAGCAATTATGTAGTTGTTTGTATCTTATTCGCATAAGTTATAATTTAATTATTTGTAATTGAAGACTATTTTGGTACTTAATGAAATTCCTGCTTTACCCTAAACGAACTGACTCTACAGTTTAACTTTGCGCAAACATATTTTGTAGACATGATTATGGCAGGTAGCAGTGAGATGCTGACGGGAGGCAGCAGCCATGGTGACCACATGGAGGAGGACGTGCCTAGGACTCCTGTCATCCTAGGTGTGGACGCTGTCCAGGAAGTCGGGGCGACGGTCTACGTTGCCACGCCTGGGAAATCGTACCTTTCACGGCAGAAAGTGAGGGAAGCTAGTTGGTGAGTTTTAGTTGTTGTAACCAGTTCTTTTCTAAATTTTCACTCATTTATTTGCTTCACATTATCATAATTGACTTGTGTAGGTGGGACGACAAGAAGTACTCAGATTATTTGCGGGATTCCGTAGTCATGACGTATGCGTCCACGCCTGGCGCCTACCGTAGCTGGACGGAGGCGCCACCGGAAGCTCGGGATGCGATGTATATGCACTTCGCGGTAATTACCTCGTCTGTGTTTCTAAGGTTTTCGTTGCACGATTTATACATTCAATTGTCGCTAACGAATCTTTTTTTTGACAAACAGAGGAGAGTGCGTATAGACCTGGGGTACGACCTCAGGTCGGATTTTGAGACTCGGATTAAGAAGAAGATAACCGACCTCTTCCAGCGAGCTGTCCCGAGGGTCGACAAGGCGGACTGGATTCCGCAAGAGAAGTGGGAGATATTGAAGAAGAACGCTGTCGACCCAGCTTTCAAGAAGAAATCGGCGATTAAGTCGTCGAACAGGAGAGGTGGGCAGGTGGACGGGGTGGCAAAACCCACCAGCTGCCTCGGAAGTAGGAGTGCAGCAACAGCCTTCGCGGCGTTGGTAAGTGCTTATAAAACAAGTAAAAAGTTTGAGTATAATTCAATATATACTATTGGTAAATAAATGCTGAAAGTTTTAACACTGTTATATGAAGGGCCCAACTGCAACCCCGGTCGAGCTCTTGGAGAAGACGAAGAAGGGGAAAGACGGCAAGTGGATAGACCCTAGAGGACCGGAGATCGTGGTGAGTAGTAGTAATGTTTTTAAAAAATATACTAGGCATGAAAATTACGACGTGATAGTATGTGTTCTAAAAGTTATAACACTGTTTCATGTTGCTGTTTCAGGAGAACTACCAGAAAGCGGTGGAGGAGGCACGCGCCTCTGATCAGACACCCAACACGCTGAAGATCTTCCACGATGTGACGGGTGGCTATAACCAGAAGGGACGGTTCTGGGGGATAGGGAATGCGGCGAAACAGCTCTTTCGCCCATGCTTGAACCGAGGTAAGGAGGTATCTGCGGACACGTACCTCCCTACCGCCACCTCGCAGGAACGCACACTCAACGAGCGTATGGAAGATAAATTCCAAAGACAAGAAGAGCGTCTGAAGACATTGGAGAAGAGGTGCGAAGAGCAGGACCAGTTTATTCAGTTCATGAGGGAACGGTTCTCCATGGGGAACGAGGGAGGCGGTGGAGGGCCACGCATGACTAGGCGCGACGATGACGACAACAACGATGGTCATCCCTTTGGATCGGAGCACATCGAGTCTCTTTCTTAGGTAGTTCAGCTCCCTTATGTTACTTGTTTACACTTTGATTACATTGTGTGTATATATATTTTACCAACTCCTAGCGCTGGTTGTCTTGTTTACACTCTGGTTGAATTCTGAACCTAGAAACGGTTGTCTTTGTAAAATTTTCATTTTCTATAACATTACATTAGTTTATGTTTGTGTCGTTTTGTGGAGATTTGTGAAGAAGAGAGCTTTGATTGGAGTTATTGATGGATTTTGGTTTAGGATGTGCTGCTGTGGTTTGTTGTAGGAGTGGGTTGTTTATTTGCAGGTTGTTTTATTTCGCGCATATGGGGAGCTGAAAACAAAGAAACGATTTTTTTTGTTAATAGTCTTTGCGTGGGATTAGCCGACGCAAAGTCAAACATTCTGTTGACTTTGCATCGGCTAATCCCACGCAAAGCCCCACAGTCAAATGTCAGTCAATGGCTTTGCGTGGGATTAGCCGACGAAAAGTCAACAAAAACTATGACTTTGCGTCGGCTAATCCCACGCAAAGCCATTGACTGACATTTGACTGTGGGGCTTTGCGTGGGATTAGCCGACGCAAAGTCAACAGAAAGTTTGACTTTGCGTCGGCTAATCCCACGCAAAGTCCCTCAGTCAGATCTCAGTCAATGGCTTTGCGTGGGATTAGCCGACGCAAAGTCAAACATTCTGTTGACTTTGCGTCGGCTAATCCCACGCAAAACCCGTTGACAGGGCGTTGACCTCCATGTGTTCGTATCGGAGCAGCCGACGCAATTCATCTGCGTCGGATTAGCCGATGCAAAAAAAAAATTGTGTCAAAATATTACGGCGGTCGTTTGCATCGGCTAATCCGACGCAATTTGCATTTTGCGTCGGATATTGCCATTTTGCGTCGGATTTGTCCGACGCAATTCGGGCTCGATTTTTGTAGTGTCAGCCATGGCGGACTGTGCTCCGTCTCCATCAGATCAACTACAGTGAAAAGTCGGACATGGCCCATACACGACAGCAAGTCCGTATAACCTTCAAAAGCATAAACATGGAGCATACAAAAAGCAAAAGCCCTACGGTTGTGGACCGGCCTGACCTGAATGTCATGTGAGTTCATAAATTTTTCAGCCAGATCAATCAAAGAAACAGTATCCCCCTCCGCCATGCGGGATACCTCCATATGAGAAAGTCCTAAAAATTCCCGTAGCTTCCTCCTAGGATCGTGAACTGAAAACGGGATAGCAGGACGAAGTATAGGTTTTCATCCCCCCCCATAGCAGCGATTTCCTCAGGGATAGGACAAATCTCGGTCCGAGGAAGAGCGAAAACGTGATAAGTGTCGTCCCAATAGGACAAACAAGCATCAAGGAAGTGACGATCCACTTGCATCTGGCGGATCGTAAATAACTGAGTAATACTGGTCTGATTCAGAGCTACTTTATCCATGTCTCTAAAGCACCGGGACCAATCTTGCAGCATTCCGATCAAACGTTCGATTCCCATAGCTAGATTTCTTAAGAAGAACAAGGATTCTCGGGGCTTCTTCTCTTTAGGGGGAAGGGAATTATGGGAATTATGAGAAAATTAAAAGCAGGAGATCGGTATTTATAACACCAAGCCCAGATATTCCTCCCACCTTTAGGATTCCTAATCCCAGGGGGTTTAGCATACAGGTCCCATCTTAATTCTTCAGTCAGTAGAAGAATTAGTCATCCCGAGCATTCCTTTCAAAAAGTCAAAAAAAAATTCAAAGTTCCTATTCCCCAGCGTGAGTCATTTTTGCCTAAATGTTATATGCAAAATTTTACGTAATTATACATAGGTACGACTCAAGCAGGGCCATGCAACCCGCTAAACTTCCCAGCAGAAAACCCAAGGCGGTTTTTCTCCTAAAAAACAGCACGGGATGAGCTTAAATGCAGGCACACTCGGGAATTACACAACAAGTCCAATTCTATCAAGACTGACTCAGCTATGATTTCTGTCTTATGGATGGCGAGTCCTTTTACGCGAGTCTAATAGACTATAAACGACCCGTCCGGAAGTCTACCAGGTCTTAATCTTTGGTTGGTCTGATAGCTACTCTGACTTTCTCCCTGTCCAAGCCTCAGTCAGAGTGGGGTCTCTGTAGACACCCACATTTGACTGTTAGGTGTCTATAGCAGTTTCCGACAAACACCCAATGATGATCGGACGCAAGCATGCTTTAATATACTCGAATATGGCCTCAAAATCATTAGCATTTGGCTTCGGCTTTTTACGGAGTACAAATTTCACAAAATCAATCTCAAATCCAGGCCCAGCGGGTCATTTCCAGTCAAATGAGACTAATCCGGGTCAAAACCGGCACCAGGGGCAAAACCGTCTTTTAGCGACCGAGTCAAACCTTGGTCAAATGCGTTTCCGAGGCATAAATATCTTCCGCGTGCGTCACTTCATAAATCCGGCTAGAAGTCCAATACTACAAAAAATCAGCTACAAAAAAGATTAAACAATTCCGTTACAGATAGAATTCGATCTCTAAAGAGCCTTCTACCCGAGCAAGACCCACTCGATCGAGTGGACCAGCCCACTCGGTCGAGTAGGCTCGTAAAATCGCGCAAAACCGGCTTTAGACCGGGCATTCGATCGAGAACTAGGCGCACTCGGTCGAGTGACTCCTTTTCCACCCAACGACGGAATTCGTTCTCCTTTGAGGTTGTTGCTTTCCTATCCAAAGCGGTGTTTCTTCTCACCCAAGCAAAACTACCTTTCCTAGCCAAGGTCAGGAACCTCCCCTATAAATAGACCTCCTTGCACACATAATTGGAGGGATCTGGACATCAACAATCAATATCAACAATTCACATCAAGCATTAGCAATACAATCCCGCACAACACACATACAATCCGACACACTGTTATGTGCTATTTTTAGCACTAATTGTGAGTATATATCGTCGTATTTGTGGTGTTGAGAGTTAATTTTGGGGCGATATAGTGACATTTGAAGCATTTCTGATGATCTCACATGGTTTGATTATGTATGTGATTTTTGATGACGGTTCTAGCTATTTTGAAGAGCCGAGAAATTATTTTATTATGCCCGGATTATAGTGGTAGTATACGTGTCAAATGCCGGGTTATGTCGAGGATTGAATGAAGAAAAGAAGAGAAGAAATCAAAGGAAAAGCAAAGAAGAGAGAATAAAGAATTTCAAGTGCCGCTACTAGCGGATGACGAAGAGCAAAACTGCCGCTAGTAGAGGCATAATCAGAATTTTTACAAATTGTGAAGCTTCCAGAGTGCCGTTAGTAGCGAATTGTGCCGCTACTAGCGAACATCTACCTGCGTGTGACTTTTGATCTCCCTCTATTCTATCCTACTTATATTAGATTACTATTATTATTAGAACAAACTAATCATTCCTAGACTAGAGACATTAAAATTATGCAATTTTATTAGATTTATGCAATTCTAGTTTGATTATTCCAAGACTTTGAAGAAGACGTTCGTTCATCATTTTTTTCATTATTCAAGACTAAGTTTTTCTAATTCCATACTTTTTATCTTATTTGTTGATTGTTAGTTTGATTATGAGTTGTGAGTAGTTCTTTTATCTAGGGCTCGGTGAGCCGATAATATGGGTTATTGATGCTTTGATTTTAATCGCGCTTTGTTGAATCATTGAATTGGGTTTGTGCCGATTATGCTTAATAATTGATTGATTAGTTTATTTGAATTGCTAGGTTTGAGTCTAGATTATCATTACAACAAGAGTTGGATGTTTTCATTTGAATCATACCTAAAAGTTTGTATCTTATCGATTAATTTCCACTCAATTTTAATTATGACGAGAGTCGGGTTTTAATTTAGAAACGAAACGAGATTTGAACTTTCACATGAGAATAGTGAATTGGAATAATTGGGACATGTTAGTATCGATTCTTAATGCGTCTTTTTTTGTTATTCGTGCCATGAGAATAGGATTTATAACATACTAGAGAGGCTTTTTATGTCTCGAGAGATAATTTAAAGTATCGATTAAATGAGGAATGCTAGTCTCACCCAAGACGGTAATTTGACAAAGGTGTGTCACATTTTGATTGCATCGATAATCCATGTTATTGGTGAACCATTGTTCTATGTCTTTCTATTATTGAATTCATCTCGATTTATTACATCTAGTTTGTTAACATTAGTTATACAATAACCACTCTTATTTATTCGACGTAGACAACTTATATTCAGAAATTAGCTAGTACTTAATCATTCACCTCCCTGAGATCGACCCGTATGCTACAATACCCGTACGCTTGCGGAACTACAAAATAAAACCGTAACAAGTTTTTGGCGCCGTTGCCGGAGACGTAACGGATTAATATTAGCTTAGATTTTTGATTTGTTAGATTACGTCTTTTACCGCGTACATTGGTACGCTTTCTTTGTTACTAATATTTCTCTAGTTGCGTATTGTGATTTTTATGCGCAGGAGTAAATCAAAGGGTTTATACAAATTTGACCCTGAGATCGAAGCCACCACTAGAAGACGAAACGCAGAGAGAAAGAAGAAGCAGGCTCAACGTGAGCCAGAACCCGAAGAAGTAATTCTTAATACTGAGGAAGTAGTCACTGATACCGAGGTAGAAATTACTATGACGTCTATTAAGGATGAAAGTGCTCCTAAAGTTGTGCTCAATTCGAGCATTACAAGACCCGCTGTGGAAGCAAACAATTTTGAGCTGAAGACTTCATTGATTTAATTTGTTCAACAAATTCAATTTAGTGGGTCACTAACGGAAAATCCTAATGAGCACATCAATACTTTCCTTGAAAATTGCGACAATGTGAAGATCAATGGGGTTTCCAATGATGCTATTCGATTACGGTTGTTTCCATATTCATTACGAGATAGGGCTATAGAATGGTTGCGAAATTGTGATGCCGGCTCTTTTGATACATGGGACAAGCTCTCCACCGCGTTTCTTCACAAGTTCTTTCCATCGGGTAAGACTGCAAAGTTACGCAATGATATTAGCTCATTCATTCAACATGAGAATGAATAATTATATGAAGCTTGGGAACGGTTCAGGGAACTCCAACGTCAATGTCCACATCATGGTATACCTAATTACCTTCTTGTTCTTAAATTCTACAATGGTGTGAAGGCGGAATCTCAAATGAGTCTTAATGCTGCTGCTGGAGGTAGCTTAGATAGTCTACCATGGAATATGGCTAAAGAACTAATTGAGGAAATGGCCGCAAATACATATCATTGGGGTAGTGACCGTCAAGTGCGAGGAAGGAAGGTAGAAAATAATGACTTGAACATGGTGCACACAAGGCTTGATGATTTATCTCAACAAATTTCCAAGATTAGCGTAGGTGGTTCGAGCTCATCGGTTTCCACGTGACACTTGTGTGGTATTCAGGGACATGATTCAACTGATTGTGGAAATGTGTCGATGGTGGAACAAGCCAATGCTCTTTACCAAAAGCAACAATTTGATCCATATTCGAATACATACAATCCCGGTTGGGCCCATCATCCGAATTTCTCTTGGAAAAACAACAATGCTCAAGGACCTTTGTCACACCAACAACAATCTTCTAGGCCTTTCAACCAACCTCCGGGCTTTGTACAAAAGCCTATGTTCCGACCACAACAAACTCCACCGATTCAACAACAAGCTCCACGTACCAAAGTCTAATATGGAGTTGATTTTAGAGCAAGTCCTTGCTCAACAAACTCAATATATGAAAAATCAAGACAAGAAGAATGATGAGTTCTCAACTTCAATTTCTCAAATTAAGGCTTCTCAAAAAATAACCGAGACTCAAATGGCCCAAATGGCTCAACAAATCAATCTTTAGTCTAAGTCGGGTGGACAATTCCCGGGGAACACCGAAGTAAATCCCAAGGGACAGATAAATGCGGTTACTTTTAGAAGTGGGAAGCAACTTGAAGATCCGGTGCGACCAACCAAAGTACCGGATATTGTGGTAGTGGATGAAACCGAGGTAGAGCCAATTATTGAAGATGCTCCAATTGAGAAAGTGGAAAAGGATAAGCAAGCCAACGACACATCTACACCCGCAAGGGTAAATTATCCTCATATTCCCTTTCCACAAAGGTTGGCACGAGAGAAGCTAGAGCAAAGGTATGGTAAATTCATTGAAATTTTGAAAAAGCTTCATATTAATATCCCATTTTTGGAAGCTATATCCGAGATACCTTCTTATGCCAAGTTTCTTAAAGACCTTCTCTCAAACAAGAGGAAACTAGTAGAGCATAATGTTGTTGCTCTTTCGGAAGAATGTAGTGTCATATTGCAAAACAAGTTACCAAAGAAGATGGAAGACCCGGGTAGTTTCTCTATTCCATGCTCGGTTGGTAATGTGACTATCCAAAAGGCATTGTGTGATCTTGGAGCTAGTGTGAGTCTACTGACATTGTCTATTTGTGAGAAACTTCATATGGGTGAATTGAAACCCACTTTGATATCTCTTCAATTGACCGATAGATCGGTAAGATACCCTCTTGGTATTATTGAGGATGTGCCCATTCAAGTTGGGAAATTGGTGCTCCCTTGTGATTTTGTTGTCATGGATATGGAGGAGGATATCCAAATTCCAATTATACTTGGAAGACCATTCTTAGCCACCTCCGGTACACTTATCGATGTGAAGGGTGGTAAACTTTCAATGTGTGTCGGCAATGAAAAGGTGGAATTCGAACTCCACTAATCTATGGGGCAACCAACATTAAAAGAGGTATGTTACCGTATTGATGTAATCGAGAAACTAGTTAAAGAAAGAGCTTTGGATGATGCATCTACTGACCCACTCCAAAGTTGTTTAATTGAGGAAGATACCGATGACATAGAGATGCTTTCATATACTCAACTCCTCGATTCCTCTCCCTCTTATTATGATCATGGTTCACCTTTTAAGGTATTATCATTGGAGTCAGGCCCGTCCAATGAATTTTTGTGGCCCTGTTCTAAATTTTAAGATGGGGCCTATCGCCTACATATATATGAAATTACTCCGTAAATTACGATGATAATAAGATTCATTTCATATTAAAAAATAAATACAGCACCAATTTGATAATTTTATACAGTAGTTATTAAAAAAAGAGTAAATTAAAAATTACTCCTTTTAAGATACGAATTTTAAAATTTACTCCCTTTTGAAATTTTTGTTAAAAAATAACTCCCAAAATCTATCAAAAGTTCAAAAATTGCTTCAAAAAATATTTTTTTGACGAAAATGCCCCTAACTTTTTTAGGTCATGTTACTTCGCCTCACCCTCTAGCCAAGGGCATTTTCGGCCTAAAAATAAAGTTGGGAGCAATTTTTGAACTTTTGATAGATTTTGAGAGTTATTTTTAACAAAAATTTCAAAAGGGAGTAAATTTTAAAATTGATATTTTAAAACGGAGTAATTTTTAATTTACTCTTAAAAAAATAACTAATCTAATGCATTACAAATTTACAATTATTAGATGAGATTCATTATTTTAACTTCTCAAAATGTAATTTTTTCTTCCAATAACCATCTAATAAATCCAAAAGATAATAATACTTCGTATAACTTGGGAAAAAATCAATATTGGATTGAAAAAAATCAAATAATTAATTTATTTTTTTGTTGACAGTGCACTTGATGACTAGTATTGAGATTTCTCAGCACACTTTGCTTGATTTAAACCCACAAAAGAAAAAGGAGAAAAAAACTTACTTGGATTGATTTGAGATGCCTCAGTAAAAGTATTGAGAAAAAATTTCAATCTTTAAAAGAATATACATATATCATAGAATATAAAAACATGAAAAAAGACAAATCAATAATTCATATACTCCATAAACTGAAGAGAATAAAAAACTAGAATTAGAAATTTAGGGAACTTAATTGTTCCTCCTTGAAAATGGTAATATACTCTAGAAGATTACAAGGACAATAATTAAAGTATGGAGGAATGAGAAGAGTCATTCTTGATTTTGTTCCACGTAAAAGTTATTCATGCAGTGGACTTGTGCAGTAATAAAACTAGTAGGCTGGTAGATTTGGGCCCCCATTTTGATGGGCCCCTGTTCTGAGAACAGAGTGAACAGGCAGCTCAACGGGCCTGATTGGAGTCTACACCCGAGGTACGTCCTAATCCCCCTATAGTAGAATTAAAACCCCTTCTCCTAAATTTGAAACATGCTTTTTTGGGTGATAATTCTACTTATCTGGTTATTGTCAATGCTAACCTTAATGACACTCAATTTGAGAAATTGCTTGATGTTCTTCGTAAATACAAGAGTGTTATTGGGTATACCATTGATGATATCAAAGGAATCAATCCATCTTTTTGTATGCATCGTATTTTGCTTGAAGACGATCATGTCACCTCTATTGAATCGCAACGACGCCTTAATCCTAACATGAAAGAGGTTGTCAAGAAAGAGGTTTTGAAATTGCTTGACGCGGGCATCATCTACCCCATTTCCGATAGTGCATGGGTGAGCCCGGTTCAAGTGGTTCCAAAAAAGGGTGGCATGACCGTTGTTAAGAACGATAAAGATGAATTGATTTCTGCTAAAACAGTGACGGGTTGGCGCATGTGTATCGATTATCGAAAATTGAATAAATCCACCCGAAAAGACCACTTCCCCCTCCCATTCATAGATCAAATGCTTGAAAGGTTGGAAAAGCACTCATTCTTTTGTTACTTTGATGGTTATTCTGGTTTTTTCCAAATCCCTATCCATCCAAGTGACCAAGAGAAAACGACATTCACATGTCCATATGGCACATTTGCTTATCGTAGAATGTCGTTTGGATTGTGCAATGCTCCCGCTACCTTATGGCTATCTTTTCTGATCTCGTAGAGCGCATCATGGAAGTTTGCATGGATGATTTCTCGGTCTATGACACTAACTTTGACACTTGTTTACAAAATTTGACTAGAGTGCTTCATAGATGCCAAGAAACTCAGCTTATTTTGAATTGGAAAAAGTGCCATTTTATGGTGCAAGAGGGTGTAGTCTTAGGACACATTATATCTAATCGGGGTATCGAGGTCGATAGAGCCAAAGTGGAAGTCATCGAGGGACTCCCACCCCCTACTAATGTGAAAGAGGTGCGAAGTTTTCTCGGTCGTGCGAGGTTTTACCGTCGATTCATAAAAGATTTTTCAAAAATTGCTCGCCCACTAACGGAACGATTAGCCAAGGACACCCCGTTTGTGTTTTCTAATGCGTGCCTTGAGGCTTTTGAGAGGTTGAAGAAGGCTCTCTTATCGGCACCTATTATCCAACCACCGGATTGGACTATTCCCTTTGAGTTGATGCGTGATGCTAGTGATCATGCTGTTGGGTCCGTGCTTGGCCAAAGGAAAGATGGCAAACTCCATGCCATTTACTATGCTAGTAGAACTCTTGATCCTGCTCAAGCTAATTACACCACAACTGAAAAGGAGATGTTAGCTAATGTGTTCTCCAGTGAGAAGTTTTGGTCCTACCTTGTAGGTTCGAAAGTTGTTGTTCATACGGATCATGCGGCACTTAAGTATTTGTTGGAAAAGAAAGATGCTAAACCCCGCTTGATACGTTGGATTCTATTGCTTCAAGAGTTCGATATAGAGATCAAAGACAAGAAAGGCGCCGAGAATGTGGTAGCTGACCACCTATCTCGCCTATTGTTAGAAGATGATGATAAGTTACCCATTGGTGATTCCTTCCCGGACGATCACCTTTATTCTATTATTGTTCTCGAGTCCGAGTTGCCATGGTATGCCGATATTGTGAACCACTTATCTTATGGGATTCTTCCTAAAGGTTTAAGTTCGTACCAACGCAAGAAATTCTATCACGATGCTAAGCACTATTATTGGGATGACCCACATCTCTATAAGTCGTGCGCCGATGGAAACGACATCGATAATTTCTCATTGTCATGATATGCCAAATGGAGGGCATGCTAGTACAATGAAAACCTCCGCGAAGATTCTTCAATGCGGTTTTTATTGGCCCTCTTTATTCAAGGACGTTGCACAATTTGTAAAGTCATGTGATCGTTGTCAACGATCCGGGAATATCTCAAGGAGGAACGAAATGCCTCTTAATTTTATATTGGAGGTTGAATTATTTGATGTGTGGGGAATCGATTTCCAAGGCTTGAATTGATTCACGCAAATCTACTTTACCGTTATTACATTCAGATCGTCCTATTCTTTAACTGTACCTTCCCATTGCTATGTATACGTTAGCTTTTTTGCTTTGATGCAAACTCCAGTTTAATATGTAACTTCTTTTGTCGGTTTTTATGTAAATTTTTTGAATCTTGCATTTTTTAGTTAAAGCACAATTCCATTTTCGCAGCTACGATACTGTAATCACATATTTCTTCTTTATGGATGCCAAGTAATTATACTTCCATATATTAAATATAGTTTATGTGTCTTATCATAAATCGTTACATCTTCACAATTTTATATCTTTGTATCCCAAAGGAGTACAGAAATTTATTTGGAAACGTCAAGTCCTGCTTTGTCTATTTTAAACAAACGCATCGAATATGCATTTGTCTTTCAAGTACGTCTGCAATTGTCTTAAAAATCTGCGTAAACTAATCTTTGCACAATAGTCAATATATATATATAGGACTTACTCTATATATATTGTCTGTCAAGAAGTACAAAATTATAAGCAGCTTATATAGGAATGAGTGTCCACGGTCTTAAGTTGTTCAGCTTTGATATTGTGTACTCCTACTGATTATTCCATATTCTTTGTAACACGTTTATGTTTTGCCCCTTTTAATTACCTTCTGCAAATTCAAGAGTTTTCATTTCCAGCACACATGTTTATAGTCTCCTGTCAAATAATAATCAAACAATTTTGGGTCGAGGATCAACCAAATCGAGTACACAGGTTTCTATCAAAATTTACATTCACATTCATTCAATCACCATTAATATACCATGATTTGTGTTGAGGCCATGACTCATCGACTTCAGATTTTAACTTTCCAATACATTTAAAATCCTCCACAACTACCCATGATACTATATTGTATAAATTTCTTACCTTCCAACTTACATGAAAACTGATAGAATCTAATTCAAACATAATGCATCGTTAACCTACGCAGGCTGCACATGGCAAGGAGTCGGGCAACTCTAAGAAAAAGTTTGCTAGGAACGTTGTCCCCGTTCGCGTAGAGGCTGATGTTGCTGAGAATGCAAACATTAAAGAGAACGACTCTCGGAAGAGAACGTGTCTAAATGGTGAGCAAATTAGACGGTGAAGTTTTCTATTGTATTTGCACTTAAGCATTTTGTAGTTTACTGATAAATTGATATTTATACATATTTTTACCCCTTTTATATAATTATTATAATGTCGTCTTTCCTATTCTTTGAGCTAATAACGTATTTTTATGAATTTCGGGTTAATTTATACGTTAATATTATTTATATGCTAAATTAAGTTTTATTATCTATTTTTAATTTATTTAGAATAACCCATTTAATTGGAAAGTCAAATAATACATATATTCCCGTTTATATGATGTAGGTCTATCTTAAGACGACGATATCTCACTCATACGATATCGGAAACAAGGGATTCAGGATGCGTTGTAAAGCTAAGTTCGAGACCTACAAGTTTATAGAAGAGAGAAACATCAAATTCCGTCATTTACTAGGTCTAAATCGAGTTACAAGACAGCAAACCAGCAGATTTCGATACCAAACATATGGGTCGAAGCCCATTACTACGAAAGATGGGTTAGGAAACAAGAAAAATAAAACAAGGAAAATAAAAGGGTTTAAAAACAAGAGGATTTAGGAAAAAAATCATATGAATAATATAAAGAAAAAGGAAAGAATAATTTAATAAGGGAAAAAAAGAAGGAAAAAGAAGAATATAAAAGAAGATCAGGAAGAACAGGAGGGAGACACACAAGGCACGCAGGAAGAAAAAAAGAAAGAGAGGAGAACGTAGAGGAGACAGAAGCCGCACAACGAAGACGGAGACGGCGGATTGACTCCGTCTAATCAAATTTCATCCTGATTTTTCTTAGCTTTTCTAATCTTTATCTTTTTTTTTACTGTTATTATGTTTAGTTTAGAGTAATTTTCAATTGGAGTATGTAATTGACTATTGATGTTAGGGTTTATGAGATTATGATATCGTTTTGACTGATTAATTAGTTTGTTGGATATTTATATAAGATTCATTATTTGACTATCTGATTCGTATTTATTCATTTTGTTTGGCCAACTTAATTGTATTCATGAATCGATCGTTGAATTAATAGTAGTTTTGGTTAGATTGCAGCGTTCTGGTCTAATCTTAATTGCTAGAATCTTGTGTAGTAATTGAGTCAGGTATAATTGCAGCGTTCTGGTTATATTTTATTCAACTGATTAGCGATCTTAAAGCGACTTAATTTGTTAATTTGATTCATGCGTTCATGGTTAATTTGATAAATTAGTTAGGATTAAACTTGCGTGCGTTCACGGGGTTTAACGAGTCAGAAAGATAAAATTGGTAATTTACTCGGATTAACCGATTAACTAATCTATCCAATATAATCGATTAAGTGAATCTATGATTTTACCCGACATCTATAGAAAATTACATACCTCATATTTATCCTTTATAAGAACTTTCTACCTGTTTATTGTGATTATTAGTATTATTAGTTTTATTTATTTAATTTTAGTTAGTTAGTTTAGTATAAAAACAACCCAAACAAACCCTCCATTATTATATTTATACTTATATAACTATATAAATATTACTAAATTGATCTGAGATAGTATCATCAGTCCCTGTGGGTTCGACCCTTACTTGTCCTACTACTAGTTAGTTAGAGTCTTGTAAGTGAATTGTAAATTTAATTTTGACTGCGGTTACGACACGCATCAAATTTTGGCGCCGTTGCCGGGGACTGATTTGTTTATTATCTTTGATTATATATTAGTTGGCTAGTAAATTAGTTACTTATTTATCTATTTTTTTATTTTGTTTTATATACTCTTTAGTTTCTATTTCAGGTACTTAATTTACAATATTCAATATGTCTGCTGGAGCCGAGAAGAGTTTAAGGGAGCAATTATTTTCTACGGAGACACCTACTAGTATTATTTTTCCTACTTTGGAAAAATCATTTAAGCTAAGTCCAGGTTTTATCCAAATTCTCCCTAACTTTATGGTCGATCTAATGAGGATGCTCTAAAACATATACAAGAATTTTATCTTGCTTGTTCCACATTATCTTTGGATGGTATTAATGATGATTGTATTAAATTCCGAGCTTTCCCATTCACTTTGCATGAATTAGCTAAAGATTGGCTGTTTAATTTACCTCGTGGATCTATTACATCTTGGGATTGTCTACGAAAAGTTTTTCTTGATAAATATCAACCTGTGAGTATTACAAGGGCAATAAGAAAACAAATTGTGAATATTCAGCAAGATGACAATGAATCTTTACATGATTATTGGGATAGATTTAATCGATTATGTAATTCTTGCCCACAACATAAACTAAATGAGAAAATCTTGATTGAATGTTTGTATGATGGTTTGCTAGATGATCAAAAGAGGTTGATAGACACTGCTAGTGGTGGGTCTTTAATGGATAAAACTCCAACTGAAGCTAGAAAATTGATTAATAATATGGCCATTAGCAGTCAACAATATGGAACCAAGAATGAATGTGATTTGAAATTGCAAAAACAATTAAAAGAACAAGCTGAGCAGATGAAAGAATTGAGAGATGTGAATAATCAACTTAAAGTTATGGATAACCAACATCAATCTTTAGAAAATATGGTAAAAACAGTTGGTAGTTCAAGTAGGACAAGTTCACTCTCAGAGCCTTAGTCGTCAAGTACAAACTGATAATAACTTGTGTCACTTGGATAATCAAATGAAATTGATTTGTACCACCCTTGCCAACATTGAGAGTAATTTTGTTAGACAACCTGAACCTAATTTGTTGGATGAGTCTAAAGCAATAACCTTAAGGAGTGGTAAGGAGCTTAAAAATAGATTTGATATTGAGGAAAAAATTGAGGTTAGACCACGAGGTACAAAAGAAAATGATGTTGAAGAGAGTCGAGATGAACCTCGCATTAGTGAGAGTGAAATGGAAATTAAAGAAAATGATCCAGAATTAGAAAAGGAGAAAGTTATAACTAAATCCACCCCAGATGCCTACTTTTAAAACCAATGTTCCATTTCCTTCCAGATTTGCTCAGTCTAAGAAAGAAGAGAAAGATAATGAAATTTTAGAAATATTTAGAAAAGTTGAAATAAATATACCCCTCTTAGATGCTATTAAACAGATGCCAAAATATGCTAAATTTTTAAAAGAGTTATGCACTAATAAAAGAAAGATTAAGAGTGGGGAAAAAGTGTTGATAGGAGAGAACGTATCTGCGATAATTCAAATAAAATACCTCCTAAATGTAAAGATCCAGGAATGTTTAGTATTCCTTGTAAAATAGGGAATAGTAAATTAGATAGATGCATGCTTGACTTAGGAGCATCTATTAGTGTTATGCCTAAATCCATATACGAATCACTTAAGTTAGAACCTCTTTCTCAAACCGACGTAGTGATTCAGTTAGCAGATAGATCTCAGGCTTACACTATAGGAGTTTTAGAAGATGTTTTAGTTCAAGTTGATGAGTTAGTATTTCCCATTGATTTTTATGTGCTTGATATGGGTAATTCTTTCGACGCTAAGGATGCGCCATTATTACTGGGAAGACCCTTTCTTAAAACTGCTAGAACTAAAATTGATGTCTATGAGGGAACTCTTTCTTTTGAATTTGATGGTGAAACGATTAAGCTTAACATTTATGATGCTATGAAACACCCCATTGATGCTACTGATGATGTGAGTTCTGTAGAGACTATTGATGTAATAGACACAATTACACAAGAGAAACTCGACAGGGTAAATGGATTTGATACACTTGATGATGATAATGATTTGGATCCTATATTATCTTTTGAGGAAAAGTTTGATTCTATTCATGATAGTCATCTAACCACTAATTTTGAGTGTGTTTCTAGCCTTGAATTACCTAAAGATTCACCTAAAGTGGTTCCATTTATTAAATGTCCGCCTGAATTAGAATTAAAACCCTTGCCTAATAATTTAAAGTATGCTTTCTTAGGTGAACATGACACTTTACCTGTAATTATTTCTAGTTCACTTTCTGAATCGCAAGAGTTTAAATTGTTAAATGTGCTTAAGGAATATAAAGAGGCGATAGGGTGGACAATTGCTGATATTAAGGGTATTAGTCCTACATTGTGTATGCATAACATTTTTCTTGAGGATGGTGCCAAATCAGTTAGAGAAAATCAACGTAGACTTAACCCGTCAATGATGGAAGTTGTGAAAAAAGAAATTCTTAAGTGGCGGGATGCGGGTGTGATATTTCCTATCTCAGATTCAAAATGGGTAAGTCCAATCCATGTAGTACCTAAAAAGACCGGGATTACAGTTGTCGAAAATAGTAAAGGAGAACTAGTTCCCACTAGAGTATCAAATGGATGGAGAGTTTGCATAGATTATAGAAAGCTAAATCAAGTCACTAGAAAAGATCACTTTCCTTTACCATTCATAGATCAAATGTTAGAAAAGCTTGCGGGACGTTCTTACTTTTGTTTTCTAGACGGTTATTCTGGGTATATTCAAGTTCCTATAGCACCCGAGGATCAAGAAAAGACAACTTTTACATGCCCTTTTGGTACTTTTGCTTTTAGAAGAATGCCTTTTGGACTTTGTAATGCTCCTGGCACATTCCAGCTGTGTATGATGAGCATATTTTCATATTTGCTTGATAATTCCATGGAGGTTTTTATGGATGATTTTACTATTTGTGGTGATGATTTTGATTTATGTCTCCATAATTTATCTCTCGCTTTCAAAAGATGTGTCGAGACTAATCTTGTGCTTAACTTTGAAAAATGTCATTTTATGCTGGAAAAAGAAGTTGTCCTAGGCCATGTTGTCAGTGCTAAAGGGTTGGAAGTTTTTTTTTTGGTGTAAATGTAAGTATATATATATATAATCCAATCTTGCACGTTCACCGATTTACATCCAATCAGCTAAACAAGTAAACGATCAACATATTTGGAATATTTACACGGTATATTATCTATAATAAGCTTTACCCTTGCTCTTATTTCCTTCTTAGCTCGCTCGATCAGACAATGAGGGTGCTCTATCATTTGGAATAGTCGACCTTGATTTCTAACTCTCCAAATATGATACCAAACTGCTACAATACCTGCTGCGTAAATTTGTTTCGTCAGCATCGATTTTACTCTAAGCCGTCTCCACCAGTTTGCAGTATCGCAAGATGGTATAGTTTGTTGTACCCATACTGACAGCAACTGAAAACATCGATGCACATACCCGCATTGAGAGAATAGATGTATATGTGTTTCGTCAGCTGCCCCACATATAGCACACTCCGAATCCTTAGCAATGCTCATTTTTGCAAGTCGATCTTTAGTGAGTAATCTTTTGTGACTAATTAGCCAGGCAATAAAACCATGTCGAGGAAGACTAATCCGATTCCAGACCAACTTGTCCCACAGCACTTCCTGCCCTTGACATCGCAACCAATCATAGCCTATCCCTACCTCATATGCTCTGTGTTGTGCAGTGAGCAAAGGAAACAAATTATTTGTGTATCAAAGGGTTGGAAGTTGATCAAGCTAAAATAGATATAATTAGTTCGTTACCCTATCCTACTTGTGTGCGTGAAATTAGATCATTTTTAGGGCATGCTGGATTCTATAGACGATTCATACAAAAATTTTCGACTATAGCATCACCTTTATCTAACTTACTTGCTAAAGATGTTCCATTTGTGTTTGATGATAAGTGTAAGGAAGCATTTAATTCATTAAAAAATAAATTAACTTCCGCACCAGTGATTAAACCTCCTAATTGGTCATTACCTTTTGAAATAATGTGTGATGCTAGTGATAAAGTGGTAGGAGCTGTATTAGGGCAGAAAGTAGGCAAGGAATCTCATGTTATATATTATGCGTCGAAAACTCTTGACCCAGCCCAATGCAACTACACTGTCACTGAAAAGGAACTGTATGCTGTTATTTTTGCTCTTGAAAAGTTCAGATCGTATTTGCTTGGTACTCATGTGATAGTATATTCCGATCACTCTGCTTTAAAATATTTATTGAAAAAGAAAGAGTCTAAACCAAGGTTGTTATGATGGATGTTATTGTTACAAGAATTTGATTTGGAAATAAAAGATAAGAAAGGAGCAGAAAACTTAGTTGCTGACCATCTTAGTAGGATTATTAAGGAACAAGACCTAACTGCCCTCTCTTCTGATTTGTTTCCTGATGAACAATTGTATGCATTAAATGTGAAATATCCTTGGTATGCTGATATTGTTAATTATTTGGTATCAAAGGAGTTTCCTAAGGAACTTACTAAAGCCCAAAAAGATAAATTAAGCACGATGCTAAGTATTATATTTGGGACGAACCTTATTTGTTTAAAATTTGTTCCGACAATGTTATAAGAAGATGTGTGCCTGAAGAGGAAAATAAATCTATTCTTGAATTTTGTCACTCATTTGAGTGTGGGGGTCATTTTGGTCCGAAACGAACAGCTCATAAAGTTCTAGAATGTGGATTCTTTTGGCCCTCTCTGAATAAAGATGCTTATACTTTTGTGAAAACTTGTGATCAATGTCAAAGAAGTGGTAATATTTCTAGGAGAGATCAAATGCCTCTTACTTCCATATTTGTCGCTGATGTTTTTGATGTTTGGGGTATTGATTTTATGGGACCTTTTCCATCGTCTTTTGGGAATACTTACATTCTTTTAGCAGTTGACTATGTTTCTAAATAGGTGGAGGCCAAGGCTACTAGAACAAATGATTCTAAGGTGGTTGCTGAGTTTGTTAGGGATCAAATTTTTAATAGGTTTGGTATTCCTAGAGCTATCATTAGTGACAGAGGGACTCACTTTTGTAATCGTATCATTGAGGCTTTATTTAGGAAATATCATGTTACTCATAAGGTTTCTACTGCTTATCACCCCCAGACTAATGGACAAGCTGAGGTTTTTAATAGAGAAATAAAATCAATTTTGGAGAAAGTTGTGAGTCCTAATAGGAAAGATTGGAGTAAGCGTTTAGGTGATGCATTATAGGCATAAAGAACTGCATACAAAACTCCAATAGGGATGTCTCCTTATCGCTTGGTATTTGGAAAAGCTTGTCACCTTCTAGTTGAATTAGAGCATCGAGCATTCTGGGCGATTAAGAAGTGTAATTTTAATTATGAAAAGTCTGTTGCTCACAGAAAATTAGAAATTCTAGAATTGGAGGAGATAAGGAATGATGCATATGAAAATTCTCGGATCTACAAAGAGAAAACTAAGGCTTATCACGATAAAATGTTATCTAGAAAAAGCTTTGATATTGGTGATAAAGTCGTCCTTTATAATTCTAGGTTAAGATTATTTCCTGGGAAATTGAGATCAAGATGGACCGGTCCTTTTGAGGTTCTTAAGGTGTTTGATCACGGAGCGGTAGAAATTAAAGGATGCGAATCAGGAAAGATACTTAAAGTGAATGGTCATAGACTTAAGCCATATTGTAGACACCCACATTTTGACTGCCAGGTGTCTATTGCAGTTTCCGACAAACACCCGATGATGATCGGACGCAAACGTGCTTTAAATTACTCAGAAACGGGCTCAAAATCATTGGCATTTGGCTTGGGCTCTTTACGGAGTACATATCTCACAAAACCAACCTCAAAATCAGGCCCAGTGGGTCGTTTCGAGTCAAATAAGACTAATTTGGGTCGATTCCGACACCAGGGGTAAAACCGTCTTTTAGCGACCGAGTCAAAACCCGGTCAAAGATTTTCCCGAGACACGTGAGTCAGCCGTGACACCTCACACGGCTGATTCATACTCCAATCCTACAAAAAATCAGCTTCACAAAATATTAAACAAATCCGTTTAAGGATGGAATTCGATCTCAAGTAGGAATCCTATCCGAAAACCGATTCAAACACCCGACCGAGTGCAAACACTCGGCCGAGCAGCCCTCTACCAGCCGGTTCCCTTTCTTCCTTCACAAGAAAACAAAATCCTCATTCCTTTCGAATTCTTACGTTTCCTATCCTAAACGGTAGTTCAAACTCTCCTAGCCAAGGTCGGGAATTCCCTATAAATAGCCCCTTGCACACACACTTTTACACATCAATTAGCATCTACAATATACATTCATTATCGATCAAATATTCATAAAAGCATCACAAATTATTCCCATACACACACTCGTAAGCATAAAATCTAGCATCGATACACCGATATTACAAACCCGAAGGAAAACCGGTCCCTTTATACCCGACACCCTTCACCGAAACCTCGTCCAAACCGAACCACCACCTCACCGACATACACTCGACGCTCCTGTGCCCAAGCCATGTCCCGACGAGCCCTGATCCGAGTAAACAGAAGCATGTAGGTTGAGGGTGTACCAAACCCGACTTCTTCTTCTTCTTCTCTTCTCCTCCTCGTCCGTCTCTTTTTTATTTACGGGTCGTTCATCGTTTTTTTATTTCTAATATCGATATTATTAAAAAAACTATTTTCATATTAACAAACATTCTTAAAATACGATATCAACTCTATAGTTGAATATCGTATTAAAGGAATTAAATCAAACCTCGACGATATTAAAAATCGTTACACTTTTTTTCATTCAAACTTTTTTATTTACAAAACTTTTTAATTCATTCCGAGTATTCGATACCGATTTCATAATCGAGTATCGGATACAACGAACATCGAAAACATAAATCGAATATAAATTAATTCGTATTTGTACGCGGTTTATCAAAATTAGCAATTTCGAACAAAAAATATAAAACCGGACAGACCCGCACGCGAGTCGCGTCATGCCCAGGCGACTCGCGCACGGGCCTGAAACCCGAGTCGTTTTATTGGCTTTTTTGTTCGTTTTATTTTATTTCTCTACGAAACGATTTCAAAATTTATATCTTTTCTAAAACTATTCCGAGTATTTGATATTGATTTCGTAGTCAACTATCGAATATAACGAATACCGAAAATATTAGATCGAGTACAAATCATACAATATTTGTACGCGATTTAATAAAAGCATCGAGTCTTCGAAAATCGTCTTCAAAAACAAACCGACACGCGACTCGCCGGCATCCCGGGCGAGCTGCGCGGCCGGCTGTCACACGACACGTCTTTCCTTTTTTATTTATTTTTCGAACTTCGTTTTTTATACAAAACAGCGTTTTTAGCGATGCTTTTCAGATTTCGATTAATATTTATTTTCTCGATCTCATATATTTATTTTATTTGCTATATTATTTTTTACAAATCGATACTAACTCGTTTGTTTATCTTGTAGCAAATTCATCTTTATTTCATCTTTTGTTTTATTACACTAAAACGAACCTCACATGCTAAATTCAACTTTGACGTTAAATCTTTCATGCATTAAACCGACTTAGCAACCCATTCAATTCCTCGCATGCTTAGGAAAACAATGTTTGCATATCATTCATCGTATTACTAACGCGCGTATTAAAACATCATTCGATATCCTAGTAGAGGTCGCTAATGTGCGGGCGGGGTTGGGTGTTCTTAGTGAACTTCCCAACACGTACCCTCACCCCTTACTCAGAACCGTGGTTTCCGGATGTCCGAAACCATTGGCAACGAGAGTCATTCAATATACGATTAACCGCTCAAGTCGGCATCTATATCGATATGCAAAGGGACGAGCCCAATAAACTCTGACATCGGAAATGGGCCGTATTTTGTATACGGCCCACTACGACATAGAGTGGGCTCGAACGGTTCCGAATAACCATAAAATTCGGTGGCGACTCCAACTTCGATTTAAATTTCCATTTGACCATCTCATATGGAGATTCATTCGCCTCCCCAAACCCGCGCGTGGCCGCGTCGGGGTGGACCTATGTCATGTCCACAATTTGGCGACTCCGTTGGGGATCATCTGATACGTTACTGACCTTCAGCATCCTCAGGGTAAGACTCGAATAGAAATCGTTTGACTAGTACAATACGCGTTTTAGTTTTACGGTTCATGCATAACCCCATATTTTCCCGGGCCGGTACTGATGACCGACGTCCCACTATACTATTGATGTAGTCCAAATTGGATATGTCGAAGGTGTCCATTAGCCAATTCGTATGGGTTTTACGGCATGTTCTAAGCTCAACTCGACTTAGGAAGTCCGCCCCGATTCTCGATAGGCTGTGTACACTGGTATAGACCCTTTCAGACTGACCGAGACTTAGAATTAGAGCATACATGGCGTCGTTATACTGCTTCCATGACTACGTGCTACCTGATTTACAAGTCGTCTTTCAAAAACCGTCATTTTCAAAATTGCATCCTTTTCAAAATATCCAATTTCAAAACCCGGGACATATACCGAATTTAGGATCCACGATTTTACTCAAAATAGCCTATTTTTAGCCGGTATTACGCCCATTTCAAAACTCGAAAATATTTTCGAAAATTTTCAAAACCGTCCCTGGTCCGCCTTTTCGTTTTCTTTCTTGAAAAAGGGCCGGTTCTCCCCGATTCTTTCGGGCCTTTCAAAAATTCAATTTTTCAAAACCTTCCTCTTCTTAGGACTTCTCGTATTTAGCAGTGTCGGGTCGTGTCGTAAGTCATCGAGGTCTCTAGCGTCGAAACTCCGTCGATCTTATATCACGGATTTCCTCCCTATCCCAGTCCGCCTTATTATACTAAGGCAAGGCCCACCTACGTAGGACATACTCCTACAAGGGTCGGCCCGTCTACACAATCGAGTCTAAAAGTCTGGGGAATGTCTCACGTGAACCTCCTTTCGAACAGGGCCCAGCCCACACGGCTGGATCCTAAAGGAGGCCCACCTTTCACGAGTCGCCCGTCTAAGTGTCTTTTCCGAGTCAACCTTGTACAAGGCATAGCCCTATAACAAAAGGTTCGTGACCCTTACGTCTAAGGGTCACTCGTCCGACACTCGAGTCTTAACCAAATTTTCGATCCCACTTGGGGGCTACCCTTCATCAGAGCGGTCAATCACGGTTGCTCTAAGGGTCATGTCTTACACGTGTCTCACGTACCCCACTTTCGAGCCACTTAGATGCCACACCATCTGAGTCCTATCTGAGTCCTTAGCCTCACTTGGGGGCTATTCTCCGACGGAGCGATTGATCACGGTCACTCCGAGGATCATATCCTACACATTTGTCTTAGGAGAGTCTAACCCGAGCCAAACTGGAGTCGTCTCTCCCCCCGCGCTATTTCCTATGCCTTGGTGAATTTGAGTTCCGAAGCAACTTTCCTGATTACGCGGTATTCTTACAGACAGGCCGCCCTTCACCTGAACCATGACTAAGGACTCCATTGATCAACTGACCGCCTCGTTGGCCAAGATCCAAGATCAACTGAACCAGATAAGGGGAGACCAAACCGCCATTGCCACCCGTTTGAGTGCCTTGGAACAAAGGACTCCTAAGGTCGGGAATGAAACCACTGGGCCCATAGCTGAACTGGCCAACGCAGTCCGCAAGCTGGAGGAACAGGTCCACCTGTCGACCAACAATTCAATCCATACGGAAAATGCTCGTTCCTATTCACCTTTGACCGACGAGCTGCCCGCTAACCTCAACCTGACGGGCCTACCAATGTTCGACGGGACTGAAGACCCGGTATTACATATCCGGGCTTTCAAAGAATTCATGGCCATCAAAGGAGTGAAGTCAACCATGTTCAAGCACCTGTTTGCTTCCTCGCTCGAGAAGCACCCGAAAGCCTGGTACTACAGGCTTGACCCCAAGAAGTACAAGACTTGGGACGATGTCGCAACGGAGTTCGCCCGAAACTATGCGGACAACATCGAGATCCAGACTACCATGCGTACTCTGGAGGTCATGGCCCAAGAGCCCAAAGAAGGTTTCACCAAGTACCTTCAAAGGTGGAGGGCCGAAAGTGTAAAGTTGGTAGACAAGCCCAACGAGAAGACACTAGTGGAGGCATTCATCAACAACCTCCTACCTTCTTACCGCGTCCATCTTAGGTATGCCGGCATTTCCAACTTTGCAGTGCTTACCGAAATGGGCATTAGGATTGAAGATGATCTTCGACATAATAAAGATCTTGGTGAAGCTTCTACTGAAGGCTATACTGGACATCAGCTTGAGTCCTTAGAAGCTGAATTGACAACATCATCCGAGAGTCCGGATTTGATTTAAGTCTGAGTCTGAGTCCGAGTCTAGGATGTGCTATTTCTTCCAAAGTCAAAGTCAGAGTCAGAGTCTTTTGCATTCTGTCCTCTTTTTCAAAATTCAATAAAATCAGCTTTTATATTGCTCATATATACTTTCCTTATGTGTTTCCGAGAACATGATGAACACCGTCATACACTGTGAGCACATGCACGTGACTATTACAGGCACATCTATAATGACTGCAGGAAATCAAGACACGTGTTTTCCTTTACCTGTTCCATGTCTGACATAGAAAGCCACAAAACTACAATTAGCAGGAGCGGTATCGAATCCAATGACGAATCTAGGTAGTCTCCTAGTTTGGGTTCAAGACGGGAGGCAAGCCCATTTCCCACAATAAACACCCCTCCGACAAGATCAACCATACCTACCTACGGTGTTATTCTGACCAACAGAAAAAAAAGACAAAAGCTGGACAAAAAAAAATCAAAAGTCCAAGGAAAAAAAACAAAAGGCCAAAACAAAAAAGCAGGCCATCATCAAAAAAAGGGCATCCACGACCAGAACGGTCAACACAAATGAAGATCCCATGACCGGGGCTAAGAGGTCAACCAACAAAAAATATTCAAATGCCCATGACCATGGTCAACGGTCCACTCAAGATCAATACTCATACCATTCAATAAGGGAGAAACAATCAAGCTGGTCAACTAACACCACATTTAGCCTTCCCACATTACAACCCTGAAGACCTTCCCGAGACCCAGGCTAAAGACAGCCCGGAATTTTGAGGATTCGAGCTCCATAGGGTACCCCTAACCATTAGGGCTAGACATGGAAACCAGATCCCGCATCATCAAACATATCCCGATCAATGTTCGAGCCATTTTACTCGGCTTCCCCTTTACATAACAAAATTCACAATCACCATACAAAGACCCGAGATCAAAACTCGTCAAAGACCCGAGAGCAAAACTCTTCAAATCCCTTACCTAATCATACACAATCCCGAGAGCAAAACTCGTTAAAATCCCCGAGAGCAAAACTCGTTAAAATCCCCGAGAGCAAAACTCGTCAAAATCCCCAAGAGCAAAACTCATCAAATCCCCGAGAGCAGAACTCGTTAAAATCCCATCCCAATTCTTCTCATTCAAACCAGTTACCAACCCCAAACACGGGAATTCAACCTGCAGTCGGCATAGAACATGCCCAAATAGCTCACACCACCTCTGGGGCTACCCCGGAGAACGCTCACAGTCACAGGATCAATATCCTAACCATTCTAGCCCTTTGATCAAGACATCATTGGGAATGCACCTAGCCTACATCATCGTTATGGCTAGTTACACACAAAGTCCTATTAGACTAGGCACCATAATATATCTTCCAATACACTGAACTACGGCATGGTTTGATTTCACTACACGTGAATACGTAGGCAGCCTTTCAACAGAGGCACAACCACCCACATTGACACACATTCAAAAAGCGCCATCATTCCGGTCACGACACCGTCATGTTCTCAACAGCTAGCTTTGTCGTCCTGGGGGCTTCTCTTAGGCAGAAAACCTCCATCCATTCATCACAAAATCCAGATAAAATTCAAAAAATCTAGCCTCCTTTCTACAGTGTGTCCTAGTACTCGGCTCAGTCGAAGACAAGAATCCCTCAGGACTCGGGGCAATACCCACTTTGGAAATGTACCCTAAAATCAAAAATCCAGGAGAGCACTAGACTACAACAGTCTCATTACAGACTACTGCAACCCCGTATAGCATATCTATCCCATTTTGATGTTCGACCGTGTTGCTACTCGCCTAGGCTACGAAATAGCGCAACTTAAGAGTCTTGTTAGGTGGCCCACCCCCCTACCGAGTCACGGTCCAACCCCTCGAGAGTCTAGTCGTGTCTGTCAACTCGTCCGGTCACGTCCAGAGTCAAGTCTGTCGGTATACCTCTCTCTTCAAATTCTCATTTTTTAAAATCTGCAAAACTTAGCCATTTGAGAAAATCCTTTTCGACAAGGTCAAATTTCGGTCTATTTAAATTGCAAATTTCTTTTCTACCCATTTCAGTTTTGAAAACCTATTTCCTAGCACGTAAGCTGTTTTCGGGACTTCGATTTCAAAACTAAGCAAAAATCATTTTTATTCCCCAGCGCGAGTCATATTTGTTTCACCTACATGTTGCATGCAAAATTTTATGTAACTTATACAGGTACAATTCAAGACCACGCAATTCACATAACTCCCCAGCGGCATTTAACGGGATGGGCCCACATATAGGCGCACCCAAGACTTATACGACAAGTCCGATTCCCCACGAAGTTAGCATCATCAGCTCAGGTATGATTTCCAACTTATGGCTGGCGAGCCCTTTTACGCAAGTCTACTGGACTATAAACGACCCGACCGGAAGTCTGCCAGGTCTTAATCTTTGATTGGCCTGGTAGCTACTCTGACTTTCGCCTTGTCCAAGCCTCAGTCAGAGTGGGGGCTCTGTAGACACCCACATTTTGACTGCCAGGTGTCTATAGCAGTTTCCGACAAACACCCGATGATGATCGGACGCAAACGTGCTTTAAATTACTCCGAAACGGGCTCAAAATCATTGGCATTTGGCTTGGGCTCTTTACGGAGTACATATCTCACAAAACCAACCTCAAAATCAGGCCTAGTGGGTCGTTTCGAGTCAAATAAGACTAATTTGGGTCGATTCCGACACCAGGGGTAAAACCGTCTTTTAGCGACCGAGTCAAAACCCGGTCAAAGATTTTCCCGAGACACGTGAGTCAGCCGTGACACCTCACACGGCTGATTCATACTCCAATCCTACAAAAAATCAGCTTCACAAAATATTAAACAAATCCGTTTAAGGATGGAATTCGATCTCAAGTAGGAATCCTATCCGAAAACCGATTCAAACACCCGACCGAGTGCAAACACTCGGCCGAGCAGCCCTCTACCAGCCGGTTCCCTTTCTTCCTTCACAAGAAAACAAAATCCTCATTCCTTTCGAATTCTTACGTTTCCTATCCTAAACGGTAGTTCAAACTCTCCTAGCCAAGGTCGGGAATTCCCTATAAATAGCCCCTTGCACACACACTTTTACACATCAATTAGCATCTACAATATACATTAATTATCGATCAAATATTCATAAAAGCATAACAAATTATTCCCATACACACACTTGTAAGCATAAAATCTAGCATCGATACACCGATATTACAAACCCGAAGGAAAACCGGTCCCTTTATACCCGACACCCTTCACCGAAACCTCGCCCAAACCGAGCCACCACCTCACCGACATACACTCGACGCTCCTGTGCCCAAGCCACGTCCCGACGAGCCCTGATCCGAGTAAACAGAAGCATGTAGGTTGAGGGTGTACCAAACCCGACTTCTCCTTCTTCTTCTCTTCTCCTCCTCGTCCGTCTCTTTTTTATTTACGGGTCGTTCATCGTTTTTTTATTTCTAATATCGATATTATTAAAAAACTATTTTCATATTAACAAACATTCTTAAAATACGATATCAACTCTATAGTTGAATATCGTATTAAAGGAATTAAATCAAACCTCGACGATATTAAAAATCGTTACATTTTTTTTCATTCAAACTTTTTTATTTACAAAACTTTTTAATTCATTCCGAGTATTCGATACCGATTTCATAATCGAGTATCGGATACAACGAATATCGAAAACATAAATCGAGTATAAATTAATTCGTATTTGTACGCGGTTTATCAAAATTAGCAATTTTGAACAAAAAATATAAAACCGGACAGACCCGCACGCGAGTCGCGTCATGCCCAGGCGACTCGCGCACTGGCCTGAAACCCGAGTCGTTTTATTGGCTTTTTCGTTCGTTTTATTTTATTTCTCTACGAAACGATTTCAAAATTTATATCTTTTCTAAAACTATTCCGAGTATTTGATATTGATTTCGTAGTCACGATGGTAGGGGATTTGTCGTGGAATCCCAACCGTCAATAAAATAACCGGCTATTCCTACGGTAGATAGGGCAAGTCGGGTCGAATCCACGGGGACGGTAATGTATAGCCTAGACTAGGTCGACCTAAGAACGAGACTAAGTCAACGAGCTAAACTAGAGAATGAAAGGAGGGGAGAAAGCTAGACTAAAACTATGGCTAAGGAGAAAGCAAACAAAGGAAAACGGGCTAGGGTTAGGTCGGGGTCAAAGGGGTAACGGAATGGTCAAAGGAGGACTAGAGCGAAGGAGGTAGTAGGGTAATCTAGGTTGGTCCGGGCTCTCGCAACTTAGACTCACCTAGAGGTTCCACCTAAAACCCATCTCGGCGATACACAACACAAACGGAGTTCTAGCGCGCTATGGTCCTAGGTCGAATCCGGGCTCTCGCTACTTAGATAGACCTAGGGGTCGTCCTCACTGGGCTCTCCCAACTTAGTGAGAGGACCGAACCCACAACAAACTAATACCCACGAAAGAAAGGCAAGAAAACAAGCATTCGTACATACTTAGTCATTCAAGCAATTCAACAAACATGTGATGTGCATCAAACAAGAGGAAACCCAAATCTTCCACCAACATCTCTAACCAACCCTTAATCACCCAATTAACACCCTAATCACCCTACTAACCCTAGCAAGAACACTACTCTAGCATAATCAAACTATAACTAAAACTAACAAGAAGATCTAGCCTAAGAAACCAAACACACATTATGAAACTAACAAGAACAAAAACAAAACAATAACAAAGATTCAAACTTGAACAACATAAACAAGATTAAGAGTAGAAGAGAAGAGGATTATACCAAACTAGTGAAAGAGAAAGAACAAAACTTGCATTAATGAAGAAAACCCAAAACAAACATCCAAGGTTGTCAAGCTTGGAGAAGATCTTGAAGAATTCCCTTAATACAAGTACTAATCTATGATTAACTACTAATTACCGACTAATCTACACTAATCTAATCTAATCTAACCTAAAGTAGTCTAGGGTTTTAAGGATATAACATAAGATAACATAAGATGATCTTAATATTACAAGAAGGGAGTATATATATGAGTACAAGAATGAAGGAGAAGAAAAGAAGAAGTGCGGGTGAGCTGTAGCCCAGCCCGATCGGGACGGATCATCCCGATCGGGAAGGGTTCTGCCATCCCGATCGGGAAGGGCTCAACCCGACCGGGAAGGACCCACAGTGGCGCTCCTAAACGTGCATCCCTTCCTGATCGAGAAGGCCACCATCCCGACCGGGAAGGGTCTTGTATGCCTTCCTTAAACGCTCTTTGGTCCTTCCTTGCCTCTCATGGGCTTCCCACCGATTCTCGGGTCTCGGGATCGGGTCTCGGAGGCTCGGGATTGGGTCCCAAGGTCTCGGGGTCGATTCCAAGGTCTCGAGTCATCGTTCCTTTATCTCGTTGGCTCCAAAATGTGTATGTATTGAGTCGGAATCGCTCCAACTCTTCCAAATTGGTTTCGGGAACCTGAAACGAACTAAAGGAAGCATAAGAAGCCCATGAATCGCTCCAAAGGAGCGATTCCACAACGAAAAAGAGACCAAAACACAACAAATAGGCACTACAAACTACACTTATCAACTCATCCACACTTAACCCTTACTCGCCCTCGAGTAAGCACACACTAACTACTAAACTAGCCGAATGGGTATTAGCGCACCCTACGCCCCTTCAACTCACGCGAGTGCACTTAGAAGAAAAGTGCACTCCGCAAGGCAAGTCGGGTCTTGCGACAAAACCGTGGATGCAACCGGACACAAAACACATAAACAAACAAACACAAAAAAAACAAACACATAAACGGTTGCACCCAAAACAAAAGAAATACCGCTTACCTCTAAAAGTGGTGAAAGAAGCACCGGTTTAGGACTCGAGGTAAGTGACAACGTTCCCAAGCTAGCAATACAAACCGAGGTGAACTAAACCCTAATAGTATGACGATAAAGCAACAAAAACGTTGGTAACTTACCTAGGTCCTCCTAACTTTCTAAAAACGTACTACGGGACGATCGGCGGAGTGGAAAAGTGAAGAAACACGGTGTTAGTCGACACTGTAGGTAAGTGAGACCCCGCCCCCTTTAGCGTGAGCCAAGAGGGTCGTCCACTCCGCCGACCGGCTTATTTTTGTGGGGATTTCTTTTTGTGAGACGGGTTTTCTTTTGGCATTTTCTTTCTTCTTTTGCATTTTCACTTTGTTTTGCCATGCCATTCTTTTTCTTCTTTTCTATTTTCTTTTTGGCTTTTGTGCCTTTTCTTTTTCTTCATTTCTTTTCTTTCTTTCATATTTTTCATTCTTTTCTTTTCTTTGCCCCTCTTGGCAAGATTTGGCATTTTTGGCAATTCTTTGGGTGATGAGAAAGAGAGAACTCAACAAATCGCATTTTATTGTGTGGATATGCGTAGGAGGTAGGGTAATGGGTATGTCGGGGGTCGCGATTTCCCTTCAAACCCACAAAAAGTGGAGAACTTGGACTAATCAAACAATCCTAAACACGGTCACCTAGGGGACGAGACTCGGTAACCAAGGCCTTTTCACACCGTGGGTGGTCATAATGGTCAAAATGCAAATCCTGTAGTAAATCCCTAGTAAGCTAGGTGGACTCAAGGTAAAGGACCAACGAATTCATTGATTTAGGGTCATTCTACTAGGCTAAAGTCCAAAACTCGATTTATACAACTAGAAAGGGAAAATAGACACTCACACACTAGCCTCTAAACCGGGTTTTCGAAAACCATTTACACACAAGACACACAACAAAACACAAAACAAAGACTCAACGAAAACGAAAGAAAAATAAACAAAAGCAACAAAACAAGAACAACACAAAACGAACACATACAAAACACACACCACCCCGAACTTCCAAATGAGCAACTAATCATCCACAAACTTTACAAAGCCCCACCCGAGCACACCACAACACATATCTCCTCCAAATTCCACAAGAAACAAAGAGGAAAAAGGGTTGAAAAGATGTTACCGGGTGTCTTGAAAGCTCTCCAAAGCTAGCGGTGATTAAGCGACCTATAAGGAAAGAGGGAGGAAAAACACGCACACAAAACAAATATACGACACAATGACACAAAAGGAAAACACACAAAAGAAAAATCTTTTTGATTTTTGTGAAAAAATTTCAAATTTTTAGGGATTTTTTAAGATTTTTTTCGGAAAAACTACGAAAATAAAGCTAATTATGATAGAATATCGCTCCCCCACACTTAAATCGAGTCATGTCCTCATGCTCGATCGTAGGGTGCGGAGAGACAAAAGAGAAAGAAAAGAAACTACGAAAATAAAGCTAAAAATCAAAAAATAAATTGAAGAAAAGGGTAGAAGGTGTCCGGCCGGGGTGTAGTCAAGTCACCATGGACCGAGACAAGAAAAGATATGGATGGGGGGAAGAAAATAAAAAGAAGGAAATAAAAGGAAATGGGAGAGGAGGGCTAGGTGTAATCAAGTCACCTAGCCCGGATTCCGCCTAAATCTGACTAAATCCTCGAAAAGAAGAAAGTGAAAATCTTGTAAAATTTTGGATTTTGAAATGACTCTCGATGTAGTCACATCATCGAGAGTCGGGAGCAACATATACCAAGGCCTCGAAGGCCACCATGACATCAAGACACATAAGTGTACAAGGGGAAGGGAATAAACAAAGGAAAGCAAGCAACAACAAAAACGGAAAAGAAAGGATAGTTGCCGTACCATAGGTTAGCAACTCACTCTCTCCATCGTCTCATAGATCAATAAAGGTGCTTGCTTGTCTTCATCATTGCTATCCCGCTTCAAGCTTGCTAAAACCGCATGGTTAGGGTAGTAATGGTAGGAGGTGGGATTTGATGTGGATCTCGGTGTGTAAAGTGAGGTGTACGGGTCATATGATAGGAGTAAGGAGGAGTAGGGAGGTTGGGAGGGGGTAAAATGGATGGGTGGAGACAAAGGGGTCCATCCCGGTCGGGATGGATGGTCCCAATCGGGTTGATAAACCCTTCCCGATCGGGAAGCCCTCGTCCCGGTCGGGAACGCACTCCGGTGAATCCGATTTTCAGCACCTACATCCCGATCGGGATGGCTCCTTCCCGGTCGGGAAGCCCTCTTCCCGGTCGGGATGAGTCTTCTTTGCTTCCCCGAGCCCAAAAGCTTATCATAATCTTCAAAAACCGACTTCCTCGCTCGCAAACCAAACTCCATCATCAACTACTCCTTCCTAGGAGTCACCTTCACTTCACCTAACATAATAAACTCAAAGTACTCATCAAATTCACTCCCTCACATCGCTCATCAAAATACCAAATCAATGACAAGAATCCCAAAAAAACAAAGGAAGTCCTAGAAACGAAAAAAAAACACAAATACAAGCACAAGAATTCTAAAGAAGAGAGGAGGGGATATACAACATGACGGTTCTTTTAGGAACTCCGTCAAACCTAGGATGGTGGACTCCATTCTTCAACCGTAGCCCTCAAGGGCATGGAGGAGCAAGTCGAACGCGCTACCGACATCGTAGTGAAGGCCCAAGAAGCGCTCGAGCTTAACCAACCTCCACGGCCTCCAAGGAGGAGGCAAGAAGTAGGATTCCTAAGACCCGACATCATCTTCAAAGTAGTCTCCGGGGTCTCTCCATCCTACGAGCTTAACCGACCTCTTCCTCCCTAAGCATTGCCTCCAATCATTAGCAAGCTTCATCTCCAAGAAACAAGGCACAAAAAGCGGTTTTGGCCTCATTTCTTCATTGCACACCCCCACACTTGCCTCAAGTTGTGGTTCCCCATCTTCATCACTCGGCCCCACATCATCTTGGAGAGGAGAATCGAAACTTCTACCGGCGGTTTCAATCTCTTCCAAGTCATCTCTCGGTGTAATAGCAAGGGGCTCTTGATGCATATCCACATTATCGCACAAGGGCAACTCGAGGCTATAAATCTCACCTAACGACCTCACAAACTCCACCAACTCATCCAACCCACTATCCTCCTCCAATTCCTCACCAATGATGTCTTCACCAAGAGTCATATCCTCATCCGTCTCTTTTTGGGTAGACGATTGAGGTTCTTCATAGCAAATCTCTCTATCAAAGGGAACTACATCGGCGGCTTCGTGATTAGGTTTCTCCTCTCTCTCAAGTGGGCACCCTCCATCTAAATAAGGTGCTCGGGATAAAGACATTACGGCTTGAACCGATAATGCATTTAATTCAGCATTCCTCGCCTCGTTTGCCCTTCGCATTTGGACCATTAATTCCTCTTGTTCTTTTCGCAATTGAATGGCCATTTCTTGTGTGCTCCTTTGCAATTGAAGAATCGAATGACACAACTCCATGTTGGGCAATTGGTGATCATTGGAGTCTTGTAAGGCTCCTTGATAATCTTGATGATGCCCATAGGGTGGGGCATCATATTGTTGGTAGCAAGGTTGGGGTGATTGGTAGTATTGTGGGTCATAGGGTTCATATTGTGGTTGGGGTGGAGGGCAATTTTGTGGGTCTTGGGGGTATTGACTTCCACAAGGTGAATCTTGAGTGTACATGGTGGGGTCACAATCATAACTCGAGTAATAGTCACCATAATCGTAGGATTGGTAATCGTTCACTTGTTGGTAGCCATATCCATACTCTTGAGGATCATACCCATCTTGATTACCCCAAGAAGCTTGATAATGGTAGGGAGACGTCATGTCATAGCTTTGGTTCATGGAAGAAGAGTGGTAGCTCATATCGGCTCCCGAGTGTGTGGAGTTTAGATCAAACCCCACGCTTGCTCGAAAATCGTAGTCCATACTCAGTTGGAAACCACTTATTCTAGCAACCGTCCGTTTAAGCGCCTCTGAGTTGCAAGAAGAAGATAATCACCACCTCTACGCACAAACTGTAGACTAAGAACAAACGTGAGAAGTCTATTGCTTTTTGGGCACTAAACAAGAGAGAAATAAACCACACACACACAAGAAGTAAGGTAACAAAAAGAAAAAAAAGAAAAACACAAACACAAAGACAAAGTCAAGCAAATAGGAAAACAAAGTCTAAACTAGCACCGTCCCCGGCAACAGCGCCAAATTGATGGTAGGGGATTTGTCGTGGAATCCCAACCGTCAATAAAATAACCGGCTATTCCTACGGTAGATAGGGCAAGTCGGGTCGAATCCACGGGGACGGTAATGTATAGCCTAGACTAGGTCGACCTAAGAACGAGACTAAATCAACGAGCTAAACTAGAGAATGAAAGGAGGGGAGAAAGCTAGACTAAAACTATGGCTAAGGAGAAAGCAAACAAAGGAAAACGGGCTAGGGTTAGGTCGGGGTCAAAGGGGTAACGGAATGGTCAAAGGAGGACTAGAGCGAAGGAGGTAGTAGGGTAATCTAGGTTGGTCCGGGCTCTCGCAACTTAGACTCACCTAGAGATTCCACCTAAAACCCATCTCGGCGATACACAACACAAACGGAGTTCTAGCGCGCTATGGTCCTAGGTCGAATCCGGGCTCTCGCTACTTAGATAGACCTAGGGGTCGTCCTCACTGGGCTCTCCCAACTTAGTGAGAGGACCGAACCCACAACAAACTAATACCCACGAAAGAAAGGCAAGAAAACAAGCATTCGTACATACTTAGTCATTCTAGCAATTCAACAAACATGTGATGTGCATCAAACAAGAGGAAACCCAAATCTTCCACCAACATCTCTAACCAACCCTTAATCACCCAATTAACACCCTAATCACCCTACTAACCCTAGCAAGAACACTACTCTAGCATAATCAAACTATAACTAAAACTAACAAGAAGATCTAACCTAAGAAACCAAACACACATTATGAAACTAACAAGAACAAAAACAAAACAATAACAAAGATTCAAACTTGAACAACATAAACAAGATTAAGAGTAGAAGAGAAGAGGATTATACCAAACTAGTGAAGGAGAAAGAACAAAACTTGCATTAATGAAGAAAACCTAAAACAAACATCCAAGGTTGTCAAGCTTGAGAAGATCTTGAAGAATTCCCTTATTACAAGTACTAATCTATGATTAACTACTAATTACCGACTAATCTACACTAATCTAATCTAATCTAACCTAAAGTAGTCTAGGGTTTTAAGGATATAACATAAGATAACATAAGATGATCTTAATATTACGAGAAGGGAGTATATATATGGGTACAAGAATGAAGGAGAAGAAAAGAAGAAGTGCGGGTGAGCTGTAGCCCATCCCGATCGGGACGGATCATCCCGATCGGGAAGGGTTCTGCCATCCCGATCGGGAAGGGCTCAACCCGACCGGGAAGGACCCACAGTGGCGCTCCTAAACGTGCATCCCTTCCCGATCGGGAAGGCCACCATCCCGACCGGGAAGGGTCTTGTATGCCTTCCTTTGCTCTTTGGTCCTTCCTTGCCTCTCATGGGCTTCCCACTGATTCTCGGGACTCGGGATCGGGTCTCGGAGGCTCGGGATTGGGTCCCAAGGTCTCGGGGTCGATTCCAAGGTCTCGAGTCATCGTTCCTTTATCTCGTTGGCTCCAAAATGTGTATGTATTGAATCGGAATCGCTCCAACTCTTCCAAATTGGTCTCGGGAACCTGAAACGAACTAAAGGAAGCATAAGAAGCCAAGGAAAAAGGGACCAAAACACAACAAATAGGCACTACAAACTACACTTATCAAGTCAACTATCGAATATAACGAATATCGAAAATATTAGATCGAGTACAAATCATACAATATTTGTACGCGATTTAATAAAAGCATCGAGTCTTCGAAAATCGTCTTCAAAAACAGACCGACACGCGACTCGCCGGCATCCCGGGCGAGCCGCGCGGCCGGCTGTCACACGACACGTCTTTCCTTTTTTATTTATTTTTCGAACTTCGTTTTTTATACAAAACAGCGTTTTTAGCGATGCTTTTCAGATTTCGATTAATATTTATTTTCTCGATCTCATATATTTATTTTATTTGCTATATTATTTTTTACAAATCGATACTAACTCGTTTGTTTATCTTGTAGCAAATTCATCTTTATTTCATCTTTTGTTTTATTACACTAAAACGAACCTCACATGCTAAATTCAACTTTGACGTTAAATCTTTCATGCATTAAACCGACTTAGCAACCCATTCAATTCCTCGCATGCTTAGGAAAACAATGTTTGCATATCATTCATCGTATTACTAACGCGCGTATTAAAACATCATTCGATATCCTAGTAGAGGCCGCTAATGTGCGGGCGGGGTTGGGTATTCTTAGTGAACTTCCCAACACGTACCCTCACCCCTTACTCAGAACCGTGGTTTCCGGATGTCCGAAACCATTGGCAATGAGAGTCATTCAATATACGATTAACCGCTCAAGTCGGCATCTATATCGATATGCAAAGGGACGAGCCCAATAAACTCTGACATCGGAAATGGGCCGTATTTTGTATACGGCCCACTACGACATAGAGTGGGCTCGAACGGTTCCGAATAACCATAAAATTCGGTGGCGACTCCAACTTCGATTTAAGTAAAAAATAAAACTAAGTAAAATAATTTGTCACGCATACAAAATAAATATACAAGCTCGGGTTGCCTCCCGAGAAGCGCCTTATTTTACGTCGTGGCTCGACATGCAATTCTCAATTTTCATACGTTGGATCCTCCAAATCAATAATATCCACCCAATTGGCCTTGAATCCATCATAATATGTGAGGACATGACATAGGTCCACCCCGACGCGGCCACGCGCGGGTTTGGGGAGGCGAATGAATCTCCATATGAGATGGTCAAATGGAAATTTAAAGACCGACACGCGACTCGCCGGCATCCCGGGCGAGCCGCACGGCCGGCTGTCACGCAATACGTCTTTCCTTTTTTATTTATTTTTCGAACTTCGTTTTTTATACAAAACAGCGTTTTTAGCGATGCTTTTCAGATTTCGATTAATATTTATTTTCTCGATCTCATATATTTATTTTGTTTGCTATATTATTTTTTACAAATCGATACTAACTCGTTTGTTTATCTTGTAGCAAATTCATCTTTATTTCATCTTTTGTTTTATTACACTAAAACGAACCTCACATGCTAAATTCAACTTTGACGTTAAATCTTTCATGCATTAAACCGACTTAGCAACCCATTCAATTCCTCGCATGCTTAGGAAAACAATGTTTGCATATCATTCATCGTATTACTAACGCGCGTATTAAAACATCATTCGATATCCTAGTAGAGGCCGCTAATGTGCGGGCGGGGTTGGGTGTTCTTAGTGAACTTCCCAACACGTACCCTCACCCCTTACTCAGAACCGTGGTTTCCGGATGTCCGAAACCATTGGCAACGAGAGTCATTCAATATACGATTAACCGCTCAAGTCGGCATCTATATCGATATGCAAAGGGACGAGCCCAATAAACTCTGACATCGGAAATGGGCCGTATTTTGTATACGGCCCACTACGACATAGAGTGGGCTCGAACGGTTCCGAATAACCATAAAATTCGGTGGCGACTCCAACTTCGATTTAAATTTCCATTTGACCATCTCATATGGAGATTCATTCGCCTCCCCAAACCCGCGCGTGGCCGCGTCGGGGTGGACCTATGTCATGTCCACACATATTATGATGGATTCAAGGCCAATTGGGTGGATATTATTGATTTGGAGGATCCAACGTATGAAA
The DNA here is from genome assembly GCA_958450325.1 of Agrostemma githago. Lineage (NCBI taxonomy): Eukaryota > Viridiplantae > Streptophyta > Magnoliopsida > Caryophyllales > Caryophyllaceae > Agrostemma > Agrostemma githago. Next base: position 11,978,636 of record OY288250.1, on the reverse strand, counting down.
ATTGAGAATTGCATGTCGAGCCACGACGTAAAATAAGGCGCTTCTCGGGAGGCAACCCGAGCTTGTATATTTATTTTGTATGCGTGACAAATTATTTTACTTAGTTTTATTTTTTTTCCTTTATATTTCATTTCCCTATTTCACTTGTCTTGGTCCAGTGTTGGAATTTTGCAGGATAGAAAACGGTGATCCTTTGCTGAACATGTGATAGTTGACAATGGGATGACGTTTTCAAAATCAATGCGGACAAGATGCATATATTTCTACTTCGCTAGATCCGCTAAGTACCTTTATCCCTCTTATATATTTATGTGTGCAAATTTTCTGCTCTTTGTTGTCTCTTTTGGCATTGAGGACAATGTCGGATTCAAGTGTGGGGATGAGGTAAACTGAAAATTGGATAGATTATTATTGAAAGTGGAGTTGGCGGGTGGCCATTACATTGAAGGTCTGTTTTGCAGGGTATTTTAAAATTTTGGGATATGTGAATATTTAGGGGAAGTGCTGTCGAATTTTTTTTGAAATTTTTTTTGATAGAAATTTGAGCTTAAAAGTTTTAGAACTTGGGAAGTTGACGATAAATTCTAACATAACCTTTTGTCACAAAAAACTAGTAATATTTTTTTTTAAATAATTTTTATTAATGATATTAGTGAAGAAAAAAATGTGTTTTGAAGTGATATATGCAATTATTTTTTCTCCCGATCGAACTTGGATTAATTAATTTGATAGTAGATAATATTTTAAGTCTCTTTTAAATTTGAGTTATAAATAAATTATAAAGAATAGCACTTACTTTAGCTACCTTAACTACTTTTTTTTTCGTTGACTCTAGAGGTACGAGCGGTAAGCCGGTCTTGTTTCAATTAATTTACTTTCATAGGTGACTCCTAATTAGGGGGATAAGGAAGATTAGATACCTCAAGAGTGAGTGAGTCGTTCTTGTGACTCGAGTTAGTAAATCCGAGGGGAACCTAATCCTAATGGGATTGGGAGAATGCCTAATGCCTTGTCCGGAAGGGCAGGAGTCATTGATTGAAAGCTCGCTACATGGGTCACTTGATCGGAAAAAAAATGAAAAAAAAAAACGAAAAGAGAAAAAAAGAAAAAAAACTTAGAAAGAAAAAAAAGGAAATAAAAAAAAGAAGGAAAAAATAATAAGTGTGAAAAAAGTGAGACGAGGTATCTAGTTTGACTTATATGCTCGGGAGAACGATCCTCGTACTGAACTGGTAATAGGAATGTACATGAAGGTAAATCCCCTTCCCCTAAGACCTTAAACTGCTGAAACTTGTCTTCTTGAGTCAATACAAATATATTTTTCGAAGGTAGTTAAGCCGAGTGTGAAGGATGATGAGTTTATTTATAATTTGATTTTAGAAGCGGTTTAACATGTTATATGTTATTAAATTAGTTAATTGAATAGTTTTAAGGGAGGAGAAATTTTATGTATATATTACTTGCTAATCTAACTCGAAATTATTTTGTTAAGTTTACTAACTTATAAAAAAATGTTTTCTTAAATATTTTTAGTTTGTCGTCAATGGTACCTAGTTGGACTGGTTTAAAACATTTGAAGGTTAATATTTCATTTTTTGTTAGCTCTTGAGTAATCATTGTCGAGGACGACAATGGACTAAGTGCGGGAAATTTGATAAATTGATATTTATACATATTTTTACCCCTTTTATATTATTATTACTATAATGTCGTCTTTCCTATTCTTTGAGCTAATAACGTATTTTTATGAATTTCGGGTTAATTTATACGTTAATATTATTTATATGCTAAATTAAGTTTTATTATCTATTTTTAATTTATTTAGAATAACCCATTTAATTGGAAAGTCAAATAATACATATATTCCCGTTTATATGATGTAGGTCTATCTTAAGACGAAGATATCTCACTCATACGATATCGGAATCAAGGGATTCAGGATGCGTTGGAAAGCTAAGTTCGAGACCTACAAGTTTATAGAAGAGAGAAACATCAAATTCCGTCATTTACTAGGTCTAAATTGAGTTACAAGACAGCAGACCAGCAGATTTCGATACCAAACATATGTGTCGAAGCCCATTACTACGAAAGATGGGTTAGGAAACAAGAAAAATAAAACAAGGAAAATAAAAGGGTTTAAAAACAAGAGGGTTTAGGAAAAAAAATCATATGAATAATATAAAGAAAAAGGAAAGAATAATTTAATAAAGAAAAAAAAGAAGGAAAAAGAAGAATATAAAAGAAGAGGAAGAACAGGAGGGAGACACACAAGGCACGCAGGAAGAAAAAAAGAAAGAGAGGAGAACGTAGAGGAGACAGAAGCCGCACAACGAAGACGGAGACGGCGGATTGACTCCGTCTAATCAAATTTCATCCTGATTTTTATGAGCTTTTCTAATCTTTATCTTATTTTTATTGTTATTATGTTTAGTTTAGAGTAATTTTCAATTGGAGTATGTAATTGACAATTGATGTTAGGGTTTATGAGATTATGATATCGTTTTGACTGATTAATTAGTTTGTTGGATATTTATATAAGATTCATTATTTGACTATATGATTCGTATTTATTAATTTTGTTTGGCCAACTTAATTGTATTCATGAATCGATCGTTGAATTAATAGTAGTTTTGGTTAGGTTGCAGCGTTCTGGTCTAATCTTAATTGCTAGAATCTTGTGTAATAGTTGAGTCAGGTATAATTGCAGCGTTCTGGTTATATTTTATTCAACTGATTAGCGATCTTAAGGCGACTTAATTTGTTAATTTGATTCATGCGTTCATGGTTAATTTGATAAATTAGTTAGGATTAAACTTGCGTGCGTTCACGGGGTTTAACGAGTCAGAAAGATAAAATTGGTAATTTACTCGCGTTAAAGGATTAACCGATTAACTAATCTTTTACCATCATGTGGTTGTCGTGCTACATCTGACTTTCTTTTTTGTTATTCATTACCAGGTCGGAGGTCCCCTTTCCAGGATGTCACTAACACGATGAACAGTCCCGTGAGAGCTTTCAATCCAGCAACTTCACGATTCAGTATACGGTCAGATAATTCTAGACCTTTGAATGAAAATGTGCAGTCTATATATTTCCCAGATGCCTCGGGTTCACAGATTATGTTTATTTCATCAAATTCATTGACACATCACTTCCTTTGTACATGGCAACATCTTAGCATGTCGTTGACATTGTTTTCTTGCTTCTGATCTCTACATGTGCCCGCCCTAATGCAGGTCTATTTGAATGTCTTGTTCAATACAGCTCCGCAGAAACTAATCTATGCAGGGGTGAAGTTTCTGAGCAACCAGATGCCTCAGGTTCACAGATTGTGTTTATTTCATCAAATTCATTGACACATTATTTCCTTTGTACATGGCAACATTGCAGCATATCGTTGACATTGTTTTCGATAATCTGCTCTCTACATGTACCCGCCCTTATGCAGGTATATTTGAATGTCCTGTTCAGTACAGCTCCGCCGAAATTAATCTATGCAGGGGTGAAGTTTCTGAGCAACCAGGTGATGTGTTTTACATACCATAGATCTAACGCTCAATTGTTTTCATTGATAACGCCAAGTTATCAAATACTTCGCACTTAGCTGTGAATTTATGAAACTCTTACATTTCGACGGAATCGTACAATGTGCAAATTTTACAATATTATCAAAAACTATGAGTCAAGTTTTCAAATTTGTATTTTAGCTCCAGTTCGACTAACGTCTATATACATTTTCAGGGGAGCGTGTCCTAACAGAGGTCCCGGATCATTTAATTGCATCATACGATGAGGATTCAGGTACATTATTCCCATAGTTATCCTGTTTTATGCATTTGTCCATTCTGTAGTTCAACCATCTATGTATCATGGAATTACGTTTTTGTTTCATGTCTCTAATGGTAATATTGTTTCTCTAAATTTTAAAGATCCTGAACATCTGTTGGCAGCATTCGACCGAGATAGAGACCTGTATGAAGACGGTATGCCTTTCATAAAAGATCACCCTTTAATATACTGTATATCTATTGCGTTGGATTCGTGAAACGTACATTTTGTAATGTCACTTCGCAGCAATCGGATTGGAGAAGTACCTCATTAAATATCTCACAGCGCAACAGACTAGAAGGGATATGAAGCATATTCTTGATGATAAGATGGAGGGGCATAGTTCATATCAGAATGCCATGTACACTGATAATGATCCTTATCGAGATTGGCGGTGCAAACTTGCGCGTCGCAAACATGTCATCAAGTTTCGTGAACGTAGAGACCGCAACTTGCTCCATCCTGTGTCTCAAACTACTGTGCAGTCTCCTGTTTCTGATCTTACACAAGGTACTCTTCCGTGCTACTCTCAAAACATTTGTGGTGGCACTCTATGTAGAACCTCTGTTTTCTTCAGTTAGTGTACCAATCTTTTTGATCATGAATGTTGTAGCTTCGATCGGCCGTGTCGTTGATGATATTAGGGAGTCCTGCTTAACTGAGTCTACAACGCCACAGAATTTATTCTCAAACGAGAAGTTCAACCAATTCAGTCACTCTGATTTGATAATCAATAGCCTAGCACGTGACATATTTGGCGTCTCATTCAATGACGATGATGTAGAAATTACAGGTTCGCCAAAAACACTACATCGCAGGAGTAGATTTTTTATTGTCAGTCTATATGTTTTAATTGTGCACAATTACGTGTAGGTTGGGAAGGGTACGACGACTTTGGTGACCCTGTATACAGCTGCCAGAAATGTTATTCTCAGTTGTGGTACGGGGAGCGTGACAGGATGGGTCGAACACCTAAAATTCCAACATTCTCCATGTGCTGCAAGGATGGCAAAGTTCAGTTACCATACCTTACGGAGCCCCCCCAAGCTAATAAAGGATCTTCTCCATGGTCTTCACCCCAAGAGTCGTCATTTTAAAGACAATATTCGGATGTACAACTCCGCACACCCATTCACATCAAACGGGGGAAAGATAGACCATTCTGTTAATGAAGGGAGGGGTCCATACACATACCGTATTGGCGGCCAGAATGCGCATTTAATCGGCAGCCTACTGCCGAACGCTGATGAGTCACCCGAATTTTGTCAGCTCTACATCTACGATACTGGTGACGAAGTGAACAACAGGAAACGAGCTTTTAGGTACTATTCCACAACTTCCATTCTAATTAAATTGATATATTCGGTACTTTAAAAATGTCGTTGGTAAATTATATTATTTGATATTGTACCACCTTATAGGGGCCAGTCTGGAAGAGCTGATAGGTTTGATGACGACCTCATGCTTGATATTAGGGCCATGATTGATGAATATAATCCTCTCGCTAAGTCCTTTCGAATGGCTAGGGATACCATATCTAACCGGAAGGACAGCGTTGAAGTTAGGCTAAGACTTATTGATGGTCGTCATACAGATGGCCGCACATACAACCTTCCCTCTGTGTCAGAAGTATCTGCGCTTATAGTCGGTGACATTGACCAGGCCATTGACAGCAGAGACATTGTTATTGTCGAAAGGAGCGGTCGTCTGCAGCGCATATCTGAACTACACCCATCGTATCTAGCACTTCAGTATCCATTGTTTTTTCCACATGGAGAGGATGGCTACCGCCTAGGAATTAAGCATTGCCAGCTATCCATCGATACCTGTCTTAATCCAGATACTGCCCATGTGAAGACAACATTGAGAGAGTGGTTTGCATTTCGTCTCCAGGATCGTCCATCCCACATTGAACCTGACACTTTGCTGCAAGGAGGTAGGTTATTCCAGCAGTTGATTGTTGATGGATACACCATGGTCGAATCGCAGCGAATAACCTACCTTAAGTTCAATCAGCCGAAGCTTCGATCTGCCAATTATAAACAGTTGAGCAATGCAATTGAAAATGGAGAAACAGACACATCGTCGCAAGGTGTCAAGTACATTCTTCCCTCAAGTTTTGTCGGAGGTAAAGGTTATATGAGGGAGACTTATCAAGATACGATGACAATATGTCGTTGGTGTGGTTATCCTGATTTGTTTATCACATTTACATGCAATCCTAAGTGGCCTGAAATAACCCGTTTTGTTAAGAAGAGAGGATTGCAGCCTGAGGACAGACCGGATATAGTTGCTCGCGTTTTCAAGCAGAAGTTGGAACTTCTTATGAAAGACTTGAAGGACAATCACGTCTTTGGACGGACCAGGGCCGGTATGCTTAGCGTCCTTTAAGTTTTTTTTTTTTCTTTTGACGTTTACATTCACCTTGAATTTTAAGTTGCGTACACCATTGAGTTCCAGAAGCGAGGTTTGCCTCACGCACAAATTTTGTTATTTTTGGAGAGGGAGGACAAGTTTCCGGAGGCAGCTGATGTCGATTCCATTATTTCTGCGGAGATACCTGACCCATTGGTTGACCCATCCTTACATGAGGCAGTGAAGGACCTAATGATTCATGGTCCCTGCAGACTCGCCAATCCAAAGTCACCGTGCATGATAGACGGTGTTTGTACTAAAAGATTTCTGAAGTCGTTCTGTGAATGCACTACTGTTGACGGTGACGGTTACCCAATGTACCAGAGGAGGGACAACGGTATTAGGGTTGAAAAAGGTGACATAACCGTGCACAATGGATTTGTTGTTCCGTATAATGCCCAATTGCTCAAAAGATACCATGCCCACATCAACGTTGAGTGGTGTAACCAGGCACGTCCATTAAATATTTGTTCAAGTATGTGAATAAGGGTTATGGTAGGGTCACGGTTGGTGCATCATTCCGGACGAATCCCGATGAAGTAGACCACATTCAGGAGTACTACGAATGTCGCTACGTTTCGCCTTGCGAGGCAGCATGGCGCATCTTCTCATTCGAAATACATTATAGGACGCCTCCAGTCCTTCGTCTCGAGTACCATTTGCCGAACGAGCAGAATGTTGTATACAACGATGACGACCCACTGGACGAAATTGTTGCACGATCCAATGGTGCTAGAATGAAGTTCACCGCTTGGTTGGAGTACAATGATGACCATTGTGAATCGAGAAGACTGACATACTCCGAGTTTCCGACCAAGTATGTTTGGCAGAAGGAGGGCAGGTGTTGGACCCCCCGTAAGAGGGGATTCAGTTTTGGTAGAATGTATCATATGTCGCCAAACGGTGGGGAACAATATTATATGAGGCTGTTACTCAATTTCGTTCGTAGTCCTACGTGTTATGCCGACATCAGTACTGTCAAGGGGGTTGTATATGATACCTACAAGGATGCGTGCTATGCTTTAGGCTTACTCGGTGACGACAAGGAGTACGTCGATGCAATTGAGGAAGCCAGTTACTGGGGCAGTGGTGTGTACTTGAGGAACATGTTTGCCACCCTTCTGTTTTCTGGAAGTTTGGTTAAACCAGAGGAAGTTTGGGAGAAAACCTGGCACCATCTCTGTGACGACATTCTGTCCAGGCGACGGAAGGAACTCCTCAATTTTGGTTAGTTATTATAAGCCATCACAATCCTGAGGTTCCATGTTCTGCAGTTATATTTTTTTTTTTTACTTTTTTCCATTGAAAGGAAACACTTATCGTGAAGCTTTTTGTTTGACCTATCCGTATGCATTCTTATTGCAGATTTGCAAATGACCGATGATCAATTGAAGAATCACGCTTTATCTGAAATTGAGGCTATTCTGCTTGGCAACGGCAGCTCTCTCTCAAAATTTCCAAATATGTCGTTTCCTGATCAGGAGATATTTCGTGTTGATTCAAATAGGCTAATTTCCGATGAACTTTCGTATGACCGTGCTGCTCTGAAGTCCGAGTACCTATCCTATATGTTAACTATTACAGATGAACAGAAAGCAGTGTACGACTCAATTATCGATGCAGTCGAGTCTGGTACTGGGAGTCTTTTTTTCCTATACGGCCATGGTGGAACGGGGAAGACTTTCATCTGGAAAACGCTTTGCGCTGATTTGCGAAGCAAGGGGCAGATTGTCCTCCCTGTTGCGTCAAGTGGTATTGCTGCAACCCTTCTTCCTAGGGGCCGCACTGCCCATTCTAGATTTAGCATACCCATTAATGTTGATGAGAAGTCAATGTGCCCTGGAATTAAACCGGGGTCCAACTTGGCTGAACTTCTAATCAAAGCAAAGCTAATTATATGGGATGAAGCCCCAATGGTTAGTCGATATTGTTTTGAGGCCCTTGATAGAAGTCTTAGGGATATCACGAGATTTGTCAACCCATCTAACGCGGACAAGCCATTCGGAGGCAAGGTCGTTGTTCTTGGTAGAGATTTCAGGCAAATCCTGCCAGTTGTTCCTAAAGGTAGTCGACATGATATTGTCTATGCGTCTATTTGTTTGTCTCCTATTTGGAGAGATGTCAAGGTAAAACCGGTCAAATTGGATCTCTCTTAGGAATTGTCGTGACCTACATCCATCCTACGTAGAACCCGAAATTTAATTATATAATATTCACCGGTTCTCATATTTTTTGCAGGTTCTCCGGTTGAACACAAATATGCGACTTCAGTCCGGTAGGTCTATAGACGAAGTTGATGAAATCAGGGAATTCTCTGAATGGATACTTAATGTAGGTGATGGTCTCGAAGGGGGTCCTAATGACGGCATAGCAACCATAAAGATACCAGACGAGTTGCTCATCCATCCTGGTGCAGATTCCGTTGCAGCGATTGTCGGTAGCACATATCCTGACTTTGAAAACAAATACAAGGACATGGACTACCTGCAGGAAAGGGCTGTGCTTACTCCAACTCACGACGTACTTGAGAAAGTTAACGCTTACGTACTGTCCACTTTACCCGGAGACGAAGTTGTGTACCTAAGCTCAGACGAGATAAGCAGTGGCGAGACCTGCCGTGCCATTCTCGATCTGTACTCTACAGAATATTTAAACACAATAAGGTCGTCGGGCCTGCCAAACCACCGGCTTTGTCTAAAGGTTGGAGCAATAGTAATGCTCTTGAGAAATCTTGATCAAGCAAACAGTCTATGTAACGGGACAAGGCTGATTATATCTAAACTCGGTGATCGTGTACTCGAAGCCAAGGTTATATCATGCATCAGAAAGGGAGAAATGGTGTACATACCATGAATTAAACTGTCACCCTCAGACGAGACTAAGTTCCCCATTCAATTCGAATGGAGGCAGTTTCCGATTGCCGTATGTTTCGCAATGACCATAAACAAAAGCCAGGGTCAGTCTATGTCTAATGTCGGTCTATTTTTACAGCGACCTGTTTTCACACATGGGCAGCTCTATGTTGCGTTATCAAGGGTAACGACTAAGAGGGGCCTAAAGGTACTCATTCTAGATGAAGATGATTTCGACACGGACTCCACAACGAACGTCGTTTATAAAGATATTTTCTCAAACACTCGATGACAAACATGTTGTAAACTACGCAAAGTATATGCAAACCGTTTCTCTGGCTGAGACTATATAGATGTTGTAGTATATGCATCGCTATTCAGGTCTACAATTCCCACATAACCTCTTACTATTTTTATGGACGCCTGCGCATCCCACCATATTCATTCACCATGCGCACAACTACCAGAAATTTTGAAGCATACCATAAGCAGGATTAAAACACAACTATACCAAAAAAACGGATGAGGTGCCAATTCAGATCGAAATTCTGCAGACTAAAACACAGTTGTTTGCAGTCAACAAGCGAAGTTCAAATATTCAGGATTACAAAACGTTGAAACGAAATACCAACAATCTGGACCGAGGTCCAACAATCCATTACAGACGGCAAGGTATATAACAAAAAAACTAACAAATTACCAAGAGTTCGACATTTAATTGAGCAAGGTAGTGGAGTAGGTTATGCAGAATGGTGTTCGGGTCGAGTTAGGAGGAGTTACCTTTCAGACGTAGAATCTGGGGCAGTGTTGCCTCAGAATGTTGAAGACGCACACGTACGTGGAGAGGTTGTCTTTGTCTGCATCTCCATAACCAAGACTTTTCCAATCAACTGAGGGATAAGTGCTCTGCCTTCCCTCCTTCAACAACCCCCTGTCTGCATCAGTTGCGACCCACAGATGAGGACCAGTCATGCCGTCTGGAATATTCCTGAAGTCCGACCTCCCCCTCCCAACCCTCTCGAAGCACTTCTGCAGTTTGAATGCACTCCTGTACCTATGCTCGCCAGTGGAGAACTCGATTGCGATAGCCCGCTTGAAAACTCCAGGTTTCCCCTTCCAAACAAGGTGGACTTTCTTGACAGGGCATCCCAGATTCAGCAGTTCATCCCTAACGTACGTGAAACTCCTTCCGGTGACCTCTCCGTCGGCCGTGAGTTCATATGGCAGATTGTGCATGATGACGGTCGGTGGGTAGATTAATTTGTCGGCCATTGTTTATAGTTTTTTGCTTATGCTCTGTTGTGATGTTTTTTTTTTCAGGTTGTAGATTGGATTCGATTTGGGAATGATCCTAAATTTGGTCATTTTGCATGCTAAATATCTCTTGAGAAATACGGTTAAGTGGTTGTGAGTTATGGTGATGTCATAATTACTGCGTATGGGTGATGCAGCAGCAGTAATTGGATAATTACATTTGTAAACGGAAGAAGTTACCCATTTTGCTTGCCATCTTACTTAATTTGTCATCATTGCAATTTTTTATCTATCAAGTTTCCTGCATACCAATTGAATTAAACGACTATTTTTTTTGTTCATCATTTCAAACGTAGACAATCACGTTTATTTGGACACCTTTTTTCCGTTGTTACCCGTGGTGCATTATGTTGTACGTTAAAAAAAAACACTGCGTATAGTAAATGTTTCCGATATTACACGTCATATTTGTCGGACGTCAGTGTCACCGTGTAGCAGTAAGGTAGACCATTTAGTTGTTGCCCAATTAATTATTAACATTGCATTGAATCAAACCTTTCATATTCCTTTGTGTTGAGTACTTACGAACTAATTACTTTGCTTTAATATTTGACATACGTTGTGATTAACCTATGTTTGACATTATTTCGTAACACGAATGAGTTTCACTCATATGATTTTTGCTAAATTAATTTGTTAGCCAACAATTTTATTCGTACACGTTCAGATATATATCCACATTTGTAATTAGTCCATCAACTAACAGACGATCTCCACATTCCGTTAGTATTACGTATTTATAAATAATTGGAACAATTTATTAACTTCTTCAAAATGCAATGTCAATTAGCAAGGCAATTAGATTATAACCATAAACTTATCACCAACCAGTACTTCACGTAGCAGTAGTATCAAAAATAACTTCCAAACCGTCGACATGCAGTTGATTGTCGGAGAAGACCATATAGGTTTCGTTTGATGCGTTAATAACATATTCTTAACTTTCATTTACATAACTAATTACACATTTTGTGCCACTCGACCTACATTTAACTTCTATGTACAACACAACGTATTCAAAATACTTACTCCCCTTCCCGTTCATCTAATCCACGTAGAAATCCCTGTAAATTTCATTGAGAGCGTCCATAACATGTCCATAGGTCCCAAATTCCTCTCCCTTGCCCAAATACGTTCCAACATAACGACACCATATTGGCACCATACGGTAGTCCGTTCCCGTTGACAGATACTTCTCATCCTCCCAAGAAGCAACCCAACAATGTGGGCCGGCTTGGTGATCCCATTGGTAGGCCATTGCTTCCTTTGTCATCCCTTCATTTTCAAACTCCCTTTGAAGTTTGAACGCCTAGAAATAGTTTGGCAGCCTCGCTCCAAACTCAACTACAACCGCCCTTTCGAAATCAAGCGATGGCGATATACACGGATCCAACCTAACCATATCATAACCAAGGTAGTTTACTCTCAATCTCAAAATGTGCAAATTCTGACAAATATACCACCCGTCGTGCACATCGTACGGCATGTTGTCGAGGATGCACTTTGGTGGCCACATCAACTCCCTATACATTTTTATTGATTATAAAAAACGGTTTGTGTTTATGGTTTTTTTTTCTTTATGTTGTGAAGAAGTTAGATGTGCATGCAAGATCAACGTTTTTTAAAATGAAGTAAATGTAGCTGTAATATTTACTTTGATTATATGTTGTGATGATAATGACTCTTTGACTTCCATTTAGTGTATTTCTGTATTGGTTTTTCATTTGTCGATAATGGTACTAACACATATGACTGAGTTTAGTTACGACAATTTTAAACCTTCATAATATTTACTATTAAGTTACGTTACCGTTAACTTCATGTCATTCACCGCATTCTCGATGGTCAGCATTTTTTTATATATCGGCTGATGTTATCTTTGCTGGAAACGGTAGGAATATTATCTGGCCCGTCATTGGATTGGGTTAGTCATAACTATGGTTAGTGTCATTAAGCAAGCCCACTGGACCACTTCGCTTGGGCCATTTGAACCCCTCTCCACTATTATTTGACTATGGCCCATCCCAAATTTCGACACCTAAACCTTTCATGCAGCCCAGAACAGTGGAGCCACTTGATCGAGTCATTGAGGGACTCACTAGTAGAAAAACGTTGATTTGCGGCTCCAAAAAACCCCCCATGTGAGGCGTTTTTCTTGATGCCTCATATGGAGGGGCCGCAGATAGAAAAATATTGTGCTGCGTTTGGAAAACGCCGCAAATAGAGCTGTATTCGCGGCGTTTTTTTGAAAAGACGTCGCAAATAAAGACACAATTTGAGGCGTTTTTTTTTTTTGAAAAGACGCCGCAAATAGGATTTATTTTGAATAAAAAAAAATATTTTGGAACATCTTATACGACCTCCAATATGTATTTTCAATGAAAGCAAAACCAAATAGTTTACATTATCTATTTCAATCGACATACACGATATTAAAGTAACACGGATACATTTACAAATACTCATAAGCTTAATAAAATACTACAAAGTTAGAATTAGATTAGCCTAATTCATGTACGACTTGTAAAATATAACTCATTTGTCTCGCATTCCATTCATCTCATCTTTACCATCGTTGTAACACCTGCACAAATACTAAATCAAACTTCACATTTCAAAATGTGCATTCTCGATCTGTAATAGCAGTTAAAAGATACATCAGGCTAAAAACCATGAGAATAGCACTGAGAGAGCTAATACATACATGAGGAGTACGAGGGCATTTAAATGCAGCAGATCCACCAATTTATAGAGCCCGATATGTAGCTTCGTATTCCATTCGAACCAAGCATCTTGCATCAACTAGCAACATCTTCGAATGTGTAGCAGTTTTGGTATTTTATTGCAACCTTCTTGCACTTAAATCTCAGATTTGATTCCCTTCTGGATACAAACGTTAATCCACATCTCTCGTAGCTCGTCAATCATTTCTTGTGTATACGATTTCTGTACATCTTTAAAATACTACAAAAAAAATCGACATTAGGCTCATACACTTGGAAAAGCATTATATGGAGTATTAATACTAAGAAAAAGGAGCATTCATAAGGACCGCAAATTCCTATGGTACGGATTCCAGTAAATTTATCACACACTCTATAGTAGTAGTAGTAGTAGTCCATAGCATCGGCATGGGGCGTGCCTAACTGCCTATCGAATATTGGTATCAATCAATTTATTGAGCTGATGATGACACGACCCTTCTAAACTTGTAATTATGGGCCTATGGATGGACTATCATCTTTGCATCGAAACTTGGAGTGTCCATTACTCATACCGACTACTGAGTTATACGTGAGCGTAAATTTTGTATCGACCCTAACACGAGTTTGAACTAGGCTTATATGAAGAAAAACTTGACTTCGAGTTGGTTTTGAGCCGACTTAAATTTTAAAACATACCTCAGTTATTCTTTTCTTAATGATATCTTCGGGAGTTGTTGTAACCTCGTGATAACAGGAGGTGGTCTTAGATTGTGCTCAAAGTCTAGATCAACTTCCAAAGCACTGTCCCGTGGCCTCTTAGATGCTGTCACCTAGTTGATGCAACCAAAATGAGACTATTAACATAGAATATAGCATGGAAAAACTGTGCACGATCCGAGCACAATTCATCACGACGACTTGTGGAGACAACTTTCTGAAACGTAAACAGTTACCTCCCATTGCATGGTCCAGTCTTTGGCGGCTAAGTTTGCTTCTCCATCTGTTTTATTTTGGCTTGAAGCTTCTTGTGCTCCCTCTCGTGAGTACAAAGTTTTTTATTGTTTTGAAAAAGTGACACCATATCAAGTACATTAGCAACTCATAATAACACATGCAAAAAAAAGATAACGGTATAAAATACAAATGTATGCCGTCTCGATGAGGAAGAGTAACCTGAGGTTCATCTCCATCATCTGATTTTGGTTCATCGTCATCATTTGATTCTTGTTCGTCAGATTGATCTAATACACTAACTTGTTATCGGCTTCATTTTGGCATAGGTTTTTTCTCATCTTCCATCTCTGATTCATTTGATTTATCCATTTATTTCACTCTGCTTTTTGGCTTCTTATTTGGCATATAGAAATCTTCATACCTGATATGTGTAAAAATTAAACATTGCGTGTACCAAACACCGTCCTATCTGAAGGATGAATGAAAACAAATGTAAACAAGGGAACATTGAATTGAATTATTTGAGAAACAAAGACGTTTCACTATCACTAAGTAACAATAACTAGAAAACACCGCCATGTTCAGTATTAAAGATAGAATTTATTTAACATGGCAGCGATCATATATCTAACTTATATACTCTCAATGTGAATAGTTTCACATTTCATGCAACTGGCTCATATATATACAACAACTATACAACGTTAAAAATTTAAAAGGGAGGTCAAATGTGAGCTACTCCACCATAATCACGTCTTAAATATCAAAAAGACATTCTCTTTTTGAAGGAAAAATGAAAAGTCTTCGGAAGTGATTGAAGGCCGGATACACTTTATTGAAGTACCATCTTACTTGGTTATTGCAATTGTCATTATGAAGGAGAAGAACACTATTCATCTTTCGTTCTCCTAAGAAGTTTTGTATATAGTTTTTCCACATCCAAATATCCAATACATATACATCACATACCACACTATAACATACAATACAAGCAACAGAAAGCCAAAGATACTTTAACATACAAGTACCTGACATATTTTGATCTGTCTTCATCATTGTCGTCGCTTCCTTCATACATGAGAAGCTAAAAAAAGACATTAAAAACAGGACAACATTAGTAAAACAAACATTTCACTTCAGTTTATTCAAACATGCTCCTGCTCCCAAGTGGAGTTAGCGCGGGGGGATATAAACTTAGGTATATACAACTGGTTGTTCGTGCAAAGGTTTCAAAGAGATTTTTTCAAGGGTCATTATGCCTCCAAGATCCTATAAAACAACCATACCCCAAAATCCTACAGAGTACTCCATATAAAACAACCATACGCACTGTAATACGAGTGGTTATATGTTTGTTTCACAATACTCACTGTAATACCGTCACAAACAAGAATTTGTGTATATTATGACCATCACATTTGTATATGCAGAGTATATAAAGGTCGACTCGACACTGTTAACGAGGTTTCATATACTATTCTCAGCCTTTACCCTACCTCTATATGACTGACTCCAACTTTCTGTTAACCAGGTTTCATATACTATGCTTAAGCCTTCAGCCTTGCTATACTTACCTAACATATACTGCATCCAACTTGTACTCTAGTGGTAGTAGTTAAATTATAAAGTTGTATTATAAGTCCATCACCTACCAAGAAACAGATAACACCAGGGAATAAGAACCAAACAAAAAAGACGAACAATGAACAAGCTATTATTAAATTTCCTACTACCAGAAATCACAAGGAATCTCAGCACAACAATTATGGTGATGAAATCAAACATAACCAAACATAGCAAAATCAAGTAAACAAGAACATTAGCTTATCTGAATTACTCCAATGAATTCAGTCAAACAGTTTAACTACATTTTGTTGCAACGACTCGATGATTTGTTCATTTGTTCATTTTCACTCAAACTACTCATTTTTTAAAGGTGGCAAATATCATACAAAGACGATTTCACATCGAACAATTCACATCACACGCAAATGAAGCTACCTAAATTCCTCCAACGAATTCCGTCAAACAGTTTACCTACATTCAATTGCAACGACTCAACAATATATTCACTTGTTCTTTTTCACTCAAACTACTCATTTCTGAAATGCAATCGAAACTAAATTATCTAAAATCGCACGCATTAATCATATATTATATCACAATTCATATAATTTCTTCTTTCACAGAGGAATTTAATCAAACAGTTAAGTTGCATCTCATTTCTCACCTTCCTTTCGATCTTTTGCTCTAACTCGATTGACGACACTAGCTCATGCTCCAATACCTTCAATTTCCTCGCGAATTCCTCCTCCAATTGCTTCTGCGTCTAATCACACATATTACAATCAAACAAACGAATAACCAGAAATTTTCAAAAATTCACGCAGAATTAAGAAAACGCACAATCAACATCAATCGCATTAGATGTTGAAAAAAACCTGAAATAAGAGATGAAGTTGTTCGGAAGATGACCGCTCCCTTTCCTGATTAAGCAGACGACGAAGAAGAACAAGAGTAATTCAGACAAACCTTAATGTGCTAACTGAGCATACGTAACTGAGCAGAAATCAATTGATAGAAAAAGAAAGAATTGGAGAGTGGGGAAAGAGAAGTACCAGGAAAATTGATTAAAATTGAAAAAGTCGAACGAAGATTAAAGTATTACGCAGTGAACCTGGAGATGAAGAACGAGAACCTGGAGTGAAGAATGCCGATGAAGAATAGTGGAGAATTGGAGAGTGGGGAAACCATATACGGAGTATTAGGCAGTGAAACCATTGGTCATATACTAGGATGTAAAAGAAAGATACCGAGTATTTGCTAAGAAACCATTGGAGTAAATGGTTTCTTTGTTAACTAGTACATAAGACATCATTTAATAATTAAATGGTTTCTTTGTTATATCTTTTTTGTGATTGATCCAGGACTCCAACGCCAGTAATTATACCACACAAACTGCAACAAGCCAGTAACTTTACATGATCGAGTTCCCCACAACAAAATTCATCACAAATCACAAAATGATACACACTAAATTCAACAAAAAAAAAAGAATATTAACAGAACTCAGACACAAACTCAATGAAACATATATATCAAGGAGCCTACCAAAACAATTAACCATCAAAATTAAAGCTGCACAATACTGTTAGATAAAAATCACATAATCAACTACAAAATCCAAGCAAAGTAAAGAGATCAAATACGTACAAAACATTTAAAAAACACAACTTGCATAATACAGCTAGACATAAATCACATAATCAATTAGACAAGGGAAAAATTAAGAGATGGGTACACAAATTTAAGCTAATTAAGATACCTGCAAGATAATAGAAAAAACACAACTTTGATACAAAACAGCAACAATTAAGAAAGGGATAGTATAGAGATCAAATTAAAGCCAAGATAAGATTGGAATTATCATCTGGAACAAAAATAAGCAAAAAATTAGCAAAATCGAAAAAACCCTAAATCACCTAAGAACCCTAATTTCGAGTGTTCTCCAGCGAGATGAAGGTGAGGCTGATTTATGAGGATAGACGCCGCACTTTTTGAAGTATGTTGGGGGCATGTATTTGGATAGACTTCTTAAGTAATTTTACTAAAAAAAAAGGAAAATAAATTGCTGCTATTCAGTTAAAACGCCTCAAATGAGGAGCAGCAATTGAACCTTTTTCTACTAGTGACTCGATCGAGTGGTCTCGAAAAAAAAGTTTCTGCCTCGGTATTCGAGGTGCCACTCGATCGAGTCATTGAGGGACTCGACCGAGTGGTTTTCAAAAAGACCCTCTGCCTCGGGTTTTGGGGTGCCACTCGACCGAGTGGACTGTGCACTCGGTCGAGTGCCCCCTGTACGAATTATGGTTCGCTTTGCTTTTGATTTCGAAATTGCTTTTTTGAAAAAAAATCGATAATTTTGTTAAGTCGTGTAAAAATATAGTATGATTTATACTCGACTTAAATTTTCGATACTTGTTATATTCGATATTCGATTATGGAATCAATATCAAATATTCGGAGTGATTTTTCTAGAAAAGATGTTTATAAATTGTTTGAAAATCGAACTAAATGAAATAGATTCTCTCCGCGTCGAAATCGTCGTATGATGTCTTTTAGGATTATGTGACGATTATCTTAGCATCAATGAGATTGATTTGATTCTTCTAGATACGATATTCGACTATAGAGTCGATATCGTATTTTAAGAATGACCGTTTTTTTGTATAAAAACTAGATAGTTTCTATAATATTGGTATTAGAGACGAGAAAAACGAAAAGGAATAAAACGTGACGATGACTCGATATGGACGGACCGGCGACACCAAAAAATACGAGAGAGAGAAAAGAAAAGGAGAAGACGAGGTTGAATTTGCACCCTCAACCTACATGCTTTGTACTCTCGGAACGGGGCTCGTCTAGCTGTGGCTTAGGCACGGGAGCGTTGAGATAATGCGGGTGAGTTATGGTGGTTTAGGCGTGGGCGTGTAAGGCTGCCGGGGTCGTACGAGGTGGCCGGAAACTCGAGGTATGAACGGTGTATTCTCGGGTGTGTGTTACGATTTTATTTTGTAGTTCCGCAAGTGTACGGGTATTGTAGCATACGGGTCGATCTCAGGGAGGTGAATGATTAAGTACTAGCTAATTTCTGAATATAAGTTATCTACGTCGAATAAATAAGAGTGGTGATTGTATAACTAATTTTAACAAACTAGATGTAATAAATCGAGATGAATTCAATAATAGAAAGACCTAGAACAATGGTTCACCAATAACATGGATTATCGATGCAATCAAAACGTGACACACCTTTGTCAAATTACCGTCTTGGGTGAGACTAGCATTCCTATTTTAATCGATACTTTAAATTATCTCTCAAGACATAAAAAGCCTATCTAGCATGTTATAAATCCTATTCTCATGGCACGAATAACAAAACAAGACGCATTAAGAATCGATACTAACATGTCCCAATTATTCCAATTCTCTATTCTCATGTAAAAGTTCAAATCTTGTTTCGGTTCTAAATTAAAACCCGACTCTCTTTATAATTAAAATTGAGTGGAAATTAATCGACAAGATACAAACTTTTAGGTATGATTCAAATGAAAACATCCAACTCTCGTTTTAATGATAATCTAGACTCAAACCTAGCAATTCAAACTAGTCAATCAATTATTAAGCACAACCGGAACAAACCCAATTCAATAATTCAACAAAGCGCGATTAAAATCAAAACATCAATAACCCATATTATCGGCTCACCGAGCCCTAAATAAAAGAACTACTCACAACTCATAATCAAACTAACAATCAACAAATAAGATAAAAAGTATGGAATTCGAAAAACTTAGTCTTGAATCACTAGTAGAAAAAGGTTCAATTGCTGCTCCTCATTTGAGGCGTTTTAACTGAATAGCAGCAATTTATTTTCCTTTTTTTTTAGTAAAATTACTTAAGAAGTCTATCCAAATACATGCCCCCACATACTTCAAAAAGTGCGGCGTCTATCCTCATAAATGACGCCTCACCAATTCTTTTTAAAAATAAAAAAGAAACACCAATTTAATTAGTCAGATTTTCAGCCAAATCCAAACAACCCCCGTCTCCCACTTCGCGCAGTACTCCATGTTAACCTCCAAAACTGACACACCGTCCAGCCATTACAAACCCTGAATCCAAACGCCTCACCTGTCTCTCACTTCACCTGTCTCACCTCTCCCCTTGCAGACATCAGCCTCACCTTCATCTCGCTGGAGAACACTCGAAATTAGGGTTCTTAGGTGATTTAGGGTTTTTTCGATTTTGCTAATTTTTTGCTTATTTTTGTTCCAGATGATAATTCCAATCTTATCTTGGCTTTAATTTGATCTCTATACTATCCCTTTCTTAATTGTTGCTGTTTTGTATCAAAGTTGTGTTTTTTCTATTATCTTGCAGGTATCTTAATTAGCTTAAATTTGTGTACCCATCTCTTAATTTTTCCCTTGTCTAATTGATTATGTGATTTATGTCTAGCTGTATTATGCAAGTTGTGTTTTTTAAATGTTTTGTACGTATTTGATCTCTTTACTTTGCTTGGATTTTGTAGTTGATTATGTGATTTTTATCTAACAGTATTGTGCAGCTTTAATTTTGATGGTTAATTGTTTTGGTAGGCTCCTTGATTTATATGTTTCATTGAGTTTGTGTCTGAGTTCTGTTAATATTCTTTTTTTTTTGTTGAATTTAGTGTGTATCATTTTGTGATTTTTGATGAATTTTGTTGTGGGGAACTCGATCATGTAAAGTTACTGGCTTGTTGCAGTTTGTGTGGTATAATTACTGGCGTTGGAGTCCTGGATCAATCACAAAAAAGATATAACAAAGAAACCATTTAATTATTAAATGATGTCTTATGTACTAGTTAACAAAGAAACCATTTACTCCAATGGTTTCTTAGCAAATACTCGGTATCTTTCTTTTACATCCTAGTATATGACCAATGGTTTCACTGCCTAATACTCCGTATATGGTTTCCCCACTCTCCAATTCTCCACTATTCTTCATCGGCATTCTTCACTCCAGGTTCTCGTTCTTCATCTCCAGGTTCACTGCGTAATACTTTAATCTTCGTTCGACTTTTTCAATTTTAATCAATTTTCCTGGTACTTCTCTTTCCCCACTCTCCAATTCTTTCTTTTTCTATCAATTGATTTCTGCTCAGTTACGTATGCTCAGTTAGCACATTAAGGTTTGTCTGAATTACTCTTGTTCTTCTTCGTCGTCTGCTTAATCAGGAAAGGGAGCGGTCATCTTCCGAACAACTTCATCTCTTATTTCAGGTTTTTTTCAACATCTAATGCGATTGATGTTGATTGTGCGTTTTCTTAATTCTGCGTGAATTTTTGAAAATTTCTGGTTATTCGTTTGTTTGATTGTAATATGTGTGATTAGACGCAGAAGCAATTGGAGGAGGAATTCGCGAGGAAATTGAAGGTATTGGAGCATTAGCTAGTGTCGTCAATCGAGTTAGAGCAAAAGATCGAAAGGAAGGTGAGAAATGAGATGCAACTTAACTGTTTGATTAAATTCCTCTGTGAAAGAAGAAATTATATGAATTGTGATATAGTATATGATTAATGCGTGCGATTTTAGATAATTTAGTTTCGATTGCATTTCAGAAATGAGTAGTTTGAGTGAAAAAGAACAAGTGAATATATTGTTGAGTCGTTGCAATTTAATGTAGGTAAACTGTTTGACGGAATTCGTTGGAGGAATTCAGGTAGCTTCATTTGCGTGTGATGTGAATTGTTCGATGTGAAATCGTCTTTGTATGATATTTGCCACCTTTGAAAAATGAGTAGTTTGAGTGAAAATGAACAAATGAACAAATCATCGAGTCGTTGCAACAAAATTTAGTTAAACTGTTTGACTGAATTCATTGGAGTAATTCAGATAAGCTAATGTTCTTGTTTACTTGATTTTGCTATGTTTGGTTATGTTTGATTTCATCACCATAATTGTTGTGCTGAGATTCCTTGTGATTTCTGGTAGTAGGAAATTTAATAATAGCTTGTTCATTGTTCGTCTTTTTCGTTTGGTTATTATTCCCTGGTGTTATCTGTTTCTTGGTAGGTGATGGACTTATAATACAACTTTATAATTTAACTATTACCACTAGAGTACAAGTTGGATGCAGTATATGTTAGGTAAGTATAGCAAGGCTGAAGGCTTAAGCATAGTATATGAAACCTGGTTAACAGAAAGTTGGAGTCAGTCATATAGAGGTAGGGTAAAGGCTGAGAATAGTATATGAAACCTCGTTAACAGTGTCGAGTCGACCTTTATATACTCTGCATATACAAATGTGATGGTCATAATATACACAAATTCTTGTTTGTGACGGTGTTACAGTGAGTATTGTGAAACAAACATATAACCACTCGTATTTCTGAGATCATCTGGCTACAAGAGTTAGGATGGAAACACAGATTCGTTACTGAATTTACCAGGGGGTAGGGTACTAGGGTGTAGATATGGGAATTGCAGATGAGCAACTTGAACACCCGTTTTTTCCTCTTATCCTATCTCCCCCAAAATTCTCGGGAGCCCTTGAGACACTATGTTATTGTTGTCATCGTTGGTAATGCTACTGCGTATGGTTGTTTTATATGGAGTACTCTGTAGGATTTTGGGGTATGGTTGTTTTATAGGATCTTGGAGGCATAATGACCCTTGAAAAAATCTCTTTGAAACTTTTGCATGAACAACCAGTTGTATATACCTAAGTTTATATCCCCCCGCGCTAACTCCACTTGGGAGCAGGAGCATGTTTGAATAAACTGAAGTGAAATGTTTGTTTTACTAATGTTGTCCTGTTTTTAATGTCTTTTTTTAGCTTCTCATGTACGAAGGAAGCGACGACAATGATGAAGACAGATCAAAATATGTCAGGTACTTGTATGTTAAAGTATCTTTGGCTTTCTGTTGCTTGTATTGTATGTTATAGTGTGGGATGTGATGTATATGTATTGGATATTTGGATGTGGAAAAACTATATACAAAACTTCTTAGGAGAACGAAAGATGAATAGTGTTCTTCTCCTTCATAATGACAATCGCAATAACCAAGTAAGATGGTACTTCAATAAAGTGTATCCGGCCTTCAATCACTTCCGAAGTCTTTTCATTTTTCCTTCAAAAAGAGAATGTCTTTTTGATATTTAAGACGTGATTATGGTGGAGTAGCTCACATTTGACCTCCCTTTTAAATTTTTAACGTTGTATAGTTGTTGTATATATATGAGCCAGTTGCCTGAAATGTGAAACTATTCACATTGAGAGTATATGAGTTAGATATATGATCGCTGCCATGTTAAATTCTATCTTTCATACTGAACATGGCGGTGTTTTCTAGTTATTGTTACTTAGTGATAGTGAAACCACTAGTAGAAAAAGGACATTTGACAAATACATAATACGACGGTTGTTGTAAATAACCGTTGTGTACTACAAAAGGCGACGGTTATTGGGCAGCGACCGATGCAAAATGTTTAGATAGAACATAATTGCATCAGTCAAGATATACGACCGTTGTGAAATGTTTATATAAAACATAATTGCATCAGTCAACAAAAACGACTGATGCGAAATGTATATAGGTAAAACATAATCGCATCAGTCAAAATTTATGACCGTTGCGAAAGACTTTTGTATTATATCCACCATCTTAATAAATTAACAAGCATAATATACACTTGACCCATTTAATAAATTAAAACTCTTCACCATTTTTTATAACCATCGTCCATTCACCCCCTTTCTCCATCGATAACTTTATACTGAATCTCCTTCGTGTATAGCACTATACTGAACAATTCCACTTTCTCCCACAAAACCACTCCCCCATTAACCCCTCACTTATTACCCATAACCACCGCACTCGTCCAACATCCAGAATGTCTGTCATAGCCCCACGACTGCCGCGCTTGTCACCCACACCCACACACCACATCCGTCGCAACTTCACAACCACTACGCTCGTTAATCAGGTAATTTATCCTCAATTATTTATGAACTCATTATTTTATCATGTTAGGGATTATGCATTAGGGATTCTGTTTAGTTAGGGGTAAATTTTTGTTTTAGGGTTAGGATTTGTATTTAGTTTAAGTACAATAGGGGCTTGCTGATTTTTCTGAAAACGAATAAAATTGCAAATATGAACAATACTAATTGCAAATATAATATGTGGTTCGAACACGATTGCACAATTGAGGATTTCGTTCATTTCGGGTTGGAGATAGAGGCGGCCTGTTGGTGGTACTGGTTGACCTTTTTTTCTTTTCTAATTAAAATAAGGTCTATTTAATTTGGATATAAGGTCTATTTAATTTGGTTGGAAATGAATTTGGATAATTTGATGAAGCGAGAAAATTGTAAGAATTGTCTGAAAATGACAGAATTCGAGTCGAGTCGAGTCGGGATATATGAATCAACAAAGCAAAGTTGCCGGAAAAGAGAGAAAATATAGTTAAAAATGATAGGCATAATAATGAAGAATGTTATGTTAGAAGCAATAATAGGCTAAATGGTATGTAATAAGAGTAATGAAAAATTTAAGAAGAGAAAATTGGAATGACGGAGGGTAGGAATGGGAAAGTTGGTGTGTCATCAAATAGTTCAAGGAAGGAAAAGAAGGTTGAAGATGTGGAGGTTGATCAGAGTGATGTGTCAAGGTGAAGCCCGGTTTCTATACTTGATCATTACCTTGATTGTGATTCTCCTTCACCAGGCATCTACCTCTCTTTTATACTCGTATCTTACTTCACCACACTCATGCACATTCTATTTATGATGGGTATATCGATACTTATGATTGTCTGAATAGTTAGCATAAGATAAGTTTATGTGTCTAAGTTGTAGCAATATATTTGTTTTATCTATCACAAGTGAAGCATATTTAACCCATGTTATTAATAAGACGGATATATTCATTGTAAGTAAGCCGAACTGCCATATTCATTTCCTTTCTTTCTTTGTTGATTAATCCCAACCCGACTTGGATTCTTCTCGTAGTTAGTTTTATTATTACGGTAGCAATCTTTCTCCTCAAAATAAGGGGATACATGGGAAAAATTAAATTAAAACGAAATTTGTAGGATACCAACGAGAAAAATCGATGGTGACGCTGATTGAAATCTGCCAAGGAGGATTCGTGGAAGCCATTCCTGTCTCCTTGAGGTTGATGAATTCTCTTTTTATTTGATTTTAGTTTTAGGATGTGCGATGGGGCATCATAATCAAAATGTTTGGCACAATTTCAATTGTTTGACAACCAAATACCCCATCTGTATCTTATTCGCCTTCATCATTGAATAATTGTAAGTTTCTAACTTG
Organism: Agrostemma githago; assembly: GCA_958450325.1. Taxonomy (NCBI): domain Eukaryota; kingdom Viridiplantae; phylum Streptophyta; class Magnoliopsida; order Caryophyllales; family Caryophyllaceae; genus Agrostemma; species Agrostemma githago. Next base: position 11,953,685 of record OY288250.1, on the reverse strand, counting down.
TTTGAAATGGAGAGACTTGAACAATTTCCAGCAATTTTCTTCGTTGATTTAGATAAAGCAATTTGGGTCCTAGTTTCACCCATGGACCCAACTTACCTTACACTAAATCTGTAAACTAACTACTTAAATAGGTGAAAGGTGATAACTGTCTCATTGATAATTGGCGACATGTTTTTTCCAAATCTGAGTCTAGTTTTAGTAAGCTCTATTCCTTTTCGTTTCTAATTCCCACTTTTGCCTTTCCTCGTTTATTAATTCATTATTTAAAGCTATTTTTTTTGAATTTGATTAATCAGGGTAATTAGAATTCGTAAAGTCGGAGAAAATACTCTCTCCGAATCAGGCTGTTGCCACGATCGTGATGAAAGCTGATAATCTTGCATATTCGGGCTGCAATTCAGGTGGACTGTTATCTCGTTATTGATGCATGTCTTTGTTGAATGCATATGCATTTGATGAAATGTAGGGTTGCACTAATTTAGTGGGCGGGAATTGGAGGTTGATGTTTTTGATGTGAGTTTGTTTAATGCAGATTGTAGGTTAAGGTTTAAGTCATTAGCTGAAATTAAACTATGGTGGAATAAAACTTGGCAGGGTATAAGTTTGAGATTTCCCTATGAATCTTAATATTCCAATCTCCATTAAGTTTCTTATTGTATATTGTATTTATTTGGATCTTTTCCCATCTTCATTTTGGTGCATTTGGTTTGAGTTGGTTCATTTTTCATGTGAGCCTAACTTATAGATGGTTGTGTCTAATTATAATTTGCAAAGTTAAAATGCAACTTGATTTCTAGGTTTCCCGGGCGAAATACTCGAAGAGGTTGATGGGATTTGACAGGAATCAATGTATTAATCTCTTCGCAACTATCTTCATAATGAGGTCATTATTATCTACATATTTGGTTTTTTTTGTGCAGTAGCCACTATTCGATCTCATATAATTTTATGCTCAATATAGGGAGCTCTTGCACACTATTTAATGTTTGACAATCACTTCTGAGTTTCAAATGATTGTCTTGGGTCAGAGCTCCAAGAAATGATGGTGGGTTGTCTTCTCTTAGACGCAAGTTTTTTCTAATTGCATGTTAATATCTCGGAGCCTTTGCTTATAAATGACCACAATAATTTTTTGACGGTAGTTTGAATCATGATAAACGATGCACAACTTTCTTTAGGTATTTTTCAGTAATATCAAAGGATGCTTATACGGTTGAAGAGATGGAAGAGGTTCGAGACTTGCATGCTACCTATTTTATGGAGGATCATCTTTAGTTGTGTGTTAGTCAACAATTGAAGTGATAGTAGATACAGTATTGGTATGGTTTTATGAATTACAATTATATGAATTTTATTATATATGTATCCACTACTTGATTCGTTGTTCGACGTTGAAGAACGATTATTGCAACTATTTAATTTTGTGGATGTGCATAATTATAAATGTACTTCATATGTAAATGGATGGATTTTCTATATTATGTATGCACTACTTGGTTAGTTGTTCGACATTGAAGAACGATTATAGCTACTATTTAGTTTTGTAGTTGCGCAGAATTATTAGTGTACTATATATATAATTAGTTCGATTGCGGTATGTTGGCTACAATTTGACCATTAATTTTTTTTTATCAAATAACTTTTCGCAACGGTCGTTTAAATAAACTGATGCTAATTCGTATACTTTTTGCAACGGTTACATGTTAACCGATGCATAATGTACGCTTTTTGCAACGGTCAATATTTATAACCGTTGCGGAATATGAACTTTTCACAACGGTTACAGTTTAAACCGATGCAAAATGTGCATTTTTAGCGACGGTTATCATATTTAACTGATGCAAAAAATGTTTTTGCAATAGTTGTAGAACCGTTGCGATAAGTGATGGACCTACTACAACGCCGGGAGATACAACGGTCAACGACCGTTGCGATATGCAGTTTTTTACCGTTGCGATATGTAGTTTTTGTACTAGTGAACGTCTTTGTTTCTCAAATAATTCAATTCAATGTTGTAACTCCCCGGATTTAAACAAAAGAGATAAGATAGATAATTATAGCGTCTTATATTAATAATATACCATGGTGGCGGAAACACCATGGTTAACTAAATCTGAGTGTTACCAACATAGATAATTAATATGTCTTAACGCATACAACTACTCTCGGAATTGAAACCCAATCAAAATAAAACTACAAGGTTCGATTACTAAACATATTATTCAATATTAATTCTCTCTCAAGTCAAACCCATTCACGATCAAGAAGCACATTAACCTGAAAAAAAAAAAAAAAAAAAAAAAAAAAAAAAAAAAAAGTCCACCGTCAGTGGGGAGTAACTAGGAGTCCTCCCAGTCGTGATTGATGAAAATCTAATCATAATTACGAGAATATAATAAGAGATAACATATACTACATTTAAAAACATAATAACATATAAAGTTCATCAAAGGTGATAAGGAAAGAAAATCACTTATATTAGTACAAGAAAAATATAATAACGTCAATAATACCCAGTCACAGATAAATAAATAAATAAAATAAATATATAAATAAATATAATGCAAAGCTGATGCACCCTTCCAGAACTCAAACCAAAAATATATAGAATAACACGAGCTAAGAACGAGCACCGTCTAGGGCCAATAACCTGAAACCCTAAACTTCGATGCCAATAACCTGACACCAAAATAACCCTATGGTGGGACACATAACCGTGAACCCGTGTCTAAGACTGGCCAGACTTTCGAGGGACAAAATGTCTAGTTAAGGCGTAAAAGTGCGGACCCTTAACCAGTCAAGGCGTAAAAGTGCGGACCCTTAACCAGTCAAGGCGTAAAAGTGCGGACCCTTGACCCCCAAACAACATATCCATAGACTCATAAGAGTATTCCATAAGGAACGGTCAACCCTTAGCAGGTCAATAACCTGAAACCATGCAAGGGTACTAGGTAGGCCAATAACCTGAAACCTACCCAGTTTGGTATTGCTCTTCTCGAGTAGACCAATAACCTGAAATCTACTCGATATCTTATACTCTAGCCATACCATATATAAAATGGAACAAGGTCCAAAAGATAATATATGGGCACCATGGATAACCCCATGTTAACATGCCAAACGCTCATAACCGAGCAATCAATTTTAATAGCATCAATAAAAATAAAGTATAATAAAATTGCTAGAGTATAAGATAAATTTCTACCATAAAAATCAATGTCGCTTAAAACAACCATTTATCCAAGGTATATTATTCGATCCTAAAGACTAAATAAATTTCATGTTAACCATATGATTAAGAAAATAGTATTAGATCATATGACATGTACAACAAATTAATTACAAGATTTTATATTTTTCTTACACATGAATATAAATTCATTTATTAAATAAATGATCAAATTATTATTTATGATACATAATAAAAGTTGAAAAGCATTAAATAATTGATATTTGTAAAAATAATAGATCTAGTTCTTCAAATAAGCATGTCTATGTTTTACATCATAACATGAAACGGTAATTCTAAAATTAGATTTTTAAACAAGATGCAAGAGGAAATATAAAGAAGTACAAAAAGTGTAATAAGTCATAAGATGATGGCAGTGGGGTTCGAACCTTGGTCGTCAAGTAAATGGGCATTATGTCTAACCACTGCAGCACAATAACTATTCTACTATTTTTCATAATTAAATTTTAATTACTTGTGAACAACAGTGTTATTTAGGGTGACGAAAACTTATCTTTTTAATTATTATACAATCATGAATATGTTTACCTACACATTATAAATGATTAAATTAAAATTACATACTGTCCATGAAAATTTATTTAATATAAAATTAAGTTTTAAATTCAATTAAAATAATGTCATATAATTATTTAACAAGTCTTTATACTTATAATTTATAATATCATTTTAATAGGAAATTTTATGAATAATTAATTAAATAAATAAATAAAAATATTTTATAACACTTATAAATTAATTTTAACCAAAAAAATCAGAATATATTTATATAAAATACCATATGAATTTATCTCATATTTATCATAACTTGAGGGCTTTATTACCTAATTATCCATTTAAATCCAAAAGAATAATTATGTAAATTATAAAATCAACATGCAAAAGTTTATTACATACTAAAAAGTCATATCATAACAAAAAAATATTGTTTTTCATAATTATTTACATATTGTGGATATTTATGCATGTATGCATGAGTATTTCTGAAAAAAAATGTGATAACATGGAAAATAAAATAATAATCCGAAAATCACATCTAAAACTTAAAAAATCTACATGCAACATCATCAACATAAAAAAAGTAGGAATATAATTAAGAACATATTATTTTAATCATTCATATAATTTATATATTTATTGCATGATAAATAAATTACAAGCATGATTAAATAATGAGCAATAAAACCAATCATATATTCATATATTCATCACAAAAATATATACATAATTTATACCATGGAGTTCATATATTATCATAATTTTTTTAAATTTCATATATATCCTCAATCTTATTATAAATTCATAAAAATGATAGAATTTCATAAATCAAGAAAAGGAGTAACCTAGTTACCTTGAGAGAAATTAGTATTACTAATAGGTAGGAGATGAATGATATTAACCCATGTGGTTTCCTTCCACCAAGGTCTCTTCTCCACCTAGTTTAAATTAATAAAAATTATCAAGAAAACAATACACAATTTAACTAGAAATAAATAAAACTAATGGATAAATAATCTATACTTACTAGTAATTAGGAATGATGTGAGAAGAGGATATGGAAAAGAAAATGGTGAGAAATGGGGATGATGTGAGTTGAAAAGGTGAAGAGGAAAGTTGTGAGGAATTGAGATGATGTTTACGACAACATGGAGGAAGAATGGAGAGTAAGAGTGAAGCACATGAATTTATGGACAAGATGATGAGATGACTAAGGCTAGGTAGTTTAGGTAGGTGATTAGCCATAGTCATGCATGGACTATAAATCTATGCTCATAGACCTTGGGCTCAAAGGAAATGCAAGTTGGCAAGTTGGCAAGTTGCAAGCATGTGGCAAAAACAAAAACAAAATAAGTGAAGTGTGGGTGAAATAGAGATAAGGACGGAATAGATTTGGTCCGCGGGTTACGATGACAGCCTGTCGTATTTCGAGTCTAACTTTCTCTACAGAACTCCGATTAAGACGATTAAGGTGGCTTTGGAAAGATAAGAGAAAGATCTAAAACTTTTATGTTTTGATCAAGAGCCAAATACGTCTCTAACCTGACGTAAAATGAGCAAATACATTACCTCAGTTTATTAGTCCATCCGAACATAAGGGTTTAAGAGTATAAATAAAAGTGTGAAGGGTAGGAACCTGAAATATTAATTCCAAGCATACAAGGGATGGATGGATTAATGGATAATGGGGATGGAGTTAAAAGAGTTTATATATGTTTATCGAATTATGAAAACACGGGGTGTTACAATGTTCCCTTGTTTACATTTGTTTTCATTCATCCTTCAGATAGGACGGTGTTTGGTACACGCAATGTTTAATTTTTACACGTATCAGGTATGAAGATTTCTATATGCCAAATAAGAAGCCAAAAAGCAGAGTGAAATAAATGGATAAATCAAATGAATCAGAGATGGAAGATGAGAAAAAACCTATGCCAAAATGAAGCCGATAACAAGTTAGTGTATTAGATCAATCTGACGAACAAGAATCAAATGATGACGATGAACCAAAATCAGATGATGGAGATGAACCTCAGGTTACTCTTCCTCATCGAGACGGCATACATTTGTATTTTATACCGTTATCTTTTTTTTGCATGTGTTATTATGAGTTGCTAATGTACTTGATATGGTGTCACTTTTTCAAAACAATAAAAAACTTTCTACTCACGAGAGGGAGCACAAGAAGCTTCAAGCCAAAATAAAACAGATGGAGAAGCAAACTTAGCCGCCAAAGACTGGACCATGCAATGGGAGGTAACTGTTTACGTTTCAGAAAGTTGTCTCCACAAGTCGTCGTGATGAATTGTGCTCGGATCGTGCACAGTTTTTCCATGCTATATTCTATGTTAATAGTCTCATTTTGGTTGCATCAACTAGGTGACAGCATCTAAGAGGCCACGGGACAGTGCTTTGGAAGTTGATCTAGACTTTGAGCACAATCTAAGACCACCTCCTGTTATCACGAGGTTACAACAACTCCCAAAGATATCATTAAGAAAAGAATAACTGAGGTATGTTTTAAAGTTTAAGTCGGCTCAAAACCAACTCGAAGTCAAGTTTTTCTTCATATAAGCCTAGTTCAAACTCGTGTTAGGGTCGATACAAATTTTACGCTCACGTATAACTCAGTAGTCGGTATGAGTAATGGACACTCCAAGTTTCGATGCAAAGATGATAGTCCATCCATAGGCCCACAATTACAAGTTTAGAAGGGTCGTGTCATCATCAGCTCAATAAATTGATTAATACCAATATTCGATAGGCAGTTAGGCACGCCCCATGCCGATGCTATGGACTACTACTACTACTACAGAGTGTGTGATAAATTTACTGGAATCCGTACCATAGGAATTTGCGGTCCTTATGAATGCTCCTTTTTCTTAGTATTAATACTCCATATAATGCTTTTCCAAGTGTATGAGCCTAATGTCGATTTTTTTGTAGTGTTTTAAAGATGTACAGAAATCGTATACACAAGAAATGATTGACGAGCTACGAGAGATGTGGATTAACATTTGTATCCAGAAGGGAATCAAATCTGAGATTTAAGTGCAAGAAGGTTGCAATAAAATACCAAGACTGCTACACATTCGAAGATGTTGCTAGTTGATGCAAGATGCTTGGTTTGAATGGAATACGAAGCTACATATCAGGCTCTATAAATTGGTGGATTTGCTGCATTTAAATGCCCTCGTACTCCTCATGTATGTATTAGCTCTCTCAGTGCTATTCTCATGGTTTTTAGCCTGATGTATCTTTTAACTGCTATTACAGCTCGAGAATGCACATTTTGAAATGTGAAGTTTGATTTAGTATTTGTGCAGGTGTTACAACGATGGTAAAGATGAGATGAATGGAATGCGAGACAAATGAGTTATATTTTACAAGTCGTACGTGAATTAGGCTAATCTAATTCTAACTTTGTAGTATTTTATTAAGCTTATGAGTATTTGTAAATGTATCCGTGTTACTTTAATATCGTGTATGTCGATTGAAATAGATAATGTAAACTATTTGGTTTTGCTTTCATTGAAAATACATATTGGAGGTCGTATAAGATGTTCCAAAAAATTTTTTTTTATTCAAAATAAATCCTATTTGCGGCGTCTTTTCAAAAAAAACACCTCAAATTGTGTCTTTATTTGCGGCGTCTTTTCAAAAAAACGCCGCAAATACAGCTCTATTTGCGGCGTTTTCCAAACGCAGCAAAATATTTTTCTATCTGCGGCCCCTACATATGAGGCATCAAGAAAAACGCCTCACATGGGGGTTTTTTTGGAGCCGCAAATCAACTTTTTTCTACTAGTGAGTCCCTCAATGACTCGATCGAGTGGCTCCTGGTTCATCAAAATCGTGAGTCTTTTAGCATCTTTCGAGTCCCGATAAAATTCTTTTAATGACTTCGGTCATCACGTGTCAAGTCTATCACGTGATTCATCTTTTCAAAATCATGCATCGCATTATATTCACATCGTTTATTCAATTTACAAACCGTTACTAACTCGTTTGTTTTTTTTGTCTTTGTATCTTATTTTCGTTGTTTGTTTTATTATACTAAAACGGACCTCGCATGCTAAATAAAACTTTGACATAATTCAAAGATGCATTAAACGACGTAGATCAAACATAATTCACATGTTTAGTCGAAAATACTGTTTGCATATCATTCAACCGAATTACTAACGCGCGTATTCTAAAATCAAATGATATCCTAGTAGAAGCCGCTAAGTGCGGGCGGGGTTGGGTGTTCTTTGTGAACTTCCCAACACGTACCCTCACCCCTTACTCAGAACCATGGTTTCCGAATGTCCGAACCCATTGGCACACGAGAGTCATTCAATACACGGTATCCGATAATGTCGGTATCGGTATCAAAATGCAAAGGGACGAACCCAATAAACTCTGAGATCCGAATGGGCCGTACTTTGTGCACGACCCACTAAGATATAGAGTGGGTTCGAATGAGCCCGAACTCCCACAACGTTCGGTGGCGACTCCAACTTCGATTTAAATTTCAATTCGATCCATCTCACATGAGATTCATTCGCCTCCCCAAACCCGCGCGTGGCCGCGTCAGGGTGGACCTATGTCATGTCCACACCTTAGTAACGTAAAAATAAGTGAGATGACAAATCTATACGTTTCATTTGATTCGGCTTCATCCAATTTATGTTTTAGCAATGTTAGATGCTTATGTCCTTTATTACTCCCTCCGGTCATAATTAATTGCCCATACAATATTGCATAGAAAATGAGGAAGTATTATATTTATTACAGTATGTAATTAAATACGGGTATAATTTAGTGGGTGTCTCTACATTTTTCTCCAATAAAACCATGACACGTGGCTTTGTTAGAACTGAGCATTAGGTAGATAAAGGATGGGGAATGATTTGTTTGATATTTAATACTCCTATAATATATGGATTGATTAACCAAATTAATACTCAACCTCAACATTTTTACCAATTACACCGTAGCAACAACAAAACGGTGATGGTGATGCTGATGATGATTTGCATCGACATCTTCAACAGTCTCACTCAAACGATGACAATTCAAGAGAGCAATAAAATTAAAAAATATTATTAGACGATATTAATATATGTAGTTAGTAGTAGTAATTAGTAGAGTCCCTTGATATTCCGTCATTAGTATATCAATTAGTATATGTTATTCCCGAGACACATTCGATGTATCTCGTTGTAAGCCTTCGGTATAAATACCGAGCTAGTTGAATAATATAAACAACTAGCTCGGTATTTATACCGAAGGCTTACAACGAGATACATCGAATGTGTCTCGGGAATAACATATACTAATTGATATACTAATGACGGAATATCAAAGGACTCTACTAATTACTACTGCTAACTACATATATTAATATCGTCTAATACACCCCCTCAGTCAAAACGGTAGTTTACGGATGCTTTGACTGGAGCAAAAGATAATTGTAGATGCCGCTGAAGATGATCCAAGTTGACTTTTTGACGTGGGAACCGCAACTATGTGCCTTGAACGTATGTCGCGAACTTGCGCGAATGCCGACAATAAAAGAAAAACGCTAACAAAGCTAATGGTGCACGAGGCCGAAGCGGCAGATCGTGACACTCATAAAAAAAATGGTGTACGGGAGCGTGGCTGCTACCCGTAAAGCACCACAAACTGGAGCAAATCTCAACAGTGTAAATGAAAAAGAAAAAAAAACGGTGTACGGGAGCGTGGCTACCCGTAAAGCACCACAAACTGGAGCAAAGCTCAACAGTGTAAATGAAAAAGAAGAAGAAAAAAACGGCGTACGGGAGCGTGACAACCCGTAAAGCACCACAAACTGGAGCAAAGCTCAACAGTATAAAAAAAAAAGGAAAAAAAACGACTAAACCGAAACATAAAACACCCGATTGGGCTCTTCGATCCACTGTCGGCTGGTTGGCCATGCGGGTCGTAGGCGACAGAGTCAGACCACCCGACCCGTGAGACAGGGACGGTTGCTGGGGCGAACCTGAGATGGACACAGAGAAGGCGGTGATGGGACGGGGTAGAGGTTTAGTGTGGCAGCGGTTGTCGAAACAACATGACAAACGACAAGAATAGGAGCGGTATTGGCAAGGATCGAGTCAACCGAGAACATGACGACGACAAAACAATATGACAAACGGTATACGGAGAGTATTGACATTATTTATATATTACTACTATAATAAAACCTTGGGCGAAGGAATAAGAAAATTTGAATGGATGAGCACATTGGGATGTTGCTAGCCCCTGCTACTTCACGTCTTCACCATATTATTATTATAACAAATATTATAATAATACTACTGAGTGAGGAGTTGAAGGGGTGGTACTAGAAAAGAGACCCGCCGGAGATGGTATAAACAACGTATGGCCATTTCCGGCCGGTGGTTTTAACACAAGAGTTTTTGCAAGCGAAAGAATTTTTGAGAGAATCGATTAGGCTGATACCATGTAAGTATACGTAATGCGTTGTTAATATTATTCAACTAGCTCGGTATTTATACCGAAAACTTACAACGAGATACATCGAATGTGTCTCGGGAATAACATATACTCCCTCCGATTTTTTATTATCTTCCCCTTTGGTTTTGGGGAATAAAATAAGGGTGTAGGAATGTGTGGTTCAAAATAAAAGAAGAAAGAGAGGGAAATGTAAGGGTGATTCTAGACCACATGTTGATGATCCAAAATGGAAGTAGGGAAGAAAGGGTGTTTTAGCCCAATAGGAAATAGGGAAGATAATAAAAAATCGGAGTGAGTACTAATTGATATACTAATGACGGAATATAAAGGGACTCTACTAATTACTACTACGTCTAATAAATATTTCTCTGTCTTTTGATTAATTATATAGTATTAGTTGTTTGTGGATTTTCTCATTTTAATTTTAGTTTTGTGATGAATTAAATTTTTTCCATTGTTTATATTTTGACCCATCCAGAATCCACACTCGTTTATATCTGCGTGTAAGTGGCGGTGAATTTATGGACTCGTTTTGTGATGTGAATTTATGGAAATTAGGGGGTGGGGTGCGCGGTGTTTGATAGGCTCACGGTGTGACTCAACGCGACGGAAGTCGGAGAAACTCCTACTACCACAGTCCACAGATATGGATCTGGTAATCTTGTTGTTGAAGGATGGTGAGGCAGTAGCTGGGGTGATGTCGGAATCATCATCTTCTTCTTCTTCGACGATGACGACCTGGACGACGGATGATGACGTCGATGGTGGCATTGTTGCAGTTGGTATCTCTGAGGTGGAGGGTGGTAATTGAGTGGTCGTTGTCGTGGGAGGGTGTTTTTTTTTTGTGAGGAAGGTGGTGGAATGACCAAAAGCCTGACGGGAAATGGTGAAGAAGTCGAAATGGTGGTAACGGGAAGTAGAGTTGGAAGCAAAGGTGGATTTACTCCAGTTGATGAGGAATAAAGGAGGAAGGGGCTTGTTGGTTTTGGTGGGGGAGGGTTGAGGGAGAAGGAAGGAGGATGAAGATGAACGGATGAAGAAGAGGTGGAGGAAGCGACGAGTTTAGGCTAATGTTAATTTGGGTAAAAATGTTTAGATGTTAATTTGGGTAATTAATTTAGATGTTAAAAGATTAATAAGTTCGGGATTTAAGTTAAATAGAAGTCGAGATTAAAATACGGTGACGATTATACACTAAAGTGTAGGTGGTAAGTTGTAAAAAACGAAATACATGATGATACTTTGTAAAATACGGAAAATTCACGGTGATAGATTTGTAATTTTCCAAAATATGACCAGAGAAAGCAATTTATTAGCAAATATTTAAGGGGTAATGAACAAGTGTGTGTAAAACTGGACAAGTGAGATAGTTGTGCTTGTGCAGATAAAATAATCTCGTTGGCAAAATACGGCAAGATTCAGGATTGATTGGTAAACCATAGAATACAACCCAGCATTTGGACCTACCATTTCCATTTCCATTTCCACCTTATACTCGTATCATTTTCCTTTATTAATTACAGTATATTCTATCATACGGAGTACCCACAACTACAACTACTACTACTGCTGCTAAAGTAGAGTATATATATCAATCAAAACACATCATGATTAATTTAATCAATTATGTGTGTTTTATTATAAGAAAAAACTAAGAACATCCCTTAATTAATTAATTATTTAAGCTTCATCATCTATCTATCTATCTATCCTCAAAATTAATGTTATAACGGAAGAGAAAGACAAACAAATAAGAACGTAAAATCGAGAGACAGACAGATTTACGTGGTTCACTAACAACCTGTTAGCTACGTCCACGGGCAGAAGGAGGGGATAGTTTTATTAACTTTGAGGAGAGGTTACAGATTTCAGACTGATATCATAATTCTTAGGGTAGAGGTATGAGAGTTTATATACTACTCTCAACCTAAACAGAAACCCTAAACAGATTAGGAAACCCTATACAATAAGGAAACCTGGGTCAGATACTCAGATATTGATTAGGAAACTCTAATCAATCAGATATTAATTAGAAAACTTTTCTAATTAAACAGATTCAGTTCAGAAACCAATTCGAGATCCAAAAAGACAATTGCTAGACACTTATTTCCTAACAATCTCCACCTTGACTCGAATTGTCTCTCAATCAGATCAGACAGATGCACTCCAACGAATGCCAGATCAGATTACCAGATGCACTCCAAAGAATGCCGGATCAGATGTATCAGAAATCTCCTCAATCAGACATATGTACCAGATGCACTCCAACGAATGCCAGATGTACCAGAAATAAAACTCCTCTCCCCCTCCTGCCTCAGATATTGCCCAACAAAGGGCAATCAGATATTTCCAGAATTTAGTAAGTCCAAACCACGTTGGAACTTACTATTCGGAACCAGATCAGACAAACTCACCCCATCTTCATTACCATACCTGTTCGGAAACTTGATTGACCGCTCACGGGCCAAACTCTGCTGCTTCTGAACTGGTAATGAAGAAACTGATGGTTCAGATTCAGATTCAGATTCGGATTCAGGCTCGGACTGTAGTGGTTGATCTTCAGACTTTGCTTCACTCTCATCAAGAGTTACTTGCTGCTCCACCTGTTTATCAGTACTACCACTACTTCTACCTTCCTCCGATTTCAGTGATGATATCCTCAGACAGACTGTACTCTCCTCCAGAACGGCCATCTCAGCGGTGACTGTGTCGTCTTTCTTCACGAATGACGCCCACCATCTCTGTTGCTTTAACAACGCCCGCATCTTGATCTGCCACAGACTAAAACTATTCCTCCCATTGAATATCTCGATTTTAAAGCTCATCACAGACATCTTTCTCACAGATCAAATTAACCTGAAGCTCTGATACCAGTTTGTTATAACGGAAGAGAAAGACAAACAAATAAGAACGTAAAATCGAGAGACAGACAGATTTACGTGGTTCACTAACAACCTGTTAGCTACGTCCACGGGCAGAAGGAGGGGATAGTTTTATTAACTTTGAGGAGAGGTTACAGATTTCAGACTGATATCATAATTCTTAGGGTAGAGGTATGAGAGTTTATATACTACTCTCAACCTAAACAGAAACCCTAAACAGATTAGGAAACCCTATACAATAAGGAAACCTGGGTCAGATACTCAGATATTGATTAGGAAACTCTAATCAATCAGATATTAATTAGAAAACTTTTCTAATTAAACAGATTCAGTTCAGAAACCAATTCGAGATCCAAAAAGACAATTGCTAGACACTTATTTCCTAACATATATCAATCAAAACACATCATGATTAATTTAATCAATTATGTGTGTTTTATTATAAGAAAAAACTAAGAACATCCCTTAATTAATTAATTATTTAAGCTTCATCATCTATCTATCTATCTATCCTCAAAATTAATATCTTATTCCTCCTCCTCCGTCCTCTGTCCTCAATCTAGGGGCAGTGAAAATGAGAAGACATGAAGGCAGCAGTAACAATCCAGAAAGTCCACTACTTCTTCATACCATCCAATCCTGTGATCCTGATCCTGATCCTGATCGTGATATTAAGCACAGATCTTGGGCCAAACTTGTCTTCGTCTTCCTTGCATTGCTTGCCATCACAAGTACGTTTTTCTTCTTATCGTTGACTCGTATTCAAGTACACAATAGATTACAATTGAATTTGCGTATCATCAGATATCTATCTATCTTGCTTCACAAACTACTATTGTCACATTTCAATAACATACATAATCCTCACAATTTCCATAATAATTTGTCAAGAGACGGAAGCATTAGTTTTTTGGCAGTTAATTTGTTGTATGATTCTAAGAGTATTTAATAATTCCATATTACTTCTCTCTCCCTCTCTCAGTTATTTATTTATTTTTATTAAAATATTTTTTCACAAATTAAACACGAAAAGACTACATTTGTACACGGAAGACTAGTTATGCGGGACACATAAATTTCATGATGTTCGCGATACTCCTTCCCTCCCAGTGTTTGATTTGAGTGCATATTCAGTGACGTGGCTGTCCACAATATTTAAGGAATTGTAAGAGTCAGAAAAATGAATCAAGAGTTGGATGGCGCTGATTTTTTTGGCCCGGGAAATCATCATCGTATCTGTACATAGTTTTGTTGTAAACTTTTTTTTAATTTTATTGAAAAATTATCGAACTAAATCATATACATTTTTAAACTCAAGACTATAAAAACTTAGTTCAAAAATTTATACTCCCTCCGTTTCTATGATTTCTTCCATCTTAAAAGTGACACATTTCTTAAGAAAAACAATAAAATAAGTAAAAGTAGAGAGGAAGTAAAGTAGGTGGGCCACCTAGGTAAGAGAGAAGTGTGATAGAAAAAAAGGAAAGTGGAAGAAATCAAAGAAATAATTGAAAAAGGAAATGTGGAAGATATCAAAGAAACGGAGGGAGTATAACACGATAAGTATACATAGAATGGTTGTATATACAAGTGATGGTAAATATTCCCTCCGATTTTTATCTATCTTCCCCTTTGGTTTCGGGGAAGAAAATAAGGGTGTAGGAATGTGTTCTTCAAAATAAAAGAAGGAAGAGAGAGAAATGTAAGGTGATTCTAGACCACATATTGATGGCCTAAAATAGAAATAGGGAAGAAAGGGTGTTTCAGCCCAATAAAGAAATAGGGAAGATAGATAAAAATCGGAGGGAGTACTATTTTTGGTTATTGGCCAATGGATCGTTTACTCTATATTTTTGAATTCTAAAAGTGAGAGAGGAAACTATTGGATTGTCAACAGAAGGGACAAAATTGTAGATATGATTCCAAAATATGGCCATATGGATAGAGTAGGCAAATCGGACGTGTCGGGCCATGTTTCGTGTCCGCCCGGTCCGACTCAGTCGTGTCTGACTAGGGGTGTTAATGAGACGAGACAGCTCGCGAGCAGCTCGAGCTCGACTCGGTCAAAGCTCGGTCAAAGCTCGGCTCGTGCGAGCTCGACTCGAGCTCGGGCTCGGCTCGACAACTTAACGAGTCGAGCTGAGCAAAGCGTGGCTCGGCTCGAAAAGCTCGCGAGCAGCTCGATTTGATGTGATTAGTTAATATTTTACTCTTATTTATTAAAAAATCACTAATAATAGTTACGTAGTTTTTTCACCATATAAAATGTTATTATTGATTTGCCTAATATGTTTGTATATGTTTTTTGGATCTCAATTTATTAAAACTCATCGGTGCAAAAGTACGTAAATTTAAAAATTATATATAGGTTCGAGTTAGGCTCGAACTCGGCTCGAACTCGCATTTTAGCTCGCGAGCTTGGTTCCGAGCTCAATTTTTTCAACTCGGGTAAGCTCGAGATCGGCTCGAGTTCGAATTTTTCTTAACGAGCACGAGTCGAGCAAAGCCAAGCTCGAGCTCGGCTCGGCTCGTTTACACCCCTATGTCTGACACCATGTCGGACCATACTTCGTGTCCGCCAGGTCCGGCTTAGTCGTGTCTAACAGGTTTGTCGTGCCGTGCCTGACTCTGAGAATGTGCGCCGAGACATGGTACCCAGCTCGGGTCGGTCGTGCTCTAATTCGTGCCGTGCCGTCATGCCCGACCAAATTTCCAGGATTTTTTTTTGAGGATTTATAATCGTGTCGGGCCCACCGTGCCTCGTGTGGGGTCGTGCCTAGGCACAAACTTTTCTTCAAATTGGTGTCGCGGTCCAATTTGGGACCGGTCGTGCCGTGCCCGTGCTTTTCGCCACGTCATCACCATGCCGGACCAGATCGTGCTTATTTTGGTGCCGGGTCAGGCTGCCGAGATGGGCCCTACCCGATTTGCCGACACTACATATGGGTATGAAATAATAACTGCCGTAGGACGTACGTTTTAAAATGGTCTACGGAGTATTTGTTTACTTGAGCAAATTGAGACTGTACGTACCTAGTTTCTCATGTCTAGATACATTAAACTCTGTTTTGTTTTGTAGGAGAAAATGTAAAATGAGTCACTAATTTATCTAATACGGAGTATTTTCCATTATAAAGTACGAACTTAGGAAAATTTGCACATTTTATTCAAATGTGAAGAATATTTTTTACTCTGGAAAGAAAATGAAAGTTTTTACAGATTGGAAGGATTACTCCATTAACGATAGAGGTAGGACTCGGAATGAAAGTGACAACTCCCAACCTACTCTAGTATGTGTCTCCTCAAATCAATTCTTATGCAAAATTTTCATAGGGAAAAAGTGTGCCCTTAGTCGTATTACGATAAGAAGAAGAACAAGAATTGCACCTCGGATAATTAGATTTCTCCGTTTTAATCACTGGGTCAAACATGTTCAATTTTAGATACTTTGTATTCTCCATATGCATTACTCCCGCCATTCAAATCCAAAGGGGGTGTGCTTTTCTTTTGGACACTATTCACAGTTCAAGAGAATCGTTGATATTCTCGACAATCTATAAGAGAAAATATAGTCACGTGAGATCTTGTTTGATTCGTCTTTATGAGTAGATTAAGGATATCGAATTTTTATAATTTTTGTTAATGTAAAACGAAGATATTAACGATGTAAAACGTGTCTCGTCAAGTATGAAAAGCAATTTGAACGGGGAATAATACCTAATATCCATTTCACGTGTCTATTTTATGTGGAGTACTACGGAGTAGTATTTGTATATGGTCGCACCAGTCACATGCAATTGTACATATGACATTAGTCACTTGCTGTTATGTCGTTATGAAAGAATCCTGTACAAGTACTACATCCTACAAACTAAGTTCAAAACCAGCACGTTTTATTGCTTTTCTACTCGCATTAATGATTTGTGTATACTAGTAGTACATCAAACTGTCACAAACTGATGGGTCGAAAAGACACGGTATGGGATCGCCGAATTACTCAACGACATTATTGTAGAATGGTCTTACTACAGTATGTTTTTCATCTACCATGAGTCCATGAATGTAAAGCCTTCTATTTAATTTTTCAAGCTTGTGTCGAGTGCACAACTTAGTGATGAATGTAAGGAATCAGGACGATCTAGGGAATTAAAAACTCAGTTGCTATTGTAGGATCAAACTCTTAGAGTCGTAGGAAATACTATTTGATTTTGTACCTGTGTTACGTCTACTAATCTTTTACGCGGATTCCAAATTTTAGGCCTCACACTTAGGAGCAGGCAGATAAGTTGGGAGCATGTCAACTTGAATGGGAAGGTGCAACAAGTTAATGAGTCTGACATTGTGGAGTCTGAGGTCGGGGTTGTGGCAGCTGATGACGCACGTTGCTCAGAAGTCGGAGCATCGTTGCTCAGAATGGGCGGACATGCTGTGGATGCTGCTGTCGCTACAGCCCTGTGTGTCGGAGTGGTCAATTCAATGGCTAGTGGCATTGGTGGTGGAGCTTTCATGGTCGTTCGTTCTGCATCAACTTCTCAAGCACTTGCTTTTGACATGAGAGAAACCGCTCCTGCTGCTGCTTCTCAGGTTCTCAACTACTACTACTCCTACTGGTCTTCCTTTTACTACACTACATCACTGAGTGTTACGTGTGACAGTTTGACTCGTGACGTCTGTTAGGCGTTCAACTCTGCCTATTTTTTTTTAAAGGCATCATCAACTGTTGAGTCTGTGACCAAACTGACCCTATCCGAATTAACCCTACCAAACCCGAAAACAACGGCATGAAGTAGACTCAAACCTGAACTTACTCTGCCTGAATATGACCCGGATCATTCTGAAACAAAACCTTAGTGCCCACGAGAAACGGTCAAAATGACATGACCTACAAGCACTCTACAGACAACGACATGTGCATGCAAACTGACCCGATCCATATACGAACTCATAATAGTGCACCTCTAATTACCTCAATCCATAATGACCTGACGTCCTGACCTCAACGCAGCTGTAAGCCTGTAATGCCTGGGTTCCCGGGTCTAGTTGTAAGCAGACAATGATTCTATCTGAACTATCTACGATGACAGTAGCAGAAGTACAGGAGTAAATAAGCAGAAACTGGCAAAAATGATGATAGACTGTAATCATACTAATTTCTGATGCTTACAATGACACAGAACATGTACGAGAACGATACGAATGCCAAAAAATTTGGCCCCTTGTCAATGGGTGTGCCTGGTGAGCTGGCAGGTCTACATGAAGCATGGAAAAAGTACGGGCGCCTTCCATGGCATACTCTATTCCAACCTGCAATCCATTATGCCAACAATGGCTACCAAATTTTTCCCTATCTAGCAACTTACTTGAGAAAATATGAAGATAAAATCATGGCCGACCCCGGCTTAAGACATGTTTTCGCGCCAGATGGGAAGATGCTTAAAGTAGGAGACACATGCTATAACAAAATGCTTGCACAAAGTCTAGAAGCCATTGCTAAGCTAGGGCCACAAGCCTTTTACAATGGCTTAATCGGCGAGAAGTTGGTGAAGGATGTGAGAGAGGCTGGAGGTATTCTAACAATGGAGGATCTTCGGAACTATAAAGTTGAAGTGACGGATGCTTTGCGAGTTGATGTGATGGGGTATAAGATACTAGGGATGCCGCCTCCGTCTAGTGGAACCCTTGGACTAGCCATGGTAAGTTACTTACAGTAACTTTCAAACAGGTAAATCTCTATGTTATTCTCCTATGTCTCGCACTCGGCTGCAAGTGTCAAATATGGGTGCATATCTGAGATTTAAAAGACAGGTTAAGTGCAACTCCACGCATGGCTTTTTTCTCCTGTTGAAAATATGAAAAAAGAATTACATTATGTTTTTTACATCTCCTTTTGTGTAAAATTCCAAGATTGATGACTCCCTGGCCTCTATACGACACAGTTATATTGTGAAAAAGTTTTCATGTTATTGGGTTAAAATGAAGTTGCACAGGTTATCCCGTACAAATTCATTATGCGTTAAACATCTCTTTTTGGTGTGTAGAACTCCGAGATTTATACCTTCCTCTATTTTTGGTGGAAAACAGGTTGTAAACATTTTGAAGAACTATGGGAGCTCAAAAGCACTTGAAGGAGCTCTTGGCTTACATAGACTGACTGAGGCTGTAAAGCATATGTTAGCAATCAGAATGAACTTGTGCGACCCTGCTTACGTTGATGTCTCTAAGTATGTCTCCGAAATGACTTCACCATCATTTGCAGAGAAAATTTGGCGCAAGATTTATGACAACACAACTTTCCCTCCTGAATATTACCAGGGCAGGTATGCTAAAATTAATTTCAACTCACTCACTTAATTAGAGGCAACTAGACGTGACATTGAATGACCCAAGTTACGCCATATGCCTGACTCAATCTGATCAAAGCAATAAATACCCCCAATGGCCAATCCTAGAGTTTTAACACAGTAAGTTTTCACAGGTGGAGTCAGAAGGAAGACAATGGAACCAGTCATTTCTGCATTGTTGATGCAGAGAGGAATGCTGTGTCACTCACGACAACAGTGAACTATCCTTTCGGAGGAAAGGTGTTGTCTCCTTCCACGGGGATTGTGCTCAACAATGAAATGGATGATTTCTCGACTCCAACGGAAATTTCACCAGACAAGCTTCCCCCGGCTCCAGTCAATTTTATACAGCCTGGCAAAAGGCCCTTGTCTGCCATGACTCCCCTCATTGTTCTAAAGGTACATGTCTCTGTTCACACTTTCCAAGGATCCTCACATGTATTTAGTAGAAAGAACTTTGAGCATATCTTTCTTTTTGTGTATTGTCAGGATGGGCAGTTGGCCGGGGTGATTGGTGGTAGTGGTGGATCAAACATAATCGCGGCAGTAACCCAGGTTTTCCTCAACCACTTTGTTCTAGGAATGGACCCTCTTACAGCTGTTCAGAGCCCAAGAGTCTATCCTAAGGTTTCCAGACTTCTACTGTTACATTTCTTTCTACTTGCCATCACTATGTTTTTCGTTACCCACTTATTTTCCTACTAATTCTTAGATTTGGAGCTATCCAACTAGTCCAACGGGTTGGGTTTGGATTTGGACACATTATGGGTTGGTCAAATATATATTACAAGTAATCTGATATGACTAGTCGACATATGGTTACGTCTAGATCTAGGGTCTGAAATCAGAAAATACCATCACTTGGTTACTATGGAGCATAAATATTCAATTGACACTTTCTACAATTACTTTTACCGAACATAGTGAAAATGCAGAAAACTACTAGTACATGCAGCTTTGACAAGATAAAAATTTGATGGTATACAGCTAGTGCCGAATGTGGTGAACTATGAGAATGTGACAGTGATCGATGGGGAGCATATAGAGCTGCCAGAAGAGAGGAAGGCTTTCTTGGAAAAGAGGGGTCATGAGCTGAAGTCGGTGGGAATTCAAGCCATTTGTCAGCTTATCATTCAAACATTTGGAAATTCAAATAATGTGGGCAGGAAATTGAGGAAATCAGTTGGGAATGTAAATTTTGGAACCCTAACTGCAGTATCTGATCCCAGGAAAGATGGAAAGCCTGCTGCTGTGTGACATTTTAGTTTCTCATTCATTTACACACCATGCCTCTTGTTGGCAAATAATACTCCATACTCTGTACTCAATAGTAGTTAATGTAGTAAGGTATGGAGCATATTTTTAGGTGGGTACTCAGGAAGCTGTAAAGCATAGTTTTTTTTTTTTGCCAAGGTACTGTAAAGTATAGTGGAAATAGCAAAATCTTACTTGTAAACTCTAGAATGGGCAGTTCATCATTGTACTAATGTCTGGAGTGGTGTGTGCTTCAAGTTGAAACAAGTAGGAATGTACATAGTGCTAGTAATTCACTGAATCAGTTTTATTATTGTGCATCCAGCATGTACAACTGGGTGAGCTGTGAGCATGCATACTTTCCAACACTCATACAATGATACAAGCATACAAGCAAGCACATGCAGGATATGGGTGGTGGTCGTCAGCGTGAAGGTGGCACGGTTGGGAGTTGACGATGCTAGGCCTGCTGCTTGTTGGACAAGCCATGGCACTCCGACAAATCCATCCTCTGTCAAAGCTGACACCATTTTTCAACAGCTCGGCCTGTAGGATGGTTTGGGATTAAGTGCAATGTATTCTACCAATGCTGCAACGGCTGTATCTGCAAGCCTTGTGGCTTTTTAGGTCTCATGCTATAAGTTAGGATTGGAAGCAAACACGCAACTTGAGGAATGAAACCCGGAAGCCAAATATTCAGCTACTCATCCTGCTTGAGAGAAGGAGGGAGGGTTGAATCATGTACGCCTTTAAATGATAGTAAGAGTACTACAAGTATATAAGCGGATGAAACAGCTTTGTGAGTGGGAAGTGCTATTGCAGAGTGCAATTACTAACGTTAACAATAAAGTAAAAAGAACACCGAGGTGGTTTCTAACTATCAATATGCATCCGCAATCTGATAGCATATGCACCGGGTTGAGGGAAAAATGCTTCACTATGATGGGAGTGGGACAATAACAAATTCCAAAGATGAGACTTGAGTTTTCCATAATCTGCTCTCTCAAAAACTCGCAGCAGGGAAATGTAAATTTTGGGTCCCCAACTGCGGTATCTGGATCCAATCTTCTCACTTTATTGGATCACCGTAACCCAATTTTGGTTTTTGCACCATAAACCGTTTAATCAGTTACAACGTATCTGTGGCACCTGGCAGCCAATGTTATAAAACCATGTTTTACACATCCTCGGACCGGATCATCTTCCAACTCCTTCCCCACAACCAAATCCATCCTTGTATAAAACACAGATGACAATTGTTGGATGAGGAGTAGATAGAAAACAAAGAGTTTCCAGGGCCGGAAACAACACTCTTTCCAGCCAATGCATATACTTCATATTTAGTACGGAGTAATAATTGCTAGATTTCCAGGCGTGATTAAAAAAGGCTAATCAGCTGCACTACCTCATAATGATTCCAAATCAAAGTTTTGGCACATTTTATGACTACATTTACATACATGATAAACTTTCAGCAATTCCAATATCCAGTTTCACACAAGTGACATGATCCAAGATAACCAACTGAGAGAATGAAACTACCATGCAAACAAGAATACGACATTGAACAGTATCATAAACAGAAAATCATGTGAGCTACACGCTTGGGAGTCAGGACGCTTTATCCATCAACTGAATAGGAGCCAAAATATTAGACTTGTTAGTCTCGACAATACATCCATTCATCACCATTTCCTCTAGCATAAAATGAGCCTTTTCTAGATGGAACATGATATCCAGCTCACACTGCAAATATTGCCATCACAGATAAGGAACGAGACAGACAGACAGACAGAAGCAGAAACAGCGAACGCGGATGAAATAAACACATGGGTTCAAAGCTTACCACGTTGCCAAAATGCCGGTCCATGGTTTCCACCAACAAATGTATGAACTCTAGAATGGCCAGCTCATTCTGCAATATTTAAAACAGGTTATGATTGTAAGACCATATGAGCAGTGTTAACGAGAAATTTTCATGCAGAAAAGAAGCCAATCCATTACTGGAGTGACAATAAGTGTTATGGTTGTTTCTTATAGCGTTATCAAACTAAGCCACCCATCTTCCAGATAGTTATTTATTAGATAAAAAACGCAAGAGAGAAACCATTGCACATTTGAGGTTTTGTTCCGGGGAAAAAATTGATGCAGATGCACCATAGAACTACGTGGCTATGTGCAATCTGTTATTTCAAAGCAGTCCAACAGTTACCTACATAATGATGCAATGCATATGTGCACATTTTGAAGGTATACATATGGACAAATCATGCAAGCAAGCTACGCTCGGATTAAGAAACTCTTAAAACTCAAGAGTACCCCAAGAGGCACATATTCTAATTTGAGAACTCGGCTTCATATTAAATAATTGTGATAGAGCAAGAAAACCGAAGCTACATACACACCTCGTCATTGTCAACTCCAACCAAGAAAAATAGAGATGCATAGCGCCTATATACAATCTTGTAGTTCCGATGCTCAACGAACGAACACTGTTTGGCAAGTAGAAAAATAAAGCCAAACTCAAGAATTATTTAACGGCTTCAGATCTGATACAGCACTCAGTTAATACTTATAGCGTAATAACATTTGACAAACATAAAACGTGGGCAGTATTGTAATAATGTGTGCAATTTGCACGGGTCGTAAACTAGTAATCACACTGTCGACAAATTGCTAGACCATTGCCAAAGACATACAATTTCAATGCAGAAATTGGAATAATTCCGTTCAATCAAGAGTGGCACAAATCCATTACAATGGCAAAATACATAGCAGTAAAAGCTAGCCAAACATCAGAATGTAAAACAAAATAAATGACAAATTCTGCAACCCAGTGAAGAAAAATGAAAGCTATGAGAGAAACATGATTGGGGGACGCCTGGCATTCATCATACAAACCCAAACATATTCACACCAACATAGTTTGTATGAGATGCAGAAAGATGAAAGTGATGAGAGATGACAATATCATTCGTGATTCAAATTGAAGAATATTGGATCTCTTGATTACGATTCCAGAAGCAGTGATACCAATTGATGGGATTGAGAAAAGAGCAGAGTTAGATAGAAAACCTGCTGGTCATTGCGAGCAAGGCATTTACGGACGATCTCACCCTCGAGAGCACGACGTTGATCGATAGTCAGGTATTCGTAGTACTGGGCTAATCTTGTTTGCCCTTGTTTATTCACCATTAATACAAATCTTATTGTCATTCTTCTTCTTCTTCTTCTTCTTCTTCTTTCTCTCCTTGATCCTCAACCCTACTTTCAGGCACCACCAAGAGTATGTGGAGATTCCAACCTATTAAAGGAATAACTCGTTTTGTCATCGGTGTGGGATGCCGCGGACAATTTTTTTTTAATATTGGATTTTGATTAGTTTGTAAAAATATTGCGTAAGCTTTTAGTATCGACCACAAATACAAGCGGCTTCATTCGACTATATTAATACGAAGTATATGCTTCGGAGGATATACATCAAAGTATCGAAAATAAACTTGCTAATGAATAGGTATAGATAAAACGGTTTTTCTAATATGTGTCCAATTGGACGCATGCCGTAGATAAAATTAGGAAATAGGCTGATGCATTTGCGATATTCGGAGGAAGTGATTCTGAAATAGTGTACACCTGCCTAATACTCTAATTTTCACTGTCTAAGAATCTGAGGAGACATGAAGATTAAACCTGCTCTTTAGCACTGGTGCTGCCCGTTTTGTGAGCGCCAGATTCTAAGTATTAGTGTATTCATCGAGTCGGAGTAGCAAGGACGTCTTTTTCCACACATCCCCGTAGACACCCACATTTTGACTGCCAGGTGTCTATAGCAGTTTCCGACAAACACCCGATGATGATCGGACGCAAACGTGCTTTAATATACTCGAAAACGGGCTCAAAATCATTGGCATTTGGCTTGGGCTTTTTACGGAGTACATATCTCACAAAACCAACCTCAAAATCAGGCCCAGTGGGTCGTTTTGAGTCAAATAAGACTAATTTGGGTCGAAACCGGCACCAGGGGCAAAACCGTCTTTTAGCGACCGAGTCAAAACCCGGTCAAAGATATTCTCGAGACACACGGACCAGCCGTGACACCTCACACGTCCGGTTTGGACTCCAACACTACAAAAAATCAGCTACACAAAGTATTAAACAAATCCGTTTAAAGATAGAATTCGATCTCAAGTAGAAATTCTATCCGAAAACCGAATCAAACACCCGACCGAGCACAAGACACTCGGCCGAGCAGCCCTTTTCCAGCCAGATTCCACGGCTTCCTCTCCAAGGAACGGAATCCTCGCTCATCTCAGCTTCTTACATTTCCTATCCTAAGCGGTAGTTCTAACCCAAACACTTCTCCTAGCCAAGGTCGGGAATATCTATATAAATAGGCCCCTTGCACAACTCAAAAAAAAAACATCGATTATTAATACACATACATCAACTCTTCACACATAAACATAAAACTTAGCATCGAGAAACCGATATTACATCTAAGACCCGAAGGAAGCCGGCCCTTACACCCGTCACCCTTCACCGAGCCACCATAACTCACCGACATCCACTCGACGCTCCTGTGCCCAAGCCACGTTCCAACGAGCTCCGATCCGAGTAAACTAAAACGTGTAGGTTGAGGGTGTAACCAAACCCGACTTCTCTATTTCTCTCTTCTCCCTCTCGTTTTCTTCTCTTTCGTCGTCCGTTTTTCTTTTACGGGTTTTTCGGTCGTCCTTTTTTTATTACGGGTCGTTCGTCGTTTTTTATTTCTAATATCGATATTACTAAAACTATTTTCATATAACAAACATTCTTAAAAATATGATATCAACTCTATAGTTGAATATCGTATTAAAAGAATTAAATCAAATCTCGTTGATGCTAAAAAATCGTTACATCTTTTTACAAAATACAACGATTTTAACGCGGAGAGAATTAACATTTTTTTCTTTTTTTTTTCGTTCAAATTCTTTTCAAAACAATTTTACAAAAAATTTTCTAAAAATCGTTCCGAATATTTGATATCGATTTCCTAATCGAATATCGAATACGCCGAACATCAAAAATATTAAATCGAGTGCAAATTGTGCAATATTCGTACGCGATTTAATAAAATCATCGAATTTTCAAAAAATCGACTTCGAAAATAGGCCGGGATGCGAGTCGCGCGCATTCCGGGCGAGCCGCGCGGCCGGCTGAAGAACGCGACGCGATTTTCTTTTTTTATTATTTTTCGAACTTCGTTTTTTAGACAAAACCGCGTCTTTTACCAATATTTCAGGTATCGATATATTTTTTTACATCATGCATATTATTATTATTCACAAACCGATACTAACTTGTTTGTTCATCCTTTGTAGCAAATTCATCTTTTATCTATCGTTTGTTTTATTATACTAAAACGAATCTCACATGCTAAATTCAACTTTGACGTTAATTTTTTCATGCATTAAACCGACTTAGCAACCCATTCAATTCCTCGCATGTTTAGGAAAACAATGTTTGCATATATCATTCATCGTATTACTAACGCGCGTATTCAAAAATCATTCGATATCTGAGTAGAGGCCGCTAATGTGCGGGCGGGGTTGGGTGTTCTTTGTGAACTTCCCAACACGTATCCTCACCCCTTACTCAGAACCTCGGTTTCCGGATGTCCGAAACCATTGGCAATGAGAGTCATTCAATATACGATTAACCGCTCAAGTCGGCATCTATATCGATATGCAAAGGGACGAGCCCAATAAACTCTGACATCGGAAATGGGCCGTATTTTGTACACGGCCCACTACGACATAGAGTGGGTTCAAACGGGCTCGAACTCCCACAAAGTTCGGTGGCGACTCCAACTTCGATTTAAATTTCAATTCGATCCATTCTCATATGGAGATTCATTCGCTTCCCCAAACCCGCGCGTGGCCGCGTCGGGGTGGACCTATGTCATGTCCACAATTTGGCGACTCCGCTGGGTATTAACTGACGCGTGACTTAGCATCGGCATCCTCAGGGTGAGACTCGAATAGAAATCGTTTGACTAGTACAATACGCGTTTTAGTTTTACGGTTCATGCATAACCCCATATTTTCCCGGGACGGTACTGGTGACCGACGTCCCACTATACTATCGATGTAGTCCAAATTGGATATGTCGAAGGTGTCCATTAGCCGATTCGTATGGGTTTTACGGCATGTTCTAAGCTCAACTCAACTTAGGAAGTCCGCCCCGATTCTCGATAGGCTGTGTGCACTGGTATAGACCCTTACAGACTGACCGAGACTTAGAATTAGAGCATACATGGCGTCGTTATACTGTTTCCATGACTACGTGCTACCTGATTTACAAGTCGTCTATCAAAAACCCGTCTTTTTTTTCAAAATAGCATCCTTTTCAAAATATCCAATTTCAAAACCCGGGACATATACCGAATTTAGGATCCACGATTTTACTCAAAATAGCCTATTTTTAGCCGGTATTATGCCCATTTCAAAACTCAAAAATATTTTCGAAATTTTTCAAACCCGTCACCCAGCCCACCTTTTCCGTTTTCTCGAAAAAGGCCGGGTTTCCCTCCCGAATTTTTCGGGCTTTCATAAATCATATTTCGAAACCTTCCTCTTCTTAGGACTTCCCGTATTTAGCAGTGTCGGGTCGTGTCGTAAGTCGTCGAGGTCTCTAGCGTCAAAACTCCGTCGATCTTATATCACGAGTTTCCTCCCTATCCCAGTCCGCCTTATTAGACTAAGGCAAGACCCACCTACGTAGGACATACTCCTACAAAGGTTGGCCCGTCTACACAAATCGAGTCCAAAGTCTGGGGAACGTCTCACGTGAACCTCCTTTCGAACAGGGCCCAGCCCACACAGCTGGATCCTAAAGGAGGCCCACCTTTCACAGGTCACCCGTCTAAGTGTCCTTTTCCGAGTCATTTCCTTTCTAGCTTCCTTTCTTCCCCTGCTCGGGATGTACTTTGGTTCTAGGATTTGGGCTAGTTGCTGATTACACGGTGTTCTTACAGACAGACCACCTTTCACCCGAACGATGACGCAACAAGCCATTGACGAGTTGACCGTTTCTTTGGCTAAGCTTCAAGACCAATTGACGAAAATGAGGGAGGATCAGATCGCCATCCTCACCCGGGTAAGCGCAGTCAAACAAGGAACTCCTAGCGCTGGGGTTGAAGACGATGGGCCGTTAGTTGAACTGGCCAGCGCGGTCCATAAACTGCAAGAACAGGTCCAAACGACCACCAGCAACACCATCCACACGGAAAATGCTCGGGCTTATTCGCCCCTAACTGATGAGTTGCCCGCTAACCTCAACTTGACGGGCCTGCCCATGTTCGATGGGACTGAAGACCCGGTACTCCATATCCGGGCTTTTAAGAAATTCATGGCGGTTAAAGGGGTCAAATCGACCATGTTCAAGCATCTCTTTGTTTCATCCTTGGACAAGCACCCGAGGGCCTGGTACTACAGGCTTGATTCCAAGAAGTACAAAACTTGGGACGATGTCGCGACGGAGTTCGCCCGAAACTATACGGACAATACTGAGATCCAGACGACCATGCGTACTCTGGAGGTCATGGCCCAAGAGCCTAAGGAGGGTTTCACCAAATACCTCCAAAGGTGGAGGGCTGAGAGTGTCAAGCTGGTCGACAAGCCAAGCGAAAAGGTGCTAGTGGAGACCTTTGTGAAAAATCTCCTCCCATCTTACCGGATCCACCTCCGATACGCCATCATACCCAATTTCGCCACCTTAACCGAGATGGGTACGAGAATCGAAGATGATTTAAGGTTAGAGAGCCTTACTAAGGCCTCTACTAAGGGGTATCAAGGAGCCAGCTCGTCTTCTGGCAAGCCCGCAACTACAACTGCGGCCCGAAGCATCTTCGACGAGGTCAATTTGCTAGACACCTCGACCAAAAAGAATACTCCGACTCGGGTATTCACTGACATAGGGACTACTTATGCCAACGCCTTACAAAGGCTATCTTCTAAGGGCCTGATCCAGCCGATAGGCCCAATGCCGGAGGTTCCTGTCGAAAAACGGTCCAAAAGCTACAACGCCCAGGCCTATTGCCACTATCACCGAGGCAACATGCACGACACCGAAAAATGCTGGAAGTTGAAGCATCTCATTCAAGATCTCATCGAGAGTGGGAAGATACCACTGCCCAGCGATAAGCCCAGTAACAAAAACAACCCTCTTGCTACTCACGCCATTTTTACTGGAGAAATAATCGATTGTACTCATCTCGTTTCCCCTTTCATTCCTCAAATCAACGGGATATGGAATGATGACGAAGATGATGTTTACTTGGCTAAGGGGGAAACCGTCCCCATTACTATCGAAGAAATCCGGAAGGCCAGAACTAAGGCCATAGCTGGCACACACGTTATCACGGCAGGACCTTCGGCCCCAGGATCCGTCACTGAACCTACCAGGACAGAACCTACGCTCGAAGAACCGGACACTGAATCCAAGTCCAAGTTTGAGTCAGAGTCAGAGTCGGAGTCTGGGTCTAAGTCTAGAGGGTCCAGTACTAGGGTCGAGTCTGTAACCCATTTTCCTTTAGTCACACCTATGGGAGTCTCGGAGTCTGTCCCGAGAGCACTCCCCATCCCGCCTCTAACCAACGATCAGATGGCTGCTCTCTGAGCTATTTTCAAAATTCTCTATCAATAATAACGATAACCGTTCTGCTTACGACTTGTCTTATTTTCAAAACATTTTCAAAAATTTTATATGCAATGACATTGAGAAACCCGACGAACAGGTACCACTACCTCCGCATCTAGTCGTACAACTCGAACAAAGGAAATCCCGAGATCCGGTTATTGAGGAAACTGACTCCATCAATGTAGGAACCCCTTTAGAGCCTCAGATGCTTAAGTTAGGTTTATCCTTAGATCCCGAGGAGAAACAACAATTCACGGAGCTCCTCCAAGAATTCAAAGACGTCTTCGCATGGTCCTACAAGGACATGCTGGGAATAGACCGGGAGATAGCCGAACACCGTATACCCATCAAAGACGGGTGTAAGCCGGTAAAGCAAAAACTCCGAAGAATGAGGCCCGAATGGTCTCTCAAAGTCAAAGAAGAAGTCGACAAGCAATTTAAAGCGGGCTTCATTCAAGTGTCTGAATATCTAGACTTGGTTGCAAATATCGTACCAGTACCCAAGAAAGACGGAAAGGTACGAGTTTGTGTAGATTTCCGGGACCTTAACAAGGCCAGTCCGAAAGACGATTTCCCGTTACCACACATCGATATACTGGTGGACAATACGGCCGATCATGCCCTTCTGTCATTTATGGACGGGTATGCCGGCTACAATCAGATCAAAATGGCGAAAGAAGACATGAGTAAGACCACCTTCACTACGCCTTGGGGGACTTACTGCTACACCGTTATGCCATTTGGGCTTATCAATGCCGGTGCCACTTATCAACAGACCGCCACTACCTTACTACATGACATGGTGCATAAGAAAGTAGAGGTCTACGTGGACGACATGATCGTTAAGTCCAAAGAACGAAACGGGCATATTTCGGCCCTCAGGAAGTTCTTCACCCGATTACGCAAGTACAACATGAGGCTAAATCCTCAAAAATGCAGCTTTGGGGTAACATCGGGCAAGTTATTGGGCCATATCGTCAGCCAACGCGGCATTGAGGTTGACCCAGCCAAAATCAAAGCTATTACCGAGATGCAACCACCTAAAACCGAAAAGGAGATAAGGGGGTTTCTCGGTAAAGTTCAATATATCAGCCGGTTTATTTCGAAGTTAACCATGGTATGCGAGCCCATTTTCAAGAAACTGAAGATAGGAGAACAGGTACTGTGGGACGACCAATGTCAAGCAGCTTTCGATAAGATCAAAGAGATTCTGTCATCTCCGCCGGTATTAATGCCACTTCAACACGGTCTGCCTTTGTCGTTATACTTGACAACGACCGAGACAGCCATGGGGGCTATGTTGGCCCAGACGGTCGACTCAGAGGAACGGGCTATTTACTACATCAGTAAAAAGTTCCTAGAATACGAGTGCAAATATACGATGCTCGAAAAGACGTGCCTAGATCTAGTTTGGGCCACTAAAAAGCCCCGACACTATATGCTTAGCCACGAAGTGCACGTGTTATCGAGAATTGATCCAATCAAGTATCTGTTCGAGAAGCCCATCCTCAATGGCAGGATATCTAGATGGAATTTAATGTTAGCTGAGTTCGACCTCAAGTTCGTGCCATTAAAAGCCATCAAAGGTCGGGTAGTAGCCGAGTTCCTTGCCGATAGCCCGGTATTTGAAGAAGGACATACCGATACCTGGGCCTTTCCAGATGAAGATATATTCCATACCGACACGGAGACATGGGATCTATACTTTGACGGGGCATCCAACTTTCGAGGATTTGGTGTCGGAATTTTGCTAATCTCACCGCAAGGAGAACACACCCCGTTGTCCATTAAATTGGATTTTGACGTGACTAACAACGCAGCCGAGTATGAAACATGCATTCACGGATTGCAAGCCGCCGCGGATTTAGGAGTAACAAACCTCCGGGTCCACGGTGACTCATCGTTAGTCATCAATCAAGCACTCCAGAAATGGAAAACTCGGAACGCAAATCTCGTAGCTTACCAAGCGCGAGTAAGGGTTCTCGAAAAGCAGTTTCAAAAGGTGGAGTACATCTATCTACCTCGGGAAGAAAACCAGTTTGCAGATGCGCTATCCAAATTAGCATCTTTACTAAATATCCCGGAACACATGACCAGCATGCCGATTTGCGTCGAAAGACGGTCCGAGCCGGCATATATCAACGCTATCCAAGACATCGAAATAAATGATCCAGAACCTTGGTACCAGGCTGTTCTAACCTACTTAACGTCGGGAGAATATCCTCCGGGATCTGATAACCGGGCCAAGAAAGCCCTGCGAAGGTTGGCCACCCAGTTCATCCGCACAGACGATGGACAGTTGTACAAAAAGACGGCGCAGGGGGCTCTACTCCTATGCATCGACAAAACACAGGCCGAAAAGGTCATGGCCGAGATACACGATGGCGAGAACGGCCCGCATATGAACGCCCATATGCTAGCTCGAAAAATCGCCAGACTCGGGTACTACTGGAATAGCATGGAAACCGACTGTCAGTTATATGTCAAACACTGTCATAACTGTCAGATTTTCGGCAACGTCCAGCATATGCCGTCATCCCTGTTGTATACTATGACTTCCCCATGGCCATTTTCGACATGAGGAATTGATATAATCGGGAAGGTTAACCCTTCCGGGACGGGAGGTCACTTCTTCATTCTAGTGGCTATTGACTATTTTACTAAATGGGTTGAAACCAAATCGTATTGTGTCTTGAACGCCAAGCACGTAGCAAAATTTATCCAAGATAAAATTATATGCCGATACGGGATCCCGCACGAATTCATTAGTGATCACGGGACCCATTTTCAAGCCGAAACCGCTACTTTGCTAGCAAAATA
This sequence comes from Agrostemma githago, assembly GCA_958450325.1. Lineage (NCBI taxonomy): Eukaryota > Viridiplantae > Streptophyta > Magnoliopsida > Caryophyllales > Caryophyllaceae > Agrostemma > Agrostemma githago. The sequence goes on along the minus strand of OY288250.1, from coordinate 11,921,475 downwards.
TAAGATTCAAAGGCATACATCTTCACCTTACCGTCCCCAAACCAATGGAGCGGTAGAGGCAGCAAATAAAACGATTGTCGCCATACTTAAAAAGATGGCTGATAATTACCGGGATTGGCCCGATAAAATCCCTTTCGCCTTATGGGGATACCGGACATCAATCCGCACCGCAACCGGAGCAACTCCATACTATCTGACATATGGGATGGAGGCGGTACAGCCGGTCGAGCTCGAGATACCATCCCTGAGGATTCTACTCGAAAGTCAAGTGCTTGAAGCAGATTGGGTCCAAGCCCGGTATGATTCGTTGATTTTCTTGGACAAACGACGATCCCGAGCCCTTAACAATATCCAGATATACCAAAAAAGGATACAACGGGCTTTCAACAAAAGGGTTAGGCCCAGAAATATCAAAGAGGGCGATCTAGTCCTAAAATCTGTCAGGCTTTGCTACCGGTTGACCCAAGGGGAAAATTCAAACCCAATTGGGCCAGACCATATATCTAGTAAAGAAGGTTTTATCAGGGGGAGCCGTAATGCTGACAGACTTGGACGGGAACTAATTCGTCAACCCAACCAACTTGGACCAGTTGAAGCGCTACTACCCCTAACCTTATCTCAATGTCATTTGCTAAAAGTTTATAAAAATTTGTCTTTTTATAAAATTTTCAAAAATTAAGCAAGTCAATAAGTTAGGATTACTTATCCTACTGTCGCACATCTCGAACTAATAGTCTTGATGTATTTCGAAAATTGCAAAAATCTACGTCTGAACTACGGTTGGTTTGATTCCACTAATCGTGGATACGTAGGCAACCCCTCAAAAGGGTACAACCATTGCAATAACGAAAAGATAGGAATGGTTTTCACTAATATGTCTTTTATTATTTCAAAAATGCCTCACGCAAAAATAAGTCACACAAAAAATCACACAAAAATAATAGTAATACTTAAATAATAAAATCTAGGAGACTACTGCTCATACATCTTCCGCTTCCCTTTATCTTTTGGGTCACGCGGAGCCCGGGGTCGACGGGGCGGCGGCGAACGTTCCCGTATCACTAAGGGAACCTCTTTAGCCCGAACCCGTTTCCTCGACAACGGATCTTCTGCTATTGTCACTGGCCCAAGCCGAGCCCGTACATGTTCGGGAAGTCTGTCGCGTGGACCAAGTCGGTCCTTAACCGCCAGTCTTGGGCCGAGTCTCCTTTCCAAATCCGTCTGGGGGCTCACTTTCCCCCGTGCACCTTTAGTACTGGACCCTTCAGTCTGAGTCCTAGTCTTCCCTTTTTGGCCTAACATCAGGCGAACCATGGTGGCCGGGGTATCTCCGTCGTCAAAGAAGCCTCGATTATCTTTAGCTTGTTCTCGACGGAGCAAGTGAAAAGCTTCGTCGGTCTTCAAACCATCACGGGCTTTAGTAGAGTCCGCCTTGGCCCACTTCACGTAAGAATCGGATACCCAGATCGAGTGAAGAGTCTTGGAAACGGGCCAAGTAGCCCGGGTATACCACCTTTGCCTCCAGGTGTCGCACATCACATCCGTTAGCTGAGTAGATTCACTCACGACCGCCTCGATTTCCGGGATTCTTTGGGCCCGACCATATTGCCTAAGTATGCGATCGGGGTAAAGATGGATTGTTTGCCTAAAAGATAAGATCAATTGATATCGGGCCCTACACCTCGATTCTAAACCAGTCCAGACATAAATGGGCCACCAAGGTACGATCCAACGGATCAATGAGCCTCTATGAAAAGATAGCAGCTCGTCCCAGAATTTTTGGGTAGTAAGACGAGAATAGTCAACAGTCCGTCTTCTCGTCATCACTTGATTCGGGCGATATCGGCTTACGTCAAGAGGCGGATCCAGGATCGATAGCCTCTCGAATAACCAAAGCTGAAAAGTCAAAGTCGCGAAAAGTAAAAAAAAAAATTCGCAAAAATCGGAAAAAACCAAGAAAAATCGAAAAAACCCGAGAAAACTGGAAAAATCAGAAATTTCGGAAAAATCGGAATTGCGAAAAAATAAAAAATTGCGAAAGATCAAGAAAAAAATCGATTTACCTGTAGAAAACGGGTACTCACAGTTAGTCGGATCGACGGATCCCTTTTACGATTATCCAAGCCCTGGATAATCTCCCCTGTAATCAGCCAAACCGGGCTTTGCTCTGTCTCCATCAGGTCAGCCACCTAAAGAAGTCTGACATGGCCCATGCAAGATAACAAATCCATATGACCTTCGAAGGCGTAAACATGGAGCATGCAAAAAGTAAAGGCCCTGCGGCTATATACCGGCCTGACCCGGACATCATCTGGGTTCATAAATTTTTCAGCCAGGTCGATCAAGGAAACGGTATCATCTTCTGTCATGCGAGATACCTCCATGTGAGAAAGCCCTAAAAATTCTCGTAATTTTCTCCTCGTGTCATGAACTGAAAATGGGATTCCATCCCCCTACAGCAACAATTTCCTCAGGAATAGGACAAATTTTGCCTCGAGGAAAGCTGAAAACGTGATAAGTATCGTCCCAGTAGGATAGACAAGCATCCAAAAAGTGACGGTCCACTTGCATTTGACGGATCGTGAATAACTGGGTGACGCCATTCTGATTCAGGATAACTTTATCTGCGTCTCTGAAAAATCGGGACCAATCTTGCAACATTCCAATTAATCGGTCGATACCCATAATGAATTTCTAAGAAGAGGAAATAATTTTCGGAGGGCTTGTTTTTTTCTTTGAAGGAAGAAGGGAATTGTGGGAATTATGAATAAATTATGAGCAAGGAGAAGGGTATTTATAGCATGAAATCGGATTCTCCTCCCCATCTAAGGATTCCTAATCCCAGAAGATTTAGCATACAGGCCTTATCCTAGGATCTAGCTAAGTCATCCTGAGCATTCCTATTCCTTTTCGAAGTCAAAATACTTTAATCTTTCAAAACTCTTCCAAATTCAAAAATCCAAAAAATTCACAAAATCTTCTTCAAAATTTTATTCCCCAGCGCGAGTCATTTTTCCTAAAAATGTGTTACATGCAAACTTTGCATAAATCATTATACAAGACGACTCAAGCAAAACCGTGCAACCAACTCCCCAGCGACATTTAACGGGATGAGCCCGTGTATGGGCACACCCAAGACTTATACGACAAGTCCAATTCCTCACGGAGTTATCATCATCAGCTCAGGTATGATTTCCATTTTATGGCTGGCGAGCCCTTTCACGCAAGTCTAATGGACTTTAAACGACCCGACCGGAAGCTGCCAGGTTTTAATCTTTGATTGACCCTGTGGCTACTCTGACTTTCGCCCTGTCCAAGCCTCAGTCAGAGTGGGGGATCTGTAGACACCCACATTTTTACTGCCAGGTGTCTATAGCAGTTTCCGACAAACACCCGATGATGATCGTACGCAAACGTGCTTTAATATACTCCAAAACGGGCTCAAAATCATTGGCATTTGGCTTGATCTTTTTACGGAGTACATATCTCACAAAAACCAACCTCAAAATCAGGCCCAGTGGGTCGTTTCGAGTCAAATAAGACTAATTTGGGTCGAAACCGACACCAGGGGCAAAACCGTCTTTTAGCGACCGAGTCAAAACCCGGTCAAAGATATTCTCGAGACACACGGACCAGCCGTGACACCTCACACGTCCGGTTTGGACTCCAACACTACAAAAAATCAGCTACACAAAGTATTAAACAAATCCGTTTAAAGATAGAATTCGATCTCAAGTAGAAATTCTATCCGAAAACCGAATCAAACACCCGACCGAGCACAAGACACTCGGCCGAGCAGCCCTTTTCCAGCCAGATTCCACGGCTTCCTCTCCAAGGAACGGAATCCTCGCTCATCTCAGCTTCTTACATTTCCTATCCTAAGCGGTAGTTCTAACCCAAACACTTCTCCTAGCCAAGGTCGGGAATATCCCTATAAATAGGCCCCTTGCACAACTCAAAAAAAAAACATCGATTATTAATACACATACATCAACTCTTCACACATAAACATAAAACTTAGCATCGAGAAACCGATATTACATCTAAGACCCGAAGGAAGCCGGCCCTTACACCCGTCACCCTTCACCGAGCCACCATAACTCACCGACATCCACTCGACGCTCCTGTGCCCAAGCCACGTTCCAACGAGCTCCGATCTGAGTAAACTAAAACGTGTAGGTTGAGGGTGGAACCAAACCCGACTTCTCTATTTCTCTCTTCTCCCTCTCGTTTTCTTCTCTTTCGTCGTCCGTTTTTCTTTTACGGGTTTTTCGGTCGCCCTTTTTTTATTACGGGTCGTTCGTCGTTTTTTATTTCTAATATCGATATTACTAAAAATATTTTCATATAACAAACATTCTTAAAAATATAATATCAACTCTATAGTTGAATATCGTATTAAAAGAATTAAATCAAATCTCGTTGATGCTAAAAAATCGTTACATCTTTTTACAAAATACAACGATTTTAACGCGGAGAGAATTAACATCTTTTTTTTTTTTTTTTTTTTTTTTTTTTCGTTCAAATTCTTTTCAAAACAATTTTACAAAACTTTTTCTAAAAATCGTTCCGAATATTTGATATCGATTTCCTAATCGAATATCGAATATGACGAACATCAAAAATATTAAATCGAGTGCAAATTGTGCAATATTCGTACGCGATTTAATAAAATCATCGAATTTTCAAAAAATCGACTTCGAAAACAGGTCGGGATGCGAGTCGCGCTCATCCCGGGCGAGCCGCGCGGCCGGCTGAAGAATGCGACGCGATTTTCTTTTTTTTATTATTTTTCGAACTTCGTTTTTTAGACAAAACCGCGTCTTTTACCAATATTTCAGGTCTCGATATATTTTTCTACATCATGCATATTATTATTATTCACAAACCGATACTAACTCATTTGTTCATCCTTTGTAGCAAATTCATCTTTTTTCTATCGTTTGTTTTATTATACTAAAACGAATCTCACATGCTAAATTCAACTTTAACGTTAATTTTTTCATGCATTAAACCGACTTAGCAACCCATTCAATTCCTCGCATGTTTAGGAAAACAATGTTTGCATATCATTTTATCGTATTACTAACGCGCGTATTCAAAAATCATTCGATATCTGAGTAGAGGCCGCTACTGTGCGGGCGGGGTTGGGTGTTCTTTGTGAACTTCCCAACACGTACCCTCACCCCTTACTCAGAACCTCGGTTTCCGGATGTCCGAAACCATTGCCAACGAGAGTCATTCAATACACGGTATTCGATCAAGTCGGTATCGATATCAAATGCAAAGGGACGAACCCGATAAACTTTGACATCGGAAATGTGCCATATTTTGTACACGGCCCACTACGACATAGAGTGGGTTCGAACGGGCCCGAACTCCCACAAAGTTCGGTGGCGACTCCAACTTCGATTTAAATTTCAATTCGATCCATTCTCATATGGAGATTCATTCGCCTCCCCAAACCCGCGCGTGGCCGCGTCGGGGTGGACCTATGTCATGTCCACAATCCCCTACTTCCGAACCAAATTAATTTGCTTCTCACCCAATCTATATTTATTTATACTATACTAAAGGCGTATCAGGGTGGTCGACAAACATGAATACAGAAGGGACCATTTTTGAGTTGTACGCCGAATGTGAAACGTGTTTCTTGACTCGTTATAGTCTGTATCATATAAATTAAGCAACTCATCCGATCTTAAGCCATACTTTCGCAATAAGCTTTGATTGATTTACTTGACTAGGAGAATCAGAAGTAATATATAATCAGGGTTATCATCATCTTCTTCATGATCATGAGAGTTGATGGGGTCGGCTGCCTGTCCCGGGTCGCCCACCAGTCAGGCCTGGGGCAGACCCGACCCAAATAATATCTGGATCTTGGTGAAGCCTGCTACGCAGACCATCAGTCAAATCCTTCCAAGCAGCCCTCTGGGGCATCCTTGAAAAGTCCCGTCAAGTCCTAAACCTAAGGCTCAGCCTTCGGCCTGCCGAGCCGGACCACTCCTGCGACCCCCGCAGGAGGAAGGGTCCCCTCCGGTCTCTGGACATCAGAACAGTCTGCCCCGCCGAGCCCAGGCTGGGCGGGGCCGACCCTCCTGACCAAGCCTAAGGTAAAAGGGAACAAGTGGAGGGCATTCCTCCACGTGTCCATCTTTCTTTCCCTTTCTTTTACTCTCTCTTGTGGGAACCTATAAATACCTCTTATTTCCCACAAAAGAGGGTAATTAACTTTCTCTCACTAGAATCTCACTCTAAAAACGTCACCTTATTCCTCACGAATAAGGTTCGGTCAAGTGCATTCACGGACTGACTTAGGCATCGGAGAGGGTTCCCTCGGAGACCTCCGAGGCCCTGTGCGCTACCTGTGCAGGTGTCACACCCGATCCGCCGGGAAGGTCCGACGATGGAGGAGAGGAAAAGTGAGACGAGAATTTGAACAAGATCTAAAGCGAATTCAACTTAAGCAAGGTCCGAATCCGATTCGGGGGCGATTGTTTCCATACCAGAACAATTGGGCGCCGTCTGTGAGGATCACGAGTTAAACATCCTCAAAGAACAAAAAAGCCATCAGAAGATGCATGAATTAGTAGAAACTGAAGGGGGAGCTGATCCGGCGGGACAGATGATCGTCCCCCGGTACAACATGCCCATTACACTAACGAAAGTAACACCTGCCGCCACACTCCAGGGAGTTGGGCAGGCTACCCTCCACGGAGCCCCGAGCAAGGGAGCGACAGCCGCAGCTGAGCAGGAGGCAGAGCAAGGTCTAAACCTAGGGCTCAGTCCCACCCAGACCAAGCAGGCTGCCGCCTTCTTCTCCGCGATGCTCGACAAGCAGGTTATGCCAGAGGTCCTGGTAGGCGGAATAACAACAACCCCTAGGCACCTACATTTCACAAGCACTGAGGGCGCTGGGGGCACGAAGCGAACCGCTGCCAGGAATATCCAGAGAAAGGCGAAAAAGATGGCCAGGGGGTACGTCCAGGCAAAGAAGCGCCTCTTGACCGATGCCCAAGAACAACCGCATCAACAGAAGAACGGATCTGTCCACACCGTGGAATCAACCGCATCGGCAGAGAAGGGATTTCTGTCTCTGGGAATGCGAGAACGGCTGAAACCAAAAAAGCCCGTCTCGAAGTGCCTAAGACCAAAGCAGTCCGGGGTGTTCAGTAGACTGACACCAGTTGGGAAGCAACAAAAGGCACCAGGGCTGTCAGACCAAGGGCCCGGAGTCTAAGCCCCCTCAGCCACCTCGTGAAAAGCAACCCAGGCACCGCTCTCCTATGAGAGAGAATGAAGCGATGAGTAGGCATACGCCCAGGCATCTCTCTCATAGTGCTAAGATAACGACCCCTAACAAGTGGGATGACTACGGTTATTACTCTACGGAGAGCCGGTCTAAAGTGCCGGGCAGACCTACCAGAACACCGCTCCATCCAGATGTTCAGAGCTGTCCCATTCCAAAGATAAAGATGCTTACGGTCAAATTAAACGGGACCACTGACCCTGAGGATCATCTGGCTGCTTACGAGATCCATATGGGGAAGTATGACGCTAACGATGCCACGTGGTGCAAAATCTTCCCTACAACCCTGGTAGGGCTGGCCCAAGGGTGGTTCCGCGACCTGCCGCGAGGTCTATTTACGTCTTCGAGGAGTTGGCAAAGATCTTCCGAGATCAGTACGCTAGAAACAAGAGGCGTAGGCTGACTCGCTTCGACCTAATGACCCTAAAGCAAAAGAAGGGTGAGTCTATCAGGGAGTATCTCAAGAGATTGGACATGGCCTTCCAACAAGTCAGGGAGATTGATGACCCCACCACAGCGTATGCCCTGACTAACTCTCTGCTGCCAGGAGAGATGAAGAATCAGCTCATCCGAGCCCAGCCCGAATCTTTGGATAAGGCACGAAAAATAGTCGAGGGTTTCATGCTCCAGGAAGAGTACTACAGCTGCCGGATACCCCCACAATGTCTAACCGACCACAAGGGGGACCGCAGGGTGGACGCGGTAGAGGAGAATCGGCTGGAAAGTAGAGAACAGAGGAAAGTGGTACAACAAGAAAAGAACGTATACCATATCAGCCAAAGTTCGACAGTTATACCGCTCTCAACAAGCCAAGAGCCGAGATAATTGAGCTTGAGAAGGAGGTGGCAAAATGGAACTGTCCTAACAAGCCCCACAACCCAAAAGGTGACCCGAAGAAATTCTGCACTTTCCACGACAGTATTGGTCATACGACCGAGGAATGTCGGCATCTGAAAGATGAGATAAAAATTCTCATCAGAAATGGATGGCTGACCAATTACGCAGTCAGGAACAAAGTCCAGAAAACATCGGCCGACAAGCCAGAGGGATCAAGGTAGGACCGTATGGTCATTCATGTGATATCAGGAGATGCTGGCTGTCGGACAAGCCGAACGGGTCGGAAGCGGCATCTCCGCGAGCTCCGAAATCAGATCTGCTACGCAGAAAGAGCTGAGAGCCCGACCGCCCTGACCCTTAGCATAACCCCGGAGGATTCAGGCCGAGTGGTCTACCCACGGTGATCCCCTGGTCCTATCATTGGTTATTAATAACCATATAGTGAAGAGGTGTATGGTGGACACCGGCGCGTATACGAATCTGTTGTATAAGGAGACCTTTGAAAAAATGAACTTAGAAATGAGACACCTCAAACCTGCTCCGGGGTCCATGTACGGATTCAGTGGCACGAGTATCCTCCCAATTGGAATAATTGAACTGCCTGTCACATTCGGAGAGGGGGCATCGACCATAAATATCCGAGCGTTCTTCGTGGTGGTGGACGCAAAGTCGGCATACAATACCCTCATTGGCAAGGCCACCCTGGATGAGGTAGAGGCAACCATATCTATCAGAGCGTTGACTGTATCCTACGTCACTGATTTTGGCATGGAAGACAAGATCCGCGGAGATCAAGAGTCAGCTAGGTAGTGCTATTCAGTCGCCCTGCGCACCCACGAGGCTGAAGAAAAAGGGAAAAGAAAGGCAGACAGCTCCCCAGTAGGGAAGGAGAGATTCTGGCTGACCAATGGGCCATGGAGAAACCAACTAATCACCCAGAACCCGGGGATTGGAGCATGCTGGTAGAGCTAGAGGCAGGAAGGCCAGTCCTGGTCGGCACTGACCTGGAAAAACCTTATAGAGAAAGGCTGATCAAAGTCCTGCAGGACAATAAAGACGTCTTTGCTTACTCGGCCGATGAAATGCCGGGAGTTGACCCAAGTCATATTGTTCACAAGCTGAACGTCAACCCGAATGCTCGGCTTGTAAAGCAAAAGAAAAGAAACATGTCAGCAGAGAAAGACCTGGCTATCAAAGAGGAAATTGAGAAGCTCTTGAAGGCTGACTTCATCCAAAGCTGCGACTACCCAGAATGGCTCGCCAATGTGGTGATGGTAAAGAAAGCCTCAGAGGCCTGGAGGATGTGCGTAGACTTTACCAACATTAACAAAGTATGTCCAAAGGATTGCTATCCCCTGCCGAGAATTGATCAGCTGGTCGACGCTACCAGTGGGCACTAGATGTTAAGCTTCCTGGATGCCTTTTCGGGTTACCACCTGGTATACCTGTGGTAGCCAGACAGGGTGAAGTGTGCATTTATCACAAGTGCAGGGACGTACATGTACAAGATGATGCCCTTCGGCCTCAAAAATACAGGGGCAACCTATCAACGTCTGGTAGACAAAGTATTCGAGAAACAAAAAGGCAGGAACCTAGAGGCATACGTGGATGACGCCATAGTTAAAAGCAAAGGAGACGCAAAGCATCAGGAGGACCTGAAGGAAACCTTCGCCTCCCTGCGAGCCTATCAAATGAAGTTAAACTCTAAGAAGTGCACTTTCGGGGTTCGGTCCGGAAAATTCCTGGGGTTCCTTGTCAGCGCCGAAGGGATTGACGCTAACCCTGAAAAGGTAATGGCTGTCCTGGACCTCCCAAAGCCAAGAACGATCGGAGACGTACAATGGCTGACTAGCCGGATGACTGCCTTGGCACGGTTCATTGCCAGGTCTGCCGACAGGTCGACACCCTTTTTCAAAAATACTGAAGGGGAACAAGCAGTTTAAATGGGAAGCAGAGAAAAAAGAAGCTTTTGAACAACTAAAAGAACATCTGAAGCAGTTACCGACCTTAGCTAGGCCGGTTACAGGGAAAAAACTCTTTCTGTACATAGCGGTAACATATTCGACCTTAAGTGCAGTCATTCTGAGGGAAGAGGCCGGGTCTTAGCAACCAATCTACTTTGTGAGTCATGCCCTGGGGGCAGCTGAGAGAAATTACCCGGTGGTCGAAAAAGCGGCGTACGTAGTAGTCATTGCAGCGCGGAAGCTCAGACCATATTTTGACGCTCACCCTGTCGTCATACTAACCACGCCCCAATCGGATCGGTCGTTAACGAAGGACGGGGGATCAAACAATATTTATAAACTCGGAATAACACAAAAACTGCTAGAGTAATCGTGGTAAGTCGAGGTCGGTCCACAGAGAACGGAATGTGTTGACAAGTTTAAAGCGGTGTGTTTGATGTCTAGAGGGGGGATTTCTAAGGGTTGAGTCTATACTAGAGAGATGACTACGAGGATAGCTATAGGTGATAAATCTAGGGAAAGGTGTTAGGGGGAAGTCGGGATTCGGTACTTGGAGTCTAAGAAGGTCGGAATCGATTTTTTGTCGCAACATATTGATAAAGGAGAATGCCACCTTTCGGTTTCTTCACCTAACCCACCTAAAAACACGCTTTCGCGGCGAATAAGGGTAAGTCTCTAGTTATGGTAATTTCTACCCCGAGTTTCCCCATATTGATAGAAACGAGTCATGGTCGGCCTAGTTGGCCGGACTAAAACAACAATGACATAACAACCATAAACAAGATAAACCAACAAGCAAGCAACCCATGGGGTGGATGAATTGGGGCGGCTAAGGCTTTTGTTGCTTCTTGTGATTCCCAAACCTTTAGCCTTGCCTTAGTATCTTGATGTTCATTCCATAGTTGCCCAACGGTTCTTTGCAAATCATTAATGTTATCCCATGGACTTCCTCCTTGACCAAATTGAAAATTACTTGATTGACCATAAGATTGAGAGGGTTGATTGAATGATTGTTGATTGTAACCTTGGTTTCCTTGAAAATTGCCTTGGACCCCTTGATTGTATCCATGATTAAAATGATTACCATGTTGATTTTGGTAATTGTTGTAATTGTTAGGAACATGGAAGTTGCTACCTTGTTGATCGAAGTTGCTCCTTTGATGAGGAGGCATATATGGGGGCATCTTTGGAGGACCTTGATTAAAGGGCCTTTTTTGACTTTGATTAAATGACCTCGTTTGACTCCCTTGGGCACGTGGCATCGGGTTTTGAACATTTTGATTTCCATAAGAAAAATTGGGATGAAACCTTGTGTCGGCATTGTAGGTATTAGAAAAGGGATCAAATTGAGGTCTTTGCCCATACACTTGTATAGCTTGGACTTCATTTGGCTCTTCGCCATAAGCTTCTTCATTAGGAATACAAAAGCTAGAATCGTGGCCATAATTGCCACAATGATCACATTGAACTTCCCATGTTAATTGTTTTGGAGGTGATGGTTGCCTTGGTGGAACACTCCCTTGAATTTGGTACATACCTCTAGGAGTGGGCTTAGAATTCATGGCATCCATTCTCTTTTTCAATTCTTCAACTTCCGCTTGAAGTTTCAATTCATTAGAACTCTTAGATGAGTTCATTTCAACTTTCTTTCTAGAATCCATCGATTGACCCATTCTGGAATCACTCCTTGTCATCTTCTCAATAAGATTTTTAGATGCCTCATCGGTGAGAGAAGAGAAGTCTCCTCCAGCAGCCAAATTGAGGTTTTCCTTGGTTCACGATGAAAGGGTGTTACAAAATGTTTGGGTGGTAGCCAATCGGGTATTCCATGGTGTGGACATTTGCGCAACAAGTCTCTAAATCTTTCCCAAGCCTCACTTAGGCTTTCAAATTCATCTTGCTTGAATGTTTGTATCTCCATGCGATATTGATTAGTCTTTGACGGCGGAAAGTATTTCTACAAGAAGGCATTAGATAATTGAGCCCATGTTGTGAATGTATTAGCGGATGGCCTTGAAGCCATCTACGAGCTCCATCTCTTAAGGTCTTCAGAAATAATAAACGATGCAATTGGCATGAAGTTAATCCATTGAGACGGGCTCCTACTAATTTTTCTTTGAATGAAGCGATGTGCTCTTGAGCATCTTCTTGAGAAAAATCGTGAAAAGTATCTTGTTGGACCGCATTTGTCAAAGAGGCTTTCAATTCATAGTTCTCGGGAATCTCTCCGAAATCGACGGGAGAAGGTGTTTCTTCGTGAGTGAGTTGAGAATGAGAGGCTAGGGTCGTCATTTGTTGGATTGGTGGTGATGTTGGATTTGAATTTGGTGAATTTGGAGGGGATGGATTTGGATTTGGTGGTGGAGTTCTTTGTGATGGTGATGTAGGTGGTGAATTTTGTGAAGTGGAAGGTATGGAAGGATTATCTGGAATGGGGTTGTGTGATGTAGAAGGTGTAGAAAGTGTATGTGGTAGGATGGGATTAAGGTTAGGAGGTGATAATGAAGGATGTGGAATAATGGTGGTTGAGTTATTTCCCCGAAAACGCAATGCTCTAAAAGTCCTTTCCGGCTCCGGATCGAACCACAAGGGCGATGACGTGTTCCTGGGCATAAAACTCAATTAAACGGTGAGACTCCTAGCACCTAATGGTACTAGGGAAAAGGGAGAAGAGAAAAGAACGAAATGTGTTGACAAGTTTAAAGCGGTGTGTTTGATGTCTAGAGGGGGGGGGGGGGGGGGGGGGGGGGTTTCTAAGGGTCGAGTCTATACTAGAGAGATGACTACGAGGATAGCTAGGGGTGACCAATCTAGGTAAAGGTGTTAGGGGGAAGTCGGGATTCGGTACTTGGAGTCTAAGAAGGTCGGAATCGAGTTTTTGTCGCAACATTGATAAAGAAGAATGCCACCTTTCGGTTTATTCACCTAACCCACCTAAACACCCGCTTTCGTGGCGAAGAAGGGTAAGTCTCTAGTTATGGTAATTTCTACCCCGAGTTTCCCCATATTGATAGAAATGAGTCAAGGTCGGTCTAGTTGGCCGGACTAAAACAACAATGACACAACAACCATGAACAAGATAAACCAACAAGCAAGCAACCCACCAACATCTCTTAATTCAAATAATCTAAGTCCTCATCCCTAAACCCCCAACAAGAAATCTACTCACTAATCATAATGTAAGACAATAAAACATTAACTAAGGAGAAAGTCACTACAAAATGCATATTAACTAGATCTAACACCAAAACAATGAAAAAACTATGATCTAACAATTACCCACTAAACTATGGAAGAAATAAGATCTAACACAATAAACTAGAGAATAGTCTAGAACATCATAAATAAAATCTAGAGTAACTAACAACACTAATATGATCTAAACAAGACAATGATGAGAAAACTATATTAAATCTAAAGAAAGAAAAATATACCAACTACGAAGATCTACAAGAAATAAGAAGATTGCATAGATAAAGATTGAATCTTTGATGAATAAAATAAAGAACTTGTCACTAATTCTTCAATAAACCCAACAAATCTTCAAATAAAACTTGAGATAATCTTCTACAAACTTGAAATCTAGAGAATTGTTGATGGAAACTAAGTAGATCTACTACTAGAATTATAGAGAATTACTAAGAATATTACTAGATTGTTCTACTAATGGATGGTTTTTACTACACTAAGGGTGGATGATGATACTATACTAATGAAGGGATGGTAGTGATATGATGGATGATAGTGGATGCCTTGGGCAACAAACTAGGGTAACATATATATAGTAATGTCTTAATGGGTATTTAACCTAAAGCCCAAATCCAACTTTTTGCTCCATTAGTGAGACAATCACCTTTAGCATCTCCATGGGGTGAAACTTCGCCCTGCGGTTTGACGTAATAATCCCACCGGGTGAAATTTCGCCCGGTGAGATTTTCTTCATTTTTTGCGGTTTTTGGCACTTCTTTCCGTCGGGCGAAATTTTGCCCGGTCAGTTTCGCCCGGTGGGAAGTCTCGGAAAATCTTCGGGGGAGGCAAATCACCGTCGGGTGAAACTTTGCCCGGTGGTGTCTAACCATCTTCTGGCCTCGATTCTTGTCTCATTCTTCATCGTATGGTTGGATGGCTTTAAATTTTTAGTTGTGTGCTTTGCTCTTTGGACGATATCCCCTTCTCTTGTGCTCGTGGAAGCTCGATCGTGATTTCGGTGCCAAATCCTATCAAAATTGGTAGAAAAACTACCAAAAACACGTAAAACGCACAAGAGGGACGCTAATGCGAGAATTACTCAAAATATGTCGATAATCGCACTCAAGACTCGCAAAACGAGGGAAAAAGGGTCTAAATGGGAGGAAAAACGGTCTAAATTTAGCACACAACACATACTAACCGGCCAACCCCTGGAAAAAGTGCTAGAAAAATTTGAAAAGTCCGGGAGACTGTTAAAATGGACTATAGAGATAAGTGGACTAGAAATAACCTATCAGTCCAGGACTGCCATCAAGGCACAAGCCCTGACGGATTTCCTAGCCGAGTGCTCCCACTCAGAAGAAGACGACCCCCAACCGGCGAATGGATGGTGTACACGGATGGCTCGTCTATAGCCAACGGTGCGGGGGCAGGGGTCCTACTAACCATTCCTGAAGGGATGGATTTTGAGTATGCCCTTAGATTCACCTTCCCAGCATCCAACAACGAGGCCGAGTATGAAGCCGTCTTGGCAGGCATCCACCTAGCCAAAGCAGTAGGAGCAGAGAGGGTCATCCTGGCTACCGACTCACAGCTCATTGCAAATTAGATTAATGGTGAGTACGAAGCCAGGGACCAAACCATGGTCTCATACCTGGAAAGGTCAAACAAGAGCTATCAGGAATGAAATCATACGAAGTCAGGCAGGTTCCCAGATCACAAAACAACCGCGCTGACGCCTTGTCCAAGTTAGCAAGTTCCAGCCTGCAAGACATCAGAAGGTCGATTTGGGTTGATGTAATACAAGAAAAATCCACAACACCCTGCCAACTAGTCAGCATGATGGAGGAATCAGGAGCCGAGAACTGGATGACCCCAATCATCAAGTTCAAGAAGGACGACACTCTGCCGCGAGACCCTGCTCAGGAAAAAAGAATGTCGTCAAAAGCCACGTGGTACATACTGATTGAAGGGGAGTTGTACCGAAAGTCATTCCCCGCACCCTTACTCAGGTGCCTGGGGGCAGAGCAAGCCGCCGAGATGTTTGATGACATACACTCAAGAATCTGCGGACATCACATCGGTGGAAGGACACTAGCACACAAGGCCCTAAGGGCAGGGTACTAGTGGCCAACTATGCTAGCTGATGCAAGCAGTTTAACCATGAAATGGAAAAAATGCCAACTCTTTGCCCCAGTGATACATGCTCTAGCACAGGACCTTAGACCAATCCTGTCCCCCATCCCCTTCGCTCAATGGGGGATGGACATACTGGGTCCATTCGCCGTAGCGACAGGGGACAGGAAATTCCTCATTGTGGCAATAGACTACTTCACTAAGTTGATAGAAGCTGAAGCTGTCCCAAACAAAACGGAACCAATAGTCCGGAAGGTCATATGGAGAAATGTGATTAGAAGGTATGGCCTGCCAAAGGTACTAGTGTTCGACCACGGTAGGCAGTTTGATAATGACCCACAGAGGACCTGGCTGGAAGGTCATGGAGTCACAGACGCCTATTTCGCCATATGCCACCCTCAGACTAACGGGCAAGCCGAGGCGGCAAACAAGCAGATCTTGAACGGGTTAAAAAAGATGGTGGATGACCTTAAAGGTAGATGGGCTAATGAGCTTCCCAGTGTCCTGTGGTCAATCTGAACTACATACCAGAAAGGAGTCTACGGGGCAGACCCCCTTTGGGCTGGTCTATGGGGCAGAAGCTCTGCTGACCATCGAGGCGCGCATTCCTACCCTAAGATCTCAGCAGTTTGACAGAGAAAGCAATGAGGCAGTTATGACTGAAGCCCTTGACCTGGTGAATGAAGTGAGACAGGAGGCTAGCTCCATCCAACATAGCAGCCTACCAGCAGAGAACGAAGAGAATCTTGAACAGAAAAGTAAACGCAAGGAGCTTCCAGATGGGTGATCTAGTCCTGCGTAAGACCCAAGCAATCGACAAGGTAAAAGAGCATGGCAAATAAAGTGCAAATTGGGAAGGCCCATATCAGGTTACTCAGATTATGGGTCCAGGAACATACATGCTCGCTAATGCTGAAGGCCAAGAGCTGGCAGCCCACTGGAATGCAGACACCCTGAAGAGATACTTTGTCTGATCTAGAGTTTCAATTTTTTCTTTTACCTAAGAATCGGCGGAGGACGTTTAGAATTTAATGTCGACGACTCCGACCAAAGTGTTAGCTTTTCCAACAAATGAAAGAATTCTCTTACTCATACTCGTTGTCTGTTCAGCTTTGCAGTTCACACATAAACGAGCAGGGGGCAATGGGGGGAGGGCCCCCTTGTTCCAAAACCTAGGGAGAATAGACCCCCTCAACAAAAAACACCAAGTCCCCCTACCGACCTCTAGGCAGGCAGGGAGCAGACCCTCTGACTTCAATCAGGAGTCAGGGTCAGGTCGGGCCTTAGAACCGAACTAACAAGTACTGATAGACATCCAGCCTTGTATAAAAAAAACTCTACGTCCCCTTACCTACCTCCAGGCAGGCAGGGGGCAGGCCCTCTGACTTTAATCAGGAGTTAGGGTCAGGCCGGGCCTCAGAGCCAAACTAACAAAGGCTAATAGACATTCAGCCTTGTATAGAAAGCATGTCCCTCCTCCTGTCCCCAGGCAGGCAGGGGGCAGACCCCCTAGCTTCAGCCAAGAGTCAGGGTCAGAGCAGATCGGAAACTTAAACAAAACAAATACATCCAAATTTGAATGAAAAGCAAAAAGAGGATTAGTAGGACAGATTTAACCAAGGTTTTACAGATCAAGTCCAAAGGATGACAAAAGAGGGTTACATAAAAACCAGCAGCCGGCCACATTCAGGCTCGGTGCGCAAAAGTTTAGATTATAATCAACGTAGGAGAAGGCGCTGGAAGGGAAAAAGGCCCAAATCCTTCAGGGGTAAGGACATGAACCCTCAGAAGACGACTGCCCTAAATCTCTCATGTAGGGGGCGCGTCCTGAGAAGGGTCAGACGATCCGTCAGGGTCCCCCTGGGAGATTTACTGGTCCTTGCTTCATTCTTGGCCGTATATAGCTGATTGAAGGCCTCTTCGTCAAAATCTGGTATCAGCTCCCTGATGACCTCCAGACAGAAGTCAATAGAGGAACCAGCTCCTGTAGGCCTGGTCTACCTTCTCATTGGCCGCCTGAATAATGTCAGCCTTCACCTTCAACCATTTCTCCTCCTGGACCCTCAACTCATCCCGAGTCGTCAGCAGGTCAGACTCCGCCTTAGATAAGTGATCAAAAAAGTCCTCGAGACGCCCCTCCAGCTCTGAAGAATTTTTCTTCGCCTGCCCAAGCTCGATCTCAAACTTTGAAGAATTTTTCTTTGCCTGCCCTAGCTCGGCCTCCAACTTTGGCGCCTCTTTAGCAACCTTCTACCCTTGAGCTTTCCAATTCGCAGCCTGGCTCTTGGCCTCTCCCAGCTCACTATCACAACTTGATAACTTGATCCTAAGAGTAGTAATAAGGGCAGCGTCCCTCTCAACCGCAACAACACGCTTAGAGAGAGTGGAATCAGAAGTAATGGTCAACTCCTCATTGCTCAGACGGTTAAGAGCTACCAACTCCGCAGAGGCCTGGAAAACCACGGAGCACTAGTATAAGAGTTGCTGGGATTGGGTACTAGCATGTCCCAATACTTTGGCAGCCTGATCCATCGTGGCAATTACAGAATCTGATAAAAGGGCAGAAGCATTTATGCTCTCAGTGGCATAGTTAAACATAACGTTTCCTTAGCTGAGCAATGTCTCAGGGAGGTTGGGGGTATGTTGCTTCGGTAGAGGGGTGTTGACGTCCGCCTCCAAATCAATTGGATGCTCAGCAGTCATGGGCTCCTTGTCCTTCCTCTTCCTATGCAGAGGAGGGACCATCGCTTCAGTTTCCTCAGATGAGGGAGTAGGGACCACAATAACAGAATTGCGAACATGGGGAGAAGAGCCTTCACGTCGGGCAGTCGATGGGCGGGTGTCCCCTAGGCCCTCCCCCTTTTCAGTGGTCCTAGGAACAGGATTTGGAGGAGGGGCACGCCCAGAAAACTGCCTGGGGGAACTTAGCCTTCCCAACCGAAATGCTCTTTACATGGCCCATAAGACTTTCCTTCTTATACCCAGAGGGAGTAATAGGGCGTGAAGTGATAGGCTTGTATATGCTGTCTAACCCAAGGGCGTACAGGTGCTTGGGAGTCCAGAAATCGCCGTAGGCGTCTGCAAAAAAGATAACAAAGTAGTAAAATTAGCATACAAGGAGCTTACCAAACATGGCGAGCTACCACGGAGCCCCTGACTACCTTTGGGACGAGCAAGGTTCAAACTCATCGGGGTGAGAAACTCATCAGTAGCTATGAGCTCTGCTGGTGGGAGCCAATTAGTTGGAGCAACACCCCTCCCAAACTCCGTACAGGCGAACATCTCAACCTGGAGCTCCTCCACCTCATTCAACCTCACTTCCAAGGCTCTCCCACTGACCTCTGGATGATATTCCTCAAGAGTCTCCAGGCGAGTATGGACATGGTTTCTGAAATGTTAAGGGATAGACCAACCTCCCTCATGATGAATGTATAAGAAGTTATTTTTCCAGTTTTTGACGCTAGACAGTGTCGGCCAAACTGGTGAGTTAACCCTTCATCCTCAGCAGGAAAAAGAATCCCGGAGAGGTCATCTGCAGGCCCATCATAAACCTAAGGGCATCGATTGAAGGCTCATACCCAGTGAAAATACACACCAAGATATAAGATATCAGGGCCCTGACAGATACTGCCGTCAGTTGAGCAATAGCCACGTTCATGCGCCTGAAGGCAGTCTTCAGGAAGGGATGAAGAGGAAACCGGAGACCATACTCCAGACATTTATGGTAAACTGCTATGCAGTCCTTGGGCGTGTTGCAAACAATATCTTTCTCTCCAGGGATGATGACCGAATAGTCCGGCCCGAAATAATAATGGTTGGCAATGGCCTCAGCTGCGTTCTTGACCAACCACTCTGCCCGCACCGCTGGCTCTAGGTAGGTATGCAGACAAACCTAGTACTTCTCCTTATCCAAAAAATAGACGCGCCAAGGTGTCCGTGGTTTTAGGGGGCCGACAATAATAAAAGGGTCAATCTCCAGGGCCTCGGTATCTGAGTCCGGGACATCAATAGAAGCGGGTTTAGGGGAGTTGGCGCCCCCACTATCTTTTGAGGGCGGCCCTTCAGCCACAGTGACCACCAGGCCAGTGGAGGAGGAGGGGCGATCAATAACAGCCTCCTCACCATCACCCAAGGGGATCTCAGAAGAGGGATCAGAAAATGACAATATCTGGCGGCGATGTTGCGTCATATTTCGCCGAAAAAAGTAAAGTAAGCAGGAATGAAAGGAAAGCAAAGAGCTAGGGTTTGAGGTTCTAACCTAATAAAGCCTTCAGGTCTACCGGAGGTGGACGACCGGGAAAATCCTCGATTGGGTCTCCCAACAAAGAAAAAGAGGAAGATGGAGTTTGAATATTGAGAGTGTGAAAAGGTGGAGTGAAGAAGGAGAGGGTCTTTAATAGTAGAAGAAGAATTGAAGAGTCCCCTCCTTTATGTTGTACTATCAGGTTTTTTTTCATAAAACCCCCCAAACGTGTCACACGCTCAACTAAACTCATCCATCACATCCCAAAGCTTCGAAAATATAAAAAGGCGGGAAGAGGAGAAGCCACATTACGTTATCTAAGGAGTAAAAAAACCGCATGCAAAAATAAGGGACATTAATCCTTCATTAAGAAAAGGGTAGAGTCCAGAATTACAAACCGGTAGACGGTCAAAACAAGGATTGAGCAAATACATCAGTCAATTACTGTGGACATGACATAGGTCCACCCCGACGCGGCCACGCGCGGGTTTGGGTAGGCGAATGAATCTCCATATGAGAATGGATCGAACTGAAATTTAGGTCTATGTGGAGTCGCCACCGAATTTTGTGGTTATTCGGAACCATTCGAGCCCACTCTATGTCGTAGTGGGCCGTATACAAAATACGGCCCATTTCCGATGTCAGATTTTATTGGGCTCGTCCCTTTGCATTTGATACCGATACCGATATTATCGGATATCGTGTAATGAATGACTCTCGTGCGCCAACGGTTTCGGGCATCCGGAAGCCGAGGTTCTGAGTAAGGGGTGAGGGTACGTGTTGGGAAGCCCACAAAGGACACCCAACCCCGCCCGCACTTTAGCGGCCTCTACTAAGAATTCGAGTGACTTTCTAATACGCGCGTTAGTTGAACAGGAAAAATGATATGCAAAAATTATTTTCCCTAAGCATGTGAATGGAATTGAAAGGGTTTCTAAGTCAATTTAATGCAATTAATTCTAACGTCGAAGTTGAATTTTAGCATGGGGTTCATTTTAGTAAAATAAAATAAACGACAAAAATTGGCAAAGGAAACAAACAAACTGTTAGTAACGATATAACGAATAATAACGGTTTGTGCAAATATGAGATGAGATGACGCAAATATGATGATGTATGGTTTGAAAAGATGAAGCTTTCACATGATTGATTAGACACGTGTTGACTTAAGTCATAAAAAGATATGAACGAGACTCGAATAACTTGCAGGACTCGCTGTTTGACGCGATAAAGTGGCCACTCGACCGAGTCATTGAGGGACTCGACCGAGTGGACCTCTGAAAAAGGGTTCTGTCCGGATTTCGTGACCCTACTCGATCGAGTTA
This sequence comes from Agrostemma githago, assembly GCA_958450325.1. Taxonomy (NCBI): domain Eukaryota; kingdom Viridiplantae; phylum Streptophyta; class Magnoliopsida; order Caryophyllales; family Caryophyllaceae; genus Agrostemma; species Agrostemma githago. Next base: position 11,900,469 of record OY288250.1, on the reverse strand, counting down.
CTGACCAACTCGGCCGAGTACGTTGCCACTCGATCGAGTCATTGCGAGACTCGACCGAGTGGAGGTCGAAAACGTATTCTGCTCGGTTTTTGTGATGTCACTCGATCGAGTGGCCGAGGCACTCGGTCGAGTGACACCTGTACGAACCAGGTTCGCTTGCAATTTTTATTATTTGATTTTGAAATTGCTTTTGATTTTTTGATAGTTCGACAATTCTACCAAATCGGACATAAATATTACACAATTTATGCTCAACTCGGATTTTATAAATTGTCGATTTTGTTGAATCGAATATAAATATTGCGTGATTTATATTCGATTCTAACTTTGAATACTCGTAGTATCCCATATTCGATTATTGAATCGATATGGAATACTAGAGTGCAAATAAAAGAACAATAAATTGATTTTAGTCGTCTTAAATTAATAATCGCGATATGGGTAAATCGCGTTAATTAATCTATGTGACTAGATCGCTAGATTCGACATCCAATTATGGAATTGGTATCGAATTTGATGGATCGACACTTTGCTTAAATTAAAGGAATTGATTCCCTCGACTTCTCCGACATCGAAATAAATCCCTAGGGATTGTGATGTCGGATCCGCTTCAACGGGTTTCGACCCTTATTAAAATACAATGTTTGTTTTTGAAAATCGACGTGAATATGCGACTCGAATAATGATGAAAACGAAATAAAAAGGATTATTGTTTAAGTTAACTTGTTTCAACAATCAAACGATCGGGGTGATGGGATAAGCGACCGTCAACGCTGTGTGCAGTACACTTGTATGTTCGGTTTTCCTTATCCTGCCATCACTCACGTTCGACACAAATCGACAAGTATTTTAATGTTTTATACTAATTATATTATCGATATTATGATGCGATGAACAAAATAAATAAAAAACGAAATAAAACGTAAAAAAAAGAAGACGACGGGAGGAAGAGAAGAAGGAAAGAAGCGGGTTTTGACACCCTCAACCTACATGTTCTTGTCTTGGATCGGACTCGTAATCGTGGCTTTAACACAAGAGTTTCGAGGCTCATGGAGGTTAAGTTATGGTGGCTCGGGTTTTGATTCCTAAATCTAGGTTTAGGGTTTGCTAGTGTGATGCTTAGGGTTTGATTAGGGTTGCCGAGATGTCATGTGTGTAGGATTGCTAAAAAAGTGTGTAGAGATCCGGGTTGTAAAAAGTGTTCTAAGTTATGTTGCATGGGGTTGCTTATATAGGCAAAGCTAGGGCACCCGGTTAGGGTTACTCGACCGAGTAGGTGGCCAACTCGGTCGAGTGGCCCGTTACGCTTGCATCCGGGCTCGAAACAGGCCCACTCGATCGAGTGGCCCAATTGGGTTACACGGGTCTATTGACCTGGACCTTGACTTTGGATGCTTGATGAGTTTTGTGTTTGACTTGGACTTTTGATGATGTGAGGGGTTGTTTTGTGTGTCTCGGAAACGACTTTGACCGGGGTTGACCCAATCGCTAAAAGTCGGTTTTAATTCCGGTGTCGGTTTTGGACCAATTTAGTCTTGTTTGACTCGGAATGATCCACTGGGCCTGGATTTGAGATTGATTTTGTGAGATTTGTACTCCGTAAGTGTATTAGCCAGCAACTAATGGATTTGAGACCGTATCCGAGCGCGTAGAAACACGTTAGCGTCCGATCATCATCGGGTGTTTTTTGGAAAATGCCATAGACACCTGGCAGTCAAGATGCGGGTGTCTACAGAGCCCCCACTCTGACTTAGGCTTGGACAGGGCGAAAGTCAGAGTAGCTACCAAGCCCGTTAAGACCTGGTAGACTTCCGTTCGGGTCGTTTATAGTCCATTAGACTCGCGTGAAGGGCTCGCCAGTCATAAGATAGAAATCATACCTGAGCTTGATGATAGTACCTCCGTGGGGCATTTGGACTTGTCGCGTAAGTCCTGGGTGCACCTGTGCGTAGGCCCATCCCGTGAAAATGCTGGGGAGATTGAGAGGGTTGCATGTCCCTGTTTGAGTCGTACCTGTATAAGTCACATAAAATGCATGCAATACGTAGGTAGTAAAATGACTCGTGCTGGGGAAAATGATTTTTGAATTTTTGAAATTTTGAAATGGGCAAATTTTTCGAAAAATTGACTCCTAAAGAAATTAGGAAAGTTCGGGACTAGGCTCGTGGGTTGGTTCCGTTTAGAATTAGGAAACTTTTCCTAAAAGTGATATGGAAAGAGGTTTGCAAGGCTAATGCTATATATAGCCCTCCTTTGCCCTTGATTTCTTCATAATCCCATCACAAATTAATCTTCTTAAAAGAAAATCTCTTTATTTCCCTTAAGGCAAAAAGAAAGTCTCTTTATCCTCGTAAGAAATTTAGCCATGGGAATCGATAGGTTGAGCGCCATGTTGCAGGCATGGTCCCGACAATTTAGGGATGCTGATAGGGTGGTTTTGAACCAAACGGGTATAACTCAGCTATACTCGTTCCGTCAGATGGTGGTTGATCGCTATTTCTTGGATGCATGCTTGGCCTACTGGGACGACATATATCATGTCTTTGCCTTTCCTCGGGGCGAAGTCTGCCCTTTACCTGAGGAGATTGCAGCTTTAGGAGGATGGAATCCAATGCTTCGGCCCGCCGTCCCATATTCGGTCTACGACTTGAGGAGGAAGCTTCGAGAATTTTTAGGCCTCTCCCATAACGAGGTGTCTCGAATGGCCCGGGATGACAACACGGTCTCCTTGATTGATCTGAGCGAGAAGTTTATGAACGTGCACGACGTCCGGGTGAGATCCATTCATAGTCGTAGGGCTTTTTCTTTTTGCATGCTCCATGCTTACGCCTTTGAGGGTCACATGGACTTATTATCATGTATGGGTAATATCCGTCTATTAACCGTGGTTGATTTAATGGAGACGGAGCATAGTCCGGCTTGGTTGATCACGGGTGAAATAATCCAAGGCTTGGACAATCGCAAGAGGGATTCGTCCGTTCGTCTCACCGGAAGTACCCGTTTGCTGCAAGTATGTCGGATTTTTTATTTTTCTTGATTTCTCGATTTTTTGAATTTTTTTCGAGCATTTGGCTACTGCAGTGGGCACTCGATCGAGTCACCCTGGCACTCGATCGAGTGCCTTCGTAAAAAGCCTTCTGTTCGCTCCTAGGGATGCCACTCGATCGAGTCACCCTGGCACTCGATCGAGTGTCATCAGGCGGACGCCTGTTTCGTCTCGGGATCTCATGTTTTTGTTTCCCTTTTCAGATTTGGCTGTATGAGAGGCTATCAGTGATAGACCCTCCCCTTGATGCGAGCAACTACCGTCACAACCAAGTGATGACGAGGAGACGGGCCATTGACTTTTCTCGTTAGATTACGCAGAAATATTGGGACGAGGTGCTATCAATCCATGGTGGGCGGCTAATTCGATGGGTAGTGCCGTGGTGGCCCATCTATGCTTGGACTGGCTTGGACCCGAGAGACAGAGCTCGTTACCAAGTAATCTTGTCTTTTAGGCAAACGGTGCATCTCTACACGGATCGCATACTAAGGCAGTACGGACGGGCTCAAAGGATACCAGAAATTGAAGCAGTTGTGAGTGACTCTACCCAACTGACTGATGTGATGTGTAATACTTGGGCGCAAAGATGGTATACCCGGCACACTTGGCCCGTTTCCAAATCTCGTCACTCGATCTGGGTTTCAGACTCATATGTGAAGTGGACCAAAGCAGGTGATGCCAAGGCCCGAGCTGCTTTGAAGGTTGACGAAGCCTTCGACCTGCTGAGAAGGGAGCAAGCTAAAGACAACAGGGGGTTTTTGATGAGGGAGACACTCCAGCTACCCTAGTTCGTCTAATGTCCGGTCGGAAGAAGAAGACTAAGACTCAGGCTGGAGGGTCTAGTGCTAAAGGTGCTTGGGGGAAGGTGAGCCCCCAGACTGACTTGGAAAAGAGACTGGGCCCCAGACTAGCCGTGCAGGACCGACTTGGCCCACGGGATAGGCTACCCGAGCATGTGCGAGCCCGACGTGGGCCGAAGACTGTGATTGAAGACCCGTCGTCAAAGAAGCGGGTTCGTGCTAAAGAGGTTCCCCTTGTGATTAGGGAACCCTTATGCCCACCTCGGCGACCTTGGGCTCCACGCGACCCGAAGGACAAGGGAAAGGGGAAGATGCCCGGATATTAGTCTCCTTATTATTATTTTGAATATTACTATTATTTTTTGGTGTGATTTTTTGTATTTTGCCATTTTGGCATTTTTTTTTGGTAATTCCCGAGTTTATCGAGATATTAATAAAAGACATATTATTGAATACCGTTCCCGTCTTTTCGTTATTGCAGTGGTTGTACCCTTTTGAGGGGTTGCCTACGTGTCCACAATTAGCGGAATCAAACCAAACGTAGTTCGAAATTTGATTTGATTGATTTTTTTTGCAATTTTCGAAATACATCAAGATTATTAATTCGAGATGTGCGACAGTAGAATAATTAATTCTAACTCATTGACTTGTCTAAAATTTTGAAAATTTATAAAATGACAAGTTTTTATAAACTTTTGCGAATGACATTGAGATAGGGGTTTATGGGTAATAGCGCTTCAGCTGGTCTAAGTTGGTCGGGTTGATGAACTCATTCCCGTCCAGGTCTGTCAGCATCACCGCTCCTCCTGATAGGACCTTCTTGACTAAGTATGGCCCAGCCCAATTGGGTTTAAATTTTTCCCTTGGGTCAACCGGTAGTAAGGCACGAACCGACTTCAGGACCAAATCCCCTTCTTTAATGTTCCTGGGCCTAACCCTTTTGTTGAAAGCCTGTTGGATTCTCTTTTGATATACTTGAATATTATTGAGAGCCCGGGATCGCCGTTCGTCTAAAAGGACTAGAGAATCGTATCGGGCTTGGACCCAATCTGCTTCAGGTACTTGGCTTTCAAGTAAAATCCTGAGAGATGGCACCTCTAACTCGAGTGGTTGGACTGCTTCCATTCCATATGTCAGATAATATGGAGTTGCTCCGGTCGCGGTGCGAATTGAAGTTTGATACCCCCATAAGGCAAAGGGTATTTTGTCGGGCCAGTCCGATAATTCTCAGCCATCTTTTTAAGTATGGTGACAATTGTTTTGTTGGCTGCTTCTACCGCTCCATTTGTTTGAGGTCGGTAGGGTGAGGATGTATGCCTCTGAATTTTGTATTTGGCCAGTAATGCGGCAGTTTCGGCTTGAAAGTGGGTCCCGTGATCACTGATAAATTCGTGAGGGATCCCATACCGGCATATGATCTTGTTTTGGATGAATTTGGCTACGTGCTTGGCGTTCAAGACACGGTATGACTCGGCTTCGACCCATTTGGTGAAGTAGTCGATGGCCACCAAAATGAAGCGATGATCTCCCGTCCCGGAAGGATGCACCTTTCCAATTATGTCAATACCCCATGTGGAAAACGGCCATGGTGATGTCATGGTATATAATAGGGAAGACGGCATATGTTGTACGTTGCCAAAGATCTGACAGTTATGGCAGTGTTTGACATATAACTGGCAGTCTGTTTCCATGGTGTTTCAGTAATACCCGAGCCTCATGATTTTACGGGATAGCATATGGGCGTTCATATGCGGACCGTTTTCACCGTCGTGGACCTCGGCCATGACCTTGTCGGCCTGCGTTTTGTCGATACACAGGAGGAGAGCCCCCTGTGCCGTCTTTTTGTATAACTGCCCGTCGTCTGTACGAACAAATTGGGTCGCCAATCTTCGCAAGGCCTTTTTGGCCCGGTTTTCAGTTTCCGGGGGATATTCTCCCGTTGTCAGGTAGGTTAGGATGGCTTGATACCAAGGTTCTGGGTCAGTTATCTCGATATCTTGAATGACATGGATATAGGCCGACTCGGACCGTCTTTCGACACAGATCGACATGCTGGTCAGGTGATCCGGGATGTTCAGTAAAGATGCTAATTCGGAAAGTGCATCTTCGAATTGATTTTCTTCCCGGGGTAGGTAGATATACTCTACCTTCTGAAATTGTTTCTCTAGAACCCATACTCGCGCTTGGTAAGCCACGAGACTGGCGTTCCGAGTTTTCCATTTTTGGAGCGCTTGATTGATGACCAATGATGAATCACCGTGGACCCGGAGGTTTGTTACCCCTAAATCAGCGGCGGCTTGCAACCCGTGAATGCATGCTTCATATTCGGCTGCGTTGTTGGTCACATCGAAGTCCAACTTGATGGATAAGGGAGTGTGTTCCCCTCGGGGTGAGATTAACAGAATTCCGACCCCAAATCCTCGGAAGTTGGATGCTCCATCAAAATACAAATCCCATGTCTTGGTATCGGTATGGAATATGTCTTCGTCAGGGAAGGCCCAAGTATCGGTGTGGCTTTCTTCGAATATTGGGCTATCGGCGAGGAATTCGGCTACTACCCGACCTTTGATGGCTTTTAATGGTATAAACTTGAGGTCGAACTCAGATAACATTAAAGTCCATCTGGACATCCTGCCATTGAGGATGGGCTTCTCGAATAGGTACTTGATAGGATCCATTTTGGATAGCACATGTACCTCGTGATTGAGCATGTAGTGTCTGAGCTTTTTAGTGGCCCAAACTAGGGCTAGACACGTTTTCTCGAGCATGGTGTACTTGCATTCGTACTCGAGGAACTTTTTACTGATGTAGTAAATAGCCCGTTCTTCTGTTTCGACTGTCTGTGCCAGCATAGCCCCCATGGCTGTCTCGGTCGTCGTTAGGTATAACAACAAAGGCAAACCGTGTTGAGGTGGCATTTGTACAGGCGGAGCAGACAGGATCTCCTTGATTTTATCGAAAGCTGCTTGACAGTTGTCGTCCCATAGTACCCGTTCCCCGATCTTCAATTTCTTGAAAATGGGCTCACATACCATGGTTAATTTTGAAATGAACCGGCTGATGTACTGGACTTTCCCGAGAAACCCCCTTATTTCCTTTTCGGTCTTGGGTGGCCGCATCTCGGTGATGGCTTTGATTTTAGCTGGGTCGACCTCGATGCCGCGTTGGCTAACGATATGGCCCAGTAATTTGCCTGACGTTACCCCGAAACTGCATTTTTGGGGGTTCAGTCTCATATTGTATTTACGTAACCGTGTAAAGAACTTTCTTAGGGCCGAGATGTGCCTGCTTCGTTCCTTGGATTTGACGATCATGTCGTCCACATAGACCTCCACCTCCTTATGCATCATGTCATGGAGCAAAGTAATGGCGGTCCGTTGATAAGTGGCCCCGGCGTTGATAAGCCCAAATGGCATGACGGTGTAACAATAAGTCCCCCATGGTGTAATGAAGGTGGTCTTATCCATGTCCTCTTCTGCCATTTTAATCTGATTGTATCCGGCAAACCCGTCCATGAATGATGGAAGGGCATGATCGGCTGTGTTATCCACCAATATGTCGATGTGTGGTAACGGAAAATCGTCTTTTGGACTGGCCTTGTTTAGGTCCCGGAAGTCCACGCATACCAGCACCTTACCGTCCTTCTTGGGTACCGGCACGATGTTTGCAACCCAGTCTGGATATTCAGACACTCGTATAAAACCCGCTTTGAATTGTTTGTCGACCTCTTCTTTGACTTTGAGAGACCATTCGGGCTTCATCCTTCGGAGCTTCTATTTTACCGACCTGCACCCATCTTTGATGGGTATTCGGTGTTCAGCTATTTCTCGGTCTATACCCGACATGTCCTTGTAGGACCATGCAAAGACGTCTTTAAATTCCTGGAGGAGGTCTGTGAATTGTTTTCTCTCCTCTGGATCTAAAGATCGGCCCAACTTAAGCATATGGGGCTCTAAAGTGGTTCCCACATTGATGGACTCGGTTTCTTCGATTACCGGATGTCGGGATTCTCTTTGTTCGAGCTGCTCGACCAGATGTGGAGACAGAGGTACCTGTTCGTCGGGTTTCTCAATGTCATTGCATATAAAATTTTTGGAATTGAGAAAATTTTGGAAATAAGACAAGTCGTAAGCAGAACGGTTTTCGATATTATTATTGATGGTAAACTTTGAAAATAGCTCGAATAGAGCGGCCATCTGATCGTTGGTCAGTGGCGGGATAGGGAGAGGTCTTGGGATAGGCCCCGAGACCTCAGTGGCTAAGGGAAGAGGGGTTACAGACTCGACTCTAGCACCAGACCCTCTAAACTCGGACTCAGACTCCGACTCCGACTCAGACTCGGACTCAGACTCAGTATCCAGCATGTCTCCCTTGCCGGTGGTCAGCTTGTAGACCCGTCCTTGAGTGTCGGTCCATTTTATTGTTTTCCTCCAGGCCCGCTTCCCTGTATCTGCGCCAACTTCGGTGATCAGCTTCGTTGGGTCAAACCGATCGCTGCGGAGGATCAGATTGACCAAATCATCTTTCGGAGCAGGGATGGCCTTGTCCTCTCCAAAGAGGAGCCCCAGCATGGGCTTGGGGTCGCTTTCAACTTTCTCAGACTCGGCCTGGATAATGGTGAATATATCATCGGGGATATAGTTGCATTCCCGAGCCGTTTTGGTCTCGGGATATGTGATGGTGGGTTGGTAGAGGCCCACTTGAATGGCTTCGAAGATTGGAGTGACAAACTTGATTGCATCGGCCCGGCCTACATTCTTCGAGCTTATAGTATATCCCAATCCGAGTCGGGACTCTCCATTGTCTAGGACCTCGATGATCTTCCCTGCCGGAAGATACGACCTTGAGGTAGCTCCAGGTAGGTAACCTAGATTTTGTAGCATCGTGTCGATGCTAGGGGCGAAGTAGGGCTTGAAGAGATATTCCTCTTCGATCATGCCCACGAAATCGAATCCTCGTGGTTCGGCCCGGCTTGTGGCGTTACAGCTAGCCACAGTCATCGGGGTCGCCTCCAGTGTGATGATACCGTCTTTAAGGGGCATCTTGACTTTTCGGTGGAGGGTAGATGACACGACCTTGACTGTGTGAATCCAAGGCCTTCCTAGTAAGAGATTGAATGATGAGGTGACATCGATCACCTGAAATTCCAACTCCTTTTCGATTGGGCCCATTATGATCTTCAATTTAACGGCCCCGGCAACTGGCTCTGGACTTCCGTCGAAAGCCTGGATAGTTTGTGCTGTCCGGAGATAGTCGGCATCAGTGATGCCGAGGGCCCTAGCAGTCCTTAGAGGTAGGACGTTCAAGGCTGATCCATCGTCGATAAGGGTCATCGGGAGGTACTTACCCTTGCAGATGACCGTGATGTATAGGGCCAGATTGTGATTGGGCCCAAATGGCGGCAGATCAGATTCAGCGAAGGTTATGAGTGGGCCTTCGTTCTTGAATTTGCCCTTGAGGTAGGGCATGATAGTAGCTACCATTTCAGCAGGGGTAGCTTGTGAATCGACCTTAATTTCATCGAGAGCCTTAGTCAGTGCTTCTCGATGTGCTTGTGAGCTAACCAATAGTTGCCATATAGTTAGATCAGTTCGAACCCTCTTCAGTTGTTGGACTAGAGCCGTGTCGTTGCTTGACTCTTCGAGGGTAGACCCCGTCCTGGCAGGTTCAGTGACGGGTGTTGGAGCGGTGCGCCCAGCAGTGGCGAGGTGGTTGGTGGCTAAGGCTTTGGACTTGGCCTTCCGGACCTCTTCAAGAGTGATGGGGACAGCTTCCCCTTTGGTTAGGTAAACATCATCCTCGTCATCGAACCATATCCCATTGATTTGTGGGATAAAAGGGGAAATGAGGTGAGAACAATCGATTACTTCTCCAGTGAATATTGCGTGGGCACTGAACGAGTTTTCTTTGTTGCTCGACTTGTCTCCGGGCAACGGGATTTTCCCGCTCTCGATAAGATCTTGGATCAGATGTTTTAGTCTCCATCATTTTTCAGTATCATGTCCGTTACCTCGGTGATACTGACAGTAGGCTTGTGCATTATAAGTTTTGGGCCTCTTCTCTACTGGAGGCTCTGAGGTTGGGCCTATTGGTTGGATCAGGCCCTTCGAAGATAGCCTTTGTAAGGCATAAGTATAGGTAGTCCCTATATCTGTGAATACCCGATTTGGTGTATTCTTTTTAGATGAGGTGTCGAGCAGATTTACCTCGTTAAAGATGCTGCGGGCTGCAGCTGCAGGTGTGGGCTTGTTTGTAGACGAACTAGCCCCTTGATAGCCTTTCGTAGATGCCTTAGTCAGGCTCTTTAATCTCAAGTCATCCTCGATTCTCGTGCCCATTTTAGTAAGGACAGCAAAGTTTGGGATGATAGCATTCCGGAGGTGGACCCGGTAGGATGGGAGGAGATTTTTGACGAAAGCTTCCACTAGGGCCTTCTCGCCGGGCTTGTCGACCAGCTTCACACTCTCGGCCTGCCATCGTTGCAAATATTTTGTGAACCCTTCTTTGGGCTCTTGGGCCATTACCTCCAGAGTACGCATTGTAGTCTGGATTTCAGTGTTATCGGCGTAGTTCCGAGCGAATTCGGTCGCCACATCGTCCCAAGTCTTGTATTTCTTGGGGTCGAGCCTGTAGAACCAGGCCTTAGGATGCTTCTCCAAGGAGGAAGGGAATAAGTGCTTGAACATAGTTGAATTCACCCCTTTTACCGCCATGAAGTCTTTGAAAGCCCGGATGTGGTGGACCGGGTCTTCGGTACCCTCAAACATAGGAATTCCCGTTAAGTTGAGGTTGGCAGGAAGCTCGTCATTCAAAGGTGAATAAGTACGAGCATTCTCGGTGTGGATCGAGTTGTTCATTGATAAGTGGACTTGCTCTTCGAGCCTACGAACAACACTAATCAACTCGGCTATGGGCCCAGTGGGCTCAGCTCCTTCGACTGGGGCCGTCTTTTCAACGGCACTTAGGCGAGTGGCTAACGTTGCTTGGTTAACCTGAATGGAGGTCAGTTGAGTATCGATCTTGGCCAGAGCATTTTTCAAATCGTCCATCGTGCGTTGGTATCTGGTTTCAGGTGGCCTGTCTGTAAGACCCAAAATCCCGGAATAGAAAGTACATCTCGAACAAGACTAAAAAGGTAAATGACTCGGAAAAGACACCTAGACGGGTGACTTGTGAAATGTGGGCCTTCCTTAGGATTCGACGAATGGGCCTAGTCCAGTTCGAAGGAAGGTTCACGTGAGACATCCCCAATCTTATGGACTCGATTGTGTTGACGGGCCCTCCTTTGTAGGGGTTTGTCCTACGTAGGTGGGCCTTGCCTTAGTCTAACAAGGCGGACTGGGATAGGGAAGAAACTCCAGATGTAAGATCGACAAAGTTTCGACGCTAGATTATGATATGCAAAGATTTTTTTCCCTAAGCATGTGAATGGAATTGAAAGGGTTTCTAAGTCAATTTAATGCAATTAATTCTAACGTCGAAGTTGAATTTTAGCATGTGGGTTCATTTTAGTAAAATAAAATAAACGACAAAAATTAGCAAAGGAAACAAACAAACTGTTAGTAACGATATAACGAATAATAACGGTTTGTGCAAATATGAGATGAGATGATGCAAATATGATGATGTATGGTTTGAAATGATGAAGCTTTCACATGATTGATTAGACACGTGTTGACTTAAGTCATAAAAAGATATGAACAAGACTCGAATAACTTGTTGGACTCGCGGTTTGACGCGATAAAGGGGCCACTCGACCGAGTCATTGAGGGACTCGAGCGAGTGGACCTCTGAAAAAGGGTTCTGTTCGGATTTCGTGACCCTACTCGACCGAGTTAATGACCAACTCGGCCGAGTACGTTGCCACTCGATCGATTCATTGCGAGACTCGACCGAGTGGAGGTCGAAAACGTATTCTGCTCGGTTTTTGTGATGTCACTCGATCGTGTGGCCGAGGCACTCGGTCGAGTGACACCTGTACGAACCAGGTTCGCTTGCAATTTTTACTATTTGATTTTGAAATTGCTTTTGATTTTTTGATAGTTCGACAATTCTACCAAATCGGACATAAATATTACACAATTTATGCTCAACTCGGATTTTATAAATTGTCGATTTTGTTGAATCGAATATAAATATTGCGGGATTTATATTCGATTCTAACTTTGAATACTCGTAGTATCCCATATTCGATTATTGAATCGATATGGAATACTAGAGTGCAAATAAAAGAACAATAAATTGATTTTAGTCGTCTTAAATTAATTATCGCGATATAGGTAAATCGCGTTAATTAATCTATGTGACTAGATCGCTAGATTCGACATCCAATTATGGAATTGGTATCGAATTTGATGGATCGACACTTTGCTTAAATTAAAGGACTTGATTCCCTCGACTTCTTCGACATCGAAATAAATCCCTAGGGATTGTGATGTCGGATCCGCGTCAACGGGTTTCGACCCTTATTAAAATACAATGTTTGTTTTTGAAAATCGACGTGAATATGCGACTCGAATAATGATGAAAACGAAATAAAAAGGATCATTGTTAACTTGTTTCAATTCAAACGATCGGGGTGATGGGATAAGCGACCGTCAACGCTGTATGCAGTACACTTGTATGTTCGGTTTTCCTTATCCCGCAATCACTCACGTTCGACACAAATCGACAAGTATTTTAATGTTTTATACTAATTATATTATCGATATTATGATGCGATGAACAAAATAAATAAAAAAAGAAAAAAAAAACGTAAAAAAAAAAGAAGACGACGGGAGGAAGGGAAGAAGGAAAAAAGCGGGTTTTGACACCCTCAACCTACAAGTTCTTGTCTTGGATCGGACTCGTAATCGTGGCTTTAACACAAGAGTTTCAAGGCTTATGGAGGTTAAGTTATGGTGGCTCGGGTTTTGATTCCTAAATCTAGGTTTAGGGTTTGCTAGTGTGATGCTTAAGGTTTGATTAGGGTTGCCGAGATGTCGTGTGTGTAGGATTGCTAAAAGGGGTGTAGAGATTCGGGTTGTAAAAAGTGTTCTAAGTTGTGTTGCATGGGGTTGCTTATATAGGCAAAGCTAGGGCACCCGGTTAGGGTTACTCGACCGCGTAGGTGGCCAACTCGGTCGAGTGGCCCGTTACGCTTGCATTCGGGCTCGAAACAGGCCCACTCGATCGAGTGGGTCGGGCACTCGATCGAGTGGCCCAATCGGGTTGCACGGGTCTATTGACTTGGACCTTGACTTTGGATGCTTGATGAGTTTTGTGTTTGACTTGGACTTTTGATGATGTGAGGGGTTGTTTTGTGTGTCTCGGAAACGACTTTGACCGGGGTTGACCCAATCGCTAAAAGTCGGTTTTAATTCCGGTGTCGGTTTTGGCCCAATTTAGTCTTGTTTGACTCGGAATGATCCACTGGGCCTGGATTTGAGGTTGATTTTGTGAGATTTGTACTCCGTAAGTGTATTAGCCAGCAACTAATGGATTTGAGCCCGTATCCGAGCGCGTAGAAACACGTTAGCGTCCGATCATCATCGGGTATTTTTTGAAAACTGCCATAGACAACTGGCATTCAAGATGCGGGTGTCTACAATTACAAACAAAATAGGCCTGAAGCCGAGCTCGGCCAAACAGGGGACATTGCAAGTCCTAATCTTTCACAGAGCCAGGAAAGTAGTCCCTGGGGCTGCTGCAGCCTTCACCATCAGACCCCCAGTTCCAGCTACCATGGGGTATTCATGGGGTCATCATCGCCTTCCTCCTCACTTCCCAGCACCTCATTGCCTGACGAATAACCCCTGCCCTCGCTGTCTCCTGAGTCATAGCTGCTAACATCTCAGTCCTCCCTGAACCGAGCCAGCTTGATACCCTCAGGGTAGCCAGAGTTGCCTCTCAGTCTCTTAGGCGTAGGAGGAGAGAATCCTAAGTCTGGAATATCAGGGTCGACATTCTCTGGCTACAGCCAAGGATAACACCGGTGGCAACCTCGGTAGGAACAGCTCCCCTACCTGCGTACAGGAGTTGGACCTCTATTTCATAAAAAACGAGGCCTTCCTTGGACGGCGGATGACTTTTGGTAAAACATTTGCCCTAGGGGCATAAGGAGGCCGGAGGGCGATCAGCTTGCAGCGGTGGATGATCGTCCGCACCAACTTGGGGTACCTAAACTTCTTAGTAGGCTCTATATGCTTAAGAGTGTCGACAAGGACTCCTCGCCTAAAGATTTAATCTTTTATCCAATGCATTGTGGAAGGAGAAATAAAACGGGTTTATGAGAGGGAGTCAAGTAAAACTCATCCCTTTAATAGTTATAAGGGAAGGAGGCCGGGCATTTAATGATGTTCCAACCGTCCCAGCAGAGTGAGCCAAGTGTCACTCAGACACAAAGCTCGAGGGATCCCCTGAAGAGATAATCATGGTGAAGGATTTTCTGATGCCTCGCATGCCCAGACAATTAAGACATTCCTCCTAGGGAATACGCATGGCATTAAATGCAAGGAAGATCAAACGCCAGCCTCCTACCAGTCCAAGTAAAGGTTGATAGCCGACGTGAGCTTTGCTCCCCCTGCTGCCGAGGGGCAATCGATGGGGTCGGCTGCCTGTCTCGTGTCGCCCACCAGTCAGGCCTGGGGCAGACCCGACCCAGATAATATTCGGATCCTGGTGAAGCCTGCTACGCAGACCATCAATCAGATCCTTCCAAGCAGCCCTCTGGGGCATCCTTGAAAAGTCTCGCCAAGTCCTAAACCTGAGGCCCAGCCCTCGGCCTACCGAGCCGGACCACTCTTGCGAACCCCGAAGGAGGAAGGGGTCCCCTCCGGTCTCTGGACATCAGAACAGCTTGCCCCGCCAAGCCCAGGCTGGGTGGGGCTGACCCTCCTGACTAAGCTTAAGGTAAAAGGGAAGAATTGGAGGGCATTTCTCCACGTGTCCATCTTTCTGTGTCTTTCTTTTACGTTCTCTTGTGGGAACCTATAAATACCTCTTTATTTCCCACAAAAGAGGGTAATTAACTTTCTCTCACTCTAAAAATGCCACCTTATTCCTCACGATTAAGGTTCGTCAAGTGCATTCACGGATTGACTTAGGTATCGGAGAGGGTTCCCTCGGAGACCTCCGAGGCCCTGTGCGCTACCTGTGTAGGTGACAAACCCGATCCGCCGGGAAGGTCCGACGACGGAGGAGAGGAAAAGTAAGATGAGAATTTGAACAAGATCTAAAGCGAATTCAACTTAATCAAGGCGTGAATCCGATTCGGGTGCGATTGTTTCCATACCGGAACAAGAGTGTTAATGAACGTGAGCCGTAATGCCTTTTTTTTTTAAACGAAGCAAAAGTCAATCTATCTATCTATACTATTATATAAAAAAATATTCTTTATCTATAATTCTAAACTATAACATCATTATGTAGCTAATATAATGACAACTTATTACT
Source organism: Agrostemma githago (assembly GCA_958450325.1). Lineage (NCBI taxonomy): Eukaryota > Viridiplantae > Streptophyta > Magnoliopsida > Caryophyllales > Caryophyllaceae > Agrostemma > Agrostemma githago. The sequence continues at coordinate 11,885,190 of OY288250.1, read as the reverse complement.
TCTCAAATTCTAACTACACTTACCACGTGCATAATCTACTCAACCATATATAAATTTCTTTTAAATACATATAAAAAATTCTTTTAAATCTCTCCCACTTTGTATGAAAAATAAATCTAATTTATCGAAATTGGTGAAAGTTTATAGCAAAAAAGTGATGACGGTGTAAAACGTCTTGCGGCGAATGTGAAAAAACAAACATAATAAAGGACGATGATGTGGCATGATAGTATTCATTTAAAATGAAGGATGATGTTGATGATGTGGCATGATAATTTTCACTTAAAAGTGAATGTTGTAGAGGAATGTAAAAGGAATGCCTTTATATATATATATATATATATATATATATAAATATATATATATATATATATATATATATATATATATATATATATATATATATATATAGCGAAGATCAAGTGAGTCCCTTTTTCTTTTTTTGAGTCCATGAGTCCTATTCTTAGCCATTGATCTAAAGAGGATGAATGGTTGAGATTGCATGTAGTAATTAAGGTAGTAACTACCACATTTTGGAAATAATATGAGAAAATCCTCTCTCCTACCTAAATTACTGCCAACTGATATCTTCTTCTCTCTCATCTCATTCATTTTTTTTCATTCAAACACCCGCCTAACACAAAAACCCTTCACCTTCATCATCTCTCATCTCATTCAATTTTTTCGCTCAACTCAAACACACCCGAGCACTCAATCGCTCAACTCAACTCAATCGCTCACCTTCAACTCGAGCAAGGTTATATTGAAGCAGCTTTATAACTTTAGCAAACATAATGAACAAGATGCGAATGTGATTGTTGGAAAACGTAGACAAGTATGCGGACGCTAGACAAAAGATCATCGACGCTCCTAAGAGCAAGCCAACAAAGGGCTGAAAAAAATAACGTGTTTACTGAATCATGTCATCTCTTTTATAACTACGAATTAATGGTTTGTATTCTTTAGTTACCTGTCTAATTACATTGGTATTTTGACTATCACCAATGCATTGAAGCTGTTAAACTCTGTTACACTGACTAGTTGTACCTGTTACTCTAATTTACTGCTGGTATTACTATGGGGATTACTGAAGTTAACCCAATTTTCTTTGGTCTCCCAATCTGTGTGTTACACCGAAGCATTGTAAATGTTACTTTAATGAACAATTTATGTTACTTTAAGTTATTAATGGTGTTTGTACAATGATATTGCAATCAATTTCTCTGACGCATTATATATTGTTTTTTGAAGAACAAATGTTGGTACTTTGTCAATGAATGGAAACAATCCAAGTTATCCCCAGTTACTTTGGCAATGATTTTGTCTAAACAACGTTGTTGTCTTCAGTTACTTCAATGCATTGTTTCTGTTACTGTAACAGACGAATAGTGTTACTCTGACACACATGAGATGTTACTCTAACCAAAAACACATGTATTAAATAAATATAGTGTTAAATGCACCGTAACATAGCGCTATGTGTAAAAAAAAAATTGTACAAATTAGTTTTTCGTGTAAACCAGAAAAAAAGAAAAAATTCTTATAATGACAAAAAATCACGAGTATTCTCAAAACACTTGTTCATCCTCCTCGTCTTCCTCGGTGTCTTCTTCAGTTTTCTCTCCTTCGATGTCTTCATCTACTTCATCCTCGTCATCCTCATCATTGGTTGGCTTAGTAGGCTGTTTAGGCGGTCGTGCTGCGTACGGATTTGGACAGTTTCATTTGGTTGGCTTAGTATACTTTCTCACATCAAATCCGCAAGCCAGCGCGTAGATTTTGTAAAATTCCACTGCCTCATCAATTGTTCCGAATACTTGCTCCATGTACGGAGTGAAAACCTCACCTACATCTCTGCACCATTCCTGTGCATTCGGTTCTTTGCCAATGCTTCGTGCAAGAAATTAAAAAATGTCACGCCCATGGACATAAGTGTTACTTCAACTCATAAGTTGTGTTACTTTAACCCTTTAAGGATGTTACTCCAACGTCAGCGCCAAAAACCCTTTTCAGTGTTATGTGTTTCTGTTACTCTAATTAGAATTAGATATTACTGTAATTCATAACTTGTGTTACTTCAACGCCATGACTGCTTCAACATAAAGCAAACAATAATATCAGAGAAACAATAATATCAATGAACCATTGTTATTAATCCATGATTGATCAAATGAATCAAATTCTACCTTTTCCAGTGTTGTCATGTGCGTTCACATCTTTGGCAAAACCACCTGCACAAAATCAAACAGCGTTACACCCATGCAAATAATGTGTTACTATAATTCCTAAGTGGTGTTACTCTAACGTGTACAATACGTTACTCTAACATCATCATCAAAACCCTTTTTCTGAACGTTCATTTGTGTTACTGTAATTGCAAGTAAGTGTTTCTTTAATGCAGAAGGCATGTTACTTCAATGACGTTTATGCGTTAATTGAAATCAAAACAATAGTATCAATGGATATCATGGAAAATCTGAATAAAAAGCATAAAGCCCTGTAATCTATAAAGATCGAGAGAGCAAATAACCATTGATACGAAACTGTGATATCAAAACGCAATGACATCAAAAAAAAAACGCAAATTGATACGAAACTGTGATACGAAATGACAATGAAAGCACTATAAACATGAAAATCGACGTACAAAAAAACGCAATTTGACGCGATAAACCATTGATATTAAAACGCACATTGAAAGCAATATGAGCATCGAAATACATGAATAAAAATTGAATCAAAACGTGAATGAAATACTGAAACTCACCATTGTTAAACTCGATCAATTGCTTATCAACTGTTGAAGACGATGACGCGGTCATTGAATCCAGTGTAACAGAATTCCGAGTACAAAATCAATGAATGAATGTGAATGAAGAAAGTGTTTTTTTTGGTGTTTGAATGAACGTGATATGATGAATGAATGTGAATGATGAATGAATGTGATAGGGAGTTATTGTTTCCTAAATTCATGGGAGCTATTTTAGGAACATAAATCTTCTTTTTTTTTTTCTTTTTTTTTAATGGATGCATCTTGTCCATCCATCCTCATCCCATCCAATGGATGAGATGAGGACTTAGGGACTCACAAAGAGTAAAGGACTCATAAGAGTCTTACTCTCTCTCTATATATATATATAGATATATAGATATATAGATATATAGATATATAGATATATAGATAATTTCCTAGGGCCAATGTGATAATTACAGCCTTACAGTTTGACCAATTGTGAGATTAATTAAATCAATAAGTTACAAATATTGTAATTAGGCCTCTTAACCTTGAGTAGAGGTGTGGCACGTTTGTCCTGCAACACTGGGAGTACGAGTCAATTTAATGAAGCGTCATTGCCTCATACTCGTGGCCTCTGCAGTGATGGAGCTGAAACTGAGAGTCGTGCTCTTTTTTAGTTTACTTGGGTGATTGTTATTTGGAGGTCGAGTGAATTTGACAAATTGTTTGCCCTCGCGTGGTCGTGCCTGCCTCGTCTTATACCCGAAAGTTAGTCCGACTTTTGTCTCGAATCCAAAGTGAGTCCCGTAATCAATTCCTTGCTATACTATAGGCTATATGGCATTGTAGAAACCTGCAAATTTTTGAGGAGCACCCGCCCTTACCCAGTATTAGGATATAATATATCTCACATATTTTCCATATCGTTATCTTTTATATTATCGTCAGGTAATCTCTTCTTAATTTTGTATCATATATAATCTCCTTTAAGTAGAGTAGTTAATTGATTATGTAATCTTTAGGGTAGAAATCTCAATCATTGCAACCAACTATATATTTCGTTCATGAATATAATTAATGAAAATTCAAGCTTTCACAAAATCATTTTCTTGAGTCTTAATATGGTATCAGAGCACTGATCCAAAAATATTCTACCCTCTTCTCGTAGTCATCCATTCACGCTGCAATGATGACTGCCCCGAGTGGCACTCTTCCCAACCCTCATGAACCCAAATCTCCACTCCTCGTTGTCAATCCGTCCTCCGTCACAAAATTAACCCCGAAAAATTACCAGAATTGGCTTACCCAGGTCACTGCTATAATCATTAGCTTCGACCTCCTGAAGTTTGTCGATGGTACTTACCCCGCTCCTCCTCAAACCATCACATCCGACAAAGCTGACAAAGTCGACGATGCTGCCCTCTCCGGTAAGGATATCCAAACCCTGTCTATCATACTTTGTTTCGCCAAGATCACCTTCTCAAAGGGGCCCTCCTCGGTACCCTTGAGTATGAAATTTTCTCCAATGTCACCAACGCCAAATATTCTCTTGATATTCGGACCATGCTACACAAAACCAATGTCAACCCTTCACGGGGTTATCAACTCCAACTCAAGAATTGTCTTGACAACATCACAAAGGGTGACAAGACGATCTCTGAGTATATAACCTCTATCACTACCTGTGTCAACGACTTAGCCCTCCTTGGTAAACCCACAGACCTTGAAGATGTAGTTGACAAAATCCTTAAGGGTCTCCCTTACTTGACCTATTACACTGTCATTGACGGCGTTCGTGCCTGAGATGACCCAATCTCTATCGAGGCTCTTCACGAGAAACTATTGAACCATGAATTCAATCTTGAGTATAATCAACCCGTTACTCCCTCACCTCTTTCCGCGACTGCACTTGTTGCCCAATATCGCCCACCCTACAACCACCCTTCTCCTACGCCCAAGTCTACTGCCGGTCTCCTTCCTACTCCCCCGTCCTCAACCAACCTACCCGCGATCCCATACAAGGGTCACTACCAATACTGCAAAATCCAAGGACACTATCTCTATAGCCCATGTCGGAAGTTTCTTCATAACTTCCCACAAATTACCTTAACCCCGCAACCCACCCCCCTCCTCGCCATAATGGGTCGGTCCAAGATAACACCGCCACAACTTCCAACCCACCTCCACCACAACCCACCTTATCTCCTTGGCTCTTCGACAGTGATGCAAGTCACCATGTAACTAATGACCTTCATAACCTGTCTCTACATGTTCCGTATGACGGGACCGAAGACTTAATTATCGGTGATGGATCGAGTTTACCCATATCTCATATAGTTTTTCTTTTACTCCCTTTTTCTCCCTCTTTCTCTGTTTTATTAACCGATATCCTTTACATACCATCGATCTCCCGTAATATGTTGTTTTTGTCCAAACTACGTGTTGATAATAATCTTTCTGTTGAATTCACTTCTTCATCTTTTATTCTTAAGGTAACTTCGAAATCGTCCCCGGTCCTTCAAGGTCCGCTTAATTCCAATGTCTACTCTTAGGGCTCGTTTGGTTCACCATGGGAAGATGGAGTTACCGGGAACTTAAATTCACGTGAATTTGTATTTCATGGGAATTACAAAAATATTGTTTGGTTGCCATGTGGGAAATAATTTCATGCGGGAAGTTCTACACACCAAGGGGGGACTTGGTGAGTAACTTCCCCCATTATGGAGGAAGTGACAATTCCTGGGAAGTGCCAATTCCCGGGAAATGGGCAACCAAACAACATCGCAATTTCTCAATCCATGGGAAGTTCTACTTCCCATGATTTAAGAGGGCAACCAAACGACCCCGACTCCGCCTCAGGCATTTGCAAGAAGGATTTCGGATACTCTCAACTGGAATCACCGTCTTGGGCATCCTTCTATATCTAGTACTAATAAGCTTTTTCTTTCTTTAGCTTTATATTTACCCTCGTTCGAATAATGTAATTCCCGTGACACTAGTAAGAGTCACAAATTACCCTTTAATAATACTTCACTTTTGTCTAAACCTCCGTTTGATATAATTTTCTCCGATTTATGGATTTCACCTATTCCGTCTATTGATAACTTTAAATAATATGTCATCTTCGTAGACCATTATACACAATATATTTGGCTATTGATGTGTGCTAAATTTAGACCGTTTTTTCTCCCATTTAGACTCATATTTCCCTCGTTTTGCGAGACTAGAGTGCGATTATCGCCATATTTTATGTATTTCTTGCATTAGCGCCCCTCTTGTGCGTTGTACATGTTTTTGGTACTTTTTCTATCGATTTTGGTAGGATTTGACACCGAAAGCATGTTTGAGCTTCCACGAGCACAAGAGAGGGGAATGCCGTCCATAAAGCAAAGCACAAAACTTAAAGTTCAAAGCCATCCAATCAAACGACGAAGAATGAGGCAAGAAAACCATCGGGTGAAGTTTCACCCGATGAGACATGACCGGGTGAAGTTTCATCCGACGACAATTTCACCTCCCCAAAGATCTTCAAAAAGCTTCTCCACCGGGCGAAATGACCGGGCGAAACTTTCAGCCATCGGGTGAAGTTTTGCCCAACGGTAAAGATGTCCAAAAATGCAAAACTGGAAGGAAGTTCACCTGGTGAAGTTTCACCCGACAGTATTGGCTCGTGCATGTTAGATCTCAATGGGTGAAAGTCTCACTAATGGAGCAAAAAGTTGGATTTGGGCTTGAGCTTAAGGATCCATTAAGGCTTTACTCTATATATAGATACCCTAGTTAGTTGCACATTATCCTACCATTAGGCTAGATCTCTTCATTATCACTAGATACACTATATTAGCATTTTAGATAATTTCATTAGCTTCGATAGTAGTAGATATTCATAGTTTTTATCAATTTCTTCATCAATTCTCTAGATTTACATTCAAGCTTTGTAAGTATTCATGTTTTTATTGAAGATTCTTGGAGATTATTAAAAGATTAGTGACAAATCATTTGTCCTCTTCATCAAGCTTCGCCTTATTTTTATGCAATCTTCTTCTTTATTGTTGATCTTCATAGTTGGTATATTTCTCTTCCTCTCCCTAATCTCTAGACTAGATATATTTTTGTTCGTTCATCATAGTTTTGTTTTGATCATCTTTATTTATTGTTTTTAGATCGTTTTATGGTTTATTGTGTTGATTGCAATTTTATTCATTGTTTTGTTGTTAATTTCTCTAGATTTCGATATTGTTGCTTTTAGATCGTTATTATTGTCTTGTTGTTATTTCCATTGATCTTACTTTTAATGCTCTTAGATTGATTTTCTAGTTTATTTAGTAGATCGTAATTTTCTTTATTGTTTTGTTGTTAACTTCTCTAGATTTAATTATTATGCATATTTTAGTTGTTTTCTCCTTTGTTATTGTTTTATTAGTTTCCATTATGAATTGTGAGTAGATTTCTCGTTGGGGGGGGGGGGGGGGGGGGGTTTAGAGAGGAGGATCTTGGATTATTTGAATTGAGGAGTTTTGGTTTGGTTGCTTGCTTGTTGTTTTATCTTGTTTGAGGTTGTTGTGTCATTGTTGTTTTAGTTTGGCCAACTAGACCGACCTTGACTCATTTCTATCAATATGGGGAACTCGGGGTAGAAATTACCTTAACTTGAGACTTACCCTTTTTCGCCGCAAAAGTGGGTTTTTAGGTGAGTTGGGTGAAGAAACAGAAAAGTGGCACTCTCCCTATACCAATGTTGTGACCGACCCGATTCCAATTTTCTTAGACCCCATTTTCCGATTCCCGACTTCCCCCTAACACCTTTTCCATATTTGATACTCTCTTGTCATTTATTGCGTTTTAGTATAGACTCGACCCTTAAAACCCCCACTAGATCCCAAACACGTCGCTTCTACTCAATACCGTTTCGTTTCCCTGTGGACCGACCTCGACTTACCGATATTTATAGGATATTTCGCCTTCTAAAGTGCATATCACTGTCTTGATCCAATCACTCACTGAGATTACACGTCCCGTAATCTGAAGTTTGTCGAGTCGATTTTTCCTTCCTACAAACCCGACAGACCGCCCTCACTTCCTAGCCCTGACCAATGGTGCTCCATTGAGCTTACCCTTATTCAATCCTCTGCTCCCACTCCCCTCACCCCCTGTACCACCCCCTTGTTTTCCCGAACCAACCTACTCCACCTACCAACATGTATGTACATCAAACCCCTCTCATCCAAACTGACGACCCCTCCTATTCAACCCTCATCACCACGCCTCTCGATCCTCCCTTCTCCCAGCCTACCCGTACCATAATGACTCGTCTCTGAAACAACATCATGAACCCTAAATCGAAATATATTCATACCGCCACCATATCCTCGTCTTTACCCACAACCACAACCACCAACGTTGGCGAACTGCAATGAACACAGATATCCTGCAAAATAATCTGAGATATGGCAGTATCAACTTCCTAGCAATTATCAACAATTAAAGGGACAACACAATAAAACGATCGTCGGGGGAGCGATAGCAATAAATATAATAAGCGTTGATCAAACTCCCCCAAAACCGACTCTTTGCTTGTCCTCAAGCAAACCACACACATAATACAAAAGAGGAGAAGTGATGTGAAGCACGACTCAGAGCTAGCTTACAATCATTCTCCTAAAAGTCGACTCAAGTCGGCTAGAAAACATGAGATGCCAAAAAATGCGACCAAATCAATAATCATGCAATAAATGAACGATCGCCTGCCAAACTTTCAATCTTGCGAGACTATCCATGTCGGACTTCCTCACCTGTATTACTAAACACTGATAAAAATGAGTGAGTATATAAATGTGAAGATAAGAAGAAATAAGGTCACTCACTCAACTTATGAAACATGCATGCAATCGAATATGAAATCAATCTCCCAAACTGAATCCGCATTCCACCAATTAGGACCATAGTACATGCCAAGGATTTACAAAAGGTGGCTAAAAGGGTACGGGAAGAAAATGGATTGTGCCTAACCACGTATGAAATGTGAAGCTAAAACCCGGCCTAGTCGCAGCTACACACTAAAAAAATCCACTCAAAAATCCCAACAAATAATGTTGAACCGCCAACTAGAGATATAACTCAAAATTAAGCGTAAGAGGGAATTTTGTTCATCCTCACAATTGATTAACCTCTAGTCTCAATCTTTTCGATCATTCCCTTTTACTTTTTTTTTCTCTTTTTTTTCCCGATTTTTCTTTCATGCTTCTATTTTTCAAATTTCCAAATAGGGGGAAAACAAATACGAAATCGCATCAATAATATAAGTAATCTCAATAAAGCACCCTGCGGCTGTCCCGGTAAGGTAAACTATTCTAGATTTTAGCTAGATAATATGGTTAAATAAAGAAAATAGGCTACAAAGGCTCAGATGGGATAAATAAAAGGAAAAAAAGACCTAAATCTACAAGGTAAAAAAGTCAAGTCTTTTTGGCTATGTGGAGCTCATCAAAACAAGAGAAATGTCTTTCTTCATGTACTTTCACCTCAAACCAAACACGTATTCAGTATCAAGAGAAGGACGCTATATTTATGCAAATAATAATGAGACCAGTTATGAATGTTACTGGCCTAGGAAGCTCTAAATCCTTAGAATTTTGTGGTTTGCCGACAATTGGTCAAATTTTATAATTTGGCGATTAAAAGTTTGAATAGGCATATATCATATAAATTTAATCAAATCTCAAGATAAAACATGTTTTCAGGCACAAAATCAACAGAAAATTAGGAGAAATTATGCCAAGTGCATTATCATCATTGCTGTTTTGCACGCTTCTACATTAGACACAACACACTAAAACAAGAAAAAATTAAAATATTTTTTTATTTTTCTGATTTTTTTTCATTTTTTTTTGGATTTTAATTTTTTTTGAAAGCAATAAAAACACACAACGGAAAATAAAATACATAAAAGCACACAAACTCTCCCCCAAACCTAAATGTCACAGTTTCCTCAATGTGACTGTACAAGAGATAAAAACAGGAAATCCATAGTCAATCCTAAGGACAACGTAACCTAGGGGAAGATAAAAATCTAAGAAATCAAATACAAAAAAATGGATAGAAACTACCGTATATACAACATAGCTCCCCTAAACCAGCTGCAAAGTGGGGGTTCGTCTTATAGATCTGTTCTCCACAAAAGACTGTGATCAAAACAGCTTAAGGCTCTCAGGAGTAAATCAAACATCTGCGTATGTGCTACACAAAAGCATAAGCAACACCAAGATATAAAGAAGACAAACAGAGACAAAATCAATGATCGTCTTAGCCCATTAGACGAGCTAGGCCAATCCTCGGCATGGTGGTCATATTGCATAAGAAGAGTAAGAATGTCATTAGGCGGCTCGTAAGGCAAGACGTAGACATTAAATATCTCAAATTCAACCCACGACTTATCATCGAGTATAGATTGCATAAGAGAAGAGTTAGAACTCTCAAGACCACTCAAAGGATCAATCATACCGATCTTCATGAAAGAATTATCACAATGTAATCCCCTAGAAATTCTAACACAATACAGTGGCGGAAACATTGTAGATGTGGGATTAAAACACGCTGACAAACTATATCTTATTAAAACAAATGGTAAGTCAATACAAAGACTACTTTTTACAAAATGGCTAAAAAGAAAATTCTCCAAATGGGTTATACCAATCCATAAATTATATGAATGAACAAAGAGTAGGATCCACGCTACTCGCTAGCTCACACCCAAAACCCAGCAGCAAATACTTGTCATGTTATAAACATAACAACCACATCAGTGAGGAGTAACTCGGACGTTCTCTCAGCCATATTATACCATATGAAAAATAATAGTATTACTATATCAAAATAATTAAAATGCTAAATATTAAAATGATATAATAAAAATAAGCCTTCGGAGAAAACTTAAAATATTTGACAACCTGCAAATCAAAACCAATCGATAATAATAATATTCAAAACTGACGTTATGGATAGGATTGGTGTAGAAGGTTAGACTTTCACTAGGAGAATACTAAAACTAGCTTCGAGAACTTAGTTCAAACAAATCAAACTTCGATCTCTAATTAGGCTACTCAACCATAATAGGGCGGCGACTTATAAATGCATGACCCTAATTTAAGACATTGCACACCCCTCTTGAGATTACCTGTCGCCCAGTTCAACTTATGATGGCGACTTACTGTGAGGCTTAAGTTTAAGGTCAAAATGTACACAACTCCTAGGATACGTGTCACCCGATTCAACAACTAATGTACCGATTCCTGATACACTAGCCTTATAGTTGTTGGCAAAAATGTAAACCCCTAGAATATATATTACTCTAAACCTCATACTCGTCCTTATTCCATAACTCCAAAATAAATTCATTATCGATATTCAAAAGATATAATCATTATAAATAATATGAAGATAAAAGGAATGATTATTATATTCTAAAAGAGGAAGCTTTCTATTTTAGGAATCCTCTATTTTTAGAAACTTGACTAAAAATAGCATCATATCAAAATATGGAAAATATTAGTTCATACTAATACAACATATTTTTAATAAATAATATAGATTTAAAAAACTAATACTTTCAACCTTAACGATACTTGTTTCTAAAATAAGAATAAATGAGTTTATGACATTATTGAATATAACAAAAGTGTTTGTTAGATTATTAAAATATCTTAAATACCTTATTAATACTATTTAGAGTCTTTCCAAAAATTTTAAAACTAAAATTCCCTAATTATTAATAATTTTGACAAAACAAGCATAAATAGGATTTCACGGCAAATGTCAAAACAAATCATTTAACGTTTTTTATTTCATTAAACCAATAAAAAATTTAGAATATGATAAGGGGTGATTTAAATCTAAAGTTTCAGATTTCAGTATTTTCAAAATTGCTAGAAAAATGATTCATTTAACTGAAACGGAACATTTTAACGATAACTCGTAATTTTGTCCAAAACTCAATACTATCACTTATAGGCTTCGATAAATAGTAAAACAATTATGTAAATACAATACACTTTTGGACATTCTGTCCAGAAAAATAAATTTTCCAGAATCTGTAAACTCGGTTTTCTTGTCAATCGTCTAATCTCGACAATAACGATTAATAAAAAATAGTAATTACAAAACAATTTAAGTATTAATATCCAAAAATTATTATTAAATCTAAACATTATAATTTTCCAAAAACTATCATTTTTTCTAGATTTACAAAATTCCAGATTTCACAAATTCCAATAAAACCGTCTTTTAAAACCTGTTTCCACAATTAACGATTCTCTTAATAAAACTTGTTGTTGTTAATAATTTATTAAAGCACTAAAATTATAAAAATACATTTTTATCAAGAACAATTATTTTTCCAGATTCAAAACAAAAATCAGAAATCGGGAATTAAAATTACAACCACAGGTTTAACGATAAACGACGATTTAAAGTGATTAATTAATTTACGCACTTAAAAATTCCGGAAACTTATGAGAAAAATCATAAAATTCCTTTTAATCAGAAAGTTTAACCACACCAAATTTCAGATTAAAATAAAATCTTTAAGTACAAGAACTAAAATCGGCTTTTAATCGTTTTTGTCCGAAAACGGTAAAAATTCAATAATCGATATTTGAAATATCAAAAAAAAAATACAAAATTATCAAAAATAATCAAAAACATCATTTTTACAGAATATATTCATATTTTACATGTTTAGGCCGAATATTACGATTTCACAAAAAAATACAACAATTTAATCGTTAATCTCGTAAAAGCGAAAAAATACCGAAACATGCAAATTTATGACTTTTAAAAATTTTCTAGATTATATGACATACATATATTAGCATAAATAAAATTATAATTATATACATGCAATTACACAAATAAAATCAAGTAATACCGAGTAACGTCGACTTTACCTCTAATCTAAGTCCGAGTCGATAATATATTCGTCCACTTCCGGGTCTCCCAAAAAGCCTACACAAACCAGATTTCCATGGTATAAAAATACCATAAGAATGCTGAAAAATAAGGTGTATAACGATCGAAAAAGAAATTGATTATTACCTTAACGAAGGAGATGAAATAAGGATCGAATAATGATGAAATTAGAGACCGAAAGAGGATGCTTGGACACGATTTTTAAGAGTGAAATGGCTGCTGATGGCCTAGTTTCACACATTAAAAATGGAGGAAGAAGAAGAGAGTTTTGCTTGATTAATAAGGTAAATGAATGAATAAAAAAGTGAAGAGTTTAAGCATGAATGTAGCCTTTTAAAATTGATAAAAACAAGGACAAATGTACATGAAAATCTTGGCCAAAGTGGATGAATAATGATAATGAAAAGTTTGTGTGAGTCATAAGATTAAATGTTAGGAATAAAATATCTAAAACCTTAAACTATAAAATGAAATGTTATAAAAATGTAGAGGTGGTGTGTGTATATGTGTGTGACACGGTCCTGGTCCAAATGAGTAAACATGAGTCCCAAAATAGTTTTAGGTTTATAAAAATAAAGATCGTAAAATTATTAAAGGCATATCAAAGCAATTCGAGTAAACCTCGCGTTAGAAAATAATGATTTAACAAACTTCGTAATAAAATCATTATGGGGGTTTGTTGATCCTTAATGTTATCCTCAATTAAAAGTGCATCATTTAGAGCATCCAAACACACGTTTTCCTAAGAAAACATACATTCCAGCTCACAGTCATTCATGGGGGTTTGTTGATCTTGGATAGATTGAACATTATACCCACCATCACCGTCATCATCAATTATGTGCACAAGAGATGCAGATGAAACACTTACCTGGAGGTTTTTCACTACTTCCATAGGCGTACGTACCCGGTTGACTTTGTTACTTTTGGCTTGCTAATTGGGCAATTTGATTGTCCAAGATTTCATAATGAGCTAGCAATTGGTCTACTTGAGTATCTTGCTTTTGTCGAGCTTGCATGAATTGTAGCAACAAAAGCCTTGATTTCTGTCATGTCATTATTCTTCCTCAACTCTAACTCACCACTGTTTAGGGCTAAATATTTAAGGATTTTCAATCGTTTCTCGTAAGAGATATAATTAAACATCCCTCCGCAATTTTCCTCAATTCTAGCCCGTTGCTCATCATCGACACCATTATATATATCATATGGCACACATTCCGTATATCAACATTAAAGCCACTTTGAATAATGAAAGACTCAAATCTATCCCAATAATTATGTAGTGACTTATGTTCGAATCGTGGGAAGTAAAAATTGGTCATAATGGTGAAGACAAATAGAAATAAAAATAAATAAAAAATATATACAAAATAAATAAATAAATAAATAAGAAAAATAAAAAGGAAAATTATGTACAAAATAATCTAGAACCTGAAAAAAATGACAAACAATTAAATAACACCGTCTCCCTGGCAAAGGCGCCAAAATTTGATAGGGCTATGTCATATCCCTAATCAAAAGTACCCTAAGATAACTAACTAATGTAGATAGCTAAGTCAGGGGTCGAACCACAAGGAGATGAGAATTCAATTATTTATCCTAAGAGTCAGATTCTAAATTATGGGTCACAGTTTTTATTGGTTTTGTAATGAATAAACTAAAGCAAGACAATAATAACGTAAAGGTCTAAGATCGTGGGTTCACTATGAATATTAGTCGGGAAGCTAACTAACTAATCATTAATCGAACTACCTAAGGTGCAGGTCCGGTCGATACAATACAACCTTTAGATCTAAACTTAACCTATTGTTGCTAGCATTAAGTCAGTGTACTCTAATTATCGTGGCCTAATTAGTTCTTAACCCGGTAGGTGAAAAGACCTAATTGCTATACTAATTAATTGAATTCTGCAGGAAACAATCATTCAGATTTAAACGATATACAAACAATAGTTCATGCGATTAACAATTAATCAATCAATTATAACCCCTCCTAACATGGATAGATCCCCTTAACCCTAGATGAGAAATTAGCTACGCATAATAAAACTAATCAAACAACTAACCATTAAATCGAATCTAAACATATTAAGATGGCGGAAAGTAATTAGCAATAGTAAACCAAGAATAATTAAAGGATAATAATCGAAAGCAAAACAATAAACAAAAGGCAATTAATTGAAAAGAGAATTGAAAGGTTACTAAAGAATTAATTAAAGAGTGAATAATCCTAAGACAAAAATTAAATATGAAAAGTCGAAGTAAATCTAATGCTAAAGAGTTTCTAACTAATGAAGAGTATGCAAAAAAAGAATAGGAACAAAATGGTTTTATAATCCCTCAAATAATAGTCGAAGACGAAACTTGCCACTGCCCAGATAGAGTTGTACTCGATCAAGTACAGTTAAGAGACTCGATCGAGTAGCGCTAGAGTTCACAGCTTCGCGCACCCGACTTCAAACGACTGTCATTTCTTTGTTATTTGTTCAAATTGGGCATTCGATATACCATAGGAAAGCTAAGAGAAAGAGCTTTCCAACGCCACTTGAATCACCCGATTGGAGTTGTATAACTCAAGATATGAACGTTTGAAGTTGACCCTTGTGTAGGCGATCATTCTATCATTTCGTTTGACGTCTTTTTCCTTTTCAATTTCCATTCCGTTGTCCTCGGCTTAATCCTTTTAGTTCGTCAAGACGTAAATGCATCCAAAAACACACATGTCCTGCAAAATAACCCGAGATACGATAGTATCGACTTCCTAGTAAATATCGACAATTCAAGCTCACTTAAGAAGGGAAAACACGATAAAACGATTGTCGGGGGAGTGATAGAACTAGATATAATAAGCATTGATCCGAAAATAGCGAAGGCTAAGGCATTGAAACTGGGGTTAGAGATGGCGAGTCGGCTACGCTTTGAGAGTGTGGTATTTGAGAATGATTCACAACAGCAGGTGGAAGCGGTCGGAAGAGGCCAGGTCGAGTTACGTGGGAACCTAAGCACTACCTCATATGCTGCCAATCCCGCGTTTCATTCTCGTATGAAACACATTGCTTTGTCATATTACTTCGTCCGTGAACGTGTACAACATGGGTCTCTTTGTGTCCAGCACGTCCCGGGTGATGATCAACTGGTTGACATTCTCACCAAGCCCTTAGGCCGTCCCCGCTTTGAACGTCGTCTACTCTCCAAGATTGGCCTTGCATCTGGTTAATCCATCTTGCGGGACTGTATTAAAATATAATATTTCTCACATATTTTCCACATCGGTATCTTTTGTATTATTGTCATGTAATCTCTTCCGAATTATGTATCATATATAATCTCCTGTGAGTAGAGTAGTTAATTGATTCTGTAACCTTTAGGGTAGATTATTATTCTGTAATCTCAGTCATTGTAACCAACTATTAATTTTGTTCATGAATAAATTGGAATTCAAGCTTTCACAAAATCATTTCCTTGAGTCTTAATACCCAGTACGGTTATTACGGGAATGATCGGCATGATGAAGGAGTTTGTTCGGTACGGAAAGGCAATGAGTATGACTAGTCGAGGACCCGGTCAGGCTAGCAACGTCACATGAGGAGCTCCGGGCTAGGGGTTTGTCAAGGTCAATATTAATACAGACATTGCGGTGTTTGCTAATGGCAATATCGGTTTGGGTGTGGTGGTGGGCCGCGACGCCCACGGAAGAATCATATAGTGGTATGCTACTGGCGGGTGATTACAGGATGGGATCCAAAAATAGCGGAGGCTAAGGCATTGATACTGGGTTGGAGATAGCGAGTCTGCTACGTTTGAGAGTGTGGTATTTAAGAGCGATTCACAACAGCTCGTGGAAGCGGTCAGAAGATGCAAGATTGAGTTACGCGGGAACCTTTTGGTCTTTTAATTGTTGATTTACTTGCTTATAGATCACGTTTTGTTCAATGTCTTTGGTCTCATGTTAGACGTGATGGTAATACTGTCGCACATCACGTAGCTCGATTGTGCCCGAGAAATAGGGAAGAGTTTTTGTATGATGAAAGGATGTGATTCTCTCACTTGCGAAATTTGTGTATGAGGATTTTTTGTACTATGATTTAATATAATAACCCAGCTTTCATTTAAAAAAACAACATTTGACGCCAAATAATGTACTCATCGTAAACAAAACCGAACACTCGATAACTTTTTTTGGCAATTGATTTCACCTTTTTGATCAGCCGACACCATGTTGAGGTAGGAGCAAGTGAACACTATTACTGAATATTTGACAATTAACGTTGAAAATTGCTAGTACTTTAGTAATTAGTACTGTATGAATTATGAAGCATGCTACGTAATCCACTATTGATAGAGACCATCACCATAATTTCACTCACTCACTGATTAGTGGTGGTACACTTTAATACGAAGTACATACTCATCTCCAATGCTTGTTTATTTCCCCTACTTTTTCAAATTCTCTTTCCTGACAATGGAATCGGAGGTAGTCAACATCTATCATCCTTTTCTTTTTGCATTACACCTACCGCAGCCACCCCTACAGTTAACAAAAGTGCACTATACCTACCAAAGCTACCACTGAACATAATTTTTTTTTGTACGATACCACTGAACACAATAATAATAATACGCTTGAAGTACATTTTTCATTTAATTAATAACATTAGTTTATTGCTTAACAACAATTTTTAGTTTAACACGGGTATATCCGTCTTAAACGTATGACGGAACAAATAGTCGAAATAAAAGGGTCCAGAAAAGTGAAAGTTTTGTCATATATTCATATATGAAAGTTGGATATTATTCGAGTAGTTACTCCCTCCAGTCCAAAAAGATGTTCCCATTTGCTTTTTCACGGTCTTCGAGACGGTACTTTGACTGTGTTTTATCATAGAAATACGTCATTATTTTTTGTTGAAGTTATAATTTTACAAAGATCTTTTGATAACAAATGTAATTATGTGAAAATCGTATTATAAAATTGTATATTTTTTACGGAATTCATGGTAAAAGTTTACGAACTTCGACCTCAAAAAGTAAATGGTAACATCGCAATGGGATGGAGGGAGTATATGTTTAAAACGGATAACTACCCTTCTTAATTAAGGGAGAACTATTGTTGGTTAAACTACTCATAAAATTTGATTGTCTTCTACCTACTCTTTATTGTAATGCGATTAATTAAGCGCTTAAATCAAAATGCTATGGTAATTGAATATACATATAGTGAGTCTTGCATGCTAATTGCTACACAATAACATTCGTATACAATAACATTCGTATTATAAATACACCCACGCACCTCAACCCAATTCAATCAACTACCCACTTCATTCTCTCACCACCCAATATAATTTCCTATACCAAAGAAAGTCGATCGATCAAATTAAATCTTGGTTGAAGCGAGATTGAAGTAGCTAGCTAGGTATCTTAAAAATATGGATGAAACTCAAGAAATAGTAAGTGTTGAGATAGTATCAAGAGAATCAGTGAAACCTTCATTCCCCACGCCTCCTCATCTCAAAGTGTTCAAACTCTCCTACCTCAACCAAATCATTCCTTTGGTTCCCATCTTCCCTACTTGCGGCCTTGTATTCTACTCCGCCTCACCCTAAACCCAGACCCCCGACCTCATTTCCCGCCTCAAAGACACCCTCTCCCAAACCCTCACTAAATTCTACCCCCTCGCAGGTAAAATCAACAACTCAACGGTTAACTGCACTGACGACGGCCTCCCTTTCTTGGAAGCACAAGCTGATTGTACCCTTTCTGACCTACTAAACTCGACTCGAAAACTAGACTCAATGGTCAAGTTCCTCCCTCCTACTGAGTCCCTTGGCATGGGGGACCCGCACGTCTTCGAGCTTATTCACCTAGCCATCCAGGTTACACATCTATTCCTTCATTCCGCTCAGTTAATAGTTACACTTTTTTTTTTCGGAAGATTTACCTGTCTACTTTTGCTTTATAATTTTTGTGTATAAAGCAAACTTAATATTATTAATATGATCGATATGATGCAGGTCACAAAATTCTTATGTGCTGGAGTTTCAATCGGATGGTATGATATACACAAGCTCCTGGACGGTATTTCCGCAGTCACCTTTCTGAAACATTGGGCGGCGCTCACGGCCCAATGTCCAGAGGACGAAATTATCCAGCCAAATTTGGATACGTGTGTTGCGGCCTTCCCTCCCACGACTATACCGTTGCAACTTCCCGTGGTTAACGTCTACAAGGAAGAAGTGGAACGGTTCCCCACTGTGGCAAAGAGTTTCGTGTTCAAGACCCGTGTGTTTGACGAACTCAAGGCGAAGGCTGCGAGTGATAAAGTGCCTAAACCCACTAGTTTCCAAGCCATTGCCGGGTTCATTTGGGAGCAAGCGTTATCCGTCTCAAATTCATCAGGGTCGTCGGTGCTTCACGTGACGTTGGACATCAGACCACGGGTAGAGCCGCCGCTCCCAAGGGGGTCAATAGGCAACTTAGCGGTGATCACAATCGCCAAGGCGGAGGAGGAGCAAGGGTTGCTTCTGCCGGAGCTTGTTGCTGGAATAAACTCGGCTGTGTTGGAGATGAAGGAGGAGATGAGAGGGTACCAAGGGGAGGAGGGGGTGGAAGGCGTGATGGAGAACTGAAGTACAGTGATCAACACATTGGTGGAGCACAAAGACAGGGCATATAGGCTGATCAGCTGGAGTAGGCTCGGGTTTAGTGATCTGAATTTCGGGTTTGGGACGCCCCTTAGGATGATACCAACTGATGGAAGGATGTCTCCCTTTCATAGGAATATGATTATATTGAATGATTATAGGAGTGACGACGGTGATGGTGATCGTGATGGGATTGAAGCTTGGTTGTTCTTGGAACACAAAGAGATGGCCATTTTGGAGTCTAAACCTGAATTCCTTGCCTTTGCTTCTCCTCTCCCCTAAATTTACTTTCTACTTTCCACTTATTTGTATGTTACTACGTCCGGGGGAGTCTCATTGTGTCACGCTGCTACGGGTTGTACGTGAATTTTGTATCACCATACTCAAAAATAAATACCGAGTAACATATTTTCCTTTCGTATTCACGTATAAACTTTGGTTTCAATCATGGGCAGCTATGAGCCTATGATGGAGCTAGACATTGCAAAGATACCGACACTACTAAATAAGACTAATATTATGTTTATCCATATATCATAGACTCATTTTTTTTACTTACACTCGGTCACTTCAGCTTTCCACCCACTTTTCATTCTTCAGGTTCAGACTCAATCTCACTACAAAAATACACTTTATCTACAGGTTCATATCAGACTTTCTCATCTCATATACCTTATTTTATATTATTTTTTTATTCATCTCACCTCAACTTTTTACCTACCTTATTTTATTTTATTATTTTTTATTTATCTCATCTCACCTCAACTTTCTACCTACCTTATTTTATATTTTATATTTACCTTAATATCTACGTTTATTTTATACTCAAATAATTACAATTAAATAAATAATGGTTAAATAAATCTTGTGACATACGAATAATTTTATTTCCAAGTGATCATTATTAAAGGTGGCAATCGGGTGGCTGGGTCGAGTTCGGGTTGGGTTGTCGGTAGACCTGGCAAACAAGTCAACCGGGTCGGGTTTGGGTCAAGTGAGTTTCGCGTTGACTTTGGGTCGGGCTAAATCATTTCGGGTTTGCTATTTTCATCATTTTTAGGGATATCAACTCGTTTTTTTATAATAATAGTCGGGTCAATTTCGGGTTAGCTCGGGTCAGTTCAGGTTATGAGTCAACCTCGAATCTTTAGTTTGGATATCAGATCGGGTTCGGGTTCGCTTAATCGGGTTGGGTCATTCGGGTCGGGTTAGTTTTGCCATGTCTAGTTGTCTGGTCTGGGTCAGATGCGAACCATTTCCGTGTTAGATTGTTGGTTCGGGTCGGGTTTGGTCATGTTCAGGTTGAACTAGGTTTTGTTTGGTTTGGTCGGGTATAACCATCAATTCATTATCCATTTTTATTACTATGTGCATTATTATTTTTTGTCAACGATACAAATCCATCCTACAACAAATTTAGAGCATTAACCATTAAGGTCCGCGCTCTGTTGTTTAGGAATCGAAATACAATATAATAAAACATGAAGTTAAAATATTCTAATAGCAGACTAAAAGAAATTAGATCATAACGTCCAAGATCAACGTGTTGGCAATGAGCAGTAGAATGGGCACGAGATTCAGCACACTTCACACCTTCTTGGTTGATCATTCCAATAGACTACATACTCCTCTGAACGGATAAGTAACAATAACAAGCTGCACTTACGCCACTAGAACGTAGAAAGAAATGGGGAAAAACAGGTCAAAAGACCAGTCTCAGATGAAGATAAAACTCCTGCATCTTGGAGATTGAACTAGCCGAACAAAAGACCATTGATCCAAAGGGAGAAACCAACCAACAAGCGGAACTGATGACCATCCCTCACCAATATTCGTACCCTTAGACACCAAAGAGTAGAACTCCAAAGTGAAACCAACGCAAACCTGACCTAGAGTCTTCATTATTATTATTAAGAACGAAAGTAACATCATAAAACTAAAAGAACTCATAGAATTAGATGGAAACCCACCGCCACACCCAAACCACACAACACCAAATCCAACCTAACTCCAAGTCAATCAAACACCAATCAATTTACAACAATTAAAAGACCACACCATGAAACAATCTTACTGATCACATGCATTGTGAGCCGGTCACTGCCCACAACAAGGAAGAGAAAAAAAGGTCGAGAGTCAGAAAATCTTGATCCAAAACCACCCGAAAAGAAAGACAAGAACGATCGTCAGACACAAGCAACCTACAACGGACCCAACCGAAATCTGTTCCCCTCATCACCCTAAATCAAAAAGGACCCATAAAAAACAGTCCCATAGAGTCTTTTATAGGGCTACGATGGGGAATGGAGGGCGAGAGGAGGGGGGATCACCTAGAGCCATGCAAGACAACACGAGACCAAAGAAGAGAAGACAAACGAAAAAATCAACAACTTACTAGAGATGGGGGAAGGGGGCGAATGGATGGGGGAACATCCCTAGAAATTGAAGAAAAAAATCAAATGCAGGAGAAACAACGACCTTACAAAAAAAGAGAATTGACTTGACTTGAAAATGATTTCATTTAGATTTATTAAATTGTTATTTTTTTTTAAAAGGAGCTAGATGGAAAACAAAGTGATGCATGAAAAGACAATCAAACATCATACCATCACTAGACCACAAATCAAAAACCATCGGCGACCGAACAGAAGCTGCCGACGATGGCCAGCGGAACAAAAGACGAAGGATGACGACCGGGGGAAAGGGGGGCGCATGACGGGACGCAACAGACGATGATCGAGGGGATCGGGCGAGATGAAACTCAGATCAAGACACATAGAACACAAAAGAACGAGAGGCGGGAAACAGACCCAACACACGGAAATAGTTGAAAATCGGTGCAAGAACGGTGATCGGCTCCCAATCGGATCGGTCGTTTAGCGAAGGATGAAGGATCAAACAATACTTATAAGACTCATAAATAACACAAAAACAACTAGGTGTATTCGTGGTAAGTCGAGGTCGGTCCACAGGGAACAGTACGGAATTGAGTAAAAGAAATGTGCATGGGTTCAAATGGGGGTTTAAAGGGTCGAGTCTAGACTAAAATGCAATAAATAACGAGAGATAATCAAATAGGGAAAATGTGTTGGGGGGAAATCGGGAATCGGAAAATGGGGTCTAAAAATCTTAGAATTGGGTCGGTCACAACATCGGTAGAGGGAGAGTGTCAACTTTCAGTTTCTTCACCAACTCACCTAAAATCCCGCTTTTGCGGCGATGAAGGATAAGTCTCAAGTAAAGGTAATCTCTACCCCAAGTTTCCCCAAATTGGTAGAAATGAATCAAGGTCGATCTAGTTGGCCGAACTAAGTCAACAATGACACAACAACCTCAAGCAAGATAAACCAACAAGCAAGCAACCAAGCCAAAATTCCTCAATTCAAATAACCCAATATCCTCCACCATAAACCCTCCAACAAGAAATCTACTCACAAATTCACAATTCATGATAGAAATTTCAAAAAGATTAACAATAGAGAAAACAACAATAATATGCATAATGATTAAATCTAGAGAAAATAACTACAATACAATGAAGAAAATTATGCTATCAACAAAATAAACTACCAAGCGATCTAAAAACAAGACAAGAAAAATCAATGAAAATGGTGCAATAATGGAAGAACATTATTAAATCTAATCTAGAGATTAGGGATAGGTAGAGAAATATACCATCAATAAAGGAAAGACAACAATAAAGAAGAAAATTGCATAAAATAAGATGAAGCTTGATGAAGAGGACAAGGAATTTGTCACTAATCCTTTGATAATCTCCAAAAATCTTCAATAAAAACTTGAATTCTTACAAAACTTAAATATAGATCTAGAGAAATGAAGAAGAATTGATGAAAACTATGAAGAACTACAAGCTTTCTATCTAAGCTAATGGATGAAAATGATCTAATTCTAATGTAATGATAATAGTAGCTAGAGTGGTTCTAGTGATAATGAAGTGATAATGTGCAACTAATTAGGGTATCTATATATATATATATATATATATATATATATATATATATATATATATATATATATATATATATATATATATATATATATATATATATATATATATATATATATATATATATATATATATATATATATATATATATAGTAAGCCTTAATGGATCCTTAAACTCAAACCCAAATCCAACTTTTTGCTTCATTAGTAAGATTTTCACACAATGAGTCTTCATATGGTGAAACTTCACCCTGCGAAATATGCCAATCACGAGCCAATACCGCCGGGTGAAACTTCAGCCGGTGGTTTCACCCGATGAACTTTCTTCTTCCAGTTTTTGCATATTTGGACACCTTTACCGTCGGGCGAAACTTCACCCAATGATTTCGCCCGATCATTTCGCCCGATCATTTCGCCCGGTGGAGAAAGTTTTCTGAAGATCTTCGAGGAGGTCGAAACTTTGCCCGATGGTATCTCATCGGGTGAAACTTCACCCGATGATTTCCTGACCTCTTTTCTGGTCTCATTCTTCATCATTTGATTGGATGGCTTTGAACTTTAGGTTTTGTGTGTTGCTCTAGGGACAGTATTCCCCTCTCTTGTACTCGTAGAAGCTCGATCATGCTTTCGGTGCCAAATCCTATCAAAATAGATAGAAAAACTACTAAAAACATGTAAAACGCACAAGAGGGATGCTAATGCGAGAAAGACTAAGAATAAGGCGATAATCGCACTCTAATCTCGCAAAATGAGGGAAAAACGAGTCTAAATGAGAGAAAAAACGGTCCAAATTTAGCACACATCAAATGGTCAGTCAAAGGTGTAAGCTGATCGAGTGACCGGAGATGGAGCTAATAAAGCCCTATCTCCGGCAAAGATTGAAAAATAGGAAGAGAAAAGGGTGGTGCCGGCTGTGACGATGGTCAATTAGGGTATTGCTTTTGGGGGTTTTTTGTAGGGAGAGCCGGGAGATTTTTTTCTAGTGAGAATTTCTAGTGAGAATTTGTACAATTGCAGTATTAGTTATCATTTATGATAACTCCGTTATTGACCGTATTTATACACACTTTTGACGCTTATTTAGCCTCAATTAATCGTGTTTTCATTGGCATTTTGGCCCTTCTCGTCTATCTTTTGTGTTACGCGGGTTTTTGTGTTTTCTCTTTGTTTTTAGGCGTTTTCGTATCGAAAGCGGTGAAACCCGAGAGCACCCGAGTAAAACGAAGCTTGTGGACCGAGTTCGAGCCTAGACAAGCGCATAGAAGACCAAAAACGGAAAAGTATAAGAGAAGAGAGTTACGCACGATGCACCGTGCGTAACCCATGCAGGAGGGTCACACCGTGCGTTTTGGACCGTGTGTAACGGTCCGACCGTGCGCAACTCCATCATTATATTTTTCCCCTGTTTTTGGCCCGGTTTTGTGTAACCTAATTAGAACTATAAATACTCGATTTTATCATTTCTGCCAACAACTTTTTATTACAGTAGTTTCATATTTTGAATTCTTAGGGTTTTAGAGAGGGTTTGTAGTCCTTTGAAGATCTTCATCTTCCTTATTGTCCAAGATTCAAGTTTTTTATAATTATTATTATTTCTTCTTCTTAATCTCTCCATTCTCCTTTAAGTGGGTAATTTTTACTTCCTCCTTTGTCTTAATTTCATCTTGTTATCTTTTTCTTTTCTTAGTTTAACTTAGTTCATGTTATCTTTGTTTGTTATTCTAGTTTGCAATTAATTTAGTTTGTTCTTCCACTTTGTTCATGCTTGTGGGTTTGTTTATGATAGAAATAGAATTCCCCAACTAGAATTCCCCCAATTTGACCACTTTTACATAATTGGTAGTACAATTCAATTTGCAACAATGTTCATAGTTAAAGACTCCACCTTTATGCTTAATTCCACCAATTTAGCCATGATTAGTGAGTAGTCACCCACTAGGGGTCGATGAAGCCTAAATTCGCCTAAATTGTGCCTCTTGTATGTTTTGTATTGATTGAATTAGGTAATTGGGTGAAGTGGTGTTGAGGATTTTGGATTGCCTTGGTTTAGGAGTTTGAGACGGTCCCAATCCCTTGGTCATCGATGGGAGTCGATTAGGATGGGTATCCGGTTTGACCCTCTATCTTGCCTTACCGTACTAGATCGAACACGGGAGTGGTGTCTAGCGTGGTATCCTTCACACTAGTATGCGTGCCTTTTTGACTTGAGTCGGTTTGGGATTTATCACGGGAGTGACCCTCGGATTTGACTTAGGGATTCCGCCTTACGAACCCGGGAGGGAGGTAAACAGGAAATTAAGCCGGACACGAACCCGGGAGGGAGGTGGCCGACCTAGATGATACAACTTTGCCCTTAATCCCGACTCCTTCAATACTAGATATACTTTGGTGCGATTTAGGTGGATTGAAGCGACATCGTTCCCTAGTTCTTTTTATTCTTGATTAAGCGTTATTTTCCTAGTTATCATCTTTTCTTATTTTAGTTTCATTTTCTTGTTAGTCATTCTTTATCTTAGTTAATATCTATTTATCTAGTTTTAGTCCACCATCACTCATTTCTATCGACTTAGATAAACAATTAGTATTGAAACGACTAGGAATCACCACACTCCTTGTGGACCGACCCTTTCTAGTGCAACGATTATATCGTGCGCTTAAGAGGTAATTAAAACCCCAACAAGTTTTTGGCGCCGTTGCCGGGGAGTGTTAACGGTACTAGTAGTTTTTATTCTTACGTTTAGACTAAGTCATTACTTGTTTTGCACACTTCGGTGTGCCCTTGCCCGTGATCTAACTTCTACTTTTTAGTTTTTGTATTGCTTTGCATGAGTAGGCGGATCCTTGGGCTCTCACCAATCCATTTGTTGAACCCCGAGATCGAAGCTACGGCAAGGCGATATAACGCCGAAAGAAGATGAAATCAAGGGCAACCACCTTCACCTCCTATTATTTCCGAATCCGAAGAAGAGATTAGATCCGAAGACACAATTGAGTCCGAAGAAGAAGTTAATTCTCCGAGACCCCCTTCTCTGCCTCCTTATATGGCTTCTATACGAGAGGAATCGACACCCCAAGTGGTGTCGCAATCGAGTATTACAAGGCCCGCGATCGGAGCTAATAACTTTGAGATCAAGCCCGCTCTCATTCAGTTCGTGCAACAAAACCAATTCTCCGGGTTACCCCTTGACAATCCCAATGAGCATATCAATGTATTCTTAGAAGCGTGCGACAACGTCAAAATCAACGGAGCGTCGGAGGAAGCCATTCGCCTAAGACTTTTCCCGTACTCATTAACGGGAAGAGCCAAGGAGTGGCTAAGGTCCCAACCGGCCGGCTCTTTTGATAGTTGGGATAAACTATCTAAAGGTTTTCTTTTGAAGTTCTTTCCGCCGGGTAAGACGGCGAAATACCGTAACGATATAACAAACTTTGTCCAAGAGGATCACGAGTCGCTCTACGAGGCATGGGAAAGGTTCAAAGAGTTATTAAGGCAATGCCCCCACCATGGCATAGCCCCCCATGTGGTCATCCTTACCTTCTACAATGGCGTACGTCCCGAATATCAATTGGGGTTGGACGCGGCGGCCGGTGGGGCCATTGATTTAGTTCACCACACCGCGGCCATGGGTTTTATTGAGAAGATGGCCTCCAACAATCATCATTGGGGTGGGGATAGAAGAAAGTTGAAGAAGCAAGACAATAATGAGACTTTGAATGCTCTTAATGCAAAGATCGATAATTTGACAAAACAACTTTCTCAATTCAAGCAAGGGGGATCAAGTTCTTCTAAGGAGACCAATGAGTTCTCTTGTGAGTTATGTGGAAGTCCAAGTCATGATGCCGTGGAGTGTTGTGTTATCACTACCATGGAGCAAGCCAATGGTATATGGGAAACAAATGCAAGACAAGCATCCAACAACAACCAATACCATCCCGGGCAAAGAGCGTTCTTATCTTATGGGAACAAGAACTTCCAAACTCCACTCAATCAACAAAAGACCACATTCAATCAAAAATTCCAAAGGCCAAATCAAGGCTTTAATCAAGGGTTCAACTTCCAAGCACAAGATACATCGGGTTTTCGAGCAAGAAACTTCCAAGCAAGACCAACATTCAACACCACTCCATTTCAAACCCCTCTCCAAAATCAATTTCAAGTTCCATTTCAAACTCCTACACCCTTCACTACTCCTATACCACAAGTCCCACAACAACAACAAGTTGTGCAACAACAAGCTCCACCACCAAAGTCCAATTTGGAGATACTTATGGAGAAAATGATGAGCACCCAAAATAGTTTCATTCAACGCCAAGACCAACGCCATGAGGAGACTACATCTTCTATTTCTTAATTGAAGAGTCAAGTCCAAAATGCCCATAGAATCACCGATCATCAAATACAACAACTCGCGAATCAAGTCAACGAGTTGACCGTGTCAAGTGGGACATTTCCGGGTGGCATTAAGGCAAATCCTAAAGGGAAAGGCGAATTGAATGCTATTCAATTAAGGAATGAGCACATATTGGATGAAGTTGTGGTTAACAAGAAGAGGAAGACCAATGTTGTGGATGAAGTAAGTGAGGAAGTAAATGGCGACAAAGAGGGTTCAAGTGAAGTGGTTGTTGATGAACCATCTATCATTGAAGATCATGTGGCAAAAGAAGCCCAAAAGGTTACTAATGAAGTCAAAGCATATGTGCCACCGATTCCATTTCCTCAAAGGTTAGCTAGGGCCAAGCTTGAGCAAAAGTATGGGAAGTTCTTGGAGATGATGAAGAGTATGCATATCACACTTCCTTTCCTTGAGGTCATTAGAGACATCCCCTCCTATGGCAAGTTCTTGAAGGATGTCATTTCTAAGAAGTCATATGGTGAGCAATTGTCGGTGAGCCTTTCAAAGGAGTGTAGTGCTGTTCTCTTGAACAAATTGCCACAAAAATTGGAAGACCCCGGGAGCTTTACTATTCCATGCTCAATTGGCTCTATCAATATTGAGAACGCATTTTGTGATCTAGGAGCAAGTGTAAGTCTTATGCCCCTTTCCATCTTCAACAAGCTTGAAGGCTATGAGCTAGCTCCCACAAGAGTGTCCCTTCAATTAGCGGATCGTTCTGTTAAATATCCGATGGGGGTAGCCGAGGATGTGCCAATCAAGGTCGGGAACTTAATCATCCCTCGTGTGACTTTTACATCATGGACATTCCCGAAGACACCAAGATTCCCATTATACTTGGTCGTCCATGCCTAGCCACCGGGGGAGCTCTTATTGATGTCAAGAATGGTAAACTCTCACTTCAAGTCGGGGATGACAAGATGGAATTTTCACTTGAGAAGGCCATGAAAGAGCCTTCAAATGTTGGATCATGCGACCAAGCTTGAAGAGTGATAAGTGTCATTTGTAGTGTTTTGGTCCCATTTTCCTTGTGGAATCGCTCCTTGGGAGCTGTTTATGGGCTACTTATGCTTCCTTTAGTTCGTTTCAGGTTCCCGAGACTGATTTGGAAGAGTTGGAGTGATTCCGACTCGATACATACACATTTTGGAGCCAACGGAGTAAAGGAACGATGATTCGATGCCTTGGAATCGACCCCGAGACCTTGGGACCCAATCCCGAGCCTCCGAGACCCGATCCCGAGTCCCGAGAATCGATGGGAAGCCCATGAGAAGCAAGGAGGGACCAAAAAGATCTTAAAAGAGGCCTACAAGGTCCTTCCCGAGCGGGATAATGCCTTCCCGACCGGGAAGGAAGGTGCAAAAGCAAAGCCGTCTGTCTTGAGCTCTTCCCGACCGGGAAGGTGGCTTCCCGACCGGGAAGGGACCCTTCCCCACCGGGACCACCTCTTCCCGACCGGGAAGGTTCCAGTACAGGCCCGCGTCAACTTGTTTCATCTCCTTCACTCCTGTAACCCTATATATACCCCCCCCCCCTCTTGTATTAAGACACCATCTTATGTTATGCACTTCATATTAGACTAAACCCTAGATAATTTTAGCATAGATTAGTGTAGATTAGCCTTTAGATTATCGTTAATCCTAGATTAATGCTTGTAATTTGGGAATTCTTCAAGATCTTCACCAAGATTGACAACCTTGGATGTTTGTTTTGGGTTCTTCCATTTATGCAAGTTTTCTTCTTCTTTTCATCTTCTAGTTTGGTATAATCTCTTTTCCTTTCTCTTGTTTATTGTTTTATTAATCAAGTTTGAATCTTTGCTCTTGTAATTGTTCATAGCTCATAGTTCTTGTTAGTTTCTTCATGTTTGTTTTGATTGCTATGTTGAATCACCTTATTAGTGTTAGTTTTAGTATAGATATGTTAGAGTAGTATCTTGCTAGGGTTAGTAAGGTGATTAGGGTGTTAATTGGATGATTAAGGGATTGTTGGAGATGTTGGTGGAAGATTTGGGTTTCCTCTTGGTTTGATGCACACCACATGTTTGTTGAAATGCTTGAATGACTAGTATGTGCATATGCTTGTTTTTCTTGCTTTTCTCTTGTGGGTGATAGTTGTTTGTGGGTTCGGTTCCCTCACTACGTAGCGAGAGCCCGGTGAGGATGACCCCTAGGTCGGTCTAAGTAGCGAGAGCCCGGATTCGACCTAGGCCTATAGCGTGCTAGTAACCCCGTTTGTCATGTGTATCACCGAGACGGGTTTTAGGTGGAACCTCTAGGTGGGTCTAAGTTGCGAGAGCCCAGGCATTACCTAGATTACCCTACTACCTCCTTCACTCTAGTTCTCCCTTGACCATTCCGTTTCCCCTTTGACCCCGACCTAATCCTAGCCCGTTCTCCTTTGTTTGTTTCCTTGTTTTAGACCTTAGATTAGTCCATAGCCATCCCCCTTAGATTAGCTTGTCTCGAACCTAGTCCTAGACCGTAGCATACCCTACTCCGACCTCCCGTCCCTGTGGATTCGACCCAACTTACCCTAGCTACCTTAGATAGGTTAGCCGGTTTTGTTTGACGGTTGGGATTCACGACAAATCCTTCCCATCAAATTGGTGCCGTTGCCGGGGACGGCGTAGTTTAGACTTTTATTTGCTTAGTTGTGGACTTTGTTCTTGACTTTTGTGTTCTCTTCTCCTTGTGTATCTCCGTTCTCTTTC
Source organism: Agrostemma githago (assembly GCA_958450325.1). Taxonomy (NCBI): domain Eukaryota; kingdom Viridiplantae; phylum Streptophyta; class Magnoliopsida; order Caryophyllales; family Caryophyllaceae; genus Agrostemma; species Agrostemma githago. Next base: position 11,854,770 of record OY288250.1, on the reverse strand, counting down.
TTGTGTGCTATCCTCTCTTCCTAGTGCTTTTGAGGCACTAGGAAGAGAGGATAGCACACAAGAAAGAGAACGGAGATACAAGTGCTTTTGAGGCACTAGGATACTAACGTTTGCTCAAGTGCTTCTAGCTCATCCTAGGTACCAAAGCGACGTTATGGACATGGCTCGTCCAAGCTACCATCAACCATCACGGGACAACTTTGGGGCAAATGGCCAAGTCCCGAAATTTCACCAACCATATCAACCTCATCAACAATCTTATGAACGACCTCCTTATGGTTACCAAGAAATTTGTCAAGGATCATTCCAACATCCTAACAACTACCAAACACCCTCACATAACCCACAACCGAAAATCCCCGACTTCGAAACTTGTCAAATGTTGGTCCAAATGCAAAAGAGTCAACAAGAGGCGATAATGACATTGCAAAAGAGCCAACAAGAGACGATGACTTTAATGCAAAAGGGTCAACAAGTGATGATGACCTACATACAAGGGATTGAAAGGGAGCTCAAGGCCCTAATAGGAGTGCAAGATGCGCGCATCAATGCATTCATGGCTCATATCACGATGTCGGCCAATCGAGCTCCACAACATGTTGAGGAAGGTTCATTTGGGCATGAAGGTCGGGTGTCTCAACCCAATCTTGAAGCTACAAATGAAGAAGAGGGGGTCGATCAAGAGACCATTGTCGAGTGTTGCTTAGGTGGTGAAGATAGGGAGAGAATAGAGGAAGTTGAAGCTTCAAGGGTCGACAATGAGGAGGGATTTGAACATGACTATCAAGATAACTCTTGGGGAGCCAATGTGTTGGCGATAAAGTTGGATTTGTTTGATTTTCTTCGTGATGAACCGGATGTTGACAATCCAAACCCAAGTGAAGAGATGACCCCTCATGACCAACTAGACAAGGTGAGTGAAAAGGAGCGCAATACTTGGGAGAAAGAAGTAGATGCCTTGGAACTTGCCTTGTACGGGAAATTGGAGGATCCTAAAGCCTCCAATGAAGAAAAATTGATGCTTTCTCCTCCTCTACCGCACTCGATGTCTAGCCCTTTGTCTTGTGAGATGGTTGGTGAAGAGGATCCTTGTCGGGCGGGGGAAAAGAGTTCCACTCTCGACCCTGTAGAAGAAGCGACACCCTTAGGGTGTGATCTCCCACATCATGACACCGAGCACGACTCTAGACCACTATACCTACCGGATGGTCATAAGAGTCGTAGCTATGTTGGTTCCGAAGACCCGGAAGATCACGAGAACCCCGAGCGTAACGAAGATGATCGCTTCTTCCCTCCGACTTGGAAGCTCTTGAATGTAGCTTAATTGAAGATGTTGCTAGAGCATTTGACTTACTCCTTCGAGCTCTTGATGGCTATGGAGGTGTAGTTGGTGAGATTATCTTATTGTAAATATCTCTTTTCCTTTTCTTTTGTGCTTGTATTTGTGTTTATGTTTGTTTGTATAGTTTGGTTTCTAGTATTTGTTAGCCTTTGTGGAACTCTTGTTCATTTGGATTTTTGATGAGCGATGTGAGGGAGGGAATTTGATGTTGTATTTGAGTTCATTGTGATAGGTGTGAAGGAAAGGTGATTCCTAGAGGAGAGTAGATAATGATAGAGCTCGGACCGTGAGTATGGAAGTCGGTTTTTGAAGCTTCGGTGAAGCTTTTGGGGTTTTGGAGGTCAAGAAGACCCATCTCGGGCGGGAAGGGAGCTTCCCGACCGGGAAGGATGTGCCATCCCGACCGGGAAGGAGCCGTCCCGATCGGGATGGAGGTGCAAAAATTGGAGCTTGCTGGAGTGCCGTCCCGACCGGGAAGGTGGCTTCCCGACCGGGACGAGTGTGTCTTCCCGATCGGGACCATCCATCCCGACCGGGATGGTCTCTTTTCTCCTCTTTTGGCCTCTTCTTTGACATTTGAGCCCACCCAACCATTGTATACCCCCACCCAACCTTCCTACCCATCCTTGCTCATGTCATATGACCATTACACTTCATTTACATACCCTCACCTCATTTCTCTTCCCTTTACACCGAGTTTCACATCGAATCCTACCCCCCTCAAACCATTACTACCTCAACCATGAGGTATTATCGAGAATGAAGAGGAATAGGAAGGATGAAGACTAGCTATGTGCTTACATTGATCATCGAGACGATGGAGTGAGTGAGTTGCCAACCATTCGGTATGGCAACTATCCTTTCTTTTCCGTCTTTTATGGCTTATCTCCCTTTGCATGTTCCCCTTTCCCTTATTTTGTGTCATGGTGGCCTTCGAGGCCTTGGTATATGTTGCTCCCGACTCTCGATGATGTGATTACATCGAGAGTCATTTCAAAATCCAAAAATTTACAAGTTTTTCACCCCTTTTGTTGGATTTAGTCGGATTTAGGCGGAATCCGGGTTAGGTGACTTGATTACACCTAGCCCTCCCCTCCCATTTCCTTTTATTTCCTTCTTTTTATTTTCTTCCCCCATCCATATCTTTTTCTCGTCTCGGCCCATGGTGACTTGACTACACCCCGGCCGGACACATTCTACCCTTTTCTTCACCTTATTTTTGATTTTTAGCTTTATTTTCGTAGTTTCTTTTCTTTTTCTTTTGTCTCTCCGCACACTACGACCGAGGATGAGGACATGGCTCGGTTTAAGTGTGGGGGAGCGATATTCTAGTATAGTTTAGTTTATTTTCTTAGTTTTTCCGAAAAAATCTTCAAAAACCCTAAAAATTTGAAAAATTTCACAAAAATCAAAAAGATTTTCTTTTGTGTCTTTTCCTTTTTGTGTCGTTATGTCGTATTTTGTTGTGCGTGCTTTGCCCCCCCTTTTCTCCTTATAGGTTGCCTAATCGCCGTTAGCTTTGGTGAGCTTTCAAGACTTCCGGTAACATCTCTTCATCCCTTTTTCCTTCTTTGCTTCTTGTGAGTTTGGAGGAGATTTGTGATGATGTGTGCTCGGGAGGAGCTTTGTAAAGATTGTGGTGGATTTGGAGACTTGTTTGAAGATCGGGGTGGTGTTTGTTTTGTTTATGTGTTGTTTCTCCTTGTTTTGTTTTGTTTTGTCTCTTTTTCTTTCATTTTCGTTGTGTCTTTGTTTTGTGTTGTGTTGTGTATCATGTGTGTAAAACATTTTCGAAAACCCGGTTTAGAGGCTAGTGCGCGAGTGTCTACTTTCTCTTTCTAGTAGTATAAATCGAGTCTTGGACTTTAGCCTAGTAGAATGACCCTAAATCAATGAGTTCGTTGGTCCTTTACCTTGAGTCCACCTAGCTTACTAGGGATTTACTACGGGATTTGCACTTTTGACCATTATGACCACCCACGGTGTGAAAAGGCCTTGGTCACCGAGTCTCGTCCCTTAGGTGACCGTGTCTAGGATCGTTTGATTAGTCCAAGTTCCCCCCTTTTTTTGAGTATGAAGGGAAGACGTCGTCCCGACATACCCATTCACCTACCTCCTTCACATAACCACACAAATAAAATGCAATTTATTGAATTCTCTCTTTCTCAATTGTCAAGAAATGCCAAAAAAGACAAATATTGCCAAAAAGGGCAAAGAAAAGAAAAGAAAGAAAATGAAAGAAATAAAAGAGTGAAGAAAAAGAAAAGGCACAAAAGCCAAAAAGAAAATAGAAAAGAAGAAAAAGAATGGCATGGCAAAACAAAGGGCAAAAATGCAAAAGAAAAGAGAAAATGCCAAAAGAAAACCCAATTCACAAAAATAATCCCAACATCTCAAAATAAGTCTTTTTCCGACTTCTGCCGTGAAGAGCCTACCAAAGGACCGAGTCCCTAGGAAGGATGATAGCGGTAATGGTCGGTCTTCCCTCACTTTGCATATATTTCCACCTTTTTACTTGGACTAGTTAGGCGGTTTCGGGCATGGGACGACCCTCTTGGCTCACGCTAAAGGGGGCGGGGTCTCATTTACCTACAGTGTCGACTAACACCGTGGTTTCTTACTTTCCACTCCGCCGATCATCCCGTAGTACGTTTTTTTTGAAAGTTAGGAGGACCTAGGTAAGTTACCAACGTTTTTATTGCTTTATCGTCATACTATTAGGGTTTAGTTCACCTTGGTTTGTATTGCTAGCTTGGGAACGTTGTCACTTACCTCGAGTCCTAAACCGGTGTTTTATTCACCGCTTTTTTGAGGGAAGCGGTATTTGTTTTTCTTTTGGGTGCAACCGATTATGTGTTTGTTTGTGTGTTTCTTTGTTTGTGTGTTTCTTTGTTTGTGTGTTTGGTGTCCGGTTGCATCCACAGTTTTGTCGCAAGACCCTACTTGCCTTGCGGGGTGCACTTCTCCTCTAAGTGTACTCGCGTGAGTTGAAGGGGCGTAGGGTGCACTAATACCCACTCGGATAGTTTAGTATTTAGTATGTGCTTACTAGAGGGCGAGTAAGGGTTAAGTGTGGGGGAGTTGATAAGTGTCATTTGTAGTGCCTATTTTGTAGTGTTTTGGTCCCATTTTCCTTGTGGAATCGCTCCTTGGGAGCGGTTTATTGGCTACTTATGCTTCCTTTAGTTCGTTTCAGGTTCCCGAGACCGATTTGGAAGAGTTGGAGCGATTCCGACTCGATACATACACATTTTGGAGCCAACGGAGTAAAGGAACGATGATTCGATGCCTTGGAATCGACCCCGAGACCTTGGGACCCAATCCCGAGCCTCCGAGACCCTATCCCGAGTCCCGAGAATTGATGGGAAGCACATGAGAAGCAAGGAGGGACCAAAAAGATCTTAAAAGAGGCCTACAAGGTCCTTCCCGGGCGGGATAATGCCTTCCCGACCGGGAAGGAAGGTGCAAAAGCAAAGCCGTCTGTCTTGAGCTCTTCCCAACCGGGAAGGTGGCTTCCCGACCGGGAAGGGACCCTTCCCGACCGGGACCACCTCTTCCCGACCGGGAAGGGTCCAGTACAGGCCCGCGTCAACTTGTTTCATCTCCTTCACTCTTGTAACCCTATATATACCCCCCTCTTGTATTAAGACACCATCTTATGTTATGCACTTCATATTAGACTAAACCCTAGATAATTTTAGCATAGATTAGCATAGATTAGTGTATATTAGCCTTTAGATTATCGTTAATCCTAGATTAATGCTTGTAATTTGGGAATTCTTCAAGATCTTCACCAAGATTGACAACCTTGGATGTTTGTTTTGGGTTCTTCCATTTATGCAAGTTTTCTTCTTCTTTTCATCTTCTAGTTTGGTATAATCTCTTTTCCTTTCTCTTGTTTATTGTTTTATTAATCAAGTTTGAATCTTTGCTCTTGTAATTGTTCATAGCTCATAGTTCTTGTTAGTTTCTTCATGTTAGTTTTGATTGCTATGTTGAATCACCTTATTAATGTTAGTTTTAGTATAGATATGTTAGAGTAGTATCTTGCTAGGGTTAGTAAGGTGATTAGGGTGTTAATTGGATGATTAAGGGATTGTTGGAGATGTTGGTGGAAGATTTGGGTTTCCTCTTGGTTTGATGCACATCACATGTTTGTTGAAATGCTTGAATGACTAGTATGTGCATATGCTTGTTTTTCTTGCTTTTCTCTTGTGGGTGATAGTTGTTTGTGGGTTCGGTTCCCTCACTACGTAGCGAGAGCCCGGTGAGGATGACCCCTAGGTCGGTCTAAGTAGCGAGAGCCCGGATTCGACCTAGGCCTATAGCGTGCTAGTAACCCCGTTTGTCATGTGTATCACCGAGACGGGTTTTAGGTGGAACCTCTAGGTGGGTCTAAGTTGCGAGAGCCCGGGCATTACCTAGATTACCCTACTACCTCCTTCACTCTAGTTCTCCCTTGACCATTCCGTTTCCCCTTTGACCCCGACCTAATCCTAGCCCGTTCTCCTTTGTTTGTTTCCTTGTTTTAGACCTTAGATTAGTCCATAGCCACCCCCCTTAGATTAGCTTGTCTCGAAACTAGTCCTAGACCGTAGCATACCCTAGTCCGACCTCCCGTCTCTGTGGATTCGACCCGACTTACCCTAGCTACCTTAGTTAGGTTAGCCGGTTTTGTTTGACGGTTGGGATTCACGACAAATCCTTCCCATCAAAGAGTATACCATGGAGCAAGATACTTATTATGCCCTTGAGGAGTCCATTGTCGGGAATTCGGAAATGGATGCGATGGAATATACTCTAGCTATGGACTCAATCTTGAAGCAATGCACCACAAGGTCACTAGAAAGCTTGGCCGAGGAAGGGTAATATGAGGAGAGATCTACGCCTCCTCAAGTGGAGTTGAAACCTCTTCCCTCATCTCTTAAATATGCTTTCTTAGGTCCTAATTAGTCATACCTCGTTATTGTCAATAGTGCACTTAATGACCATCAAGTACATGACTTGTTGGAAGTTTTGAGAAAATATAGAGAAGTCATTGGGTACACTATTGATGATATTCGTGGTATTAGTCCCGCCTTATGCTCTCATCGTATACTCTCGGAAGATGAGAGCACCTCATCCATTGAGCGTCAAAGACGTCTCAATCCGACCATGGCCGAGGTGGTGAGGAAGGAGGTGCTAAAACTCCTTGATGCTAATATCATTTATCCAATCTCGGATAGTAAGTGGGTGAGTCCCGTTCATGTCGTCCCTAAGAAAGGTGGGACGACGGTTGTCAAGAATGATAAAGGAGAATTAGTGTCTACTAGGCCAATTACCGGGTGGCGCATGGTTATAGATTACCGTCAACTCAACAAAGCCACCCGGAAAGACCATTTCCCCCTCCCCTTTATAGACCAAATGTTAGAACGCTTGGCCAAACATTCTTACTTTTGTTATTTGGATGGATTTTCGGGATTTTTCAAAATCCCGATCCATCCCGATGATCAAGAGAGGACTACATTCACTTGCACTTACGGGGTATACGCTTACCGTCGTATGCCCTTTGGGTTATGTAATGCGCCGAGCACGTTCCAACGTTGCATGATATCTATTTTTTCCGATTTTGTGGAAAAGACCCTTGAAGTATTTATGGATGATTTCTCCGTTGTAGAGTTTTCTTTTGAAAATTGTTTGGAAAACCTTGATATGATCCTACAACGGTGTAAGGAAACCGGGCTTAAACTAAATTGGGAAAAATGTCACTTTATGGTGACGGAGGGGATAGTCTTAGGCCGTGTAGTGTCTAATAGGGGAATAGAAGTTGATAGGGCGAAGGTCGAGGCCATTGAAAAATTGCCTCCACCTAGTAACGTTAAGGGGATTCGTAGCTTTCTTGGTCATGCGGGGTTTTACCGCCGCTTCATTAAAGATTTTTCCAAGATAGCTAGGCCCTTAACGAAACTCCTCGCCAAGGATGCTCCTTTTATCATGACTAATGCTTGTCTTGATGCTTTTGATAGGTTGAAGAATGCTCGGCCCCTATAATCCAACCACCGGATTGGAGTATCCCCTTCGAGCCCATGTGCGATGCAAGCGATTTTGCCATTGGAGCGGTTTTGGGACAAAGGAAAGAAGGCAAACTCCATGCTATACATTATGCGAGCAAAACATTAGACTCCGCTCAAGCAAACTACACCACTACCGAGAAGGAGCTTCTAGCGGTGGTGTACTCCATGGAGAAATTCCGATCTTATCTTGTAGGATCGAAGGTTATTGTCCACACCGACCATTCGGCTCTAAAGTATCTCATGGCCAAGAAAGATTCCAAGGCTCGTTTACTCCGTTGGGTTTTACTCCTCCAAGAGTTCGATATTGAAATCCGGGACAAGAAGGGAACGGAAAATATGGTCGCCGACCATTTATCTCGTCTAGTGCTTGATGATCGTGATCCGGAAATTCCTATCGACGATTCTCTTCGAGATGATCATCTATTAGCCCTATCAATGGTAGAAGCCCCATGGTATGCCGATTTCGTGAATTATATAGTGTCGGGAATTGTGCCCCAAGACTACGACTCTCACAAGAAGAAGAAATTCTTCCATGATGTTAAGCAATTTCATTGGGAGGATCCCAACTTATACAAATCATGTGCCGACGGGTTATTCCGGAGATGTGTACCTTATGATGAAGTCAAGTCCATTATAATGCATTGTCATGACATGCCTTGTGGCGGCCACGCAAGCTCGATGAAGACATCCGCAAAGATCCTACAATGCGGATATTATTGGCCCACCATCTACCATGACGTAGCCGCCTACGTCAAGAGTTGTGACAAATGTCAAAGGAGCGGGAACATATCAAGGCGACATGAGATGCCACTACAATATATGCTCGAGGTCGAGATTTTCGATGTATGGGGAATAGATTACCAAGGTCCTTTCCCCTCCTCTTGTGGGAACGAGTATATCTTAGTGGCGGTAGATTATGTGAGTAAGTGGGTTGAGGCAATCCCCACTAAAACTTGTGATGCGAAATCGGTGATGAAACTCTTGAGCAAGATTATATTCCCTAGATTTGGAGTCCTGAGGGTCTTGATTAGTGATCGGGGTACTCACTTCCTTGAGAGAACATTGGCCACCATGCTCAAGAAATATGGGATTCAACACAAGAAGAGTCTTGCATATCATCCGCAAACAAATGGACAAGCGGAAATTTCCAATCGTGAAATCAAGGCGATTCTTGAGAAAACGGTCAACCGGTCGAGGAAGGATTGGGCATTGAAAATTGATGAAGCTCTATGGGCATATCGCACGGCCTTCAAGACTCCCATCGGAACTTCCCCATTCCATCTCATATATGGAAAAGCTTGTCATCTTCCCGTTGAGATGGAACACAAGGCATATTGGGCGATAAAGCATCTCAACTTGGATATGAAGAAAGCGGGTGAAAAGAGACTACTCGACCTAAATGAGCTTGATGAATTCCGTCTCCATGCATATTAAAATGCAAAGATCTACAAAGAGAAGACTAAAAAGTTTCATGACAAGAACTTGGTACGAAGGGAATTCAAAGGAGGCGAGTTAGTTCTCCTCTTCAATTCAAGATTGAGGTTATTCCCGGGGAAGCTCAAGTCAAGGCGGTCGGGACCGTTCAAGGTTGTAAGAGTATTCCCTTATGGTTCGGTGGAGATCAAGGGGAATGAAGAAACATTCAAGGTCAATGGTAGCCGACTCAAGCACTATTTTGTCGGCCAACCAATTCAAAGAGAAATTGCTTCACTCAAATTCAACTAATCTCATTCATTAAGGATATTATTAGTGTATATTCTCTCCAACTTCTTTCGGTCGAGCCAACGACCTTAAACAAAGGCGCTTCGAGGGAGGCAACCCCGATTCTTGACACTTTTCTACTTCTTCTTCTTCTTCATTGGATTTTCTTGAAGGAGCACTTTTGTGACGAATTATATCGTCTTTGGAGCTTGATTAAGGGTTTGGTGCATCTTGGGGTGGATTTGGAGGGCCAAAAATCGAAAAAATGAGAAAACAAGGGCAGATCGAGTTACGCACAATCCACCGTGCGTAACTCATGCAGGAGAGTCAAACCGTGCGTATTGGACCGTGCGTAACGGTCTGACCGTGCGTAAATAAAATAAAATAAATAATATTAATAAAACACGGTCTACCCTACCCGACCCCCCCTTCCTATCATACTACCCCACTATTATTATTATTATTATTATTATTATTATTATTATTATTATTATTATTATTATTATTATTATTATTATTATTATTATTATTATTATTATTATTATTATTATTATTATTATTATTATTATTATTATTATTATTATTATTAATATTACTATTATTATTATTATTATTACTATTATTATTATTATTATTATTATTATTATTATTATTATTATTATTAATATTACTATTATTATTATTACTATTACTATTATTATTATTATTATTATTATTATTATTATTATTATTATTATTATTATTATTATTATTATTATTATTATTATTATTATTATTATTATTATTATTATTATTATTATTATTATTATTATTATTATTATTATTATTATTATTATTATTATTATTATTATTATTATTATTATTATTATTATTATTATTATTATTATTATTATTATTATTATTATTATTATTATTATTATTATTATTATTATTATTATTATTATTATTATTATTATTATTATTATTATTATTATTATTATTATTATTATTATTATTATTATTATTATTATTATTATTATTATTATTATTATTATTATTATTATTATTATTATTATTATTATTATTATTATTATTATTATTATTATTATTATTATTATTATTATTATTATTATTATTATTATTATTATTATTATTATTATTATACTACCTAAACAACCACAATAACCACAAACCAATCTTCATCTTCCCCAACTCCCATCTTCATACCTTCAAACAATCTCCATTAAACCCCCATTAAACCTTCAACCTAATATTCTCATAAATCCTTCAAAATCAACCCAAATCCCCCAATTTTTGCACCATTCTCTTCCTTATTATTTCCTATTCACTCCATACTATACAAAACCAAGCATAAACAACAAAACTTCACCATCACCAAATTCTTAGATCTGTTTTTTAGCCATTTATACACCTTCAAATCGACCCATCTTTTGAAGAATGGCTGTTTGAACCGTGCTGATTATTTTGAGACCCTCCTTGATTGATTCCGGGTTGAACACGGATTGAAGACGGGCTAGAAACGAATTTCTTTGTCTATACATCAGGTTAGTATCCATCAATGGCCCCAAAACGACCATTTTCATCAGGTATGGATGCTCCTTCTTCTTCTAATCCCGTCCTTTTTCGACAACCTGTGAATCAATACAAATATAAGCATGAAAATGTGAGTTTCCGCACTGAAAAACAACGGACAAAATACAAGGCACTTCTAAAATTACCATTTGACCCCACTCGGTTTTTCCACCGAGAAACCACCGTAGCTATGGGAATTGATGGTGAATTAGAAGTTTTGCTCGCTAGGTTTAATTGTCCGATTGGGTTTATGCATGCTTATTCCTACCAATCCTTAACCTGTGAATTCTTTGCTACACTTTCGACCGAGACTGATAAGTGTGGTTTGTAGTGCCTATTTTGTTGTGTTTTGGTCCCATTTCCTTGTAGAATCGCCCCTTGGGAGCGGTTTAGAGGCTTCTTATGCTTCCTTTAGTTCGTTTCAGGTTCCCGAGACCGATTTGGAAGAGTTGGAGCGATTCTGACTCGATACACACACATTTTGGAGCCAACGGAGTAGAGGAACGATGACTCGATGCCTTGGAATCGACCCCGAGACCTCGGGATCCAATCCCGAGATTCCGAGACCCGATACCGAGTCCCGAGAATCGACGAGAAGCCCATGAGAGACAAGGAGGGACCAAAGAGCTCTTAAGGGAGGCCGACAAAGACCCATCCCGTTCGGGATGGCCTCATCCCGTTCGGGATGAAGGAAGCATAAAGCATGGCTAGTGTGAGCCCATCCCGATCGGGAAGGTCCATCCCGACCGGGAAGGATGGCCCATCCCGATCGGGACCAACTCATCCCGACCGGGATGAGCCCAGTTCAGCCCGCATTGTTTCCTTTCTCCTCCTTTCATTTGTAACCCTATATATACTCTTCCCTTGTTATGTAAAGCTTATGCACTTCATATTAGACTAAACCCTAGATTATTTTAGCATAGATTAGCATAGATTAGTGTAGATTAGTCTTTAGATTATCGTTAATCCTAGATTAATACTTGTAATTTGGGAATTCCTCAAGATCTTTACCAAGCTTGACAAACTTGGATGTTTGTTTTGGGTTCTTCCATTTATGCAAGTTTTCTTCTTTCTTTCATCTTCTAGTTTGGTATAATCTCTTTTCCTTTCTCTTGTTTATTGTTTTATTAATCAAGTTTGAATCTTTGTTGTTTGGATTGTTCATAGTTAATAGTTCTTGTTAGTTTCATTATGTTTGTTTTGATTGTTGTTTTGGTTCATCTTATTAGTGTTAGTTTTAGTATAGATATGTTAGAGTAGTATCTTGCTAGGGTTAGTAGGGTGATTAGGGTGTTAATTGGATGATTAAGGGTTTTTTGGAGATGTTGGTGGAAGATTTGGTTTTCCTCTTGGTTTGGTGCACATCACATGTTTGTTGAAATGCTTGATTGACTAAGTATGTGCATATGCTTGTTTTTCTTGCCTTTCTCTTGGTGGTGATAGTTGTTTGTGGGTTCGGTTCCCTCACTAAGTTGCGAGAGCCCGGTGAGGACGACCCCTAGGTCGGTCTAAGCTGCGAGAGCCCGGATTCGACCTAGGCCTATAGCGTGCTAGTAACCCCGTTTGTCATGTGTATCGCCGAGACGGGTTTTAGGTGAAACCTCTAGGTGGGTCTAAGTTGCGAGAGCCCGAGCATTACCTAGATTACCCTACTACCTCATTCACTCTGACTCTTCCTTGACCATTCCATTACCCCTTTGACCCCGACCTAATCCTAGCCCGTTTTCCTTTGTTTGATTTCTTGCCTTAGACCTAGCTTAGTACTAGTCTCCCCCTCCTTAGAATAGCTTGTCTCGAACCTAGTCCTAGACCGTAGCATACCCTAGTCCGACCTTCCGTCCCTGTGGATTCGACCCGACTTACCCTAGCTACCCTAGTTAGGTTTTGCCGGTTTTATTTGACGGTTGGGATCCACGACAAATCCCACCCATCAGAGACCTCGGGTCCAAATCCTTCCATATCATTCCAACTCTTAGGTAACCAAGTTACCTTGAGTTTAGACCAATTAGCCCAATTTCTCGGCATAAATTTCATCCATCGTGCCCCGGGAAAGGCCTCCCGAAAGTCCGCCGTGCTTAAGGAAAGGGAAGAGTTTTGGGAGGAGATATCTAGGAGCGGTAAAGCCTATGAGGCTAGGGCTACAACCCTTAGTGAGGTGAAGAATCCCGTTCTCCGATACGTATTGCGCCTTTTCTCGAATATCCTCATAGGCCCGTATGAATCCCACCACCGGGTTAGTGCTTTAGCGTGTCAATCGCTCATGGAGGTCTTGACCCATCGGGCCCTATCCGTGGATTTTACTAAGGCCGTCGTCATGCACCTTTACTCCATGACCCTAAGCAACCCTCCAACGGTAGTGGGTGGAGGCCTAGTGACTTTGATAGCCCAAGGATTAGGCATAAACCGAGAACCGGAACCTCGAGCTTTGGGTGGGACCTACATTGACCTTGATTACCTTTGGTCTTCCATCAAACCCGTCTCAATTAATGGGATAAACCGAATTCGATTCTACATAACCCAACTTCGATTCATCTTACTACCGGATCCACCTCATGTCACAATTCATAGACGGGAAAATTGGGGAATGCCTCTTCTAATGAATGAATACACTCGCAAAAACATTCATGTCGATTGGGACCCGGCCAATTATGGCCACGACCCCTCCCGCATTATTTACGAGACCGAGGACATTGAGGAGGAAGATAAGGGTCGAATTCTAGAGCCACCTCGCCCATCTTTGCATCAACCCGGCCCATCTTCGTCGAATGCCGGTCAACAATCCGGCTATGGCCAACCACCACCATTTGGGTTTGGGCAAGGTTATCAACAATCGGGCTATGCCCCTTGGGACATGTCCGCCTTTAGTGCCCAAATCACCTCACTCTCGGACCTTGTGACCTCCAACCACGAGGAGAACCGTAGGTCCATCGAGGAACTCCGCACAACATCCCGACAACAACATGAGGAAGCAATGGGATCAATTAACCGAATTGAGAATTCGGTCAATTCTTTTTTTGAAAGCTTCTATTCTCGTTTTCCCCCTCCCCAATGAACTTCATGACAAGGTTTAAGTGTGGGGAGGTGGCTTTAGGTTGTGTTGGTGGTCGTTGAGGAGTAGAGTGGTTGTTTTGTACGGTAAGATGTGGGTGAAAGTGGTGATGTGGAAGAGGGGGGTGATGTGAATGGGAAGGTGAGTGTAGTGATGTTGGGTGAAAGTTTATGCTAGAGGATGCGGTGGAATCTTGATACTTTGTTAGTGAGGAATGATGAGAGTAAGACTATTGCTCCCGGAAATTCGGTAATGTGATTACACCGAATTTCCATTTTCGAAAAATCCAAAACTATTGCTCCCGGATTTTTGGTGACGTGATTATACCGAAAATCCTTTGAAAAATCCAAAGGTTTTGCTCCCGGTTCTTTAGTGACTTGATTACACTAAAGCACCACTTGAAAATCCAAATTTTTACTTATTCATTTTATTTTCTTTCATTTTCTCTTAGATTTTCTTAGTTTTTTTTTATTTTTTTTATTTTTTTTTATTTTATTTTCCCTTAGTCTTTTCCCTAGCTCTTTCTATTTTCTTACTTCTTTCCATCTTGCATTTTGCATTGAGGACAATGCAAGGTTCAAGTGTGGGGAGGAGTCTTAGCTTAGCTCTTTTCAAAAATTGAAAAACCATAAAAATTTCAAAAATCTCAAAAATCCAAAAATATTTTGTTTCTAGTTTAATTTTGAGTAGCTAGTTTATTCTAGTTTAGTTTGTGTGTATATATTTTTGTTTCTCGTGTTGTTTCCCTTTTTCCCTTGTGTAGGTAAACGACCCATCGGACGCCAAAAATCAAAATCCAAGGTAGATGGATGAAGCCGCTCCGGTATATTCTTTCCACCTTATTCTCTTTCCTTGCATTTATTGAAGGAGGATGGGATTTTGATTGTATTGGAGGTTCTTGGATGAACATTTGGGTTGTTGGTTGTTTGCTTACTTGTGGAAATTGGTTCATTTGTGTTTTGTTTTATTTGTTTTCTTTATTTTCGTGCGTTTAACGTCTAGTTTAGTGTGTCTTAGAGTAGTGTAAAATTTTTCGAAAACCTAGTCTTGAAACCTATTTTTGGAAGTCTACATTCTCTTATTAGTTTTACCTACCTTGATGTAGGACTCGAATCTAGTAGAATAGCTTTAAAATACTAGGTTTACCGACATTCTAGCTTAGGTCCACCCTTCCTACCAAATAGATTACTCGGGGGTTTGCATTTGACCATTTTGATCCCCCGTGGTGTGAAAACTCCTTGGTTACCGTGTCTCGTGTTCCTAGGTGACCTTTATTCTTTATGACCGTTTATATAATCCGAGTCTATCCATCAAATATCACAAAAACTTTCCACAATAATTTTTGCCTTTTGCTTTTGGTGATATTACATGATGCTTCCCCACTTCTTCAAAAAAAAAAAAAAAATAGAAAAAAAAAGAAAGAAAAGAAGAAGAAGAATTTGAAAAGAAAACAAGGGGAGAAAGAAATGAAAAACTATGAAAATCGAAAAAAAAAATCACCACACATCAAAATAAATAAATTTTCCGTTGATTTGGGGAGCCATCGTGAAGGGCCTACCGAAGGACCGAGTTCCTAAGGAAGGAAGATAGCGGTGGTGAACCGGTCATTGGAACTATCATTTTTCTATTTTCATTATTACTTGGATTATTTGGTCATATTGAGTTTTGGGACGATCCTTCTCTTTATCTCATAAAGAGGTCGAGGCACACTTACCTACAGTGTTTTATAACGCCACGGTTCTACCTTTCCACGCCATCTTACGCCCTCTTTGTAGTTTATTTGGAAGGTTGGGAGGAAATTCGCTAGAGTATCGATGTTCATAGTAATTTATAGCTATAGTATTAGATTTTTGTCCATGTCTTGTAGGTTAACTAGTTTGAGAATGTTAGTTTTCGTAATAGGTGGATGATTAGTGCTTTTCCCCGCCGTCTTGATGAGGGTGACGGTGTTTTCCTTTTTGTGATGCAAACATGTCTTGTATTTGTGTGCTTAATTGATTGTTTGTGTCAAAAGTTTTGTGCAAGACCCAACTCGAGGACGAGTAAATGCCTTTGCTTGTCTTTGCCTTTGTCGCGTTTACTCGAGGACGAGTAAATGTCTAGTGTGGGGAGGTTGATAACTCCGTTATTCACCGTATTTATACACACTTTTGACGCTTATTCAGCCTCAATTAATCGTGTTTTCATTGGCATTTTGGCCCTTCTTGTCTATCTTTTGTGTTACGCGGGTTTTTGTGTTTTCTCTTTGTTTTTAGGCGTTTTCGTATCGAAAGTGGTGAAACCCGAGAGCACCTGAGTAAAATGAAGCTTGTGGACCGAATTCGAGCCTAGACAAGCGCATAGAAGACCAAAAACGGGAAAGTATAAGAGAAGAGAGTTACGCACGATGCACCGTGCGTAACCCATGCAGGAGGGTCACACCGTGCGTTTTGGACCGTGCGTAACGGTCCGACCGTGCGCAACTCCAGCTTTATATTTTTCCCCTGTTTTTGGCCCGGTTTTGTGTAACCTAATTAGAACTATAAATACTCGATTTTATCATTTCTACCAACAGCTTTTCATTACAGTAGTTTCATATTTTGAATTCTTGGGGTTTTAGAGAGGGTTTGTAGTCCTTTGAAGATCTTCATCTTCCTTATTGTCCAAGATTCAAGCTTTTTATAATTATTATTATTTCTTCTTCTTAATCTCTCCATTCTCCTTTAAGTGGGTAATTTTTACTTCCTCTGTCTTAATTTCATTTTGTTATCTTTTCTTTTTCTTAGTTTAACTTAGTTCATGTTATCTTTGTTTGTTATTCTAGTTTGCAATTAATTTAGTTTCTTCTTCCACTTTGTCCATGCTTGTGGGTTTGTTTATGATAGAAATAGAATTTCCCAACTAGAATTCCCCCAATTTGACCACTTTTACATAATTGGTAGTACAATTCAATTTGCAACAATGTTCATAGTTAAAGACTCCACCTTTATGCTTAATTCCACCAACTTAGCCATGATTAGTGAGTAGTCACCCACTAAGGGTCGATGAAGCCTAAATTCACCTAAATTGTGCCTCTTGTATGTTTTGTATTGATTGAATTGGGTAATTGGGTGAAGTGGTGTTGAGGATTTTGGATTGCCTTGGTTTAGGAGTTTGAGACGGTCCCAATCCCTTGGTCATCAATGGGAGTCGATTAGGATGGGTAACCGGTTTAACCCTCTATCTTACCTTACCGTACTAAATCGAACACGGGAGTGGTGTCTAGCGTGGTATCCTTCACACTAGTATGCATGCCTTTTTGACTTGAATCGGTTTGGGATTTATCACGGGAGTGACCCTCGGATTTGACTTAGGGATTCCGCCTTACGAACCCGGGAGGGAGGTAAACGGGAAATTAAGCCGGACACGAACCCGGGAGGGAGGTGGCCGACCTAGACGATACAACTTTGCCCTTAATCCCGACTCCATCAATACTAGATATACTTTGGTGCGATTTAGGTGGATTGAAGCGACATCGTTCCCTAGTCCTTTTTATTCTTGATTAAGCGTTATTTTCCTAGTTATCATCTTTTCTTATTTTAGTTTCATTTTCTTTTTAGTCATTCTTTATCTTAGTTAATATCTATTCATCTAGTTTTAGTCCACCATCACTCATTTCTATCGACTTAGATAAACAATTAGGATTGAAACGACTAGGAATCACCACACTCCTTGTGGACCGACCCTTTCTAGTGCAACGATTATATCGTGCGCTTGCGAGGTAATTAAAACTCCAACAAGTTTTTGGGGTTTTTTTTGTAGGGAGAGCCGGGAGATTTTTTTCTAGTGAGAATTTGTACAATTGCTTGATTAGTTACGTGCAGTATTAGTTATCATTTATTATACGAATTTGGTTTTTATCATCTATACAACTATATATCATCTAATACAAATTATTTTGGTCATGTCCTTTTGTACTACGTCTGCCGCTCCTCCGATCAGTTTTCTGCCGGAATCTGCCGTTCTGTGTCGCTGCTGCTGGGGTTTTTTCCGCTGCTGTTGCTGTTGGGTTTCTTCCGGGATTCTGCTGCCGGGGTCTTTGTCGGCAGGTCGTTTTTCGGCTCTCTGACTCCTGGTGGACAGTGGGTCTCCCACAGCTTCTCACCTTCTCTGTTCCCTGCCGGAATCGGGTCGGTTTTCTGCTGCTCCTTTGTCTGGTTGCTGCGTTTTGTGTGGTTTCTTTTTTTCCGTTGTTATTCCTTCCTTCGTGTTGCTGCGTTTCTGTTGTCTTGCTGCCGGAACCGGGTCTCCTTATTTTTTGTCTTTCCTGTTTTCTTGGTTTGTTTTTGGTTCGGGGGTTGTCCGTGTTGGTGGTGTTTGTGGTCTTGGTGGCGGATTGTTGCTAGGCGCTTCGTCCCGCGTTTCTCCTTTCGTGTCTTGCCGATTCTTTATCTCGGGAATCGCGCGTTTCCATTGCCCCTTCGTTGGTCTTTCTGAGTGTTGTGACAATAATGGGAAGGGTCTGGTTAAAACCTCCATGATCATCCACCTCCGAAGTCGACATGGCCTTGGAGAGGCTCAGGTAACTACGCGTTAAGCCCTTTCCTCTGATTTATCTATTTTTTCTGAGGCTGAGGTTACCCTTAAGCGTATGAGTCTTTAGCTTTGTGGGGTTTGCTTTACTACACGTTCTCTTTCTGCCAAGTGTCGGCACGGGTCGGGGTCTGATTTTGTTGCACCCCCTGATTGGGGTGACGGAGTTGCTCGTTTTTTTGTTTATGGCATCCCTCGGCCGCTCGCTCCATCTTCGTCTCCTGGCGATGTTGTGGGGCCTGTTGGGTTGGGTTGTCCTGACGTGGCTTCTCTGGATCGCTTGTTGTCGGTAGGGGTGCACACTGTGAAATCTATCCCTCCCAGATGTCGCCTTGGGTTTTATAGGATCTTTAGGGGGGCCCTTGATGCTGTGGCTGACTCCCCTGATAATCTTTCTCGCTGGGTTAGCTTGCTTATTTTACCTCTCTATGTACTTAAGTCTTTTTCCCCCAGGAGTAACCTTGAGTGTAGAGCTGTCGTGAAGCGCCAACGTCAGGAGGAGTGTATTACCAGTGCCATTCGTACTTGGGGTGCCCCTGGTGGTATTGCTCTGCTTCTGCAGGAGACCTTAGCTGAGGAGGGTCCTTTTCTTCGTTTGGAGGAGGACATTGACTCTAGTGAGGTTAACTTGCGGCAGTGTCGGCGGAAGATTTGTGATGGTCATTACGCTGCCGCTGTCCGGGTGCTTTCTTCGTCTGGCGTTGCCCCTTACTCGGCCGATACTCTACAGGCTTTGAAAGACAAGCACCCCACTATTCCGCCCCCTTCCTTGCCGCCTTTGCCTGCCGCTCACCCACAGCTCATTGCGTCCACGACCGTCGTGTTGGATATGATCAGGAGTTTTCCGCGTGGCACTTCTTGTGGACGGGACGGTTTTCGTGCCCAACATCTTCTAGATTGTTTGAGCGGGGCCGCGGTGGCTATCTCGGATGATCTGATCACCTCTATCACTAGGGTGGTTAACCTGTTTCTCGAGGGCAGATGCCCGTAGGTTCTCAGTGAGTACATCGCCAGTGCCCCGTTCACCCCGCTTGTTAAACCAGGTGGTGGGGTCTGTCCTATTGCTGTGGGCACGGTTTGGAGACGCCTTGTCTCTAAGGTTGGGGCTACTCTGATTGGGTCGTCGGTGTGTGGTTTTTTTGAGGGCCTCCAGTTTGGGGTCGGGGTTTCCGGTGGAGGAGAGGCCATTCAGCATGCCTTGAATTGGTTTATTGAGGATCGTGGTAGTGATGTGGGCCTTTCAATGCTTTTGGTCGACTTCCAGAATGCTTTTAATTTGGTTGACCGGGAGATCATGTTGCGTGAGGTTCGGCGTTGTTGCCCTGTTCTTTCCCGCTGGGTCGAGTTTCGCTACTCTCGGTCTGCCAGGCTTTTCTACGGGGAGCACAGCCTTTGGTCTTGTCAGGGGGTCCAGCAGGGTGACCCTTTGGGTCCTCTTCTTTTCGCTTTGGTCTTGCATCCCTTGATTTGTAAGATCCGAGACTCTTTTCCCTTGAGCTTGCAGGCTTGGTACTTGGACGACGGCACCATCGTTGGGGATACTTTGGTCGTGGGGAAGGTTTTGGAGCTGATTATGGAGGATGGTCCTCGCTTGGGCCTTCACCTTAATGTCGGAAAAACCGAGGTTTTTTGGCCTAAGGAAGATCCTAGGAGTCGACTTCCGGTGTTTTCCCCCCTGATATTTCTCGACCGCTGCGTGGTATCAAAGTTCTTGGTGGCCCTGTCAGTATCTGCCGTACTTTCAGCAGTGAGCTTGTGACGAAGAGAGTTACGAGAACCATTGAGCTTATGGATTCGGTTGCCAGGATTGAGGACCCACAGTGCGAGCTGCTGTTACTTCGTGCTTGTGCTGGTATTTCTAAGCTTTCTTTCTCTCTGCGAACCTGTCCCCCTACGGTCTTCGACTCGGCTAAGACCTTTGATGCGGCATTGCGGTCTAGCCTGGAACGCATTGTCACCGCGTCTGGCCCCGGGTTCGGAGACTGGCAGTGGCGTCTTTCCACAATGCCCTTTAATTTTGGAGGGTTGGGTGTGTACAACGCCGGGGATGTCCTGCACTATGCCTTTTTGGCTTCTCGCCTTCAGTCCTCTGAGTTGCAGGCTATGCTCCTTCGGCCTTCAGCTGTCTCTACTCCCGGGCCGACCTTCGATGCGGCCTTGACTCTGTTTAACGAGACCACCGGTTCCGACCTTTTTCGTAATCCTAGTGAAGTCGCTGCCCCCAAACTCATGAAGAAATTGGCAGATATATACTTCACGAAGGTTGCTGCTTCATTAGAATCGGTTTTCTCCTTGAGTCGATGACAGGTGGCTTTGTGGAAATCTCTGCAGGGTGCTCACACATCTGACTGGTTGCGCGCGGTACCTATCTCCGGGCTGGGACAGACCATGAATGGGAGGACTTATCGCTCCGTCCTTAGCTATCGGTTGGGTATCCCTTTGTTCCCGGTTCCTAAGCCCTGTTCTGCCTGTTCCCGAGTTTTTGTGGGGGACATTTTTGGAGATCATGCAGTGTCTTCTGCTGGTATCGTTGGTATTAAGCATAGACATAACTTGGTTCGCGACACCCTTTTGGATATCTGCTTCCGATCTGGTATTTCGGCCGGTAAGGAGGTGGATGTCGGTTTGATTGATGGGCACGATAGGCCCCTGCGCCCGGCGGATGTGCTTCTTTATTCCTGGGATAGGGGGCGGGATGTGTGCGTCGATCTGACGGGGTCGTCCCCTTTGACTCAGTCTGCGATGACGAATTTCCTACCTGGTCGTGCGGTCGTTGACGCCGCTCAGCGTAAGTGCGCCAAGTACGGAGATTTGTGCACCAAGATTGGTTACGGGTTCCTGCCCTTCTCCTTCTCTTCACTTGGGGAGCTTGATGCAGAGGCTGTTGCGTTGCTCAAGCGGATTCAGAAGTTCTCTATCGCTCAGGATGCGGGGGCTCGCTTAGCTGCTTTTATTTTCACTAGACTTAGTTTCGCTATTGCTAAGGGAGTGGGTGCCCAGATAGTATCTCGGCTACCCACTAACATATTGTAATTTGTTTCGTTATTAATGCAAGCTCCGGTTTTTATAATAAATAAATAAATAAATAAAATAATAATAATAATAATAATAATAATAATAATAATAAGGGTTATTTAACAACAATAATATAAACTATAGGGCGTCTTTTCAAAATAATACTAATTTCAATAAATCCGAGAATAATACGTATTATTGGAGTAGTTAAACAAGAATAGTATAATTGATTTTATAACCTGCTACATCAGGTCACCTAATTAATATTTAACCTGCTACCTATCCTCCATCCTCCTCCTTAGACGACGGATAACGGATGAACTGTGTCGGGTCAGCTTCGGGTCAGGTCACTTTCGGGTTATAATAATCGGGTTGACTTCAGGTCGGGTCGGATAATTTCAGGTTCGGGTCATTCTCGGGTTTGCTGTTTTCAACCTTTTTAGGGATATCGACTAGTTTTCTATAATAATAGTCGGGTCAATTTCGGGTTAGCTCGGGTCAAAATCATGCTTCGGTTCGGGTGTCGGGTCGGTTTCAGTTTGGCTTATTCGGGTCGGGTCAGTTTTCTCAAGTCTACTCCTCCTCACTCTTCTCCTTCATCCTCTCTCTCCATCACCCTTCATCTTTCTTCCGTTTTTTTCTATAAGTTTCGTTTAGATTAACGTGTTGATTTTGGTGTAGGATTGTGTTGTTATGGTGTAGGATTGTGTTGTTAGTCAGATTGCGTGAGGTCGAAGGAAAAGGAATACCGAAGACGTTAATGACGTTTAATGTCTCGTATACTAAGTAAGTGAAAAAGAGTGAACATTAAACAAATTAAAGGCGAAAAAGCAAGGTGAACGAGTTCTATCGTTAACTGGTCATCTATACTACTCTGATTTTAATACTCCAAAAATATGTATTATTCTCAGATTTATTAAAATTGGAATTATTTTTGGAAGACGCTCTATAGTTGATATTATTGCCGTTAAATAAAATTAAAGGTGAAAAAGGAAGGTGGAAGGGTTCTACAGGTAACCGGTCACCCATACTACTCTTGTTTAACTACTTCAATAGTACGTATTATTCTCAGATTTATTAAAATTGATATTATTTTTGGAAGACGCCCTATAGTTGGTATTATTGTTGTTAAATAACCCTAATAATAATAATAATAATAATAATAATAATGGTAATGGTAATGGTAATGGTAATGGTAATGGTAATAATAATAATAATAATAACAAAAACAAAAACAAATAATAATGTTAATTATTGTATCAAAAATATTAATTATTATTATTATATTAATTTTAATTTTAATAAAAATATTATTAATAAAAATATTTTATAATAATAATAATAATAATAATAATAATAATAATAATAATTACTATTATTATTATTATTATTGTTATTATTATTATAACAATAACAATAACAATAGTAATAATAATAATAAAATTATAATAATACTAATATTACTATTTAATAGTAATAATATTAATAACAATAACAATAAAAATAATATAATTTTTAGTATTATATTAATATTAATGATTATAAAAATGTCATTAAATTTAATATTTAATAATAATAAATATTATGAATAATTAATAATTAATCATAATAATAATAATAATAATAATAATAATAATAATAATAATAATAATAATAATAATAACTTATTTGACCTGGACTGAACTAAAATGAACGGAATTGAACTGAGTTGGATGAACGAGTCTGAGGATGAGTCAACTTCAGACTTATCTGAGCCTCAGACCATCTCAACTACTTTAACCAGGTATGAGTCTCAGACTCAAAGAATCTGAGCCTCAGACTTTTGTTCAAACGCAACTTCATACCCCCTTTAAACTTAGATTCGTATGAGCCTCATACTCGTACCAACCACATTATCCAGGTATGAGTTTCAGACTCAAAAAAATCTGAGCCTCAGATTCTTACTCAGACTCATGCTCAGACTCCCTTTATACTTAGCCTAAGAAAGACCTAAAATTGCATGACTCATTGACTCGAATATGACCGAAACCCCAAATTGAACCGAAACGTCCCATCCTAGACCCGACCTCATTCTCTATATATTACTCCCTCCGTTTAATTGATTTGTTCCACCCTAAAAGTGATACATTTTTTTAAGAAAAACAATAAAATATGTAAAAGTAGAGAGGGTAAAATGAGTGGGCCACCAAGATAAGTGAAAAGTGTAATAGAAAGTGGAAAAAATCAAAGAAATTGTTGAAAAAGAAAATGTGGAAGATATCAATGAAACAAAGGGAGTAGAAGAATAACTCACCTATGAAATTTTACTTCCAAAATCCAAAATACCCACACTAAATAAGGAAACTTTTAATCATAAAAATCTATAATATACCAATTTTGAATTCTTACGAATTAAACACAAACCATTATAATTATTATTTGAAAAATTATTAATTTCTACAAATTTAGATGAAGAGTCCTAAAAAATAAAATCTAAATTGTCATATGTTATACGAAGTACTATATTATATTGCTAAATTTTTCAACGATATCGATTTCTGAGCTTCATGACAAAAATAACTGTTCCGGTTACAGAAACGATTGACCCGACTTTGGATTCGGGTCCTACGAATACAATGCTCTCTTGATGACGATGATGTGACTTCTTCTGATCCCTCCTTTCCCTCACTCACTGTTCGGACCTTCCCGGCGGAGTCGGCCTGCTCCCTGCACATAGAAAGCACAAGGCCCCGGAGGTGTCCGGGGTAACCCTCTCCGATGCCTAAGTCAGTTCGTGAATAGCCTTGAGGAACCTAACTCGTGAGGAGTAAGGTGGCAGTTTTAGAGTGAGAGTCTAGAGAGAGAAAATCCAACCCTTTGTATGTGGGAAATGGCCAAGTATTTATACCTTTCCCCAAGAGAGGAAAGAAAGAGAGAGTGAGAATGAGTGGACGGGTAAGTGACACGTGACTCTACTTCCTCCACTCATTCCCTTTACCTTAGGCAAACATCGAAGGAGTCCCCGGTTTTTCCATGGCTCTGCCTTGTGCGAGAGCGCCCTGGGGATCTGACAGGCAGGGGGCTCAATTGCCCTGGCCAGCAGGCGGCCTGGTTGGGCAGCAGAGCGGCTGAGGTCACTTAGAGGTTTCTTAGTGATCTTGCTTGGTGGCCTGCCCAGGCAGGCCTTTCCTTATTCCTGGGCCGGGCTTCCTCGGGGCCCAGATGGCAGGCGACCCATGGTAGGCTACTGATGGGAGGGATTTGTCGTGGATCCCAACCGTCAAATAAAACCGGCTATACCTAGTGGGTAACTAGGGTAAGTCGGGTCGAATCCACAGGGACGGGAGGTCGGACTAAGGTATGCTACGGTTCTAGACTAGGTTCGAGACGAGCTATTCTAAGGGGGAGACTAGGACTAGTCTAAGGTCTAAAACTAGGACTAAGGGAAACTAGGATAACACTAAGAAGGAAGACTAGGGTTAGGTCGGGGTCAAAGGGGTAATGGAATGGTCGAAGGAGAACTAGAGTGAAGGAGGTAGTAGGGTAATCTAGGTGATGCCCGGGCTCTCGCAACTTAGACTCACCTAGAGGTTCATCCTAAAACCCACCTTGGCGACACATACGACAAACGGGGTACTAGCATGCTATAGGCCTAGGTCACATCCGGGCTCTCGCAACTTAGACCGACCTAGGGGTCGTCCTCACCGGGCTCTCGCAACTTAGTGAGGGAACCAAACCCACAAACAAACTATCACCCACAAGAGAAAAGCAAGAAAAACAAGCATATGCACATACTAGTCATTCAAGCATTTCAACAAACATGTGATGTGCATCAAACCAAGAGGAAACCCAAATCTTCCACCAACATCTCCAACAATCCCTTAATAATCCAATTAACAACCAAATCACCTTACTAACCCTAGCAAGATACTACTCTAACATATCTATACTAAAACTAACACTAATAAGATGAACCAAAACAACAATCAAAACAAACATAATGAAACTAACAAGAACTATGAACTATGAACAATAACAAGAACAAAGGATCAAACTTTAATGATAAAACAAAGATTAGGAGAAGAGAAAAGAAGATTATACCAAACTAGAGATGAAAGGAAGAAAGAAACTTGCATAAATAGAAGAACCCAAAACAAACATCCTAGTTTGTCAAGCTTGGTGGAGATCTTGAGGAATTCCCAAATTACAAGTATTAATCTATGGTTAACGATAATATAAAGGCTAATCTACACTAATCTATGCTAATCTATGCTAAAACTATTTAGGGTTTAAGGTCTAATGAAAGGCATATCATAAGATTACAAGAGGAAGGGTATATATAGGGTTTAAGAATGAAAGGAGAATAAAAGAATTGAAGGCAGGCTGCAGCACCCCCGTCCCGGCCGAGACGAGGTGGTCCCGGTCGGGAAGGGGTCGGTCCCGGCCGGGAAGAATTTCTCCCGGTCGGAAAGGACCCACAGTAGCGTCATCTTCGTTTCCTTCTTCATCCCGGACGGGATGAGGCCATACCCGTCCGGGATGCGTCTTGTAGGCCTCCAATATGAAGTTTTTGGTCCCTCCTTGTTTCTCATGGGCTTCCCATCGATTCTCGGGACTCGGGATCGGGTCTCGGAGGCTCGGGATTGGGTCCCAAGGTCTCGGGGTCGACTCCAAGGCATCGAGTGATCGTTCCTTAGCTTCGTTGGCTCCAAAAAGTGTATGTATCAAGTCGGAATCGTTTCAACTCTTCATGAACGGTCTCGGGAACCTGAAACGAACTAAAGGAAGCATTAGAAGCCCCTAAACCGCTCCCAAGGTGCGAATCTACAAGGAAAATGGGACCAAAACACTACAAAATAGGCACTACAAATCACACTTATCAACTCCCCCACACTTAACCCTTACTCGCCCTCGAGTAAGCACATACTATCTACTAAACTAGCCGAGTGGGTATTAGCGCACCCTACGCCCCTTCAACTCACGCGAGTGCACTTAGAGGAAAAGTGCACTCCGTAAGGCAAGTCGGGTCTTGCGACAAAACTCTGGATGCAACCGGACACAAAACACACAAACAAACAAACACACTAACAAACACATAATCGGTTGCACCCAAAAGAAAACAAATACCGCTTCCCTCAAAAAAGCGGTGAAAGAAACACCGGTTTAGGACTCGGGGCAATTGACAATGTTCCCAAGCTAGCAATACAAACCAAGGTGAACTAAACCCTAATAGTATGACGATAAAGCAATAAAAACGTTGGTAACTTACCTAGGTCCTCCTAACTTTCTAAAAACGTACTACGGGACGATCGGCGGAGAGGGAAAGTGAAGAACCACGGTGTTAGTCGACACTGTAGGTAAGTGAGACCTCGGCCCCTTTAGCGTGAGCCAAGAGGGTCATCCCGTGTCCAAAACCGCCTAATTAGTCCAAGTAAAAAGGTGGAAAACATGCAAAATGAGGGAAGACCGACTAATGCCACTATCATCCTTCCTAGGGACTCGGTCCTTTGGTAGGCTCTTCACGGAAAAAGTCGGAAAAAGGCTTATTTTGAGAGGTAGGGGTTATTTTTGTGAATCGGGTTTTCTTTTGGCATTTTCTCTTTTCTCTTGCATTTTTGCTTTGTTTTGCCATGCCATTCTTTTTCTTCTTTTCTATTTTCTTTTTGGCTTTTGTGCCTTTTCTTTTTCTTCATTCTTTTCTTTCTTTCATTTTTTTCTTTCTTTTTCTTTTCTTTGCCCTTTTGGCAAGATTTGGCATTTTTTGCATTTCCTTGTGTAACAAGAAAGAGAGAATTCATCAAATTGCATTTTATTGTGTGGATATGTGTAGGAGGTAGGGTAATGAGTATGTCGGGGGTCGCGATTTCCCTTCATACTCACAAAAAGGGGAGAACTTGGACTAATCAAACAATCCTAAACACAGTCATCTAAGGGACGAGACTCGGTAACCAAGGCCTTTTCACACCGTGGGTGGTCATAATGGTCAAAGGTGCAATTCCCGTAGTAAATCCCTAGTAAGCTAGGTGGACTCAAGGTAAAGGACCAA
The DNA here is from genome assembly GCA_958450325.1 of Agrostemma githago. Taxonomy (NCBI): domain Eukaryota; kingdom Viridiplantae; phylum Streptophyta; class Magnoliopsida; order Caryophyllales; family Caryophyllaceae; genus Agrostemma; species Agrostemma githago. The sequence continues at coordinate 11,827,462 of OY288250.1, read as the reverse complement.
CGAAATCATTGATTTAGGATCATTCTGCTAGACTAAAGTCCAAGACTCGATTTATACTACTAGGAAGGGAAAGTAAACACTCGCACTCTAGCCTTTAAACCGGGTTTTCGAAAATGGTTTACACACATGACACACAACACAACACAAAATGAAGACATGACGAAAACGAATGAAAGAAAAAGAAATAAAAGATACAAAACAAAACAAGGAGAAACAAACACATAAACAAAACAAACACCACCCCGAACTCCAAACAAGTCTCCAAATCAACCGCAAACTTTACAAAGCTCCACCCGAGCACACCATATCACAAACCTTCTCCAAACTTCACGAGAATAAAGAGGGAAAAAGGGATAGAAGATGTTACCGGATGTCTTGAAAACCTTCCAAAGCTAACGGTGATTAAGCGACCTACATGGAAAAAGGGAGGCAAACACACACAACAAAACAAAAATACGACACAACGACACAAAAGGAAAAGACACAAAAGGAAAATCTTTTTGATTTTTGTGAAATTTTTCAATTTTTTAGGGTTTTTAAGATTTTTTCAGAAAAACTACGAAAATAAACTAAACTATACTAGAATATCGCTCCCCCACACTTAAACCGAGCCATGTCCTCATGCTCGATCGTAGTGTGCGGAGAGACAAAAGAAAAAGAAAAGAAACTACGAAAATAAAGCTAAAAATCAAAAATAAGGTGAAGAAAAGGGTAGAAGGCGTCCGGCCGGGGTGTAGTCAAGTCACCATGGGCCGAGACAAGAAAAGATATGGATGGGGGAAGAAATAAAAAGAAGGAAATAAAAGGAAATGGGAGGGGAGGGCTAGGTGTAATCAAGTCACCTAGCCCGGATTCCGCCTAAATCCGATTAAATCCTCAAAAAAGAAAGTTAAAATCTTGTAAAAATTTGGGTTTTGAAATGACTCTCGATGTAGTCACATCATCGAGAGTCGGGAGCAACAACTACCGAGGCCTCGAAGGCCACCATGACATCAAGACACAAAAGTGTACAAGGGGAAGGGAATAAACAAAGGAAAACAAGCAACAACAAAAACGGAAAAGAAAGGATAGTTGCCGTACCATAGGTTAGAAACTCACTCTCTTCATCGTCTCATAGATCAATATAGGCACTTGCTTGTCTTCATCTTTGCTATCCCGCTTCAAGCTTGATAGAACCGCATGGTAGAGGTAGTAATGGTGCGAGGGGGGTGGGATTTGATGTGAATATCGGTCTAAAGTGAGGAGGAAATGAGGTTAAGGTATGTAAATGAGGTACATGGGTTGTATGATATGAGAAAGGAAAGTAGGGAGGTTAGGTGGGGGTATATAATGGTTGGGTGGGCTTAAATGTCGAAGAAGAAGCACCAAAAAGGAGTAGGGGATCATCCCGGTCGGGATGGATGATCCCGATCGGGTTGATAAACCCTTCCCGGTCGGGAAGCCTCCTTTCCGATCGGGATGACCCTCCAGTGGACTCGATTTTTGGCACCCTCATCCCGATCGGGACAGCCCCATCCCGGTCGGGACGACACACCCTTCCCGGTCGGGAAGGATCTTCATGACTCCCATGACCCCAAAAACCGACTCCCTTACTCACGATCCAAGCTCTATCACTAACCACTCCTTTCTAGGAGTCACCTTTCCTTCACACCTATCACAATGAACTCAAATACAACATCAAATTTCCTCCCTCACATCGCTCATCAACAATCCAAATAAACAAGAATTCCACAAAGGCTAACAAATCCTAGAAACCAAACTATACAAACAAACATGAACACAAATACAAGCACAAAAGATGGGAAAAGAGATATTTACAATAAGATACTCTCACCAACTACACCTCCATAGCCATCAAGAGCTCGAAGGAGTAAGTCAAATGCTCTAGCAACATCTTGAATTTAGCTCACATGGCCGAGCCTAGCCACTCCCAAAAGTTTCCAAGTCGGAGGGAAGAAGCGATCATCTTCATTATGCTCGGGGTTCTCGTGATCTTCCGGGTCTTCCAAACCAACATAGCTACGACTCTTATGACCATCCGGTAGGTATAGTGGTCTAGAGTCGTGCTCGGCAATATGATGCGGGAGATCACACCCTAAATGGGTCGCTTCTTCTACGGGGTCGAGAGTGGAACTCTTTTCCACCGCCCGACTAGGATCCTCTTCACCAACCTTCTCACAAGACAAAGGGCTAGACATCGAGTGCGGTACAGGAGGAGAAAGCATCAAGTTTTCGTCATTGGAGGCTTTAGGATCCTCCAATTTCCCATACAAGGCAAGTTCCAAGGCGTCTACTTCTTTCTCCCAAGTGTTGCGCTCCTTTTCACTCACCTTGTCTAATTGGCCTAGAGGAGGTATGTCTTCACTTGGCTTTGGATTGTCTAGTGGTTCATCACGAAGAAAATCGAACAAATCCAATTTTATCGCCAATACATTGGCTCCCCAAGAATCATCTCGAGAATCATGTTTACTCCCCTCCTCATTGTCGACCCTTGAAGCTTCGACTCCCTCTATTATTCCCCTGTCTTCACCACCCAAGCAACACTCAACAATGGTCTCTTCACCGACCCTCTCTTCTTCATTTGTAGCTTCAAGGTTGGGTTGACTTTCTTGTGGAGACACCCGACCTTCTTGCCCAAATGAACCTTCCTCAACATGTTGTGGAGCTCGAGTGGCCGACATCGTGATATGAGCCATGAGTGCATTGATGCGAGCATCTTGCACCTCTATTTGGGCCTTGAACTCCTCCCTAACCCCTTGTATTTGAGTCAACAACAATTGTACTTCGGTCATAACCTTCTCAGCCTTATACTTGTCAACACAAAGGAGTAGAGCCCCCTGTGCCGTCTTTTTGTACAGTTGCCCATCGTCGGTGCGGATGAACTGGGTGGCTAGCCTTCGTAAGGTTTTCTTGGCTCGTCCTTCCGACCCGGGAGGATATTCTCCGTTTGTTAGGTATGTTAACACAGCCTGATACCATGGTTCGGGATCAGTTACTTCAATGTCTTCTATGTCGCAAATGTATGCTGGCTTGGACCGTCTTTCGACGCAAATCGGCATACTAGTCACGTGGTCAGGAATATTCAGTAAAGATGCCAATTTTGAGAGAGCATCTGCAAACTGATTCTCTTCCCGGGGTAGGTATATGTACTCTACCTTTTGGAATTGTTTCTCGAGATCCCTTACTCGTGCCTGGTAGGCCACGAGATTAGCATTTCGAGTCTTCCATTTTTGGAGTGCTTGGTCAATGACCAAGGATGAGTCACCATGTACCCGGAGATTTGTAATCCCCAGATTGGCGGCGGCTTGTAGCCCGTAAATACATGCTTCGTACTCTGCTGCATTATTGGTAACATCAAAGTCCAGTTTGATGGAGACGGGAGTATGTTCCCCTTTGGGTGAAATTAGGAGGATCCCGACTCCGAACCCTCGAAAATTAGACGCATCATCGAAGTATAAATCCCAAGTTTCAGTATCAGTATGGAAAATATCTTCGTCTGGGAAGGACCAAGTGTCGGTGTGTCCTTCCTCGGTTACCGGGCTATCGGCAAGAAATTCAGCTACTACTCGACCTTTAATAGCTTTTAATGGTACGAACTTCAGGTCGAACTCTGCCAGCATTAGAGTCCATCTAGAGATTCGGCCGTTGAGAACGGGCTTTTCGAAGATGTATTTGATCGGGTCCATTTTGGATAGCACATGGACCTCGTAACTGAGCATATAATGTCGGAGTTTCTTGGTGGCCCAGACTAGAGCCAAACACGTCTTTTCGAGCATGGTATACTTGCACTCATACTCTAAAAACTTCTTGCTGATGTAGTAAATGGCTCTTTCTTCGGAGTCAACTGTCTGAGCCAGCATAGCCCCCATGGCTTTCTCGGTCGTTGTTAGGTATAACGACAGAGGCAAACCGGGTTGAGGTGGCATTAAGACCGGCGGAGCAGACAGAATTTCCTTGATCTTGTCGAAAGCAGTTTGGCACTTGTCATCCCATAGTATCCGTTCTCCCACTTTTAGTTTCTTGAAAATTGGTTCACACACCATGGTTAATTTGGAAATGAACCGACTGATGTACTGGACTTTCTCGAGGAATCCCCTTATTTCTTTTTCGGTTTTGGGAGGTTGCATCTCGGTAATGGCTTTGATTTTAGCTGGGTCGACTTCGATACCTCATTGGCTAACGATATGACCCAGTAATTTGCCTGATGTAACCCCGAAACTGCATTTTTGAGGGTTTAGCCTCATGTTGTATTTGCGCAATCGGGTGAAAAATTTTCTTAGGGCGGTGATGTGACCGTCCCGTTCTTTGGATTTGACGATCATGTCGTCTACGTAAACTTCTACCTCTTTATGCATCATGTCGTGTAATAAAGTGGTAGCGGTCCTTTGGTATGTGGCCCCGGCATTAATGAGACCAAAAGGCATGACGGTATAGCAGTAAGTACCCCAAGGTGTGGTGAAGGTAGTCTTACTCATGTCTTCTTCCGCCATCTTGATCTGATTATACCCGGCATACCCGTCCATGAATGATAGAAGGGCATGATCGGCCGTGTTATCCACCAGTATGTCGATGTGTGGTAACGGAAAATCATCTTTCGGGCTCGCCTTGTTAAGATCCCGAAAATCTACACATACCCGCACCTTACCGTCCTTTTTAGGAACCGGCACGATGTTTGCCACCCAGTCCGGATACTCGGACACTTGTATGAAGCCGGCTTTGAATTGTTTGTCGACTTCTTCTTTTACCTTGAGAGACCACTCGGGCCTCATCCGACGAAGCTTTTGTTTGACCGGTTTGCACCCGTCTTTAATTGGTATGTGGTGCTCGGCTATTTCCCGGTCTATCCCCGGCATGTCCTTGTAGGACCATGCGAAGACATCCTTGAACTCTTGGAGGAGGTTTATGAACTATTGTTTCTCCTCGGGATTTAAGGATAACCCTATCTTAAGTGTCTGAGGCTCTAAGGTTGTTTCCACATTTATGGACTCGGTTTCTTCGATTACCGGGTTCCGGGACTCCCTTTGCTCTAATTGCTCGATCAGATGCGGAGGTAAGGGTACCTGTTCGTCTGGTTTCTCAATGTCATAGCATAAAACATTTTTGAAAGCAGAATTTGAAAGAGACAAGTCGTAAGCAGAACGGTTGTTATTATTGATTGAAAATTTGGAGAACAGCTCAAAGAGAGCAGCCATCTGATCATTGGTCAGTGGCGGGATAGGTAGGGCACTCGGGACAGACCCCGAAGTGCCGGCAGCAGGAATGGTTAAAGGGAGAGGGGTTACAGGAGTGACTCTAGCACCGACTTCCCTAGACTCGACCTCAGACTCTGACTGAGACTCCGACTCAGACTCGGACTCGGACTCGGACTCAGACTCAGGCATGTCTCCCTCTCCGGTGACCCGCTTGTAGATCCTTCCTTGACTATCAGTCCATTTGATAGTCTTCCTCCAGGCCCTGTTTCCCGTCTCGGAACCAACATCCGAGATTAGCTTGGTCGGGTCAAACCTGTTGCTGCGAAGAATCAGGTTGACCAGGTCTTCCTTTGGAGTTGGGGCTATGGTGTCTTCCCCGAAAAGTAGCCCTAGCGCGGGCTCAGCATCTTCAGCTCCGTCGGACTGGATGAGGGCGAACACGTCCTCCGGGATGTAGTTGCAGTCCCGGGCCAAGTGGGTCCCGAGCTGCATAGCACTGGGTTGGTATAGATCAACCTGGACAGCCCCAAACACCGGTGTGACAAAGTAGTCAGCCAACCGTGGGCTATAAGGGCTCAAGTAGATACCCTTAAGGATGTTGCAGGCCTTTTCGATCCCTGCTCGGACAACATTGTCGGGGGTGATGGCATAACCGAGACCAAAGTGAGATTCTTCGTCTTTGAGAACCTCAATGATCTTCCCAGCTGGAATATCAGGTCGAGAAGTAGCCCCCGGAAAGTATCCAAGGTTTTGGAGCATCATGTCGATACTCGTAGTGAAGTAGGGCCTAAAAAGGTACTCTTCCTCGATCATCCCCACAAAATCGAACCCCCAGAGGTCCGTGCGTCCCGTGGCGTTATAGCTAGCCACAGTCATTGGTGTTGCCTCTAAAGTGATGACATCGTTAAGCAGAGGCATCTTGATCTTTCGGTGGAGGGTGGAGGACACTGCCTTGACCGCGTGGATCCAAGGCCTACCCAGGAGCAAGTTGAACGATGAGGTGACATCGATCACCTGAAACTCGAGCTCCTTTTCTATTGGGCCGGTTATGATGGTTAGTTTCACGGCCCCAGCTACCGACTTTGGGCTCCCATCAAAGGCTTGGATGGTCTGAGCAGTCGGGACATAGTCAGCCTCGGTAACGCCGAGGGCTTTTGCGGTCCTCAAGGGAAGGACGTTTACAGCAGACCCGTCATCAACTAGGGTCATGGGGAGGTATTTTCCTCCGCAAACCACCGTAATATAGAGGGCCAGATTATGGGTGGCCCCAAATGGTGGTAGGTCGGCTTCGGAGAAAGTGATTACCGGTCCTTCTTCCTTAGCCTTGCCCTTTAGGTGGGGCAAGACCGTGGCTACCATCTCAGCAGGGGTAACCAAAGAGTCGACCTTAATTTGATCGAGAGCCTTTGTAAGTGCTTCTCGATGTTCTTGAGAACTAACCAGGAGTTGCCATATAGTGAGGTCAACTCGGGTCTTCTTCAATTGTTTCACAAGAGCTGTTTCAGCAGTTGGCTCTTCAGAGGCGACTTCCGTAATGACGGTTGTCGGGATAGGGGCGTCCCTAGAGCTAGTGGCTTGAAAGGGACGGCCAAGGTGGTTACTGGTTAAGACTCGAGATTTAGTCTTTCGAATCTCCTCGGCGGTGATGGGGACAGCTTCCCCTTTTGCGAGATAGACATCATCTTCGTCATCGAACCAGATCCCGTTCACTTGTGGGATAAGTGGAGAGATAAGGTGAGAACAGTCAATCACCTCCCCGGTAAAGATGGCGTGGGAGCTGAAAGGGTTCTCCTTGTTACTGGGCTTATCTCCGGGTAGCGGGATTTTACCGCTTTCAATTAGGTCCTGAATCAAGTGCTTCAGCTTCCAGCACTTCTCGGTATCATGCCCATTGCCCCGGTGGTATTGGCAATAGGCTTGGGCATTGTAGTTCTTGGAGCGTCGCTCAACCGGAACTTCAGGAGTTGGGCCTATCGGTTGGATTAGGCCTTTTGAGGACAGCCTTTGTAAGGCATAAGTATAGGTCGTGCCTATATCAGTGAAAACCCGAGGTGGGGTGTTCCTCTTGGACGGGGCATCTAGTAGATTAACCGCGTCGGAAATGCTGCGGGTTGCAGCTTGAGGCTTGGTTGTGGAGGAAGAAGTCCCTTGGTAACCCTTAGCAGCGGCCTTGGTGAGGCCTTCCAGTCTCAAGTCATCTTCGATCCTCATACCCATTTCAGTGAGGGTGGTGAAGTTGGGTATGACAGCATATCGGAGGTGAACCCGGTAGGATGGGAGGAGGTTCTTAACAAAGGCCTCCACCAAAGTCTTCTCACTGGGCTTATCGACCAGTTTCACGCTCTCGGCCCTCCAGCGTTGAAGGTATTTGGTAAAACCTTCCTTCGGCTCTTGGGCCATAACCTCCAGAGATCTCATTGTGGTTTGGATCTCAGTGTTGTCAGCATAGTTCCGAGCGAACTCGGTGGCCACATCATCCCATGTAGGGTATTTCTTCGGGTCTAGCCTGTAGTACCAGGCCCGAGGGTGCTTTTCAAGAGACGCAGCAAAGAGGTTCTTGAACATGGTGGAGTCCACCCCTTTGATGGCCATGAACTCCTTGAAGGCCCGTACATGTAGTAACGGGTCTTCAGTTCCTTCGAACATAGGCAAACCGGTGAGGTTCAGGTTTGCAGGCAGCTTGTCACTTAGCGGGTTATACTCCCGACTGTTTTCCCGGTGAATGTTGTTATTCCCAGTTAAATGAACTTGTTCTTCTAGTCGGCGGACCGAGCTAACCAGTTCAGCTAAAGGTCCGGTAGTTCCGGTAGTAGGAGTCCTGTGCTCCACCGAAGCCAATCGAGTGACGATAGCAACTTGCCCAGCCCTCATTTCATTCAGTTGGGCATCGATGTCGGCCTGCTTCTCGATCATGGCATCAACGGAGGTTTTCAGTTCAGCTAAGGCAGTTTCCATCCTGCGAGTGTGTCTGGTTGATGGTGGCCTGTCTGTAAGAACACCACGTAATCAGAAATCGAACCCAGTCTTGGAATCAAAGGAAAAAGTACATCCCGAGCGACCCAAAAGGAAAAGGACTGAGTGGAAAAGACTCGAGAAAGACACTTAGACGGATGACTCGTAGGTGGTATGACTTCCTTAGGACTTGTCCCGTTCGAAAGACGCTTAGTGGGCCTTGTCCCGTTCGAAGGAAGGTCCACGTGAGATTATTCCCCAGACTTTTGACTCGAGTGTATGGACGGACTTTCCTTTGTAGGGGTATGCCCCACGCGGGTTGGTCGTGCCTTGACAGATAAGGCGGACTCGGGAAAGGGGGGAAACTCGTGATATAAGATCAACGGAGTTTTGACGCTATAAACCCTCTACGTACTATGCAAAGACCCGACACACGGATAGACGGTAGGTCCTATAATAAGGAAGGTTTATTTTAAGAAAGTTGAAAGTTTTGGAAAGGTTGAGGTTTAAATGCAAAATGAACGAATTTCCGAGAGTTTTGAAAACTGAAAACGGAATTTCGAAAAACCGAGATTAGAATTTTGAAAAGGAAAATTCCGAAAATCAAGGTGGTGGGGTGTGGAAATTCGAGAATTAAAACGGACAGCATGCCGACTATAGAAAAGGATATTTTGAGTCAAATCGTTGATCCTAAATTTCGGCGGCATTCCGAGTTTTGAAAATGGGATATTTTGAAAAGGTGAGTCCTTAAACGGGCAGCATTTCGGGTTTTTCAAATTTGGATGTTTTGGAAAGATGGGTCCCGAAACGGACAGTATTTCGGGTTTTTTGAAATTTGGTATTTTTGGAAAGATGCAATTTTGAAATGACAGTTTTTTGAAAATTGACACGGAAACCAAGTAGCACGTAGTCAAGCAAGCATTATAACGACGCTCATGTATGCTTTACACTAAGTCTCGGTCGGTCAAAATAGGGTCTATACCAACAACGATGGCTTTCTCATGTGATGGACGGACTCCCTAAGCCGAGTTGGTCTTAGGACATGTCGCAAAACCGAGACGAGTTCCACCATCGATGTTTTTAGCGCACCCATGTAGGAATGCACCGCGGTATAGTGGGACGTCGGTCACAAGTAACCGGCCCGGGCAAAAATGGGTTATGCATGAATCATTAAACTAACGCGCGCACACTAATCTACGAACGATTTCTCTTCGAGTCTCACCCTAGGAACCCCGATGACATGTGGTACATCAGGTATCCCCAGTGGAGTCGCCAAATTGTGGACATGACGTAGGTCCACCCCGACGCGGCGAAGCGCGGGTTTGGGTAGGCGAATGAATCTCGTGGTAAGATTGTTCTCGGGTTCGAAATTTAAGTCAAAATGGAGTCGCCACCGAATTTTGTGGTTATTCGGAACCATACGAGCCCACTCTATGTCGTCATGGGCTATACACAAAGTAAGCCCACTCCGATTTCAGAGTTCATGGGGCTCGTCCCTTTGCATTGCGATACCGATACCATCTATACTGGTAATCGTGTAAAGAATGACTCTCGTGCGCCAAGGGTTTCGGACATCCGGAAACCAAAGGTTCTGAGTAAGGGGTGAGGGTACGTGTTGGGAAGCCCACTAAGGACACCCAACCCCGCCCGCACATGGCGGCCTCTACTAAGACATCGTTCGTGTTCGTGATACGCGCGCTAGTAAAATAATTAAATGATATGCAAACAGCGTTTTGACTAAGCATGTGAATTTTGCGTTAACTACGTCATTTAATGCATCTTATTATTGGTCGAAATGGTTTAGCATGCGAGGTTCGTTTATAAAGCGTAAAAGCAAGTAAAATAAATGAAGCTCGTAAGGAAATAAAAGCGTACAAGCTACACGGGCGGAAATACAACCCGGAATTCACAATACAACATAAACGAAATAACATAAAATAAAGGTAGAACGGACCCGTATGAAAACTAGACCGCGAAATATGTAGATTGACTAACCCCGCTTAAATACGTATTATGTTACGTATTAAACGAAGGACGGAAATATGAGACTGTGGCGTATTACTAGCCTAATCTCACATCCCGTAGTCTCGTCCCGACTTATCACGTCAAAGTAGTCAAAGTCGTTCTACGTGTCGTGATGTGTAGGTTTTGAAAAATGAGGAAGGTCATGCAATGGTCTAAAGTCGATTAATAATGGGGCTCGAAATATGTGTTGATGGTAAGGGATTCGTCACGTCCCTAGCCAACAATAATATAACCGGCTAACCTAACTAGGGTAGATAGGGTAAGTCGGGTCGAATCCACGGGGACGGTAAGAGGCGTCTAGACTAGGTCGGCCCAAATACTAGACTAAGTCAACGAGCTACACTAAAGAATGATAGAGGGGGAGAAGACTAGACTACAACTAAGGCTAAGGAGAAAGAAAACAAAGGAAAACGGGCTAGGATTAGGTCGGGGTCAAAGGGGTAACGGAATGGTCAAGGGAGGATTAGAGTGAAGGAGGTAGTAGGGTAATCTAGGTTGGTCCGGGCTCTCGCATCTTAGACAAACCTAGAGGTTCCACCTAAAACCCATCTCGTCGACACTCAACACACTCGGGGTTCTAGCGCGCTATGGTCCTAGGTCGAATCCGGGCTCTCGCTACTTAGAAAGACCTAGGGGTCGTCCTCACCGGGCTCTCGCAACTTAGTGAGGGGACCGAACCCACAACGAACTAACACCCACAAAGAAAGGCAAGAAAACAAGCATTCGCACATACTTAGTCATTCAAGCAATTCCACAAACATGTGATGTGCACCCAACAAGAGGAAACCCAAATCTTCCACCAACATCTCTAACAATCCATTAATCACCCAATTAACACCCTAATCACCTTACTAACCCTAGCAAGAACACTACTCTAACATGATTATACTAAAACTAACAAGAACAAGATGAATCAACATGAGAAAACAAAACAAACATCACAAACTAATGATAACAATGAACAAAGATTCAAACTTGATAAACAAAAATGGATTAAGAGTAAAAGGAGAAGAAGATTGTACAAGAGAATGAAAAGGAGAACACTTGCATAGAAGATAACCCAAATTCATCCACCAAGGTTGTCAATCTTAGATGGATTCTTCAAGAGATCCAATATTACAAGCTTAAACTACGATTAACTACTAATTATTGACTAATCTACACTAATCTAATCTAATCTAACCTAAAGTAGTCTAGTGTTTAGTGGATATAAGAGTCCCTCCCATCACATTACAAGAGGAAGGGTATATATAGGGTTTAAGAATGAAAGGAGAAGAAAGGAATTGAAGGCGGGTGAGCTGGGGCATTTCTCGGTCGCGAAGATAATTCCCGATCGGGATTGTGGGGATTCCCGATCGGGATTTCCTGTTCCCGATCCGGAACACCCTCCAGTAGCTGCTCTTTGTTCCTCCTTCATCCCGGACGGGATGAGCCTTGTAGGCCTCCAATATGAACTTTTTGGCCCCTCCTTGGTTCTCATGGGCTTCCCATCGATTCTCGGGACTCGCGATCGGATCTCGGAGGCTCGGGATTGGGTCCCAAGGTCTCGGGGTCGATTCCAAGGCATCGAGTCATCGTTCCTTAGCTTCGTTGGCTCCAAAATGTGTATGTATCGAGTCGGAATCGCTCCAACTCTTCCAATTCGGTCTCGGGAACCTGAAACGAACTAAAGAAAGCGTAAGAAGCCCCTAAACCGCTCCCAAGGAGCGATTCTACAAGGAAAATGGGACCAAAACACTACGAAAAAGGCACTACAAATGACACTTATCATGTGTCCAAGCCCTCGGGTTTGCGTGTTATGAGACCCACTCGATCGAGTCATTAACTGACTCGGTCGAGTGTGTCATTAGCGTGGTTACTGACCACTTTTTGGGGTGCTACTCGATCGAGTGGCCTATGGCACTCGATCGAGTGCCCCCTGTACGAGAGGTAACTCGCCTCGTTTTATGACTTGAAATCGATAGTCGGCCTAACCAAGTACGAATATTACATGATTCGTACTTAGTGCGACCTCCGGTATTATAATCGTATATGAACGATTATAATACCGTCATCGGGATTTTACGAAAATGCTTTATGTTAGATTAGGAAATTTTGAATTGGTGACGAAATGTATCCCTCTACGTCACGACATCGGAACTAACCCTTTCGGGTTATGTGATGTCGGTTTTCGTGTCAACGGGTTTCGTACCAATTATGGAAAGGGGATTAAATCTGTTCAACTACGACGGATCACGATCTCGTCACGCCCTTGAGTACATTGGGGCGGGGCTCCTCGAAAGGGCTCCACCTCCGTCGTTGCTCGTAAAGGGATTAGACGGACCAAAAGTGATCATCGTAGTCAAACGTTTTAAAACCGATTTTGATATTATTTTACATATACACGGTATTAATAATGTAAACGACGATAAAATGATATAAAACAAAGATATAAAAATACAAAAATGTTAGTGTTAGTGTTGTGATGATCATGACTACAATACAATAAAAATAAACAAAATGACGGAATAAATAAAGATCGAAAGAGAAATTAGGACACCCTCAACATACATGCTAGTATAGGACCTCGGAAATGGACTCGTAAATAGCGGCACGGCTTGAGAGTATCGAGGACGTACGTGAGTTATGGTGTGTATGGATGTTGTGTTGGCATGTGTCGATTTCCGAGGGTCAAAGAGGCTCGGAAATGGTGTTTTTGCTTAGGGTTTGTAGTGTAGGTATGCAAGGAGGAGATAGGGTAAATGTGGCTGAAAAGTGTAGGGTAAAAATGCTCAAGAAGTTCTTAAATGCATGGGGGGGTGAAGCGGTATTTATAGACTTCACCCCTCGACCTAGGGGCACTCGATCGAGTGGCCCTAGTGCACTCGATCGAGTGCCTTCGCAAATGGGCCAAGCCCGGGTAAAAAGGCTCCACTCGATCGAGTGAGGTCAATCCACTCGATCGAGTGGGTCAAAACGGGTGAGATAAATAAGGAAGGGTTGACTTTGTAGTTGTGATTACTTTTTTTGAATTTTATTCTTTGCGCCAATCTGAACTTGGCTGATTTATGAGACGGTTTCGTCCTTGACCGGGTTTTGACCCGGTCGCCAAAAGACGGGAAATATTTTTGGTGTCGGTTTTGGCCCAAATTAGTCTTATTTGACTCGAAACGACCCACTGGGCCTGAATTTGAGGTCCGTTTTGTGAGATTTTTACTCTGCTAAAAGTCCATGTCGGATATTATGAATTCCGAGCCCAAATCCGAGTATACTAAGTCACGTTGACGTCCGATCATCATCGGGTGTTTTTCGGAGACTACCATAGACACGTGGCAGTCAAAATGCGGGTGTCTACAGGTTGGTAAAGTTGTGGGTTTTGGTAATTCGCCCCAAAGTTGTCCCGTGACGATTGACGGTAGCTTGGACGCGCCATGTCCATAACGTTGCTTTGGTACCTAGGATGAGCTAGAAGCACTTGAGTAAACGTTAGTATCCTAGTGCTTTTGAGGCACTAGGAAGGGAGAGTAGCACACAAGAAGAAAAACGGAGATACACAAGGAGAAGAGAACACAAAAGTCAAGAACTAAGTCCAAAACTAAGCAAACAAAAGTCTAAACTACGCCGTCCCCGGCAACGGCGCCAATTTGATGGGAGGGATTTGTCGTGGATCCCAACCGTCAAATAAAACCGGCTATACCTAGTGGGTAGCTAGGGTAAGTCGGGTCGAATCCACAGGGACGGGAGGTCGGACTAAGGTATGCTACGGTTCTAGACTAGGTTCGAGACGAGCTATTCTAAGGGGAGACTAGGACTAGTCTAAGGTCTAAAACTAGGACTAAGGGAAACTAGGATAACACTAAGAAGGAAGACTAGGGTTAGGTCGGGGTCAAAGGGGTAATGGAATGGTCGAAGGAGAACTAGAGTGAAGGAGGTAGTAGGGTAATCTAGGTCATGCCCGAGCTCTCGCAACTTAGACTCACCTAGAGGTTCATCCTAAAACCCACCTTGGCGACACACACGACAAACGGGGTACTAGCATGCTATAGGCCTAGGTCGCATCCGGGCTCTCGCAACTTAGACCGACCTAGGGGTCGTCCTCACCGGGCTCTCGCAACTTAGTGAGGGAACCAAACCCACAAATAAACTATCACCCACAAGAGAAAAGCAAGAAAAACAAGCATATGCACATACTAGTCATTCAAGCATTTCAACAAACATGTGATGTGCATCAAACAAAGAGGAAACCCAAATCTTCCACTAACATCTCCAACAATCCCTTAATCATCCAATTATAACCCAAATCACCTTACTAACCCTAGCAAGATACTACTCTAACATATCTATACTAAAACTAACACTAATAAGATGAACCAAAACAACAATCAAAACAAACATAATGAAACTAACAAGAACTATGAACTATGAACAATAACAAGAACAAAGGATCAAACTTTAATGATAAAACAAAGATTAGGAGAAGAGAAAAGAAGATTATACCAAACTAGAGATGAAAGGAAGAAAGAAACTTGCATAAATGGAAGAACCCAAAACAAACATCCAAGTTTGTCAAGCTTGGTGGAGATCTTGAGGAATTCCCAAATTACAAGTATTAATCTATGATTAACGATAATCTAAAGGCTAATCTACACTAATCTATGCTAAAACTATCTAGGGTTTAAGGTCTAATGAAAGGCATATCATAAGATTACAAGAGGAAGCGTATATATAGGGTTTAAGAATGAAAGGAGAAGAAAAGAATTGAAGGCGGGCTGCAGCACCCCCGTCCCGGCCGAGACGAGGTGGTCCCGGTCGGGAAGGGGTCGGTCCCGGCCGGGAAGAGTTGTTCCCGATCGGGAAGGACCCACAGTAGCGTCATCTTCGTTTCCTCCTTCATCCCGGACGGGATGAGGCCATACCCATCCGGGATGCGTCTTGTAGGCCTCCAATATGAAGTTTTTGGTCCCTCCTTGTTTCTCATGGGCTTCCCATCGATTCTCGGGACTCGGGATCGGGTCTCGGAGGCTCGGGATTGGGTCCCAAGGTCTCGGGGTCGACTCCAAGGCATCGAGTGATCGTTCCTTAGCTTCGTTGGCTCCAAAAAGTGTATGTATCGAGTCGGAATCGCTCCAACTCTTCATGAACGGTCTCGGGAACCTGAAACAAACTAAAGGAAGCATAAGAAGCCCATAAACCGCACCCAAGGAGCGATTCTACAAGAAAAATGGGACCAAAACACTACAAAATAGGCACTTCAAATCACACTTATCAGCTACCGACCCCATCAATTGGCCCTCGCTGGCTGAGGGGGAGCAGGGCTCCTCTTCGGCAGACGACTTCTTGATTGGGATGGCGGGAGGTTGACTTTTCGGATCCCACCTTGACATTTAATGCGTCACAGTTTCCCGAGGAGAAAGTTCCAACTACGCTTGGGCATGCAAAGAGATAGAATGTTCTCCCTCATGATTACTTTTCTTGTAGAGCGGTCTCTTGAGCAGTGTACTAAATTGATGATTGGCTCTTCCTCTTGCAGAGATGGTTGGGACACCATTAATGTCCTGCTTTTGCCTTTGTATAAATTTCGGCTTCCTTCACCATTTTCACAACTCATCCTCATTCTTCTTCTCCTCATCTTTCAAAGAGAAAAATGTCTTGGATCAGAAAAACAGTTTTTCGTTGCGGAGTTTACGTGAACGTCCTCTACTTCAGAGGGCGCCGGAGGCTGAGATATTCCAGGCTGGCTCATTTGATCCTTCGTCGCAGTAGACGAACTTGCTCTCACCCTTCGCGGGCTATTAGGAGGGAGTCTTCATTCAGGGCTGACAAGCGCCCCAAAAGGTCTTTGCCTCCTGCTGGGCCCATGCCCAGATGCTGCTCCCAGGCGGGAGGCTGCTTTTACAGGGGATGCAACCGATGTTTTCCTTGGTTACACCCAGAACAATTCGATCCTGGCTACTCGGAATTGGGCTCTTCCCCCGAGTCAGGCCCTTCCTCCCCCCTGGTGAGGAAGGAGGACTATGGCTCCTCTGATGGTGTCAGGGTAGTCTCTTATGGCAGGGACTGGGACGTGAGCAGCCACGACTCCGAAGGCAGTGAAGGCCAAGGCTACTAATCCGGCAGGGATGAAGGAGAGCGCCCTGATGACCCGTTTGAGGACTCCGGTAGCTGGTACTGGGGGTCCGATGCTGGCGGCTATGATAGCCTTGGGGACTACTCCCCGGGTTTTGTTGACGACTAGGCATGCTTCGTGCTTGCAGGTAGATTTGAGCCGGAATATGAGACTCCTTTTGTAATTTTCTTTTCTTGCCCACTCAGTTTGTAACCTTGGCCGTTTTGGGCCTTTTTAATTAATGGAAAATCAGGCGGGCTTTTGATTTTTTGATGCGTGTTTTGTTGTGTTTTATTTTGGCGAGTGAGGTCATGCAATGACTTACTTCTGCCCCTCTTGTCTTCTCGAGGCTCCTCGGGAAGCGATGGGTGGTTGAAGTTTTGAATGTGTGACACGTGGGGGCTTCTCTGGGGATACCTTTTGATTGGGCGGCTTTTCGCCTTCCTGCACCTATAAAAGTATCAGCCTCCCCTTCATTTCCCCTTTCACACATTCAAAATTTGCAAAACGCCCTTCTTAAATTCTCTCTTTGCCAAGCGATCTCTGGACTAAGAAACTCTTTTGCGTCTTCACCCGGCGTCTGCTTATTAGGTTAGAACCCTAATCCTTGCCTTCCTCGTCTTTTAATTTCTCGCTTTTCCTTATTTCCTTGAACACCATGGTAAACCATTGCGCTCGGATTCTCCCCTTTATCGGTCCTTCGACTGAAAGGACGGGGGGCAGAGACAGGGCTAATACCAACATTGCCTCGTCCTCCGGGGGAGCAGGTATTAGGGTGGCCGAGGAAAACCATTCAGAGGACAGTAGGGGTGCCAACTCCCCTGAACCTGCTCCCCTCGACGTTATTGATTCTGACGAAGCGTTAGAAGGTGATGCCTCCTCAATCATCGGCCCTCTTATTCGCCGGGAGTCGGGGAGGGTATACTATTTAGACAAGAACAAATATAGGATCCCTCTGAGAACATTTCTGGCCCCAAAGAACCGAGACCTGATTCTGGAGAAAAATGCTGGGGAGGCTATAGCCAAGCTTTACAATTTTGGGGAGGGGTACACTATTGTTTTCCAGGGGAGAAGGACACAGTGTGCAATCCCCCTGCGGGCTGCATAGCTGTGTACCACAAATGCCTGGACTTCGGCCTGCGCTTTCCCCTTCATCCATTCTTGGAGGAGGTCTTTCAGCGCATGAATGTGGCCATTGCCCAGTTAACGGCCCTTGCTGTCAGGTCGTTAATTGCTTATACCTGGGCCTGCTTGTTCTGGGGCGAAGAGCCATCCATAAATGCTTTAAGGTTTATGGTTGGCCTTCAGATGGTGGCCTCTAATGAAGGGGGTGGCTCCCCCGGGTATTTTTCTCTCTTTCGCCAGAAGAAAAACTCCCCTGTTTGGCCGGTCCTGAGCGGCCTGAAGGACTGGAAAGATAATTTTTTATATGTACATACTGCAACGGGATGGCGGATTCCTAGGCATTTCAGGAATCATGTCCACACTCGACTGGAAACTCGCCAAGAGTATCACCCTGGGGTTGGGGGGAGAGCTCTTGAGATCAAGCTGACTCCAAAGGAAAAAGGGTTGGTCGCACGTTTCGCCTCTTCCAAGGATAGGAAGGGCTCGTACGACCCTAACATCTGGCTCCCCAGTGCTGAGCTTATAGCGAATGATAAGTACCTGACCCGGGTGGGCCTGAACCCTGGTCTTAGTGAAGGTAGCTCGGTGATTCTGTCAGCAGTTGAGTCTTCTTTGTTCTGTTTCATTGTATGTTTACTCAGCTATATATTTTTTTTAACCTTTGTGCAGACCTTGCCACTTTTATCTGGTCAAGGAACGACTTGAAGGAGCTAGGCCTGAACAGGGACTTCTCAGTTTTTGCCAACCATCCTCCCCTTCCTTCTGACTTTAATAAGGCAAACTTGATGAAGTATGTGAAAAATATATCCGTCAGCCGAGCGAAATTTCCAATTCCTCCCAAGCCAACCCCTGCAAAGCCTGCGGCTCCTGCTTCCGCCTCCCGAGACGTGGAGAGGGAGGCTGCTTCGGAGGCCACCCCCACCCCTGCTGGTAAACAGGGAGGATCCCCTGCAGGGACTCACCCTCCTGTGGGGTCAAAACCAACTAGCTCCGAGGAAACTGGGGATAGCACTTCCCCGGTGAGCAGGAAAAGGAAAGACAAGGAACCCATGGGTGCTACGCCAGTGGTGGATCTAGAAGCTGACGCCGACACGCCTGACCCTAAGCGTCCTGCTCGTGATATTCCGGGCACTTTATTTTCAGAAGAAAACATTGAGTTTCACTTTACTGTCGGTGACAGTATCAAAGCTTCCGCCTTGCTCTCTGACTCCAATGCTGTATTGGCGAATCATCTTACCAAGTTTGTAACCTCTACCTCCAATCAGGTGATTAGTATATCCAACACACCTCCAGGGTGTTCCAAGCTTCTGCCGAGTTGGCGGCCCTCAGTCGTTTGAGCGACGAAGAGTTAGTCGTCACTCCTTGGCTCCCTCTCCCTGAACGGCTGGCGATGATTGAGAGGGACGTTACCCTTATTGCCAGCTTGAAGGATCAGCTGTCAAAGTGCGAGGGCGACCTGGGAGAGGCCAAGGACCAGGTAGCGCGCTGGAAGGCTCAGGGTGAGCAGGCTGTGAGGGAGGTGGCTGACCTGGAGGCAAAGCTGGAGCAAGCAAGGAAGGCGGCCGCTGAGTTGGAGCAGGCCAAGAAGGCGGTTGCTGAACTAGAGCAGTCTAAGAAAAAGATTGCTGAGTTGGAGGACCGCCTGATCAAGGCTGACTCGGATCTTCAGAAGGCGCAGGACGACCTGAAGACACAGGGCGAGGAATGGCAGAAAGAGAAGGACACCATCATCCAGGAAGCCAACTCTGCAATGGCGACGGACTTTAATTCTGGAGCCTCTTACTCCTTACAGTTTGTTATGGAGGTTATTAGGGAGATGCTCCCAAACTTCGATGGGGATGCCTTTCAGGAACTCTATGCTGCCAAGAATGATGCCCGAGCCAACAGATCGCCTGAGAAGGCCACTGATCCTGATCAAGATGCCACCAATGCTTAACACGCGGGGCAGTCGTCTTCTGAGGGCTCTTGCCCCTACCCTGTTGCGCCTTTGCTTCCTCGTTAATATTCTAATCTTTTTTGCGCGTCGGGCCCTAATGTGGCCGGCTGCCGGCTTGATGTAATATTTTAACTTTCTTGTGCTTGGATTTTCGTTGCTCATCTTTGTTAAACTCTTCCGAATTTGCTATGAATGTACTTTTTTTGTTTTACTTACTGTTTTCTTTCGAGATCAGGCCTACCCTGGCTTCTTTGTCGAAGTCCAGGGGGCCTGCCCCCTGCCTGCCCAGAGGTAGGCAGGGGGACTTCGCGTTTTTTATACAAGGTTGGGGGATGCCCCCAGTCCTAGTTCATTCAGCGCGTGAAGCCCGGCCTGACCCTGGCTTCTTTGCCGAAGTCCAAGGGGCCTGCCCCCCGCCTGCCCGGAAGCAGGCAGGGGGGACTTATGATTTTTGTTGTGGGGTCCCCTTTTCTTCGGGTTTTGCAACAGGGGGGCTCTCCCCCTACTGCCCCCTGCTCGTTTGTGTGTGAAGTGCAAGTTTGAACAGACAACGAGTATGAATTCGTAGATCTTCTCATTTCTTGAAAAAACTTAAAACATCCATGGTCGGGGCCGTCGACATTCTTTCTTGACCGTTCTCCGCCAATTTTTTGAAGAAAAACAAAAGAAAATTCCTTAGTTCCTCAAGCTAGACATAGTATCTTTTTCGGGTATCTATCTTCCAGTGGGTAGCCAGCTCTTGTCCTGCAGGGTGGGCGATCTTGTATGTTCCTGGCCCTATGATCTGGGTGACTTCGTACGGGCCTTCCCAATTGGTGCTCAGTTTACCATGGTCTCTTGATTCCCCAACTGCCTGCGTCTTTCTTAAAACCAGGTCCCCCACCTGGAAACTTCTTTCGTTCACCTTCCTGTTGTATGTCTTCCTCATTCGTTGTTGGTAGGCTGCAATGTTAATGCAGGCTTCTTGCCTTACTTCACCGACCAGGTCCAGAGCCTCGGTCATTGCAGCTTCGTTACTCGCCCTGTCATATTGCTGGGATCGCAGGGTGGGGAATCGTGCTTCTATAGGCAGCAGGGCCTCAGCTTCGTAGACCAGGCCAAAGGGAGTCAAGCCTGTGGATTCCTTTCTGGTAGTCCTGATGGACCATAGCACGCTTGGCATCTCGTCCGCCCATCTTCCCTTGAGCTCATCCACTATCCTTATCAGACCGCTCAAGATTTGCTTGTTCGCCGCCTCTGTCTGCCCGTTAGTTTGTGGGTGGCAAACTACGGAGTAAGCGACTACTATGCCGTGGCTCTCCAGCCAGGCTCTCAGGGGGTCATTGTCGAACTGCCTCCCATGATCGAAGACTAGGACTTTGGGCAGGCCATACATGGTTATGATATTCCGCCAGATTACCTTCCTGACTGCGGGCTCGGTAATATTTAGGACTGCTTCAGCTTCAATCCACTTAGTAAAATAATCGATCCCTACTATTAAAAACTTCCTGCTCCCAGTCACAATAGTGAAAGGACCCAGAATGTCCATCCCCCACTAAGCGAAGGGGATGGGAGACAAAATTGGTCTGAGTTCCTGGGCTGGGGCGTGTATTGACGGGGCAAATAGCTGGCACTTCCTATACTTTCGGGTCAGATCTCTGGCATCAGCGAGCAGGGTCGGCCAATAGTAGCATGCCCTCAGGGCTTTGTGTGCCAGCGACCTCCCTCCTATGTGATGGCTGCAGATTCCTGAATGAATGTCGTCTAATACCTCTGCGGCCTGCCCTGCCCCCAGACATTTGAGCAGGGGAGATGAAAATGACTTTCGGTACAACTCTTCGCCTATCAGTATAAACCACGCAGCTCTGGCCGACATTTTCCTTCTCTGGACCGGATCTTGTGGAAGGGTCCCGTGCTTCTTGAATTGGATGATTGGTGTCATCCAGTCATCAGACTCTGGCTCTTCAATGACGCTAATCGTTTGGCAGGGTGCGGTGGATTTTTCCTGAATTACATCTATCCATACTGATCTTCTTATGTCCTGCAGGCTGGAACTGGCCAGCTTTGACAGGGCGTCCGCCCAGTTGTTCTGGGACCGAGGGACCTGTTTAATTTCATAACATTTCAACCGAGACAATTCCTGTTTCACCTTTTCCAGGTATATGGCCATAGTCTGGTCTCTAGCCTCGTATTCTCCATTAATTTGATTGACAATAAGCTGGGAGTCTGTTGCTAGAACAATCCTCTCAGCCGCTGCAGCTTTTGCCAGATTAATGTCTGCCAGTACGGCCTCGTATTCGGCCTCGTTATTGGACGCAGGGAAGGTGAACCTGAGCGCGTGCTCAAAATCTGCCCCCTCAGGGCTGGTGAGCACAATACCTGCCCATGCACTGTTGGCTGTTGAGGATCCATCAGTGTATACCACCCACTCTCTGGCGGGTGGATCGTCTTCTTCTGAATGGGAACACTCTGCTAAGAAATCCGCCAAGGCCTGCGCCTTGATGGCAGTCCTGGACTGGTATGATATTCCCAATCCACTCAACTATATGGCCCATTTTAGCAGTCTCCCGGATTTTTCAAACTTTTCCAGGACCTTTTCCAGGGGTTGGTCAGTCAGTACTACGACGGGATGGGCGTCAAAGTATGGCCTGAGCTTTCTGCCTGTGATGACGACTGCGTAGGCTACCTTCTCTACCACTGGGTAATTCTTCTCTACTGCCCCTTGGGCATGGCTTACGAAATATATGGGCTGTTGGGAACCTGCTTCCTCCCTTAGAATTACCGCGCTTACTGTTGAGCTTGTTACGACAATGTAAAGGAAGAACTTCTCCCCTGCCACCGGCCTTGCCAGGGTAGGCAATTTCTTCAAGTGCTCTTTCAGTTGACTGAAGGCCTCTCTCTGTTCGTCTTCCCATTTAAACTGTTTGTTGCCTTTCAAGATTTTGAAGAAAGGTGTTAATTTGTCGGTTGACCTGGCGATGAACCGTGCTAGGGCAGCCATCCTGCCTGTCAGGCGCTGGATGCCCCTTATAGTCCTTGGCTCTGAGAGATCTAAGATGGCCTGAACTTTTTCAGGGTTCGCGTCTATTTCCCTGGCGCTGACCAGGAAACCCAGGAATTTTCCGGAGCGGACTCCAAATGTGCACTTCTTGGGGTTAAGCTTCATTTGGTAAGTGCGCAGGGAGGAGAAAGTCTCCTGCAAGTCCTTCAAATGCTCAACGTCCCCTTTGCTTTTTACGATCGCGTCATCTACGTAGGCCTCCAGATTCCTGCCCTTCTGATTTTCAAAGACTTTGTCGACCAACCGCTGGTAGGTGGCGCCTGCGTTCTTTAGCCCGAACGGCATCATTTTATACATATAAGTTCCAGAGCTAGTGATGAATGCGCATTTTAACCTGTCAGGCTGCCAGAGGTATACTTGATGGTAGCCTAAAAAGGCATCCAAAAAGCTAAGTGTGGTATACCCGCTGGTGGCGTCTACCAGCTGATCGATCCTTGGGAGGGGATAGCAGTCTTTAGGGCAGGCTTTGTTAAGATTCGTGAAGTCTACACACATTCGCCATGCTCCTGAAGACTTTTTTACCATCACCACATTGGCTAACCACTCGAGGTAATCGCAGCTTTCTATGAAGTCGGCCTTCAAAAGCTTTTAAATCTCTTCCTTGATGGCCTGATCCTTCTCTGCAGACATGTTCCTCCTTTTTTGCTTCACAGGGCGGGCTTCCGGACTTACGTTCAGCTTGTGAACGATATGCGCCGGATCGACCCCCGACATCTCGTCTGCCGAGTAGGCGAACACGTCCCTGTTATCTCTCAAGACCTTGATCAATTCTTCACGACAAGGATCCTCTAGGTCAGCCCCTATGAGGATCTGCCTTCCCGGCTCTAGGTCCACCAGCATGCTTTTCCCCCCAGGTTCCAGGTGGTCCGTTGCTTGCTGGCCAGCTGGAATCTCTCCTTCCCTGCTGAGGAAGCTGTTAGCCTTTCGCTTGCCTTTTCTCTCTATTTCATGGGTCTGCAGGGCCACGGAGTAGCATTGTCTGGCTGACTCCTGGTCCCCGTGCACCTTGCCCTCCATGCCAAAATCTGTTACGTAGGCAATGGTCAGGGCTCTAATTGATACGGCAGCCTCGATTTCATCTAGGGTAGCCCTGCCTAATAAGGCATTGTATGCAGATTTTGCATCCACAACGACAAATGATGCCCTGATATTCCTGGAGGAGGCTCCCTCCCCAAACGTCACCGGCAGATCGATGATCCCCATGGGAAGCACGCCCGCTCCGCTGAACCCGTACAACGATCCGGGGCTGGCTTGAGGTGCCTCTTCTGTAAATTCATCTTGTCAAATGCATCCCTGTATAGCAGATTGGTATAGGCTCCAGTGTCCACCATGCATCTTCTCACGATATGATTGCTGATGACAAGAGACAACACCAGGGGGTCACTGTGAGGGTATATCACCCGCCCTGCATCCTGGGGGGTGATGCTCAGGGTCAGGCCTCTAAGGCTCCCTGCTCTCTCAGCGTAACATATCTGATTCCGTAGTTCACGGATCTGTCTTTTTTGGCCTCTTATACTTGTCTGGCCTTCTGCATCTCCCGAGACTACATGGATTATCAGGCGATTTTGCACCGAGCCTTCAGGCTTGTCCTCCGTCTCCTTCTGGTTCTTGTTTCTCGCAGCGTAGTTGCTCAGCCAACCATTCCTGATGAGTTTTTCAATTTCATCCTTTAGGTGGCGGCACTCCTCGGTGGTATGCCTGACGCAGTCTTGGAACGTGCAAAATTTCTTTGGATCATCTTTTGGGCTGCGCGCCTTACTCGGGCGGTTCCACTTGGCTGTCTCTTTTTTCTAATTAAAAAATCTTGGCTCTCGACTTATTAAGAGCTGTGTAGCTGTCAAACCTTGGCTGATAGGCCACACGCTCTTTTATAGGGGTGTCACCCTCTTCAGCTCTTTGCTTGCCTGGCTCACCCCTACCGCGTCCACCCTGCGGTCCCCCCTACGGCCTGGAAGGTCCTGTGGGGGTATCCGGCAGGCTGTGGAATTCTTCCTGCAGCATGAAGCCTTCGGCGATCTATCGAGCTTTGGCCAGAGTCTCTGGCTGGGCTCTAATCATTTGGTTCTTCATCTCCCCTGGGAGCAACGAGATGGTTAATGTGTATGCTGCAGTTAAGTCGTCAATTTCGTTGACCTGTTGGTAGGACAGGTCGAACCTCTTCAAGTAGTCCCTGACTGTCTCACCCTTCTTCTGCCTGAGGGTCATTAGATCAAAGCGGGTTAGCCGGCGCCTCTTGTTCCCAGCATATTGGTCCAAGAAGGCATCGGCCGGTTCTATGAAGTAATTGATTGACCCCTACGGCAGGTCTCGGAACCACCCTGGGGCCAAACCTACTAGGGTGGTGGGGAAAATCTTGCACCATACCGCATCGTCGGCATCGTACATCCCCATGTGACTTTCATATGCTGCCAGGTGATCCTCCGGGTCAGTTGTTCCATCAAACTTGACAGAAGACATTTTAATCTTAGGGATGGGGTACTCCTGCACGTCAGGGTGGAGTGGAGTCTTGGTAGGCCTGCCCACCATCCTTAACATGCTCCGACAGAGTGGTAACCATGGTCATCCCATTTTCCAGGGGTCGGTTTTCAAGTACTGGGGGAGCGGTGCCTGGGTGGCTGCCTACTCATAGCCTCATCCTCCCTTACTGGGGAGCGGTGTTTGGGTCACTTTTCCTGGGGCGGTCCAAGATTGTCGCCTTGTTGGTGCCTTGGCTCGAGTGGTCGTCCTCGGTTGAGCCTTGATTGCAAGCTTTGAGACAGCCCCGGAGCCGGCTGCAACTCTGCCGCAGGTGTCAATCTGGAGAAGACCCCGCCCTGTTGTTTTTCTCCCTGACGTTTTGAAGCGGACTCCCTGTATCTCATCGGATCCTGGAGATCCTGGGATAAGCCCCTCTTCTCAATGGCTGACGTGGACTCAGTGGTATGTATGGAGAATGGTTGTTGCTGAGCGGGCTGCTCTTGATTACCAGCGGTAATACGTTTCTGAACCTGTACGTATCCCTGGGCAGTCTTTCTTGCCTTCCTCTGGGCATTTCTGGCAGTGGTCCCCCTTGTGCCGCCAATCCCTTCCCCACTTTCGAAGTGAAGGTGCCTGGGAGTTGTGGCGATCCTGCCCACCAGATCTTCCGGAGTAAACTCCTAATTGAGCATGGCCGAAAAGAAAGCTGCAGTTTGAACGACCTGGGCAGGGGTGAGGTTCAAGGTGGGCCTCTGCTGGCCCATCTGCCCGGCTACAACTGCTCCCCGGAGGCTGGCCCTTCCTACCCCCAGAATCGTGGCGGCGGGCGTTACCTCTAGTAGGGGTATGCCGTAGATGAGGATCACCGGTGGGACCGTCGGACCTGCCCCAGAACTGGCTTCATTGATTTCAGGCATGTTTTTTGTTTATGATGGTTGATTTTTGAGAGTAACTCGTGAGCACAACCGAATTCGTCCCCACAGACGGCGCCAAATTGTTCCGGTTACAGAAATGATTGACCCGACTTTGGATTCGGGTCCTACGAATACAATGCTCTCTTGATGACGATGATTTGACTTCTTCTGATCCCTCCTTTCCCTCACTCACTGTTCGGACCTTCCCGGTGGAGTCGGCCTGCTCCCTGCACACAGAAAGCACAGGGCCCCAGAGGTGTCCGGGGGAACCCTCTCCGATGCCTAAGTCAGTCCGTGAATAGCCTTGAGGAACCTAACTCGTGAGGAGTAAGGTGGCAGTTTTAGAGTGAGAGTCTAGAGAGAGAAAATCCAACCCTTTGTATGTGGGAAATGGCCAAGTATTTATACCTTTCCCCAAGAGAGGAAAGAAAGAGAGAGAGAGAGAGTGTGAGAATGAGTGGACGGGTAAGTGACACGTGGCTCTACTTCCTCCACTCATTCCCTTTACCTTAGGCAAACATCGAAGGAGTCCCCGGTTTTTCCATGGCCCTGCCTTGTGCGAAAGCGCCCTGGGGATCTGACAGGCAGGGGGCACAATTGCCCTGGCCAGCAGGCGGCCTGGTTCGGCAGCAGAGCGGCTGAGGGCACTTAGAGGTTTCTTAGTGATCTTTCTTGGTGGCCTGCCCAGGCAGGCCTTTCCTTATTCCTGGGCTGGGCTTCCTCGGGGCCCAGATGATGGGGGACCCATGGCAGGCTACAGACCCCCATCAATAACTTTCGCTTAGCACCTATTTCTAAAACATTATTACGGAGATGCTGTTCAAAAAGGTATAGGCCAACTGAACGGTATTTCTGCAGCAATTGGGGTTATGGATTTTGAGTTTATGGGGGGTAGTATGGGATCGGTACCCGAGGAAAAAAATAGTAAAATCTCATAATTTGCGATCAATTCATTCAATATTTCCTTTTTAGAGGACAAGTTTTTACATTTAATTTATGTGTTAGATATATATTCACTTTGTGATAAGAAAATCACTAATTAGTTAATTTTTTGATTACTTTTGCAGCTTAACTTCATTCGAAACAATAAAAAAAAACGTAAATATTTTTTAAAAGTAATACGGAGTAGTATCTACTAATAAGTATCCCGTGCAGTATTGCACGGGGCTATACTAGTACCTTGATTAACCTAATGTTTACCCGACCCAAAATAGCCAAACACCTTGCTTATTAATGTACTCCTTCTAAAATGACCAAAATCAATAAAGCCAAATATGAGACACATGTCATATCCACATTAAAAAAATCGCATTAAAATATCCACTTGTGGATCGTATTTTGGCTACAATTGTTTTTTTTGGTTATTTCATAAGAATAATCTCAACTATGTGTGTAAATGATTCAAACAATATCTAATCTCATTTTAATATGAACTATGCCATAATTAATCTCGCTTTGCTATGGACAAAATTATGACTTGCTATTACCGATAATAATGACTTGTTGTAATTTTCTAGAGTTTTATTTGGTATTGCGTTCGTGAAAGCTAAAACAACAATAAAAACATTTTTTTCATGGTTTCTATAAGACTAATTGAAAAAAAGAAATGAAAGATGAATTTTGCGAACCTTTAATTTTTTTTATCAATGGCAGAAAATGAAGACGAAATGTTAAGAAAAAGAAGAACAAGAAGAAGAAGAAGAGTGCTTAGCCCCTGTTCTTTTCAGCTTAATTCCAGTCCGTTTCAAACCAACTCAGCTTTTATCAGCTCAGCCCAGCTCCTATCAGCTCAGCTCCTAAAATAAAACTTCAATAATAATCATCAATATATATATATAATTAAAAGAGGTTTTTTTTTTATGAGAAATCCAACTTTTTTAAAATACTAAGAATCTAAATATTATTCATTTTAAAAGTGGATATAATAAAAAATATTCTTTTGATTTTAGTATTAGAAATTTAAAAAAATCCTAACACCTTGAAGACTCAAAGAAAACAACAAAATTAAAATAAACACCATCAATTAAAAAACAATCCATTATATAAACCATCAATTATCACCCCTCGGAAAACAACAGAATTTAAATAGACACCGCATGAAACGCATATTCACTTCAGTTTCATAATGTTTTAATATTAATATTTATTACTATTCACCATCTAAAAAATATTAGAAACCCCAAAAATATAAATTAAAATTTTGAAATAATTATTAATAAATTCAAATTATTATCCTAATATAAGTAGTTATATTTATTAAGATAAAATTATCCTAATAAGAATTAGATTTACATTTTGCGAAAATACAGTGTGATAAATTACAATTTTATGTAAAATACATTACATTTCGTTTAACAAAAAATATTATCGTTTCGATGAGTTTAGTACGGAATATTAAATAAAATTACAAAATAATTTTTTTTTTTGACTTTTTATAATATCAGTAAAGATATAGTTTAAGAGTTTTATTTTATTTAATATTGGAGTCTTTTATTTATATTCATTACGTATCATAGTTATATAGAAATAATTATAAATAATAAATGTTTGAAAAGATATTACACAATAAAAAAAATTATTACTTTATTATGAGTGTCATAAAAATAAAAATATACTGTATTTAAAATTTGCAATCATATAAATAATTTTTAACGAACAGGTCAAGTCTCGCCGCGACCCTAAATTACCGGGTTTGATGACCGTCGAGTCGTGTTTCAAGATTTATAAGTGTTGACCAGTTGACCTACGAAAAAACGGGTTGGATGGGTCGGGCTTACGAGTCAAGCCAAGTCATTCAACTCAAACTAGAGTACAACTTTAGTCTCAAGATATATAAACAAGCAATATATACTAAGAGTGCTAGATAATTGAAGTTAAAATTAGACACAAAATCTTTTTCAAATAAATTGATTATAATATAAAAATTAACTACGTTGAATCAATCAATCATCAATATAATTACACTAGACATTTTTCCAGCGATGTTGGTAGTCTCCAACAGGGTTAGAATCCTTAAATACGAACTTAAATTATTCGGAAATTTCCCATGGTACGCTCGAACTATGTCACGTTACACATGGTACCCCTGCTTTTAAGTTTGTTCACATGGTAACCTTAATTTTTATAGTTTAGTTCCCGATTTGCCCTTACCCAAATTTCTGTCATGACGCCGTTAAATTATGACCAAAATTAACAACTACTTTTCTTAAAAAAGAGAGACGTTCTCATGGTGCCCTTAACTTTTCATAGTTGTTCACATGGTACCCTTAAGTTTTCATAGTTGTTCCCATGGTACCCTTAAATTTTCATAGTTGTTCCCATGGTACCCTTAAGTTTTCATACTTGTTCTCATGGTACCCCTGAAAGAAAAGCAACGACTCATTGAAGCAAAGCAACGATTAGTTTATTGAACTAACTGTTACACAAGTGCTTATAAATTCAGTCCCCTTTCTTTTTTGGCAGAAGAAGATCAAACAATCCATAGTTACTCACTCAACCTTTTCACCTCCTTCTTCACTTGTACAAAAAAATGGAAAAACTTCATCAACATAACCTTGAAGCTCGATCATCCGGAAACATCAATTTTTTCCATATTTTTGAACAAGTGAAAAAACAGGTGAAAAGGTTGAGTGAGTAAGTGTGGATTATTTGTTCTTTTTCACCGAAAGGGAAGTGAATTTATAAGCACTTGTTTAACGGCTAGTTCAATAAACTAGTTGTTGCTTTGTTTCAATGAGTCGTTGCTTTCCTTTCAGGGTACCATGGGAAAAACTATGAAAAACTTAAGGGTACCAAGAGAACAACTATGAAAACTTAAGGGTACCATGGGAACAACTATAATTAATTTTGGTCATAATTTAACGACGTCATGACAGAAATTTGGGTAAGGTCAAATCAGGAACTAAACTATAAAACTCATGGTTACCATGGGAACAAACTTAAAAGTAGGGGTACCATGTGTAATGTGACATAGTTCGAGGGTACAATGGGACTTTTCCCTAAATTATTTATCATATTTAAGTGTTTAAAATGTTTGAACACTACAAACTTGATTAAATAATTTTAACTAATTAAACTTTTTAATGAAAAATAGAATAATGAATTAAATAACTAAAAACAAAATTATAAAATTGAAGTTCTTTTCGAGTGACATTTAATCTCAAATTTTTTTAAACTACATGATTTATTTAAATAATTTTATATATGTTCGGTTAGACTACAAGTCGATTCAAATATGGGTTGGGTTATATGGGTCACGAGACGGGTTACGCTTAGAATACAGGTGAAAAATAGCTTCGAACGTAATTTTTTTTACCGTTAATTTATGTTTAGAGTTTTAACAAAATCTAGGCGGAGCAATAGATTGACTTGAACTAGTCTTTTAACCAATGCTTTGTAATATCTTCTTTTCAACGGGTTGAAAAGGTCATGACCCTAAACTAACGAGTCATTTAGGATTCGGGTCAAAAAAAAAAGATGAGCTCATGACCCTAAAAACAACTGGTCGGGTGGAACGAGTTTGCGGGTCAGGTCGAATTTAGAGCGAGATGCTTGCATACGTACAAATATATTTGATGCGGAAAGTCAAATAATGATTAACGAGTAAAAGACATAGATAAACTCAATGCTCGCAGATGAATTGTCACGGACATATTGATATTCCTCACAAACACAAGACTTTTATATTTTGATTAGTATCATTTGTTTCACCCAGAAAACTAATGTAGGCACTAGACCTGTTGGGTAGGTCGGGTCAAATACGGATCACGTATCGGTTTATTATCGGAATACAGGATATAAATGTTTGGGTAAATTATCTTACTTAATTCTTAATTTCGTGTGAGTTTTTATATGGACCATCGTTGTCATACCGTGATATAGTTTTGCCTGTTTGTTTTACAATGGCCGGAAACTTGTTTCCAAATCCCCAGCGGAGTCGCCAAACTGTGGACGTCTGTCCACACCGCCCGCCACCCCGCGCGCGCCCGCGCAGAGCCGACCCGGTTTTAAATCGCGGTGGCCACCCACGCGGCACCCTCTCGGTCGGGGGCCGATCCAATCTCGCGTTCGGGGCGATGTCTCGGACCTCGATTCGGTTGACGATTCAAACTTGTACTAGACAGGTGCGTGTACTCGTGTTTTCGTTGAAATCAACCGAGTCGTGGTTGTAAATGTATAAAGGCTGATATGTTTGGTAAGGCGACCTTTTTAGTGAACCGAATTCGTTGGTGATTTGTGGAGTCGCAACCGAGTGAATTATGGGGACTCGGAAACCGTTCAAGATAACTTTGATCCCTAACCGGCCCAAAGTTGAGCGGCACAGGACCTAAATATAAAGACTTGTACCCTTAAGCACTCCATGCCTGGAATGACTCTCATTGCCAATGGTTTCGGACATCCAGAAACCATCGGTTCTGAGTAAGGGGTGTGGGTACGTATTGGGAAGCCAACGTCCGCTAGACATCGACACCCAATTCTGCCCGCACATAGCGGCCTCTACAAATCAATCGGTGGGCTGATAACTTTGTTCCCTTGTTGTGGCGGAAATACTGTAACATTCGTTGTTTTAACCCTATGTTTTTGCTATGTCGGTTGTTTAAGGACAAGTAAGTTCTGTCCCTAAACTAGGTGTGTTTATATTCTTTGCATGCTATTTCATGTGACAGGCAGGTCTAATAATATATGTATTAGCAAATTAGTTTTAACGTGATAATACGGATATTAGTCGCTCGTGGTATACCTTACCTGGTATTCTGCTTAAGATGCGCCGGCACGGTATTAGTAGGGATGCGTCGAACCATGTAAGGTGAGCACCGGGACTAATACGGAACCCGACCATCGTCTTGTTGAGTTTTAGCTTATTTTACATTTTGAAATCCGTGTTAGGTGATTTAGCATGCGATTATAAGGTCATAAAAGCAATAAATCATACGAAAACGGTAAATGCGAAATATAAGTAAATCACATAATGAGGAGTTGCACCCTCAGAGTATATAGATAGTTTAGAACGGATCTCAGAACTACTCGGGTCTATTTAGGGTATTTTGGTGTTTATGGTTGAAGTTGGGACGTTACGTGCTTTAGTACGTGTTATGGACCTAGTGTCCACATTTGACATTATCGTAGTCTATAATAAAAGTACAAATTTGTAAAGGTTTGTTTAGATGACAACCTAGTGACGATTCGACTTCGAAGGGCAGATCCTCCCAGCTCGCCTTGTGATTTTGGCAGAGTTCCGTTATCGTGGCTTGGTTCTGCGACTAATCCGGTAGAGCTTCCTCTGCTAGACTCGGGGTAGCTACTCGAACACATGCACCTCGGGATCGAGTGGGGTTCTCGAAGGTCAGGAGTAACGTTGATTTCGCTTATCGGGACTACGATCGAGTGGATCGTTTGCTTTGGGTGTCGGAGTGCGAGCCTAAGCGAGAGAAACTCTTAATGAGTAAAGGGAGAAGAGAAGAGGAGATGTTGTGTCGAATGAATGGGGTGGACGGGGGTATTTATAGTTGTTTTCGGCTCACATCGCCTGGATGGACGCTTAAGTCCAGGCGCACCAGAACTCAGGCGCCTGGGTTTAGGCGTATGACGATTAAGACGCTTGATGCGAGGCGTTCGGAAATTTGAAGATACGATTTTGATACTTTCCAAAACTGAGAGTGTGCGTATCAATAGGTATCTTGGAGCCTAAGTCTCCCCTTTGAGCTAGCGCGCTGCTGCGCCGAGTGGGCCTCGGGTGTGCATCCCAAGGTTCGCTTGGCCCGGTGCTGACTCGAGTTTGATTTTACGCATTCCGGGACTGATTCGGAGTCCTGGTGTCAGAATCGACTTTAATTAGTGTCTATGCGACCGTAATGACACGAATAAGGCTGCCTTAATGTTAATATAATCTTTCTGAGTAATTATTTGATCCGTTCTATTGAAAAACTATATAGGGCATTGCAAACTCGCATCGTTTTGCAGTCCGATCGTCATCGGGTGATTGTTGGGTACTTCTGCAGGCACCAGGTCCAAATCTGGGTTTCTACAGAAGCCTGTATTCTTAGGGTCTATGGCAAGAGACCCGAAGAGGCACACGCGAATGGTAAGGGGAAAGGAAAGTTGGACCTGTAGAGCCCAGCCGTTTTAGTACTATGTTGTACTAATTGATATTTTGTGGTGTATTAGTACTAGTTTTCTGTAGGGTTTTGCTTGACACGTTGTCATTTTCTAGAGTAGCCGGCTACTGGAGGCTCGATGTAAAGAGCCTCGACAAAGGCTCGATTTAATCGATTTTGCATTAATGAGAAGCACTTTAATTTCATTTTTTTTTGTGGTGGCTCGCAACTCGATTTTTCATTTTACCCGGAGCGCCCTTTCGGGTTTTCACTCCACCCTCGGCTCACCTTTTGTTGTTTTTTTTGCTCTTGTTTTCGCTCTCTCTTTTTATGGCTCGTAACTCGTTTCTTCATTTTGCCCGGAGCGCCCTTTCGGGTTTTCATTTCGTCCTCGGCTCGTCAAATTTTTTTTACAACGGCTCGCAAATCGATTCTTCATTTTACCCGGGGCGCCCTTTCGGGTTTTCACCCCGTCCTCGGCTCGTCGTTTGTGCTTCGTCATTGAAATTGCTCGTTAATCGAACCGTAGGGGGGTTCCGATTTGCATGCGAATCGAATAATCGATTATGCTATTTTTGTTGGTTGTACACCCAGAAGGGTTGCCTACGTATCTGTGTTTAGACGGAATCGAACCATGCTCGTAGTTCATAATAGATGTGAGTGATTTTGCTTTAGACTCGCTATGTCAATTATTGATGCGAATTGTTTTTTAAGCGTTTCGTATAGGTTTTTACCCTAGCTTTGAGATCAGGATGGTGTTGTTTAGGAGGCTAAGGATAGTATCGTTTAAGCTGGTCGATGTTGGTTGGGGTTAAGAATTCTTGACCGTCTAGGTCGGTAAGGACCACAGCACATCCCATGAGTATTTTATTGACGAGGTAGGGGCCTGCCCAGTTTGGTTTGAATTTCCCTCTGGGATCGACGGGAAGGGGTGCTCTACTGGATTTGACTACTAAGTCTCCCTCATGTATCTTTCGAGATTTGACTCGTTTGTTAAAGGCTCGTTGTATTCTTTGTTGGTAGGCTTGCACGTTGGATAGTGCGTGTATTCTACGCTCATCTAGGAGTACTAGCTCATTGTAACGTTTTTTGTTCCACTCTAATTTGGGAATGCGGCTTTCGGCCAATATCCTTATTGAGGGTATTTCTAATTCTATTGGCTGTACGGCTTTGGAACCTTAGGTTAGGTAGTAAGATGTGGCTCTGATGGGAGTTCGTTAGGAGGTTCGGTATCCCCATAATGCAAAGGGTATTTTGTTGGGCCAATCCCGGTAGTTGTCTATCATTTTCTTAAGGATTGTGACGATGGTTTTGTTTGCTGCTTCCACAGCCCCCTTTGTCTGAGGTATGTAGGGTGAGGATTTGTGTCGTTGGATTTTTTATTTGTTTAGGAGTTTTTAGGTGTCGGCTCTAAAGTGAACCCCTGATCGCTGAAGATTTCGTGTGCTATTGCCGTAGCGGCAGATGATGTTGTTTTGCAGGAATTTGACTACTTGTTTGGAGGTTAGTATGGTGCATGAGGCTGCTTCTACCCATTTGGTAATGTAATCAACGACCACTAGTATAAAACAGTGTCCGCCGGTCCCGGATGGGTGTACTTTTCCTATGATGTCTATCCCACAGGTAGAGAAGGGCCAGGGTGTTGTTGTGGTGTGGAGTGGGTACGGTGGTAGGTGTTGGATGTTGGCAAATATTTGACAGTTGTGACAGTGACGGACATGATGCCGGCAGTCCGCCTCTAGGGTGATCCAGTAATAGCCCAATATCATTATCTTATGG
Source organism: Agrostemma githago (assembly GCA_958450325.1). Classification (NCBI taxonomy): domain Eukaryota; kingdom Viridiplantae; phylum Streptophyta; class Magnoliopsida; order Caryophyllales; family Caryophyllaceae; genus Agrostemma; species Agrostemma githago. The sequence goes on along the minus strand of OY288250.1, from coordinate 11,792,863 downwards.
GCCAGTAGGTGCGCACTCATGTGGGGTCCACATTCCCCGTCATGTACTTCTTCAATGACTTTTTCGGACTGAGTTTTGTTTATGCATCTAAGGAGTAGTCCTTGTGGTGTTAGTTTGTATAGTAATCCTTGGCTTAGGACGTAGTGGGCGGCTTGTATTCTTAGGACACGTTTGTTTTTGGTGTTTGTGTTAAGCGGGTATAATCCGTTGGTTTTGAAGTCTAGGATCGCTTTGTACCAGGGTTCTTCGAGGGTGTCAACGGTTTCGATGTTGTGGATATAGGCGGGTTGCTCACTACTCTCTACGCAGATAGGCATAGAAAAAAGGTTTTCGGGCATGTTTATTGGTGAGGCTAGCTTGGATAGGGCGTCCGCGAATTGGTTTTCCTCGCGGGGTATATGTATGAAGTTGATTTCGATGAACTCTCAAGGTATTGTCTATATTTCGGTTTGATATGGAGCTAGGATTTCGCTATAGACCTTCCAAATGCATGTGGCTTGGTTGACTACTAAGGATGACTCTCCGTGGACTCTAAGGTTTTTGATCCCTAGTGTTACGGCGACTTGTAGCCCTATTAGGCAGACTTCATATTCGGCTGCGTTGTTGGTTACTGGGAAATCTAGTTTAACTGATATGGGTGTGCGGTTGCCTATTGGTTATTGGTCATGTGGGTTTCTTATGTCGGGTTTTTTGCTCGGAAGTCGGTTATAGGTTGAGTTTTTATGATGGTTGCTCCTGGTCTCTCTTTAAGGTGAAGTTAGGTGGGTCGTTAGTTGTAGCCCTTATGCTTTGATTGATTGCTATCGACAAATGGCATAGTATCGAGTTTTAAGCGTGAGAGTGCGTTTTCAAGTGATTGTCGAGGCGCGTAATAAAAGGAGAAAAGCTTATTTTCTTATTTTATTTATAGTACTAAATGTAGGCTAAGCGCCCGAGATATTGTTTTTGGGGAGGTGGAGCACAGGTCCCCTCGCACCTCCTGACTCAATGCGAAAAAAAGGACATTTATTATACTATTAAGTCTAGGCCCTATGATGAACTAGACTCTAAATAGGACCAGTCATGTCCCTAGGCATTGAGGCTTCCTCCCAGGAATAGCACCTTGATGGCACCACCTGTTTTAACCACCACAGATGTGGTAGCCTTGTCACTAGCGTCCTCGAAGGTGAGACGTGTGGTTTGTGCTTTCAAAGGAGGGAAGGTCTCGGCATCCACTAGATCCTGGATGTCATGCTTCATGCAGTGCAGTCCTCTTTTTTATGCCCTCTACCTTGGTGATATAGGCAGTAAACCCTGGGATCCCAGTTTGCATCCCGAGCCTCGAGGGGTGAGTCCGGGGTAGGAGCGAATTGGAATAATTGCCAGTCATCATTGGCCATTCTAAGTGCCTCGGTGTAGGTCATGCCTAAATCAGTTAGGCTCCTATTGGGACGTCCCCCTTGAGCGGGGACGAATCTAGCCGATTTGAGTCTCATCTTCTCCCTAGGGATGAGAGGATTTTCATCCACCTTCTGTGAGTAGTCCGGTGTTGGGTATTTCGCTTTGTCGGCGGTCCCTTCCAACATGCCGAAGTGAAGCATGATGTTGTCGTGTGTGACGGTCATTTGGGCCGTGGTGGTTTGGAGTTCTTTGACGAGGCCTAGCATGGTATTGAGTTGATCGACGTTGCTATTGGAGGCCATCCTTAGATCTGCGGAACAGAACCAAAGGTGAGGCTAGATCCACCATATGACTTAAAGACTCGACGAATACACGTATGCGAGCGACACAGAAACGAGGCCCTTGATTTGCGCGTGTTTGCGGCCATCGAATTACGGACTCGGGTGCTTTAGACTTTTGGTGTATTCGGCGAAACGCCTAACAGACTTGTATCTATAAAACGAGACAATTTGACATAAATCTCGAGAGTGAGATTTAAAGAAGAGGACTTCTCGAGACGAGACTACCAGAAATGTAAGACCTCGAACGGAGGTGACCCAAGTAACTAACACAACAGTTAATCACACGGTTGTACGACGTAAGGAATTAATCTCGATCCCGGCTCGGAATCAAAGAGTTTGATGTTTTTGAAAACAAATGGATTTTTATAAACAAACTTTAAGTGAGATTTTTGTGAAATCGATGTTACGATGGTTTAGTGATATCGCTTGTGATGTGTGGAAAGTGTCGCTATGTGAGTGTTGGGGACTCGACGATAGCGAGAGTGTAAGTCATGATTTTGTAAAAAGTGTGGTTGCGGAAGAACCGGTTTTGAGAAATTTGCGACGGCGCATTTTTTTCGAGACTACTATTAACTAGTAGTTCGAAGTCCGCGGCGTAGAGGGTGTTCGTGAGAGAACGTGGTGTCTGTGACGGTGCTTTCGAAGGTGTGACCAAATTCTTGTTATAGAATTTAGGTGGTGAAAGGTTTTAGAAAAAAATTTAAAATGTGCGACCGCATTCGTCGATTACATTGATTGGAATTTCGACGGTGGTGACGGTACGCGTGTAATACTTTGTGAGTGTAACCGTGTTGGATTCCTCGACTTCGTTAATTGAAGTTTTGGTAATGTTTACGGTATGTGCAAAAAAGCGTTTTGAAAAATAAAATGTAACCGTATTAGGTGTCTTGATCCCATTGGTCGGGATTTTGACGATAGTAACGGTATATGTTTGTGAATGTTTTGAAAGCAAAATGTGACCGTATAAGGTACCTTGATCCCATTAGTTTGGAGTTTGGTAATAATAACAGTACATTGTTTCTTTTTTAAAATGAAGAGTTTTGTTTTGGCCAAAGTAATGGCGCTAAAAAATGTTTTTTTCTAAATTGATGAGTGTAAAATTGGTCATGGTGTTGACGTTAAAGTGCTTTTTGAAAATAAGTTTGATTTTGACCGGAGCAACGGTTTTTAAAAGGCGGTTTTGAAAAGGTGTCCTTTTTTCGAAAACGGAGTTGGGTGCGGTTGAATATGTTGTCGTGGTTGAATCCGGATTTTAATGTTTTATTCGGGTTGTCAAACACGCAACACATAACTAGGAAAGCGTACACTCATGTAGGATACAGACACGGGTAGGTTAGGGTAGGCTACCGTCCAGGAATAGTCTTTGCTTAGGTAACGACGGGTCACCAGGGGAGGTGAATTGATGGTAAGGATTCGTCACATCCCTAACCGTCAATAAACTACCGATTACACCTAGTGGGTAGCTAGGGTAAGTCGGGATCGTATCCACGAGGACGGTATTGCGAAGCTTAGACTAGGTTGGCCTACAACGAGACTATGCTACCAAACAAACACAAAGAAACAATAATCGGAAAACTGTGAAAGAGGAGGAACAAGAACTAGACTAATGATGAACTAACAAGTAAACTAGAGTAAACTATGGCTAACTAAGGAGGATGAACTCAAATATGGAAAGAAAGTGGGGTAGGTCGGGTTGATAGGAGTAGAAGGGTAATTGCAGTGATCAAGGGTATAGGTGTCTCCTAGTCACTAGAGTCGGTCCGGGCTCTCGCAACTTAGACCGATGTCAAGGTGGGTCCGGGCTCTCGCAACTTAGACCCTAGTCCGCGCTCTCGCGACTAAACTATTCTCAACATTTCCGCATCATAGACAATCAATGAGAAGATGAGCACAAGTATGGGAAGCATGGCCACTACAACTCATACAAGCATATCAACAAACACATAGAGTGCCCACAATGTGACTAACAACAAAGATTCACCCGTTTTCCCTTAATCAACCCTAATCATCCATAATCTACCCCTAATCCCCCTACTTACCCCACAAGATCACTACCCACTCATTATCATGGTCCAACTAACAATCATAAGAGAAAACAAACTCACAATCCAAACATTCATTATGAATAACAAGAACAATAACAATAACAACATAAAAAGATGGAAACAAGATTAAATAACTAAGAACAAAAGTAAGGGTTATAACAACAATAGGATGAAGAAAAGATGAAAACTTGTATTAATGAGAAACCCAAATACAATCCCAAGGTTGTCAATCTTGGAACAATCTTCAAGAATCCCCTTAATCCAAGAACTAATTACAATGATTAACTAAGAATTAAAGAGAGATTATAACTAATGAGTGAGAGTAAATCTAGGGTTTTAGATGCTAATGGAGGCTTAAACTAGTCTAGGGTATGATAAGATGGTGTCTTAATACAAGAGGGGGGGGGGGGGGGGTATATATAGGGTTACAAGTAGAAAGGAGAAGAAAGGAAACAATGCGGGTGAGCTGTAGCCCATCCCGACCGGGACGGATCATCCCGACCGGGACGGATCATCCCGATCGGGACGGCCCTGTCATCCCGATCGGGAAGGGTTCAACCCGACCAGGACGGACCCACAGTGGCGCTCCTAATCGTGCACCCCTTCCCGATCGGGAAGGCCACTATCCCGCCCGGGAAGGGTCTTGTATGCCTCCAATAAGAGCTCTAGGGTCCCTCCTTGTATCTCATGGGCTTCCCGTCGATTCTCGGAACTCGGGATCGGGTCTCGTAGGCTCGGGATTGGGTCCCAAGGTCTCGGGGTCGATTCCAAGGCCTCGAGTCATCGTTCCTTTATCTCGTTGGCTCCAAAATGTGTATGTATTGAGTCCGAATCACTCCAACTCTTCCAAATCGGTCTCGGGAACCTGAAACGGACTAAAGGAAGCATAAGAAGCCCATGAATCGCTCCCAAGGAGCGATTCCACAAGGAAATGGGACCAAAACATAGTGAAAAAGGCACTACAAAATAAACTTATCAACTCCCCCACACTTAACCCTTACTCGCCCTCGAGTAAGCACAAACTAAATACTAAACTAGCCGAGTGGGTATTAGCGCACCCTACGCCCTTTCAACTCACACGAGTGCACTTAGAGGAAAAGTGCACTCCGCAAGGCAAGTCGGGTCTTGCGACAAAACTGTGGATGCAACCGGACACAAGACATAAAAACAAACAAGCACATAAACAAACAAACAAACAAACAAACACAAGGTTGCACCCAAAGAAAAACAAATACCGCTTCCCTCAAAAAGCGGTGAAAGAAGCACCGGTTTAGGACTCGAGGTAAGGGACAACGTTCCCAAGCTAGCAATACCAACCAAGGTGGACTAAACCCTAATAGTATGATGATAAAGCAACAAAAACGTTGGTAACTTACCTAGGTCCTCCTAACTTTCTAAAAACGTACTACGGGACGATCGGCGGAGTGGAAAAGTGAAGAACCACGGTGTTAGTCGACACTGTAGGTAAGTGAGACCCCGCCCCCTTTAGCGTGAGCCAAGAGGGTCGTCCCGTGTCCAAAACCGCCTAACTAGTCCAAGTAAAAAGGTGGAAAACATGCAAAATGAGGGAAGACCGACTAATGCCGCTATCATCCTTCCTAGGGACTCGGTCCTTTGGTAGGCTCTTCACGGCAAAAGTCGGAAAAAGGCTTATTTTTGTGAGGATTTCTTTTAGTGAGACGGGTTTTCTTTTGGCATTTTCTTTCTTTTCGACATTTTGATTTGTTTGTTGCCATGCCATTTCTTTTTTTCTTCTTTTCTATTTTCTTTTTGGCTTTTGTGCCTTTTCTTTTTTCTTCATTTCTTTTCTTTCTTTTTCTTTTCTTTGCCCTTTTGGCAAGATTTGGCATTTTGGCGATTCTTTGTGTAACAAGAAAGAGGGAAATTCAACAATTTGTAATTTTATTGAGTGGATGTGTGTAGGAGGTAGGGGAATGGGAGAGTCGGGGGCGCGCTTTCCCTCTTCAATCCTACAAAAAAAAGGGAAACTTGGACTAATCAAACAATCCTAAACACGGTCACCTAAGGGACGAGACTCGGTAACCAAGGCCTTTTCACACCGTGGGTGGTCATAATGGTCAAAAGTGCAAATCCCGTAGTAAATCCCTAGTAAGCTTGGTGGACACAAGGTAAAGGACCAACGAATTCATTGATTCAGGGTCATTCTACTAGGCTAAAGTCCAAGACTCGATTTACACTACTAGGAAGGGAAAGTACACACTCACACACTAGCCTCTAAACCGGGTTTTCGAAAACCATTTACACACAAAACTCAACAAACATAACACATAACAAAGACTCAACGAAAACGAAAGAAAAAGAAACAAAAGCAACAAAACAAGGACAACACAAAACGAAAACGTACATAACACAAACACCACCCCTAGCTTCTAAATGAGCAACCAACCAACATCAAACTTTACAAAGCTCCTCCCGAGCACACCTCATCGCAATCTCCTCCAAATTCCGCAAGAGACAAAGAAGGAAAAAGGGATAGAAGTTGTCACCGGACATCTTGAAAGCTTTCCAAAGCCATCGGTGGTTTAAGCAACCTATAAGGAAAAGGGGGGCAAACACACGCAACAAAACAAATATACGAGATGATGACACAAAAGAAAAACACACAAAAAGAAAATCTTTTTTGATTTTTGTGAAAACATTTCAAATTTTTAGGGGTTTTAAAGATTTTTCGAAAAACTACAAAAATAAAGCTAACTATGCTAGAATATCGCTCCCCCACACTTAAACCGAGCAATGTCCTCATATGCTCAATTGTAGTGTGTGGAGAGACAAAAGAAAAAGAAAAGAAACTACGAAAATAAAGCTAAAAATTAAAAATAAAGTGAAGAAATTGGTAGAATGTGTCCGGCCGGGGTGTAGTCAAGTCACCATGGGCCGAGACGAGAAAAAGATATGGAAGGGGGAAGAAAATAAAAAGAAGGAAATAAAAGGAAATGGGAGGGGAGGGCTAGGTGTAATCAAGTCACCTAGCCCGGATTCCGCCTAAATCCGACTAAATCCTCAAAAAGAAAGTGAAAATCTTGTAAATTGGATTTTTCGATTGACTCTCGACGCAATCACGTCGTCGAGAGTCGGGAGCAATTATAATATGGCCTCGAAGGCCACTAAGATACCATGACTCAAGGGAAGGGGGCAAACAATGAAAAACAAGCGATAAAAAGACGGAAAAGTAAGGATAGTTACCCAAACCGAGCGGCTAGTAACTCACTTGCTCCATCGTCTCTATGATCATTAAAGTCTCGTCGCTTGTCTTCTCGGTTGCTATCTCGCTTCACACTCAAGAAGGACTCATGGTCGGGGTAGTAATGGTGCGAGGGGATGAAAATTTATGTGGATTTCGGTGTAAGGTGAGGTGTACAGGTGATATGATAGGAGTAAGGAGGAGTAGGGAGGTTGGGAGGGGGTATAATGGATGGGTGGAGTCAAACGCTTAAAAAAAGGCTCAAAGGGAAGAAAGGGGACAATCCCGGTCGGGATGGATGGTCCCGATCGGGAAGCTCTCGTCCCGGTCGGGAATGCACTCCAGTGAGTCCAAATTTCCACACCTTCATCCAGATCGGGATGGCTCCTTCCCGGTCGGGATTCCTCATCCTTCCCGGTCGGGAAGCCCTCCTCCCGGTCGGGATGAGTCTTCTTGGCCTTTCCCAAACCCAAAAGCTTATCATAAGCTTCAAAAACCGACTTCCTCGCTCGCAAACCAAACTCCATCATCAACCATTCCTTTCTAGGAATCACATGCACTTCACCTATCAACAAAGCTCATATACACATTAAATTATCTCCCTCACTACGCTCATCAATAAATCCAAACAACAAGAATATCACAAAACTCAAACTAACTACAAGTAAGAAATATATACAATAAGACGGTTATTGTGGAACTCCGTCAAACCAAGGTGGTGCTTTCTTCAATCTTTTTCAACAACCATGACCAATTCCATCTCCATCAAGGGCACGTAAGAACAAGTCGAAGGCCCTACCAAAGTCTTCAATCAAGCATGTCATATAACCGACCACATCCCAAGACTCCTCATGGCCTTGCCTTGACGTTCCCGGGGCATCCCGATCTTCCAAGTTCAACGGCTTGAACTTGTACTTTTGGTCTTTCGGGGTATACCCAAACGTCCACCGGTCTTCATGTGGCTCCAAGGGAGGCTCAACCTTCTCCTTGCTTTTCAACTTGTCATCAAGCCCATGATTTGGGCACTCATCTTCCTCCAAATCGGAGTCATCATCATCAAGTACATAAGAGTACTTCTCCAAGCTTTGCCCCGGTTCACCCCCTAGATCGTTGTCTTTCTTGGCGTGGATCATATTGCATGTCTCATCGCTAGTAGGCGAAGTGTTGCCTTGGAGGTCGAACACTATCTTTTCCTCGCCTAACTCAAATGTGATCCTACTGTTCTTCACATCGATCATGGCACCCGCGGTGTGTAGAAATGGGCGCCCAAGGATGATGGGAGTGTTGGCATCTTCCGGCATATCGAGCACGATGAAGTCAACCGGAATGAAGAACTTCCTAATTCTTACCGGCACATCCTCTAGCATCCCTAATGGTCGATTGAGAGATTTATCGGCCATTTGGAGTGTAATGGACGTACATTTCAACTCCTTCATCCTGAGTCGGCAACAAATAGAGTAGGGAATGATGCTCAAACTCACGCCCAAGTCACATAATGCATTCTTGATCATGAAATTGCCTATGGTGCAAGGGATCGAGAAACTACCCGGGTCCTTCAACTTCGGAAGTGTGGAACCTTGAATAAGCTCGCTCACCACCCTCGTGAACGCTACCGTCTCTTCCTTGTCGATGGACCTCTTCCTAGCCAAGATTTCTTTCATGAATTTACCATATGCCGGGATTTGGGTAAGTAACTCGGTAAACGGGACACTAACATCCAATTTCTTCACAATACTAAGGAACTTGTCGTATTGAGTGTCCACCCTAGTCTTCATTTGCCTTGATGGGAAAGGCAACTTGATTTGGTACTTGTTTTGCTCAATAGGGGTGGACTCTTCAAAGGACACCTTCCTTTTTCCCTTGTCTTTCTCTTGAAGTAGGGGAGGGTTGTCTTCTTGGGGTTTCTCGACCTCCCATAAGACTTGCTCCTCAATTGGCTTGTCAAAGCTTGACTCTTCTTGATTTGGAGATGTTATTTCCATTGTCGGTTCTTGCATCGGCTCTTGCTCATTAGGATATGGAGGGGAGTCATAAGAGGTACCTCTCCTTGTGGTGATAGCATTTACATGCTCAAACGTCGGTGTTTCACCTTGAGAAGGTAGTTGCCCCTTTTGCCTTGAGGAGCTCCCCGAAGCGAGTTGAGATACTTGAGTCTCAAGTATCCTCATACGGGTATCTCTAATCGCGTTTTCCCCTTGAATATTAGTGAAGATCTCATGATGGTTTCTTGATATGTCCATTTGACTTTGTTGCATATCTTGATTGCTCCTTTGTATCTCAATCAAAGTCTTTTGAATGTCAAAATCCCGAGGTGGGGATGATGGATTATGTGGAGTGTCGGTGATGGCGAGAGGAATGCCATAATCATGAGTAGGAGACCGGCTCCTAGGCTTGCTTTGTTGTTGATTACCTTGTGTAGCTTGTTGTTGACGGTTCCCTAGGAAACCATGAGAATTGCCTTGATTAAGGCCTTGGTTGTGGTTTTGTTGTCTTTGAAAGTTTTGCTTTCCTTGGAAACCGCCTTGATTGAAGTTCCCTTGTTGGAACCCTTGATTGTTGTTGTGAAAGGTACCTTGGTTATTTTGCTTGAAGTTGTTGAAGGGTCTTGGGTTACCCGCATAACCTTGGTAACCTTGGTTGTTATCCCTTAAGGGAGGTGGAACATAGGGACGATGTTGTTGTTGATGTTGAAGTGCTTGTTGTTGAGGGACTTGATTGGAAGCTTGGTATTGATTAGAGTAGGAGGCACCTTGCTTGAACGCTTGAAAGGCGTTCACTTGCTCAATACTTCCTCTACAATTCATAGGATCATGACCAACGATTCCACAAGTGTCACACATCCCAAAATAGGACAAAGGAGGTGCAAACCCCAAAGCATTCACTTCTTGAATCGGTTGATGGTGAGAGGAACTAGAGCCTTGGACTTGGTTGAGGTGGCTTTGGAGCTTCTTGTCAATAGTCTCCATGTGTGTTCTAAGTTGAGCTCCAAGGTCAATGCTTAACTTAGTGATAGCATCAGCCTCATGCATGCCTCCTCGATGTGCCTTCCTAGGCCTAGAGTATTGCGAATTATGCACCGCCATCTCTTCGATTCTCGACCAAGTTTGGTCATCCTCTACTTCGGTAAACCTACCGTTAGATCCCATGTTGAGTATGGCCCTCGAGTCTTCATATAACCCGTTCCAAAATTGTTGTACGAGGAACCATTGTGATAAGCCATGGTGTGGACAAGAACGGATCAAGGCTTTGAATCTTTCCCACGATTCATAGAGGCTTTCATCGTCACGTTGTTGGAAACCCGTGATAGAAGCTCTCAATAGATTTGTCTTCTCCGGGGGATAGAATTGTTGGTAGAAGGCTAAGGCTAGCTTCTTCCAAGTGTCAATGCCAAGTCTTGCTTTGTCCAACCCCTTGAACCATTGTTTCGCTTTACCAATAAGAGAGAAAGGAAATAATACCCACCGGATTTGGTCTTGAGTTATTCCCGTTTGCGAAATAGCGTCACAATAATCCGAAAAGGTTTCCATGTGTTGATGAGGATCTTCGGTTGGTAACCCGCTAAATTGACTTCTCTCGACCAATTGGATAAATTGCGTTTTCGCCACAAAATTCCCGGTATATGCTTCCGGTAAAGTAGATGGACCCGGCAAAACGTCTTCCGTGAAGGTTGAGTGAGAAGAAAACTTAGGCATGATTGGATATAAGGGAGAGGATGGTGGTGTAGACGGTGTTGATGTAGATGAAGAGGGGGAACTAGGAGAAGAAGAATCACCAAAAAGGATTTACGAAATTGCCTTCGGCCGTCTCTCGATGTGGATTGTTCAAGTCGGCTCCTTGGGCTTGCCCTTGATGAGTATTGCTTGCACTCGGTTGAGAGATCCTAACCCGATTAATCGTCCGTTGGCGAAAGGCTCGAAAGAGTCTCTCCGGCTCTGGATTAAAGAGATAGAAGTTACCTCCCCTCCTAGGCATACACTACACACTAGAACAAACGTGAGAACACCTAGTGCTTTATGAGCACTAGGCACCGACAATAAACAAGCACGACTAGAGACAAAGAGAAAAGAAAGCTAGAAAAGAAGAAAAACTAGAAAATATTCACAAGATAAGATGGGAGAACACAAAGAAGGGTAACTAAGTCTAGAAATAAGCAAACTAAGTCTAAACAATGCACCGTCCCCGGCAACGGCGCCAAATTGATGGTAAGGATTCGTCACGTCCCTTACCGTCAATAAACTACCGATTACACCTAGTGGGTAGCTAGGGTAAGTCGGGATCGTATCCACGAGGACGGTATTGCGAAGCTTAGACTAGGTTGACCTACAACGAGACTATGCTACCAAACAAACACAAAGAAACAATAATCGGAAAACTATGAAGGAGGAGGAACAAGAACTAGACTAATGATGAACTAACAAGTAACTAGAGTAAACTATGGCTAACTAAGGAAGATGAACTCAAATATGGAAAGAAAGTGGGGTAGGTCGGGTTCATAGGAGTAGAAGGGTAATTGCAGTGATCAAGGGTATAGGTGTCTCCTAGTCACTAGAGTCGGTCCGGGCTCTCGCAACTTAGACCGATGTCAAGGTGGGTCCGGGCTCTCGCAACTTAGACCCTAGTCCGCGCTCTCGCGACTAAACTATTCTCAAAATTTCCGCATCATAGACAATCAATGAGAAGATGAGCACAAGTATGGGAAGCATGGCCACTACAACTCATACAAGCATATCAACAAACACATAGAGTGCCTACAATGTGACTAACAACAAAGATTCACCCTTTTCCCTTAATCAACCCTAATCATCCATAATCTACCCCTAATCCCCCTACTAACCCCACAAGATAAGTACTCACTCATTATCATGGTCCAACTAACAATCATAAGAGAAAACAAACTCACAATCCAAACATTCATTATGAATAACAAGAACAATAACAATAACAACATAAAAAGATGGAAACAAGATTAAATAACTAAGAACAAAAGTAAGAAAGGTTATACCAACAATAGGATGAAGAAAATATGAAAACTTGTATTAATGAGAAACCCAAATACAATCCCAAGGTTGTCAATCTTGGAACAATCTTCAAGAATCCCCTTAATCCAAGAACTAATTACAATGATTAACTAAGAATTAAAGAGAGATTATAACTAATGAGTGAGAGTAAATCTAGGGTTTTAGATGCTAATGGAGGCTTAAACTAGTCTAGGGTATGATAAGATGGTGTCTTAATACAAGAGGGGGGGGGGGTATATATAGGGTTACAAGTGGAAAGGAGAAGAAAGGAAACAATGCGGGTGAGCTGTAGCCCATCCCGATCGGGACGGCCCTGTCATCCCGATCGGGAAGGGTTCAACCCGACCAGGACGGACCCACAGTGGCGCTCCTAATCGTGCACCCCTTCCCGATCGGGAAGGCCACTATCCCGCCCGGGAAGGGTCTTGTATGCCTCCAATAAGAGCTCTAGGGTTCCTCCTTGTATCTCATGGGCTTCCCGTCGATTCTCGGGACTCGGGATCGGGTCTTAGAGGCTCGGGATTGGGTCCCAAGGTCTCAGGGTCGATTCCAAGGCCTCGAGTCATCGTTCCTTTATCTCGTTGGCTCCAAAATGTGTATGTATTGAGTCGGAATCACTCCAACTCTTTCAAATCGGTCTCGGGAACCTGAAACGGACTAAAGGAAGCATAAGAAGCCCATGAATCGCTCCCAAGGAGCGATTCCACAAGGAAATGGGACCAAAACATAGTGAAAAAGGCACTACAAAATACACTTATCATGAATGTCATACCGTTTGCTCAGCACCACTCATTCGGTACATCCACGAAATGCGTGGCTACCTTAGACGGCCGAAACGTCAATCGGGGGTCTCTCCGCGTGTCGGAAAGGCTCTTACCGCGAAGAGCTTGATTGGTTCTAATATCGGTTAGGGTGGGCTTTTTAGGGCCAAACCTGTAGTGACCACAAAAAAGGAACTAGGGAATGAGCTTCACCGACCTCGTTCGAATTACACCACTGCTGGAAACTTGTTTCCAAGTCCCTAGCGGAGTCGCCAAACTGTGGACGCCCGTCCGCATCGCCCAACGTCCCGCGCGCGCCCACGCGGGACTGTCTGGTTTCCGTGGCGGCAACCCACACGGCCCCCTCCCGTAGGGGCAGGTCTGATCTCGCGTACGGGGCGACATGTCGGACCTTGATGTGGTTGGCCATTCAGATTGTACTAGACGGATGCAGACACCCGTGTTTCCGTTTGAATCGATCGAGACGTGGTTGTAAGTGTTTAAAGGCCGATAAGTTTGGTAGACGGCCTTTTTAGTGAACCCAATTCGTTGCCGATTTGTGGAGTCCCCACCGAGTCAATTATGGGGACTTGGAAACCGTTCAAGTCAAGTTTGATCCTTAGTCGACTCAAATTTGAGTGGCACGGAACCTAAAGATAAAGACTTGTACCCTTAAGCACACTATGCTTGGAATGACTCTCATTGCCAATGGTTTCGGACATCCGGAAACCGTCGATCCTGAGCAAGGGGTGAGGGTACGTATTGGGAAGCCAACGGCCGATAGACATCAACACCCAATCCCGCCCGCACATAGCGGCCTCTACTAATCAATCGGTGGGCTTATAATTTTGTTCCTTATTTGTGGCGGAAGTGCGATAACATTCGTTGTTTTAATCCTATGTCTTTGCTATGTCGGTTATTTAGGGACAAGTAAACTTATTGTCGGAGTAGTTGTATTTATATTCTTTGCATGCAATTTCACGTGAGAAGTAGGCCATGAAAAGATGCACGTAGGAGAGTAGAGAATACTAAGTATTCTAAGTATTAGCAAATCAGTTTTAACGTGATAATACGAATATTAGTCGTTCTCGTGCTATACCTTACCTGGTATTCTGCTTAAGTTGTGTTGGTTCGGTATTAATAAGAATGCATCGAACCACGTGTGAGGGGTGAGCATCGGGACTAATACAAAATCCGGCCACCGCTTTGTTCAGTTTTGGCTTGTTTACGTTTTGAATTCCATGTTAGGTGATTTAGCATGCAATTATAGGGTCATAAAAGCGATAAATCATACGAAAGCAGTACATGCGAAATGGAAGTAAATCACATAGTGAGGAGTTGCACCCTCGGAGTGTACACTAAACGAGACACGATCCGTAGATGGTTGAGAACTGATCTCGGAACTACTCGGGTTTAGTTAGGGTGTTTTAGTGCTTGTGGTTGAAGTTAGGGACGTTACGTATGTTTATGACGTGCCATAGACCTAGCGTCCATACTAGTCGGACTCGACGTTGTCGAAGTGCATAATAAAATAGTGCGATACTAATTTTTTGTTTAGACGAAAACCTAGTGACAATTCGATTTCGAGGCGGATCCTCCTAGCTTGTCCTGCGGTGAATCCGGCAGAGCTTCGCTACTATATTCGAGGTTGGCTAGTCGAGCATGGGTGCTCCTGTTTGTTCGAATCGAGTGTGGAACTTGAGGAACTACGAGGAGTAGTGTCGATTCGCGTATCGGGACAACAATTGAACGGAACGTACTTAGAGTCGGAGTGCGACCTAAGCTTAGAGAGAACTCGTAAAGAGTGAGAGGGAGAAGAAAATTCGAGTTATTGTGTGTTGAAATGAGAGGAGGAGAGAGGTATTTATAGTTGTTCGCTGTAACACCCCGTATTTTATATTAATTTTATTCAAAAGTTATTTATTTAAAATAATTATTTTTGAGTTTTATAATAATATAAATTCTGTATTTTATTACCTCCATTATCCGTTTTAAATAAATGTCTCGTTTTGACTCACTTTTAATGGGTTAAATAAATGTCGTACACGATTTGACTATTTTACTATAATATGTACTTCACCTATATTGCTTCTCCAATCGTTTTATCATGGTGAAACCTAATTTTTAATTGGATGATCCATTGTATGAGATAATCGACCCAAATTCCATTTATTAATCACCTTATAAAAATGATTAACATAGCAAACAAGCATGTCACTTCTTTTTCCTCCTTGTGCTTCTTCCGCGTCGCATCCCTCCTCCCTTCTTCTCATTGTTTCTTATTTTCTCCATTTAACTCCATTGTTATATATCTATCCTTTCTCCAATCTCATACATAAATTATATTTTCATAATCTTGACTCTTTCCTCTACAATACTACCTTTAGGGGTTCTTATTAAAGAAGAAGATGTCATCCTTTATACATTTTTGAAAGAGGATTTGTATAGTATGACCTAGAAAATGGGTTTTGGTTTGTACATTTTTCAAATCGATCTATCAGGACGGTGACACGTGTTGGAGACAAGGTTTTGTTTGTCGCGTTTTTCATGGTGCTTCTTATTAATGTTTATCATTAATTGCCAAAAAGGTAACTAGATGTGTCTTTTAATCGCGTTTATAATATGTGAATGTCATTAATATGATGAATGAATTTTTAATATGATATTGGATGTTGTGTGGTATTATTATGCACACTTATTATTTCATTGATACTTGCACAATTTAGTTGTATCGTTAATTTTATCGTTAGTTGTATCGTTAATTACCGTTATGTCACGAATTAGAAAGTTGTGAATCGTTTCGTAAGAGAATTCTAGGATGAGCATGAACCGGCCGTGGCCTCCCTTGGTGGAGATGCTAGGGTGTTTCATCGAGGCTTTTAGGGTTTCAAACCCTAGATTCAATGATGACTCAACCTACCATCACCTGGTGGTTGAGGTTAGGGTTGAGGTTAATATAACCTTATTTGAAGATAACGTAACTTCGTTGAGAAGTAGTACGCAACTTCACTTGAGGTTAAGATAACTTCAACATGGGGTTATAATCTTGTCGAGGTTCCCGAACTTCGCAACGTTATAGTCAAGGTTAATGTAACCTTAACTTAGAGTTAGGGTTAGGGAGAAGTTTAAGGTAACCTTAGCATGAAGTTAAGGTTATAACTAAGGTTTAAATGTTATGGTTATAGCCGAGGTTAATGTAACCTTAACAAGAAGCTAATGTTATAGCCAAGGTTAATGTAACTTTGATTGAAGTTAATGTACCATCATTGAGAAGTTACTACACCACTTCGCTTGGGGTTAGTGTAATATCGTTGTAACATCATAATCTTGTTGCAGTTAATGTAACTCCACGAGGTTATGGTTGAGGTTAGATCAACCTCAACTTAGTAGACAAGGTTATAGTCAGCGAACCTTAACCTTGTGCAGTATTAGGCATTAGATATGTAAGGATAACTTTATGGTTATAGTTAGTTGTACTATATTTACGTATTGTTGAAAGGTTACTTCTATATATGTTCTTTATAGTTCAATCAGTTATATTGTCCTATGTTTGAGACATGATTGGTATCTATTATATTCGGTTATACTATATTGGATGGGATTACTACCTCGTATAGTCAGTCATACTATACTAGGGTGGGTTGCCATTTAGTATTAGTCAGTTATACTGTACTTGGATTGGAATCGTGACGTTATCCACATTAACCTTGTGCAGTCAGTTATACTGTTTACACGAAAGCTAGTGGTATAGATGACGTGCGGTATCAGTTATATACCAATCGGAATGAAAAAGCGCCAAATGTCGTTGGTCAATGTTCGGGCGTGCCTTGAGACGTCAGTTATGCGCTCTGGGTCCCGTGTGTCGTTCGGTGTAAAGTTATTGCATCGAGAGCCCTAGCTTGGCTTAGACATATAATCGTCAGTTATACAGCTATACATAGTACCATGGAGTATCAGTTATATGCTCCACACCGATGAGAAGTCTGTTATATGACCCGTCCGTCAGTGTATAAGTTATATGTTCTGGCAGGTGAGAATGTCACTTAAACACTCGAGCCGGTGTTCGCTCTATACCCTAGACGTAGTGTAAGAAGGTTATCTATAAGTGATCAGTCCGGTTTGGATGTGTTAAAATTCTTAGTAATTGGTATGATTCTAATTGGTCGAGTCTGATAATGCTTTCATGTATTCCTTTATCTATATAATTCATTATTGCGGATTATTAGTTGCATTCATTCTATTGTAAAGACGACTAGGAGAGCATCTAGTTACTCCTCACTGACTGTGGACCCTCTCTTTCGAGTCTTTTAGGATGTTGTTGACTGCTTCGTTGTTGGGGAAGGCCTGTGGAGAGAGAGACTTTATTTAAGTCTTTAATTTCAGTTTGAACACTTTTGGACTAATGTATTAGTTTATTGTCGAGATAGTGACGATTCGGATTTGGTCGGGTGTTTCCACCACCTTTGACCCTATTAATCATACTATTTATATTATTTAAGTTTTTGAAAATCCGGGTTGTTGATACTTGCACGATTTTGTATCGTTAATTTTATCGTTAAGACGTTAATTACCATTATGTCAAGAATTAGAAAGTTGTGAATTGTTTCGTAAGAGAATTGTAGGACGCGCATGAACCGGTCGTGGCCTCCCTTGGTGGAGATGCTAGGGTGTTTCATCGAGGCTTTTAGGGTTTCAAACCCTAGATTCAATAATGACTCAACCTGCCATCACCCGGTGGTTGACGTTAATATAACCTTATTTGAAGTTAATGTAACTTCGTTGAGTAGTACTATGCAATTTCACTTGAGGTTAAGATAACTTCAACACGGGGTTATAATCTTGTCGAGGTTCCCAAACTTCGCAAGGTTATAGTCAGGGTTAATAGAAAGGGCGAAGGTTAAGGTAACCTTAGCATGGAGTTAAGGTTATAACTAAAGTTAATATGTTAATTATTGTTAAGGTTATAGCCGAGGTTAATGTAACCTTAACAAGAAGCTAATGTTATAGACGAGGTTAATGTAACTTTGATTGAATTTAATGTACCTTCATTAAGAAGTTACTACACCACTTCACTTGAGGTTAGTGTAAAATCGTCGTAACATCATAATCTTGTTGCAGTTAATGTAACTCCTCGAGGTTATGATTGAGGTTAGGTCAACCTCAACTTAGTAGACAAGGTTATAGTCAGCGAACCTTAACCTTGGGCACTATTAGGCATTAGATATGTAAGGGTAACTTTATGGTTATAGTTAGTTGTACTATCTATTATTCACGTATTGTTGAAAGGTTACTTCTATGTATGTTTTTCATAGTTCATCCTATGTTTGAGACATGATTGGTATCTAGTATAGTCGGTTATACTATATTGGATGGGATTACTACCTCGTATAGTCAGTTATACTATACTAGGGTGGGTTGCCATTTAGTACAGTCAGTTATACTGTACTAGGATTGGAATCGTGTCATTATTCACAATAACCTTGTGCAGTCAGTTATACTGTACAGTTACACGAAAGCTAGTGTTATAGATGACGTATGATATCAGTTATATATACCAATCAGAATGAAAAAGCGCCAAATGTAGTTGGTCTATGTTCGGGCGTGCCTTGAGACGTCAGTTATACGCTCTGGGTCCCGTGTGTCGTTCGCGCGGTGTACAGTTATTGCATCGAAAGCCCTAGCTAGGCTTAGACATATAGTCGTCAGTTATACGGCTATACAAGTATCAGTTATATGCTCCACACCGATGGGAAGTCTGTTATACGACTCGTCCGTCAGAGTATCAGTTATATGCTCTGGCAGGTAAGAGTGTTAGTTATACACTCGAGCCGGTGTTCGATCTATATCCTAGACGTAGTGTAAGAAGGTTATCTATATGTGATCAGTCCGGTTTCGATGTGTTGAAATTCTTTGTAATTGGTATGATCCTAATTGGTTGAGTCTGATAATGCTTTCATGTATTCCTTTATCTGTATTATTCATTATTGCTGATTAATAGTTGCATTCATCCTATTGTAAAGACGACTGGGAGAGCATCTAGTTACTCCCCACTGACTGTGGACCCTCTTTTTAAGGTCTTTTAGGATGTTGTTGACTGCTTTGTTGTTGGGAAAGGCCTGTGGAGAGAGAGAGATTTTATTTAAGTCTTTAATTTCAATTTGAACACTTTTGGAATAATGTATTAGTTTATTGTCGAGATAGTGACGATTCAGATTTAGTCGGGTGTTTCCGCCACCTTTGACCCTATTATTCATACTATTTATATTATTTTAGTTTTTGAAAATTCGGGTTGTTACATTCCCGCAGTTCAAATCGAGTATTCGGACGCATGGCATTCTTGCGGACCAAGACTGAGTCGCCTGGTGTCACGCGCATCAGAATCCGGTCGCCTGGAATGAGGAACCCCGAGTTTTGAAGATCCGATTTTGAAACTTTTCAAAATGGAGGAGATGCGTATATTTGATTAACTTGGGCATTAAGGATCCTTGTTAACCCTAGCACGTCGAGCGCCCGATGGGCCTCGGGCGCGTGTCTCGAGGTTCGCTTGGCCCGACGTTTTGACTCGGGTTTGACTTTGCAGATTTCGGGACCAATTAGGGGCCTCGATGTCAAAATTGACTCTAATTAGTTTCGAATTAGTGTTCTATATAAAAATCATCTAAAACATCGTAATCTTGCGCTGCGTTGCAATCCGATCGTCATCGAGTGTTTGTCAAGCACCCCTGCAGCCACCGGGTCAAAATCTGGGTGTCTACACCACTACTTAATTTCAAAAAAAAAAAACATCGACATATACTAAAGATGAAAACAACATCAATAGAACTAGACCTCGTTGCCATCTTCCTCCTCTTGGTCTTCTTCTTCTTCCTCCTCTTCTCTTCTTCTTTTTCTTCTTCGTCGTCATCTAACTCCAACATATGAATAATGTTACACCGACGGTACAAAAGTGTTACTCTAATCAATACTATGTGTTACTCCAAGTAACTTTAGAAGAGATTATCTACCCAACGCGTAGATTTTATAGAAATCCAATATGTCGTTGATTTTTTCGAATCTTTGCACCATTACTCTGCTTTTGCGTCTTCTATTATACCATCTTCGCCAGATCCTAACAAACATCAAAATAACTCTTAAAAAAATCAAAATCACACGTACTTAATCATCATTGTTAATACAAAGAAATAGTTGATTAATAGAAACACTTACGATGCTTCAATAGAAAATATTCGTTACTTTATTAACAATAATAATAACTCACGATTGATGTATTCGATAGTTTGCGGATCTGCCATGAACAATAACATAATGAAGATGAATGACAATGACGAACGAAATAGGCGTTACTGTACGAAGCAGTGGTTAGATGACTTAGATGGCATTACTATATAAACCATTAAGAAAAACTCACCGTTGCTGTGCTCAACAATCTGCAAATTAGCCATTGTATTAATGAAGAAGATATTGCAGCCGCGCAAAGAAGATGAATGAAGAGAGGGTTTTTTTAATTAGGGTATGAATGGGTATGAATGAGATGAATGAACGTGATACTGAATGATATGGTTTCTTATTATGATGGCAATTACATTCCACCAATTTAGGAAGCAATATCTTTTATTTTAAAATGAAGCAAAAGATGGAGACATCTTGTCCATCCATCTTTCTATCATACAATGAATGGTATGAGGACTTAGGGACTCAATATATGAGAGGGACTCATGAGAGCCTTTCTCTATATATCTAGGTTAATACCCGTGCAAAGTTGCACGGGTTTTAAATAAAAAAAATTACATAAATAATCTTATATGATTGTTTAATCTCTAATAACCTAAACAATTTACAATGTTAAAAAAGTATAAACTTAAAATCAACCTGAAGTATATACACATGAACATCAATTGTATGTACTCCCTCCATTCAAATCCAAAGTGCACATTTATTTTTTTGATGCTATTCACAACTAAAGAGAATCTTCGCTATTCTCGACAATCTATAAGAGAAAATATAGTCATGTGAGATCTTAGCTTGTTTGATTATCTTTATGAGTAGATTAAGAATATTAAAGTTTTATAATTTTTTATAATGTAAAATGAAAATATTGATGATACAAAACGTGTATTGATGCACTTTGAATTTGAATAGAGGGAATAAGATATAGTACATGTTTAGACATGTATTCAATATCAAGTTCATACACGTATCACGTAGGACACAATCATTTACTAAGTAAATCCATTTTAATTTTTTTTTTAAAGTTAGAATTTACTCCTAGAATAGAACAATATAATTTGATAATAGTATCACATATTATTTCAAAAATCGTGACTAAAAAAATCGACCTCCAATTCGAACCTCATGAAAAATCGAAGTATACCATTTTAAATCAGCAAATAAAAACAATTTGTAATACCATATTTATTGATAGTTTGATACCCTATAATGTTGATGTAAGATAGAAATAAGTGTGACACATGAGGATTGAAATGGAGAAAATATAGTGTTTACATATTATACTTTTTCAGAGAGAGAGAGAGAGAAGAGATCAAATAAGGCTTGCGATACCCTATAAGTCCATAAGTATTATTGTTAGCCCTTGGATCAAATTGAGATGGATGGTTGGAATGTTACTATGTTTATTTATTTTTCAAAAAAAAAACTCAATTATCTCTCCTAATTTATCACCCAACACCATCAATCACCACCACCACTCAACATTACCGCTACCACCACCACCCATGTGCTGGCCACCACTCAAGTGCTACCACGTCACCAATGACCACCACGACGTCACCGGCGACCATTACATCGTCGGCGAGCACCACGTTGTTGATGAAAACTTTTAAGTTTCTGGGTTTTAGTATAAAGTTACAAAGTTAAGGGTTGAAGTTACCAAATTGTGGGTCAAAGTTACACAAATTTAATTTTCAAATAGTTGGTGGTGAAGTGAAAAAGTATTACTTTAGACTCATTCCGTGTAACTTTAAGCACTTTTTGTATAACTTTAAGCTTGTGTGGCTGAATGTCCTAATCTTAGCCACACAAGTTCAAAGTTACACAAAAAAGTGCTTAAAGTTACACGGAATTAGTCTAAAGTTACACTTTTTCACTTCACAACCAACCATCCGAAAATAAAATTTATGTAACTTTAACCCATAATTTGGTAACTTCAACCCATAACTTTGTAACTTTACACTAACCCAGAAATGGAAAAGTTGTCGCCGGCGACGTGATGGTGGTCGTGGTGATCACCGGAGACGTGGTGGTCGCCGGTGATGTGGTGATGGTCGTTGTGGTGGTCGTCGATGACATGGTGGCACCGAAGTGGTGGCCGGCGCATGGGTGGTTGTGGCAACGTTAGTGTTGAGTGGTGTGGTTGATGATGTTAGGTGATAAGGTAGGAAAGAGAATTGAGGTTTTTATTTTGAAAAATAAATAAACATTACTTATAGGGTGGTTTGTTCTTATGTGAACCTCTCTCTCTTTCTCTCTCTCTCTCTATATATATATATATATAGAGAGAGAGAGAGAGAGAAAGAGAGAGAGAGAGAGAGAGAGAGAGAGAGAGGGGGGGGATCAAGGAAGTTGCTAACTCTTGGAGAGTTGCTTAGTGATGATCCCCTCCATCCATTCATCCTAAAATGGATGGTGGATGGAGGGGCTTCAATTAAAAAAAAATAGAGAGGGACTGACGTGCTGCGGAACAGACGTCAGCCATCACTAATCAGCCATCAACCCATCACTAATCAATAGCTTCCCTCCTCACCCTACCCCAATTTATTTCACTTCCCCATTCACCCATCTCTATACTCCCGCCCAAACCCCTTTACACTTCCCGATTCACCTTCTTTTGAGTTCATTTCACCGACTATTCATTCACCGCTCTCTTCCTCTCTCTAAAAACAAACCCATCTTCATCTCCATCTCCGCAGCTTCTCAATCTCCGATGATGGCTAAAATTCCGATGATCAACTTAAGGTATGTTGAATGTTCCATTTTTGACTTCCGATTTTTCTTTTGTTCAACCCTTTCGACTTGCATTTGCATGAACTCCAGTCATGCATGAACCCTAAAAAGTGGTAAAAGAGCATGTTTCCAACCCGATAACCCTAATTTTGAGTTAAAGTTGTTGTAGTTGTACCGTGGTTGTAGTTATTGAGTCAAAGTTGAAATTTTTTTTCTTTGTTGAAGTTCATGTTGTAGTTCAAGAAGTTTTTATTTCTTTGCTGAAGTTCATGTTGAAGTTCCCATAATCATCATTGTAATTATGCATGTGGCATCGATTAGGCATTATTTGTTGTTCTGTACATCTACTGTAGTTGTATAGTCATATGTACTATGTTCTATAACCACACTGGTGTAGTTGTATAGTCATACATTTTACATTCTTCCTTGTTGAAGTTTATGTTAAAGCAGTCTTATTTTCTCATGTTCAAATCCCCGTAATCATCTTTCCAATGATGCATGTGACATAACTGATGTGGGTTTTATTGTAAAGTCACGGACTTGGTGTTTAGGAAGATAAAAAATTAACATTTGAATAGTCATACAGAGTTGGTTGTACAGTCATGCAGAGTTGGTTATACAGTCACCCGTTTGAAGATACATATTCGCACTCGTTATATTTTGTTGTGAAGTCACAGAACGATGTACAATCACACCTTTGAAGCCACACAGTCGCAGTAGTTATGATGCAAAGTCACACGCTTTATATTGTATAGTCACATTATATAACAAATGCGGGTTTTGTTGTAAAGTCACAGAGTTGGTGTTTGGGAAGATAAAAAATTAACATTTGAATAGTCATACAGAGTTGGTTATACAGTCATTCAGAGTTGGTTATACAGTCACCCGTTTGAAGATACTTAGTCGCACTCGTTATATATTGTTGTGAAGCCACAGAATGATGTACAATCACACCTTTGAAGCTACACAGTCTTACTAGTTATGATGTAAAGTCACACGCTTTATGTTGTATAGTCATGCAGTGTTGGTTGTATAGTCACCCGTTTGAGGCTGTGTAGTCACATTCGTTATGTTGCAGAGTCACTGTCATTTGACTGTAGAATCACATTGTTGAAGCCGTATACTCAGTTGTACAATCACACTCACTACGCATGTTGTTATTGCAGAAGAAAGTCTGGGGCGAAGAAGAAAGTTCGAACGAAGTCTGGTAAGAAGAAGGTCGTGGCAGAGACATCGGTCCGCGAGCATGTAATTGATGATAGAATGGTTATGGACCAAAAATTGGGTAAGCAGAAGAAGAAGAAGACTGTTGAAGATACATCAGGGGACCACATCGTTGCCGATACGAATGTGGGGGGGGGACAGAAATCGATGACGAAGGCAGACGAAAGAACAAAAAAAGGGTGACTTTTGATACACCGGTCCCCGATTTGGATGTGGTTGAGATAAAAAATGTTGAGGAAAGCAGGCAAAAAAAAAAAGAGGAGGGTCGCATCTGATGTACCGGCCGACCCCACTGTCGTGCGCGTGTCTCGGGGGAAGAGGGAAGGGGACCGCCGACAGGGTCGGCTATTAGGAGAAAGAGAGACTAGAGCTCATCCGGATATTCACTGTAGGCCCAGGCAGTTGCACCAGCTAGTTGCGCAATTATCGAATGATCGGATAGATAGGGTGCGTGTTGTTGGCTTCGGTGGGCTATTGGAGCTGAGGATCGAATCGGTCCCCATTGACCATGCGCTTATGTTCCTCCGTGCATTTTCTGACGGGTCCCATATTTTCCGTGCCTCACGCCAGGAGGCATTCATGATGTCAAAGTACGACGTCCACGATTTCCTCCAGCTACCTTTAGGCCCTCATCCGGTGAAAGTAATGCCAACACAAAACAAGAAAGGGGCAGACTCACCTGACGTGATCAGGTTAAAGAGTACCTGGAGAAAGGGGTTCGATGTGGTGGACAACATCGGGCCAATAACATTAGGGAGGGTGCACAAAAAATTAATGGCAACCAAGGCCGTTGACGACGACTTTGTCCGCCGGTTCGTGTTGTTCGCGCTGTCATCATTAAAGTGAGAGAAATATCGACGAGGAACAACGCAGTTCCAAGTCAAGACCCGTCCTCCCAACAATTCTGGGAAGATCCAGCTGTCCTCCGGTATATCGATGAAGTCGCTTCGTTGGCCGGCCAGTTGAAGTAGACTACGGTCTGATACACCAAATTGTGCAAGACTTGCGTGAATCTGGATACGTAGATGACGATATTGAGAAATTAGGTTTCTGCGTGGGAGATGGTGATCGAAGAGAAGGTTATGATAATGAGGGCAATTTTGATGGTGGCATCGTGACACCGGGTTTCTCTGAGGGAGAAGTTGAAGAGAGTGATGTCGTTGAAGAAATCAACGTTGAAGAGGATGATGCCGCTGAGGACGATGTGCAGGGTTCAGTTGACAAGAGTCCGACCGTAGTGGTGGCTCTACGGCAAGTAGGTGGGAGACAACTGACGCACTGTAACACCCCAGCCACCACTTGTGATCTGTGGTATCACTTATGGCACTCAACAGGTCGTGTACTGTCCCCACAGATCAACACAGGTCTTTTCCAGCGCAATTTGACCTCACTCATGCGCATCCCAAAACCTTCCCAGGAAGTCACCCATCCTAAGATTACTCCCACTCAAGCACGCTTAACTGCGGAGTTCTTTTGCATGGATGACCGGAAAAGAAAATGCACTTTGTTGACATGAGTAGTACTATCAAATCCCTTTAAGCACTCATCTGAGCCTCTCAAACCATATCCATTACACGCGCCTCTGAGCACCATATCCAATATATAATCTTTAAACTCGGGGTATTACAATCACCCCCTCTTAAGAAAGCAACGTCCTCGTTGCTCCCAGAAGCTGACCGCAGCCAAGCCCCAGGATCCACCCTAGCTAGGTTGTTGACCGTGGCACTCTTGACCATAATATCACCACACTGTCGCCGGGTTGCTTTGATACCATTTGTAACACCCAAGCCACCACTTGTGGACTATGGTATCATTTATGGCGCTCAACAGGTCGTGTACTGTCCCCACAGAGCAACACAGGTCTTTTCCAGCGGAATTTGACCTTACTCATGCGCATCCCGGAACCTTCCCAAGAGGTCACCCATCCTAAGATTACTCCCACTCAAGCACTCTTAACTGCGGAGTTCTTTTGCATGGATGACCGGAAAAGAAAGTGTACTTTGTTGACGTGAGTAGTATTATCAAATCCCTTGAAGCACTCATCTGAGCCTCTCAAACCATATCCAATACACGGTCCTCTGAGCACTATATCCAATATACACTCTTTAAAGTCGGGGTATTACACGCACGATCGGCTTCCAATGTGCAGGGAATGCGTGATGTAATGCCGACTCCGCCCGACGCGACAGTCAGTTCTACTCTTGAGAAGGAACTGAACAAAGCAGGCTGGTCTATAGCGGACGCTGTTGCCACCACGCCTACGACGGGGGGAATCGTCACGAACGATAATCAGCAGACAGGCGAGAGTTCAGGGACCAGGACGCACCCCAAGGCACTACATCATCGGTACATCTTCCACTCTGACGTGGCATTTGAATGCATGGATACGATTCCAGACAATTTGGGCTGCACGTTGGTGATGGTAGGATTTGCCGTCGGTCCTAACCGTCAATAATAAACCGACTATTCCTAGTGGGTAGCTAGGGCAAGTAGGGTCGATATCCACAGGGACGGTAAAGTAGGGTCTAGACTAGGTTGGCCTAGAAACGAGATTAAGTCACCAAACAAACACAAAGAAAGCATTAATTGGTAAACTATGGTGGTGGAAGAGGTATGACTAAGCTAATGATAAACTAGCTAAAACAAGGCTAAATTAAATAATTAATGATCAAACAAACTAGCAAACCTAAGGAAATGATGACTAACTAAGAAGTTGAGATCAAGTATGAAAGGAAGTGGGGTAGGTCGGGTTCATAAGTGTAGATGGGTAATTGGGTGATCAAGGGTATAGGTGTCTCCTAGTTGCTAGAGTCGGTCCGGGCTCTCGCTACGTAGATCGATGTCGAGGTAGGTTCGCGCTCTCGCGTCTAAACCCTAGTCCGCACTCTCGTGACTATGACTATTCTCAACACAATCACATAATAGACAAGCAATGAGAAGATGAGCACAAGTATGGGAAGCATTGGCCACTACAACTCACACAAGCAAATCAACAAACACATAGAGTGCCCAATATGTGACTAACAACAAAGATTCACCCTTTTCTCTTAATCAACCCAAATCACCCATAATCTACCCCTAATCCCCCTACTAACCCCACAAGGAGACTACTCACTCATTAACAAACTACCCATAACAATAATAAGAGAAAACAACATCGTAAACCTAACATCCATAATGAAGAACAAGAACAATAACAATCAACAAAATATAAAGATTCAAACTTGATTAAATAAACAAGAACAAGAGTAAAGAAAGTTATACCAACAACAAGAGGAAGAAAAAGATGCAATCTTGTATAAATAAGAACCCAAAACAACTCCAAGGATGTCAAGCTTGGAGAAATCTTCAAGAACCACTTAATACAAGAACTACTTACAACTAGATTAAACTAAGATTAAAGGAAGATTAAAGGAAGATTAAACTAAGTGGATGAACTCTAAATCTAGGGTTTTTATGTTGTAGAGAGGCTTAAGAGAGTCTAAAATAACGTATCCTACCTAAACAATACAAGAGGGAGGTATATATTAGGTTACAAGAGGAAGGGAGAATGAAAGAAACAAAAGCTTGCAGCGGCCTCACGGTCCCGACCGGGACGGACCGATCCCGACCTGAGGGTATGTAAATGAGGTGCACGGGTTATAAGATATGAGCACGGAGAGGTAGGGAGGTTCGGAGGGAGTATACAATGGTTGGGTGGACTCAAATGACGAAGAAGAGGCATAAGGGGGAGTAGGGGACCATCCCGGTCGGGATGGATGGTCCCGGTCGGGATGTCTCACCCGTCCCGATCGGGAAGCTCCCTTCCCGATCAGGATGACACTCCAGGAGACTCGATTTTTGGTACCCTCATCCCGATCGGGATGGTTCCTTCCCGGTCGGGACGACATACCCGTCCCGGTCGGGAAGTTCTCAACCCGCCCGGGATGGGTCTTCTTTACCTGCAAAACCCCAAAAGCTTCACCAAAGCTTCAAAAACCGACTTCCTTGCTCACAATCCAAGTTCTATCATCAACCATTCCTCTCTAGGAATCACTTTCACTTCACCTATCAAACAAAGCTCGAACACACATCAAATTCTCTCCCTCACAATGCTCATCAACAATCCAAATAATCAAGAATTTCACAAAACTAAAAAGAACTACAAGAGAAAGAGATATATAAAAAGAGACGGTTCTTGTGGGACTCCGTCAAACCAAGGTTGGTGCATTCTTCAATCTTTTTCAACAACAATAACCAATTCCATCTCCATCAAGGGCACGAAGGAACAAGTCGAAGGCTCTAGCAAAGTCTTCAATCAAGCTAGTAATATAAGCATCCACATACCAAGGTTCTCCATGACCTTGCATCGACGTTCCCGGGGCATCCCGATCTTCCAAGTTCAATGGCTTGAACTTGTAGTTTTGATCCTTCGGGATATACCCAAACGTCCACTTGTCCTCATGCGGCCCCAAGGGAGGCTCATCTTGCTTCTTGCCTTTCAACCTATCATCAAACCCACGATATGGCACTCATCTTCCTCAATCTCGGATTCCTCATCCTCAAGTTCATAAAAGTAATTCTTCAAGCTTTGTCCCGACTCTTCCCCTAGATCGATGTCTCTCGTGGCGTGGATCATATTGCAAGACTCATCATTCGTAGGCGAAGTGTTACCTTGGAGGTCAAACACTAGCTTTTCTTCGCCTAACTCGAAGGTGATCCTACCGTTCTTCACATCGATCATGGCACCGACGATGTGTAGAAATGGGCGCCCAAGGATGATGGGAATGATGGCATTCTCCGGCATATCAAGCACGATAAAATCGACCGGAATGAAGAACTTCCCAATTCTTACCGGCATATCCTCTAGCATCCCCAATGGTCGGTTGAATGAACTATCGGCCATTTGGAGTGTAACGGAAGTGTGCTACAACTCCTTCATCCCGAGTCGGCAACAAATAGAATAAGGAATGATGCTCACACTCGCGCCCAAGTCACATAACGCTTTCTCGATCATGAAGTTGCCTATGGTGCAAAGGATCGAGAAACTACCCGGATCATTCAAATTCGGAAGCGTAGAACCTTGAATAAGCTCGCTCACCACCCTTGTGAACGCTATCGTCTCTTTCTTGTCGATGGATCTCTTCCTAGCCAAGACTTCTCGCATAAATCTTCCATATGCCGGGATTTGGGTAAGTAACTCGGTAAATGGGACACTCACATCCAATTCCTTCATAATGTTTAGGAATTTGTCAAATTGGACATCCACCTCAGTCTTCATTTGCCTTGTTGGGAAAGGCAACTTGATATGGTAATTATTTTGCTCAATCGGGGTAGACTCCTCAAATGACACTTTCCTTTTACCCTTGTCTTTTCCTTGAAGAGGGGGAAGCATGTCTTCATGGGGTTTTTCGATCTCCCCTAAGACTTGCTCCCCCATTGGATTTTCCATGCTTGAGCTTTCTTGAATTGGAGATGCAACTTCCTTTGTTGGTTCTTGCATTGGTTCTTGCTCACTAGGGGGTAAGGGGGAATCATATGATGTACCACTCCTCGTGGTAATAGCATTTACATACTCAAATTTCGGTGTTTCACCTTGAGGAGGTAGTTGCCCCTTTTGTCTTGAAGAGCTTCCCGAAGCAAGTTGAGATATTTGGGTCTCAAGCATCTTCGTATGAGCATCTCTTGCTACGTTATCCCTTTGAACATAAGCAAAGAACTCTTGTTGATTTCTTGACATCTCCATTTGATTTTTATGCAACTCTTGATTACTCTTTTGCACATCCATCATAGTCTTTTGAATGTCGAAATCTCGAGGCGGAGATTGTGGATTATGCGGAGTATCGGTGATGGCAAGAGGAATGCCATAGTCATGAGTAGGAGATCGGCTCCTAGGCTTGCTTTGTTGTTGTTGACCTTGAGTTGTTTGTTGTTGACGGTTCCCTTGGAACCCATGAGAATTGCCTTGATTAAGACCTTGATTGTTGCCATGGTTGTGATTTTGATACCCTTGGTTGTGGTTTTGTTGTCCTTGAAAATTTTGGTTTCCTTGGAAACCACCTTGATTGAAGTTCCCTTGTTGGAACCCTTGAGTGTTGTTGTGAAAGGTACCTTGGTTATTTTGCTTGAAGTTGTTGAAGGGTCTTGGATTACCCACATAACCTTGATAACCTTGATTGTTGTCCCTTAACGGAGGTGGAACATAGGGACGAGATTGCATAGCTTGTTGTTGAGGGACTTGATTGGAATCTTGGTATTGATTAGAATAGGAGGCACCTTGCTTGAACGCTTGAAAGGCGTTCACTTGCTCAACGCTTCCCCGACAATGCATTGGATCATGACCAACGATTCCACAAGTATCACACATCCCATAATAAGGCAAAGGAGGTGCAAATCCCAAAGCATTCACTTCTTGAATCGAGTGTTGGTGGGAGGAACTAGTGCCTTGGACTTGGTTGAGGTGGCTTTGGAGCTTCTTGTCAATGGTCTCCATGTGTGTTTTCAATTGAGCTCCAAGGTCAATGCTTAATTGAGTGATAGCATCAACCTCGTGCCTACCTCCTCGATTCGCCTTCCTAGGCCTTGAGTATTGTGAATTATGAACCGCCATCTCCTCGATTCTTGACCAAGTTTGGTCATCATCCACTTCGGTAAACCTCCCATTAGATCCCATGTTGAGTATGGCCCTTGAGTCTTCATATAACCCATTCCAAAATTGTTGCACAAGGAACCATTGTGATAGACCATGGTGTGGACAAGAACAGATCAAGGCTTTGAATCTTTCCCACGATTCATAGAGGCTTTCTTCATCACATTGTTGGAATCCCGTGATAGAGGCTCTCAATAGATTTGTCTTCTCCGGGGGATAGAATTGTTGGTAAAAAGCTAAGGCTAGCTTCTTCCAAGTATCAATACCGAGTCTTGCTTTGTCCAACCCCTTGAACCATTGCTTCGCCTTGCCAATTAGAGAGAAAGGAAATAATACCCACCGGATTTGGTCTTGACTTATTCCCGTTTGAGAAATAGCATCACAATAGTCCGAAAAGGTTTCCATGTGTTGATGCGGATCTTCGGTTGGTAACCCACTAAATTGACTTCTCTCGACCAATTGGATAAATTGCGTTTTCGCCACAAAATTCCCGGTATATGCCTCCGGTAAAGTGGTTGGACCCGGCAAAACGTCTTCCGTGAAGGTTAAGTGAGAAGAGAACTTAGGCATGATTGGATATTCGGGAGAAGATGGTGTAGACGGTGTTGATGTAGAACTAGACGGAGAACTAGGTGAAGAAGAATGGATAGATGAACCGAAGGGGTTTATGAAGATCCCTTCGGCCGTCTCTCGAGGTGACTCGTTAAAGTCGGATCCTTGAGCTTGCTCTTGATGGGTATTGCTTGCGCTTGGTTGAGAGATTCTAACCCGGTCAATCGTCCGTTGGCGAAAGGCTCGAAAGAGTCTTTCCGGCTCTGGATTAAAGAGAAAGAAATCGCCTCCCCTCCTAGGCATACACTACACGGTAGAACAAACGTGAGAACACCTAGTGCTTTATGGGCACTAGGCAACGACAATAAACAAGCACAATCGAAAGACAAAGAGAAAAGAAAGCTAAGAAAACAAGAAAAATCTAAAAAATATGCACAAGAGATGATAGAAGAGCACAAAGAAGGGTAACTAAGTCTAGCTATTAGCAAACTAAGTCTAAACAATGCACCGTCCCCGGCAACGGCGCCAAATTGATGGTAGGATTTACCGTCGGTCCTAACCGTCAATAATAAACCGACTATTCCTAGTGGGTAGCTAGGACAAGTAGGGTCGATATCCACGGGGATGGTAAAGTAGAGTCTAGACTAGGTTGGCCTAAAAACGAGACTAAGTCACCAAACAAACACAAAGAAAGCATTAATTGGTAAACTATGGTGGTGGAAGAGGTATGACTAAGCTAATGATGAACTACCTAAAACAAGGCTAAATTAAATAACTAATGATCAAACAAACTAGCAAACCTAAGGAAATGATGACTAACTAAGAAGTTGAGATCAAGTATGAAAGGAAGTGGGGTAGGTCGGGTTCATAAGTGTAGATGGGTAATTGGGTGATCAAGGGTATAGGTGTCTCCTAGTTGCTAGAGTCGGTCCGGGCTCTCGCTACGTAGACCGATGTCGAGGTAGGTTCGCGCTCTCGCGTCTAAACCCTAGTCTGCACTCTCGTGACTATGACTATTCTCAACACAATCACATAATAGACAAGCAATGAGAAGATGAGCACAAGTATGGGAAGCATTGGCCACTACAACTCACACAAGCAAATCAATAAACACATAGAGTGCCCAATATGTGACTAACACAAAGATTCACCCTCTTCCCTTAATCAACCCAAATCACCCATAATCTACCCCTAATCCCACTACTAACCCCACAAGGAGACTACTCACTCATTAACAAACTACCCATAACAATAATAAGAGAAAACAACATCATAAACCTAACATTCATAATGAAGAACAAGAACAATAACAATCAACAAAATATAAAGATTCAAACTTGATTAAATAAACAAGAACAAGAGTAAAGAAAGTTATACCAACAACAAGAGGAAGAAAAAGATGCAATCTTATATAAATAAGAACCCAAAACAACTCCAAGGATGTCAAGCTTCGAGAAATCTTCAAGAACCACTTAATACAAGAACAAATTACAACTAGATTAAACTAAGATTAAAGGAAGATTAAACTAAGTGGATGAACTCTAAATCTAGGGTTTTTATGTTGTAGAGAGGCTTAAGAGAGTCTAAAATAACGTATCCTACCTAAACAATACAAGAGGGAGGTATATATAAAGTTACAAGAGGAAGGGAGAATGAAAGAAACAAAAGCTTGCAGCGGCCTCACGGTCCCGACCGGGACGAGATCATACCGACCGGGATGAGCCTTGTAGGCCTCCTTTAAGCTCCTTTTGGTCCCTCCTTGCCTCTCATGGGTTTCTCATCGATTCTCGGGACTCGGGATCGGGTCTCGGAGGCTCGGGATTGGGTCCTAAGGTCTCGGGGTCGAATCCAAGGCACCGAGTGATCGTTCGTTCACTTCGTTGGCTCCAAAAAGTGTATGTATCGAGTCGGATTTGCTCCAACTCTTCACAAATGGTCTCGGGAACCTGAAACAAACTAAAGGAAGCATAAGTAGCCCATAAACCGCTCCCGAGGAACGATTCCACAAGGAAAATGGGACCAAACACAGTAAAATAGGCGCTACAATCTACACTTATCAGTTGGACTGTGGGAAAATATTGAGGGGGCAGTTTGTAATCTCTGGATTCATGTGCTCCAATATCGTCATCTTCGGGGATATCCTCCACGTACGGAAAGATGTAATCGACTACGTCTTTGACCGCTCAACGCCACGTCCGTCGGGGTACGTATTTATTGTGTTGCTCGTGTCGTTTTTAAAAAATGCATGTGCTAATCGGGACTTTGTTTGGTCTACAGAGAAATGTTGGTTGAGTTCACAGATTACGACTGTATAGCGAGGGGCGACATGCAGACGCTCGAGCCTGGCCTGCAGGTGATGAATAACGTCATTGATTGCTGGTGTAGGCTGCTGAACCAGCTGGTGTACGAAAAAAAAGCACCAAGATTAACCAGTAGATATTACTTCTCTCTTTGACATACGGTACGTTCACCCCCCCAATTTAGCTGTATAGTCGCGCACTATTGGCTGTATAGTCACACACTATTACCTGTATAGTCACACACATTATGTTGTCCAGTCACCACTATAAACTGCTAGTCACACGCTATAAGCTGTGTAGTCACCCACTTTATGCTGTACAATCACGCACTTCAGGCTGTATAGTCGCACACTACAAGTTGTACAGTCACACACTTTACGCTGCACAGTCACACAATTGCAGCTGTACAGTCACACTCATGTCAGACACACACTAACTACATGTATTACCATCAATGCATGTGAGCAGGCCCCAATGTTGGAATTGTGGAAGAAAGGAGGCCATGGCAAGGATCAGGACGACGAAATATTTTACGTGTGGAACGAGTGGATAAAAAATAGTTTTTTCGACTTTGCTTTGGACTCGGACATCATATAACCCTGCACAACCTGTTTATTCGTAGTTGTTATGATCACACTGTCATGTATAGTCACAGTTTGTATGCTGCAAAGTCACGCAGCTTAGTCTGTACAATCACATGCTATAGGTTGCATAGTTAGGCATTAAATAGTACAAATGACCCCCATTCACATTAACTAAAAAGATGTAGTTCACTTTGCAGAGTCACTCATGTTGAAGTGTACAATCACGTGATATATGTTGTGTAGTCAGACATCATAAAATTTACAATCACACTGTCATGTATAGTCACAGTCTTTACGCTGCAAAGTCACGCAGCTTAGTCTGTACAATCACACACTTTGCGATGTGCAGCCACGCACATGATATAGTATGTGCAGGATGTCCTGACGCATTGTTTGCAGGTGTTCGTCCCGATCTTAACGGGTGACGAGGGCCACTACAGTTGCGCCTGCATCAACTTCAATTCTGAGCAAATAGAGTACCTCGATAACAGGATGTACGATAAATATTTTACAAAGTTGCCTTACTATGGCATTGCTCGGACAGCGGTTTGGCCCTTTAAATTTAATATTAAATCAATTATGTGACCGCGAATGTGTTCAACACCTGATCCTGTCTGAACTTGTTTTGCAGGATGATTAGATGGGGGAGTTCATGGTACAACGAGGGATGGTGAAAGGTGAGAAGGTCCGTGCGTTTAAATTGGTAAACGTTCCCTTATCAAGCCAGGGGGTGGGGTACTCCGCCAATGACTGCGGAGTGTACCTGATGATCCACATGATGCTGTACACCGGGTCCCCGTTCAACTGCTCCTTGGGGACAATGGCGGCCATGAATATGTGCAGGGCAGAAATCTTGGCGACCCTTATACTGAGTGACGTGAACAGGGTGAGGGACACTGTTTTGAAGCAAGTGGCAGCATTCGGAGCATACAAGGAATCGTTGGACTCTGCCCGTACGTTTGTAACCACTCCTGTGAAGGTAACCACCAACAAGCGTCGGAGCAAATCACCGAAAACACCTGAACCCACCCCCCGATCAGTCCCAGAAGAAAGGCAGTCAACAATTAGGTCTCGGATACGGGGCTGTGGAGATAGGTTGGGTTGCTCTTTGAACCAAGGGCATCCTGACCCGAACGCCCTTGTCATGTCGACCTTGTTTCGCCTGCACCGACCGCTGATGAGTAAGATGCCCATCCTGCGGAAGCACGCCGCCGACTACTGCTTCCTTGACGATAATGGGTACGACGAAAGGTGAGTAACCATCTTTGATTACTGATACGAGTTGCATATTACACATACTGACCGGTGTAAAAATTTCGCAGTGAACGATTGGGGTCCTACAGAACTCATGCGCAGCTGGAGAGACGTGACATTCAAACGCTCTTGTCCGGAGGTAGCATGAGTGCCGCTGTGCTGGAGTGTTGGTCGCACCTCATGAACTGGTGCGAATCAAACGACCATGGGCGTGGGTTATCCTCCCCCACTGACCCAACGATGGCATGGTTCGGAATTCAACACATGGTATGCCCCAATAACCTCTTACCTATCGCATTAAATAGTACAAATGATCCCCATACACATTAACTGAAAAGATGTAAAGTCCATGTAATAGTTAGAAATAATTACAAAGTTCACTTAGCACAGTCACACATGTTGAGGTGTACAATCACATGCTATGAATTGCAGAGTCACACATGTTGATGTGTACAATCACATCCTATAAGTTGCATAGTCACTCGTGTTGAGGTGTACAATCACGTGATATAAGATGTACAGCCACGCACATGATATTTACTAGAGAGAGAAAGTAGTAGCGTTCAAATGACAGAGTTTTAGAAGGTTTAGAGGAGTAGTGCGTGTTTTTTTAGTCTTTCAATCTGGACCGTTAAATCAGATCCCAATCTAATGGTCTAGATTGTATCTTAACGGGTGTAAGGAGTTACCCTTCCTCACCGGAACCCGTCCCTATATATATATGTACTCTATATAAATTTATTATGTACTCATATTATTGTCATTTCTTGTTCTTTATTATGTACTTGTATTAATTAGGTTGTTAGAGCATTTTCTAGGGATTTAAATCATTTAATTATGACTTTATTCTATTTGTTATAGTTATTTATTATGAAGAAAATGTTGACTATAAGAGATACAGACATACAGTATCGAGTAAGAATTACCACGGTGAATCTTAGGATAAAAATTAGGAAGATAATAATTTTATAAACAATTTTCCATCAATATAAGTTATTATAGTCATTAAATTGTATTATTACATCTTTGTAGGAAACTTTTCAACTGTTTTTAATCCATTTAAATAAATTATATTATATTTAATTTTTAGATAATTAGATTAGATAAATATAGAAAGTACGATGTTTTAGGAGAGTGCGTTTTGCCGCCGAAAAGTTAATGTGGTGGTTATTATATACTCCAGTATATAGTGATGAGGGTCGGAAGCCTGCGCTGGGTCGCCCGCCCAGCAGGCCCCGTAACGACCCGACCCAAGGAATCAGGAAGCCTGTCCAGCAGGCTGTCAAGGTGAGCCAACAGGACCCCCCCCCCACCCACCCAAGAGGGTAGCTTCAGGCAGTCGCCCGACGAGCAGGGCGATGCGGCCCACCGAGCAGGGCCTTCAAAACCCTCAGCTTGCCAGTCCCCAGGGAACTTCTCCCCCAGGCAGGGTCAGATGATACCAGGGGCCCCTCCGTCATTTTGCCTAAGGTAAGGGAGAATGAGTGGACAAAATAGACCCACGTGTCGCTTGGCCATCCACTCATTCTCCCGCTCTTTTTCCCTCTCTTCCTCTCTCTTGTGGGAAGGTATATATACTCTCCCATTTCCCACTTGAGAGGGGTGGGATTTTCTCTCTTTAGACTCTCATTCTAAAAACGCCACCTAGCTCCTCACGAAATAGGTTCATCAAGGCATTTCACAGACTGACTTAGGCATCGGAGAGGGTTCCCTCGGACAACCTCCGAGCCCCTGTGCGTTCATTGTGCAGGGAGCAGGCTCAATCCGCCGGGAAGGTCTGATCGCCGGAGTGGGAGAAAGGAGAGGTTGAAGGAAGTCAGACAAACAATAACCCAACAACATTCTGAACATAAAACCCGAATCCGAAGTCGGGTTAATTGTTTCCGCACTGGAACCATTTGGCGCCATCTGTGGGGACGAATACAGTTGTACCCACGAAATTACCCACAAAATCAACCATTCTCAAATACAAAATTAACCAATTACAATCAAACATTCCTGAAATTTTCGATGCCAATTCTGGGGCAGGACCAACAAACCCACCCAACGCTCCCCTATATGGCATGCCACTAGAAGTAACACCCGCCGCCACGATTCCAGGCGTGGGGCGGGCCAGCCTCCAGGGAGCACCGGGCCAAGGGATAGCTGCCACGGCAGGGCAGGGGGCATACGCAAGACAAACTCTAAACCTCACCCCTGCTCAGATGATGCAGACTGCAGCATTTTTCTCGGCAATGCTGAATCAGGAGTTTACTCCAGATGATCTTGTAGGCAGGGTCGCCACGACCCCCAGGTTGCTCCACTTCGAAAGTGGAGAGGGAACCGGGGGCTCAAAGCGGACCGCCGCTAGAAGGATTCAGAGAAAGGCCAGGAAGACAGCTCAGGCGTATGCACAGGTGCAAAGGCGAGTCACAGGAGACCGTCAAGAACCGCCTGC
Organism: Agrostemma githago; assembly: GCA_958450325.1. Taxonomy (NCBI): domain Eukaryota; kingdom Viridiplantae; phylum Streptophyta; class Magnoliopsida; order Caryophyllales; family Caryophyllaceae; genus Agrostemma; species Agrostemma githago. The sequence continues at coordinate 11,755,177 of OY288250.1, read as the reverse complement.
GCAGCAAGAGGCGTTCTCCATTCACACTACGGAGTCCACGGCTGCTCGCGAAAGAAGGGGCTTATCCCAAGACCTGAAGAATCGCATGAGGCATAAGGAGCCAGTGTCCAAACGCCTGGGGGAGAAACAAGGAGATGTGTTCTCCAGGCTGACACCGGTTGAAGAATCGCAGCCTGCACCAGGACTGTCCCAGAGCCTGCAGTCCAGACTTAACAATGGCCAGCCTCTAAGGTCAAGGCACCGTCAAGACGATAACATCGAGCTTGCTCAAAAGAAGCGCTCACGATATCGTTCCCCTCCCAGGGACGACGAAGCGATAAGCAGACGCCCACCTAGGTACCGCTCCCCTGAAAGTAGGAGACCGACCCCTGACAGAAGGGATGACCACGGTCACTACTCTGGCGGGAGCAGGTCGTGGGTGGTAGGCAGGCCAACCAAGACCCCGCTTCACCCCGAGGTGCAGGGATATCCTATCCCAAAAATTAAGATGCCCTCTGTTAAATTTGACGGCACAAATGACCCAGAGGACCACTTGGCAGCATACGAGAGTCATATGGGCATGTATGACGCCGACGACTCGGTCTGGTGCAAGATTTTTCCAACCACCCTGGTGTGCCTGGCCCAGGGATGGTTTAGAGACCTGCCACAGGGGTCAATTTGCTTCTTCATCGAGTTGGCTGAGGCCTTCTTGCACCAGTATGCTGGAAACAAGAGACGACGTCTCACACGGTTCGACCTAATGACTCTCAGGCAGAAAAAGGGCGAAACCGTCAAGGACTACTTGAAGAGATTTGACCTGTCGTTCCAACAAGTAAAAGAAATTGACGATCCGACAGCAGCATATGCGCTGACTAACTCCCTGCTCCCCGGAGAGATGAAAAACCAGATGATCAGGGCCCAACCAGAAACTCTGGCCAAGGCTAGAAAAATAGCAGAAGGGTTTATGTTGCAGGAAGAGTTCCACAGGCTGCCGGATACCCCCGCAGGCCTTACCAGGCAGCAGGGGGGACCGCAAGGTGGACGCGGTAGGAATGAGGCCGGGAAGTAGAGAACCGAAGAAGGGGATACCCCTAAGAAAGAGCGCACAGTCTATCAACCTAGGTTCGACAGCTATACAGCCCTCAACAAGTCCAGGGCAGAAATTTTCGAACTAGAAAATGAGACTGCCAAGTGGAACCGTCTGAGCAAACCACGCAGCCCAAAGGGGAACCCCAAGAAGTTTTGTACCTTCCATGATTGCGTAGGCCACACCATCGAGGAGTGCCGCCACCTGAAGGATGAAATCGAAAAACTAATCAGGAATGGCTGGCTGGCCAACTACGCAGCAAGGAATAAAACACATAAGGAAACACCAGAAAAACCTGAAGGCTCGGCGTAGAACCGCCTGATAATCCATGTGATATCAGGGGATGCAGAGGGCCAAACCAGCAGAAGAGGTCAGAAGAGGCAGATTCGTGAACTGAAGAACCAAATCTGCTACGCTAAAAGGGCAGGAAGCCCGAGGGGTATGACGCTGAGCATCACCCCTGAGGATGCAGGGCGAGTGGTGTATCCCCATAGCGATCCCTTGGTACTATCCCTGGAAATCAGTAACCACATTGTGAGGAGATGCCTGGTGGATACCGGCGCATACACGAACCTGCTATACAAGGATGCCTTCGATAAAATGGGCCTGGAAAAGAGGCACCTGCGACCTGCCCCTGGATCATTGTATGGGTTCAGCGGGGCAGGTATACTGCCCATGGGAATTATAGATCTACCTGTGACATTCGGGGAGGGGACCTCTGCCAGAAATATCAGGGCATCGTTTGTTGTAGTAGATGCAACGTCTGCGTACAATGCCCTGATTGGCAGGGCCACCCTGGATGAGATTGAAGCAGCCGTATCAATCAGGGCGCTCACCATAGCCTATGTCACGGATTTTGGCCTAGAAGGAAAAGTGCACGGAGACCAAGAGTCGGCCAGGCAGTGCTACTCCGTGGCCCTGCAAACTCACGAAAGTGAAAGAAAAGGAAAGAGAAAAGCTGACAGTTCCCCCAGCAGGGAAGGTGAGATCCCAGTCGGTCATCAAGCAGCCGACCACTTGGAACCTGGGGGCGAGAGCATGCTGGTGGACCTAGAACCAGGGAGACAGGTCCTCAAAGGGGCTGACCTGGAAGAGTCCTACCAGGCTTAACTGATCAAGGTACTAAAGGATAACAAGGATGTATTCGCTTACTCGGCAGACGAGATGCCAGGGGTCGATCCAGCATATATCGTTCACAGGCTAAATGTAAACGCGGACGCTCGCCCCGTAAGCAGAAAAAGAGAAATATGTCCGCAGAGAAGGACGTGGCGATTAAAGAAGAAATTGAAAAACTTCTAAAGGCAAATTTTATTGAGGTTTGCGACTACCCAGAGTGGTTAGCAAATGTGGTCATGGTTAAGAAATCCTCGGGCGTATGGAGGATGTGTGTGGACTTTACGAACCTTAACAAAGTCTGGCCAAAGGACTGCTACCCACTCCCCAGGATTGACCAACTGGTAGACGCTACCAGTGGATACTCCATGCTGAGCTTCCTAGATGCCTTCTCAGGATATCATCAGGTGTACTTATGGTAGCCGGACAGGGTAAAGTGTGCCTTCATCACCAGTTCAGGCACCTACATGTACAAGATGATGCCGTTTGGGCTTAAAAACGCAGGGGCCACATACCAGCGCCTGGTCGACAAGGTTTTCGAGAATAAAAAAGGCAGAAACCTAGAAGCTTATGTCGACGACGCTATTGTGAAAAGTAAGGGAGACGATGAACACTTGGCAAACCTGCAGGAGACCTTCTCCTCCCTGCGCCTACAAGATGAAACTCAATCCAAAGAAATGCACGTTCGGAGTTCGCTCTGGCAAATTCTTAGGGTTTCTGGTCAGCTCTCGAGGGATAGACGCTAACACTAATAAGGTTCAGGCTGTTCTAGACCTTCCTGAACCCAGAACCATAAGGGACATCCAACGTCTGACAGGCCGGATGGCCGTCCTGGCACGCTTCATTGCCAGGTCAGCAGACAAGTCGACTCCATTCTTCAAAGTGTTGAAGGGCAACAAGCAATTTAAATGGGAGGATAAGCAAAAAGAAGCCTTCGAACAATTGAAGGAACATTTGAAGAAGCTCCCCACCCTGGCGAGGCCAGTAGCAGGGGAAAAACTCTTCCTCTACATTGTTGTAACCAATGTGACAGTAAGCGCAGTTATCCTAAGAGAAGAAGCAGGCGCCCAGCAGCCTATATACTTTGTAAGTCATGCCCTGGGGGCAGCGGAAAAGAACTACCCGATGGTCGAAAAAGCAGCCTACGCGGTTGTCATAGCAGCCAGGAAATTAAGGCCTTACTTTGACGCACACCCTGTCGTGGTGCTGACAGACCTACCTTTAGAGAAAGTACTGGAGAAGTTCGAGAAATCAGGCAGGCTGCTAAAATGGGCCATCGAGCTGAGTGGACTAGGGATAACATACCAGTCTAGAACAGCCATCAAAGCGCAGGCCCTGGCTGACTTCTTAGCAGAGTGCTCCCATTCTGATGAAGACAGTCCGCCTGCCGGCGAATGGGTGGTGTACACCGATGGGTCTTCCACAGCTAATGGTGCAGGGGCCGGAGTCGTGCTAACCAGCCCGGAAGGGGCAGACTTTGAGCACGTACTTAGATTCGTTTTCCCAGCATCGAATAACGAAGCCGAGTACAAGGCAGTACTCGCAGGCGTTAATTTAGCCAAAGCTGCAGGAGCAGAGCGGACGCCAACCAAATCAATGGGGAATACGTGGCCAGGGATCAGGCAATGGCCGCGTACCTGGAGAAAGTGAAGAGAGAGTTGTCGGGCCTAAAATCGTATGAAGTCAGGCAGATCCCCCGGTCCCATAACAACCGGGCAGATGCCCTGTCAAACCTAGCCAGTTCCAGCCTGCAAGACATACGGAGGTCAGTCTGGGTAGACGTCATCCAGGAAAAGTCCACCACCCCTGCCAGCCAATCAGCGCTGTCGAGAAGACAGGGCCTGAGGATTGGATGACTCCAATTATCCGATTCAAAAAATACGGAGTTTTACCATCTGACCCTGTGCAAAAGAGAAAGATGCCGGCAAGAGCCGCGTGGTTCATGCTAATAGGAGAGGACTTATACAAGAAATCATTCTCGTCACCCCTGCTCAAGTTTCTGGGGGCAGGACAGGCTGCAGAGGTCCTAGATGACATCCATTCAGGGATATGTGGTCATCATATAGGAGGAAAGTCGTTGGCTCACAAGGCCTTAAGGGCAGGATACTACTGGCCGACGCAAAAGACTTGACTCAAAAGTGCAGGAAATGTCAACTCTTTGCCCCATCCATCCATGCCCGGGCCCAAGAACTTAGGCCAATCCTATCCCCCATCCCCTTCGCTTAGTGGGGGATGGACATACTGGGTCCTTTTGCAGTGGCAACCGAGGGCAGAAAATTCTTGATTGTGGCAATCGACTACTTCACCAAGTGGGTAGAGGCTGAGGCAGTGCCAAACATTACTGAGCCTGCAGTCAGGAAGGTGATATGGAGGAATATCATCACCAGATTCGGCCTACCAAAGATGTTGGTGTTTGATCATGGAAGGCAATTTGATAACGACCCTCTAAGGATTTGGTTGGAAGGCCATGGCGTTGCAGTTGCCTACTCTGCCGTCTGCCACCCTCAAACCAACGGACAGGCGGAGGCAGCCAACAAACAGATCCTGAACGGTCTCAAAAAGATGGTAGATGACCTTAAAGGCTGGTTGGCTGACGAGCTACCAAGTATACTCCTGTCAATCAGGACCACACGAAAAGAGTCCACAGGTCAGACCCCCTTTGGCCTGGTCTACGGGGCAGAGGCCCTACTACCCAACGAAGCAAGAATTCCCACCCTGCGATCCCTGCAGTATGACAGAACATAAAATGAAGTGGCGATGATTGAGGCCCTAGACCTGGTCAGCGAAGTAAGGGAGGAGGCTAGTGTTAACATCGCCGCCTACCAGCAGCGGATGAGGAAAGCGTACAACAAAAAGGTACATAAGAGAAGCTTCCAGACAGGCGACCTGGTTCTAAGGAAAACGCAGGCTGTAGGAAAGTCGAGAGAGCATGGCAAGCTGAGTGCCAACTGGGAAGGCCCATATCAGGTGACCCGAATTTTAGGGCCCGGCACATACAGAATCGCCAACCTTGAAGGCCAAGAGTTGAGCGCGCACTGGAATGCCGACACTTTAAAAAAGTACTATGTCTAGCAAGTCTTAAGTAAATTTCGTTTTCAGAAAACTGGCGGAGAACGGTCAGAATAAGAATGTCAACGGCTCCGACCACACTTATGTTAAGCTTTTTTACAAAGAAATGAAAGGAACTTCGAATCCATACTCGGTGTCTGTTCAAACTTGCATTTTCACACACAAACGAGCAGGGGGCAATAGGGGGAGGCCCCCCTGTTGCCAGAACCAAGGAAAATGGACCCCCCAACAAAAATTCTAAGTCCCTCTGCCTGCCTCTGGGCAGTCAGGGGGCGGGCCCCCTGGACTTTGATCAAAAGCCAGGGTCAGGCCGGGCCCCACGTGCCGAATAAACAAGGATTAGGGGCAGGCTTCCCAACCTTGTATAAAAAACGCAAAAGCCCCCCTCCCTGCCTCTGGGCAGGCAGGGGGCAGGCCCCCTGGACCTTGATCAAAATCCAGGGTCAAGCCGGGCCCCAAGTACCGAATAAACAAGGTCTGGGGGCAGGCTTCCCAGCCTTGTATAAAAAACGCATACCCCCCCCCCCCCCCCCCCCTCCTGCCTCTGGGCAGGCAGGGGGCAGGCCCCATGAACTTCAAACAAGAGGCCAGGATCAGGCCAGGCTTCGCATGCCAAAAATGAACAAGGACTGGGGGCAATCCCTCCAACCTTGTATAAAAAAAACGCAGACCCCCCTCCTGCCTCTAAGTAGGCAGGGGGCAGGCCATATCCTAAGGGAGGTAAAACAAACAGAAATAAGGAAAAGATATTCACAAACAGGTCCATGAAGAAATAAAATTGTTTGACAAAAGTACCAAAATGAAAATCCAAAGAAAACCAAAATATTACAGATAAGCTGGCCACATCAGGGCTCAGCACAAGAGTTAGAAATACTGGCGAAAGAACAAAAGCACAGCAGGGAAGGGGCGAGAGCCCTGAGGGGACAACTGCCTGGCAAGTTAGGCAGGAGGGGCGCCTGAGTTAGGGCCAACAGCCTCTTCACCCGATCTGCGCACCCGGGCCTCGTCTTTGGCGGTGTAAAGAGCCTGAAAAGCCTCCTCATTGAAATCAGGAAACATCTCCCTGATGGCCTCCATAACCACCACCAGGGAGGAGTTAGCATCGTTTTCGAAGGCCTTCTCCACCTCAGTATCAGGCTCTTGGACTATCTCATTTTTCTCTTTCTGCCACTCCTCTGCCTTCGTCGCCAAATCGCTACGAGCTGTCTGGAGGTCTGATTCAGCTTGGGAAAGGCTCTCCCCTAAGTCAGCAGCTCTCCTCTTGGCATGCTCTAGCTCAGCCAACGCCTTCCTGGCCTGCTCTAGCTCCATAGCAGCCTGCTGGGACTTCTTCAGCTCCTCTTCCAGGCGAGATATCTCCCTAACCGCCCTCTCACCCTGAGACTTCCAGAGAGCCACCTGATCCCTAGCCTCCTCCAGGTCACTCTCCCTTTTTGCCAACTGATCCTTCAGACTGGCGATGAGCGTGGCATCCCTCTCAACCATGGCCAGGCGGTCAGAGGGAGGGGAAGTCACCAATTCTTCATCACTCAAGCTGCTAAGGGCCACCAGTTCGGCGGAGGCCTGAATGATCCGGGAGGTGCGCTGAATATACTGGGTCACTTGGTTGGTGGCAGAAGTCACAATCTTGATAAGATGATCCGCCAAGACGGCCCCAGAATCAGAGAGCAGGGCAGAAACATCCAGGCTATCACCAGCAGTGTAGTGAAACTCAGTGTTCTCCTCTGAAAAAAGGGTGCCTGGGATGTCGCGAGCAGGGCGCTTCGGGTCAGGAGTATCCGCCTCCAGATCCACAACATCCTCAGCGTTTGAGGGCTCCCTATTCCTTTTCCGAATAAGCTCCTGAGGGGTGCTCTCCCCAGTCCCCTCAGAATCGGCAGGCTGCGGCCCCAGGGGAGTGTGAGCCCCTACCAGAGAGCTTCCCCGTTTGCCGGCTAGAGAAGGGGTGGCCTCAGGTATGGCTGCAGTTTCCACACCCGAAGAGGGGGGAGCCGTCGGCTTCACAGGCGTGGATCTAGGGAGAGGGGGAAGCCTTGTCCTACCAGCTGAAAGGCCCTTCAAATGCTTCATTAAGTTCTTCTCACCTCTCTTAAAATTGTGAGGAAGAGAAGGGCGTTTCTGGATAACAACAAGTTCGCTGCTCAAGCCCAGACACTTCACCTCTTTCTTCGTCCAGGTGCAAGTAGCAAGGTCTGCAGGGTAAAAGAGTGAACAGTTAGAAAACCCTCAAAAGGAGACGAAGGGGATAAAGAAAAACCGATGACACCCCTGAACTACCTCTATCCAGGCCAGGGTTCAAACCCACTCGGGTCAAGAATCTATCAGTGGCGATAAGCTCCACATGGGGGAGCCAGAAACTAGGGCCATGAACGCCTGACTTGTCCGTATGAGCCGCAAACTTCTTCACCAAATCCTCATCTTTTTGCCTTAGCTTCACATCGAGGGCCTTTCCCCCAACACGAGGATGATACTCCTTGCGAGTCTCCAGCCTGGTATGGACATGGTTCCTGAAATGCCGAGGAATCCTCCATCCTGTAGCACTATGCACATACAGGAAGTTGTTCTTCCAGTCCCTCAGGCTATCCATGGCAGGCCACACCAAGGTATGACCCTTCTGCCTCTGGATAGACCAGTACCCAGGGGAACCCTCACTCCCAGAAGCAACCATTTGTAAGCCAGTGATAATCGGGATTTGTCGTCAATCCTACCATCAAACAAACCAACTAACCTAAACTAAAATAGTGAGGGCAAGTCGGGTCGAATCCACATAGAGATCGGGAATGAATACTAGTTCGGCCTCAGATTATAATTAGCTACGTGAATCAATTGATAAGAGTGAGATTAAACTAATAAGACTAACTAATAAAACGGAAATTTCCCATGGTACCCTCGAACTATGTCACATTACACATGGTACCCCTGCTTTTAAGTTTGTTCCCATGGTAACCTTGTGTTTTATAGTTTAGTTCCCGATTTGCCCTTACCCAATTTTCTGTCATGACGCCGTTAAATTATGACCAAAAGTTGAATGATTAATTGTTAATTAATTTTGAAGGGAAAAGTAATTATATCACTTAACAACTACTTTTTCCCATGGTACCCCTAAGTTTTCATAGTTGTTCCCATGGTACCCCTAAGTTTTCATAGTTGTTCCCATGGTACCCCTGAAAGGAAAGCAACGACTCATTGAAGCAAAACAATGACTAGTTTACTAAACTAGTTGTTACACAAGTGCATATAAATTTACTCCCCTTTCTATTTTGGTAGGAAGAAGAACAAACAATCCACACTTACTCACTCAACCTTTTCACCTCCTTCTTCACTTGTAGAAAAAAATGGCAAAAACTTCATCACCGTAACCTTGAAGCTCGATCATACTGAAACATCAATTTTCAAATTTTTTGTACAAGTGAAAAAGAAGGTGAAAAGGTTGGGTGAGTAAGTGTGGATTGTTTGTTTTTCTTCTGCCAAAATAAAAATGAGAGTGAATTTATAAGCTCTTGTGTAATGTTTAGTTCAGTAAACTAGTCGTTGTTTTGCTTCAATGAGTCGTTGTTTTCCTTCCAGGATACCATGGGAACAACTATGAAAATTTAGGGGTACCATGAGAACAACTATGAAAACTTAGGGGTACCCTGAGAACAACTATGAAAACTTAGGGGTACCATGGGAACAACTATAAAAACTTAGGGGTACCATGGGAACAACTATGAAAACTTAGGGGTACCATGGGAAAAAGTAGTTGTTGAATGATGTAATTAATTTTCCATCCAAAATTAATTAACAATTAATCATCCAACTTTTGGTTATATTTTAACGGCGTCATGACATAAAATTGGGTAAGGGCAAATCGGGAACTAAACTATAAAACTCAAGGTTACCATGGGAACAAACTTAAAAGTAGGGGTACCATGTGTAATGTGACATAGTTCGAGGGTACCATGGGACTTTTCCCCTAATAAAAACATAAAGAAACTAATAATCTAAAACAAGATAAAGAACTAGAAAATTAAAGAAACAAAGAGATGAAATGATGTAATCAAATAAGAAAAAGTACTAAGGGACGATGTCACCCGCAACTTATTCAAATCACGCTAACGAATGTCAAGTATCGAGGAAGTCGGGTTCTCGGACAAGGACAATGTGCATTCTAGGTCGGCCACCTCCCTCCCGGGTTCGTGAAACGACTAATTACCCCGTTTACCTCCCTCCCGGGCTCGTAAGACGGAATCCTAAGGTCTAGACCGGAGACTCACTCCCGTGATGTTCCCCGAACTAACCCAAGTCAATGAAAAGCACGCTAATCGAAACTAGTGTTAGGGATACCCCGCTCAATTCCCACTCCCGTGTTCAACTAAGTAGAGTAAGGCAAGATAAAAGGGAAGAATCGACAATTAATCCTAATCGACTCCCGTCGATGACCAAGGGACTAAATCCGACTCAAACTCCAAATACCAAGGTTATCCATAAATCCCCAACACGTCCTTATCCAATCACCCAACTAAATCGATACAAGACATTCAAACGCGCAATTCAAATAAATCGGGGCTCCATCGACCCCTAGCGGGGAAACTACTCACTACTCATATTTACACTAATACAAACACCAATAATTACTCTAAACATAAAAATAAGCATAATCAAACAATAAAGACTAAATGAAATAAATTAAACTAATCTAACCTAACACATACTACTAATTACTCGACATAAAGATAAACACAAACTTAGAATCATATTACTAAACACAGTTAACAATAAAGGAATGAACTTTAAACTAATTAAACTATATCTATCATAAACATTAAACTTGAAGATAAACAAATAGATGAGAAAAGAGATAAAAATTGTACCAAAATAATGGAAGATGGATTAATGCACAAGGATGAAAATATGTCTTCACATACCCAAAAGATTAAGTCTAAAAACTGAATTAGAAAAAGAAATTAAAGCCAAACTAATTAATTAATTAAAGAATTTTTTTTTTCAAAAAAAAATTAATTAATTAAAGAAGAAGAAGAAAAAAATGAAAATTGGAAAAAGGGCATGACTGCCTGCTGCTGCGTTCTACTCCTCCTCTAACCCTCCTAATTCTCTTTCCTCTAAATCTCAACCTCCTTCTCATTTTTCCATAGTGGGCCGGGTGTTCTTTTGGGTTTGGGCCCAATCCTCAATGGTTGTTTGATTTGATCCATTTTGTTCCGTCTTTATCGTCTCGGTTCTTCCCGGGTCGGTACCTACAAATACAAACATGGACGCGCAGTACCAAATTCTAGAGAAATATAATAAAACGAACATAAATACGCGAAACACTACTAATAAACTAATTAAACCCAAAACGACTAAAAATAAGCAAATCGAGTGGTAAAAACGACTAAATAAGAGTATCAATGTGGGCCAAAAAATAGGTAAAATATCGACTTATCAACCTCCCCACACTTAACTCTTACTCGTCCTCGAGTAAGCTAAAGAGACAAATTACGACCCATAAATAAAATCGCGGAAAACAAAAACACGAAATATATACAAAAATGAAAATAAGCAAATATAAACAAACGAGTCACAAGTTTCCCAAATCAAAAGTCACGGTTCTAAAATCCAACTAAAATATAGAATATGAATCGTTAAAATTACTTAATCGGTTGCAAAAATTATTATTACATATCTTTTGGCCTCGGTCCATGCTATGTCGGGATGTGAGATGGAGATGGAAGGAGGTCTCCCATGAAGTTATCGACAAATGTATACAAATCTCGACCCCTTGAATAAACAAAAGGTTAGGGTCGTCCTAATCACCCAAGTGACAAATGAAACGATCCAAAATGAAGAATAAGGATAAACAAAAATACTCGGGGGAGGAATCGTTTTTCTTTTTTTTTTTTCTTTTCTTTTTCTTCTTTTTCATTTTTCATTTTTCACTTTTCACTTTTCCTTCTTTCATTTTCTCATTTTTTTTTCTTTTCTTCTCCCCTTCTTTTTTTTTCTTTTTGAGAATTTTCTTTGTTGGCTCGTATTTGATGTTTGAGCTCTTTTTGGATGGAAGATAATGCAAAACTCAATATCAACTTTTATTTTGTGGAGTATTTTTGTGAGATATAGATCGAAAAAAATGATAGATCGTCACTTAGGTAATAGTCACCTAGACAAATATGCAATGCCAAAATCACGACACGGGAGGTGGAAGGTGGAAACAAGTGAAGGACACATCCCGAGCGACTTATAGTAGGAGGACAATCAATATATAATACTAATAAACAACCAATAAGTAATAGAATATCCATACTCTTTAAAGAAGTTGAAAATTAGAAAAATAACTTTATCAACGGAAACAAGTGAATAGAAAAACAAAAATCTTTTTGAAATTTTTCATTTTTTCAATTTTTTTTTTTTTTTCAAAAGAAAAACACAAAAACGACACAAACCACAAAAAGAGAAACTAAAAACAACAAAACAATCAACATAAGCTACCATCCTACAACAACACATATTTACAACAAATAACACCACCAAGTAACCTCCAACAAGAGTAACAACCACAAATCCTCAAGCGACCACAAATCGTCAATCCAAAATCTACCTCCCCACACTTGAAACGAACATTGTCCTCAATGTTCAAAATTAGGGAGGGAAGGAAAGGGAGGGTAAGAGAATACATTTTGAGCATGCTTCTTCCCCACACTTGATCGATTTCATGTCTCTAAGCCATCTTGCCTCGTTGTGCTTTCTTGCTAGAGGTACCTACAAACAAAACAAAACAAAACAAAACAAACAAACAAACAAAAACATAAATATGTACAAAGAAGCGCTGTTTTAAGGAAACCGTCAAACCTAAAAATCACTCTTATCTACTTAGTGCCCACCAAAGATCTCATTAATTTGTCAAATGAGATAGACCAATCCTCATTAAAGTGGTCATAAGGCATAATAGTGGATAAGCATGACCAAAGATGATAGAAAGAAGAGGTGGGAAGATGAATGAGATACTTAAGACAAAGGGTAAGAAACCCAAAAATCTCAAATTCATCAAAATACTTGGCACTTGCTTTGAAAGTGTCAAGAGGTGGGCTAAAGTCTTTGAAATTTTCATTGGTAAAATTGTTTTCAAACCCATCCTCAGGACACTTGCTCGAGCCAAACTCAAGTGCCAAGCATAAAGGAATTTCGACCTCAAATATAGGATTGTAAAAATCCTCATCAACATACATGATCTCGAACAAAGGGGTAAGAGAAACAAAGTCCAGAAAATCAATAGATGAAGGATATTCATCCTCAATATAGGATAAAGACTCAAATTTCTCCAAAACGGGCTCCTCAAAAAAATCAAGTTCAACATCCCATTTATCCCCAACTACTTCAATGTTCTCAACAATATCCTCAACAACACTCTCATCAACAAAATCATCATCATCATCTATAAGCATCTCATAATCAACATTCTCATGGGGAGGGGGAAGATGATGATAATCAACATGAGATCGAACATAAGGCACATCCACAAGAGAAGAAGATTCCACATTTTCACCTATAGCATCAAACATAGAATAGTCATTAAGTTCAACTCTAGCTTGTGGTCCTCTCTTAAATACCCAAATAAAGTTTCGATTCTCATAGGCACTAGCCATGGCCTCAATTAAAGCTCTAGCCTCATCAACGCTCAACTCATCAAATGCCCCTCCGGATGATATATTCACAAGGTTTCTAAGAGAATGAAGCAAATTATCAAAGAAAATAAGCATGATTTGGCAAGGTGAAATACCATGGTGGGGACAAGCTCTCAACAAACCTTTAAATCTAACCCAAGTCTCACTCAAAGTCTCAAACTCGCCTTGTTGGAAATTATAAATTGCACGGATCCTTTGGGCGGTTTTAGAGGGAGGGTAGAATTTGTTCCAAAAGGCTTGAGCTAAGTCATCCCAAGTGCAAAAAGTAGAAGAAGGGTGAGAGTATAACCATTTCCTAGCTTCACCTTTAAGACTAAAGGGAAAAAGTATGAGTTTGGTGGCTTGGTCCGATACTCCCTCCATCCTAACTAGAGAACAATTCGCCTCAAATGTCTCTAAGTGGTCAATTGCTTCATCACTCTCGAGACCACAAAAGACATCTTGTCGAATCAACTCAATAAGCCCTACATTAAACTCATAAGATGCTTCCACAACCCCAATATTAATAGGCCGGTTAACATGAGTAGGGTTGGGTCTAGTAAGGTCACGTATGCTAGTCATCGTCATGTGAGCACAAAAGGGTGACAATCAAGGGATAAGTCACAAGATAAGAAGCAATGCAACACACAAGCATGCAACAAGAATCAAGTAACAAGTAACAAGTGCGTAGTCTAATAAATCTAAAACTAAACTAATATCAATCAGTTGATCTCCCCGGCAACAGCGTCATTTTGATAATCAGGATTTGTCGTCAATCCTACCATCAAACAAACCAACTAACCTAAACTAAAATAGTAAGGGCAAGTCGGGTCGAATCCACAGAGAGATCGGGAATGAATACTAGTTCGGCCTCAGATTATAATTAGCTACGCGAATCAATTGATAAGAGTGAGATTAAACTAATAAGACTAACTAATAAAAACATAAAGAAACTAATAATCTAAAACAAGATAAAGAACTAGAAAATTAAAGAAACAAAGAGATGAAATGATGTAATCAAATAAGAAAAAGTACTAAGGGACGATGTCACCCGCAACTTATTCAAATCACGCTAACGAATGTCAAGTATCGAGGAAGTCGGGTTCTCGGACAAGGACAATGTGCATTCTAGGTCGGCCACCTCCCTCCCGGGTTCGTGAAACGACTAATTACCCCGTTTACCTCCCTCCCGGGCTCGTAAGACGGAATCCTAAGGTCTAGACCGGAGACTCACTCCCGTGATGTTCCCCGAACTAACCCAAGTCAATGAAAAGCACGCTAATCGAAACTAGTGTTAGGGATACCCCGCTCAATTCCCACTCCCGTGTTCAACTAAGTAGAGTAAGGCAAGATAAAAGGGAAGAATCGACAATTAATCCTAATCGACTCCCGTCGATGACCAAGGGACTAAATCCGACTCAAACTCCAAATACCAAGGTTATCCATAAATCCCCAACACGTCCTTATCCAATCACCCAACTAAATCGATACAAGACATTCAAACGCGCAATTCAAATAAATCGGGGCTCCATCGACCCCTAGCGGGGAAACTACTCACTACTCATATTTACACTAATACAAACACCAATAATTACTCTAAACATAAAAATAAGCATAATCAAACAATAAAGACTAAATGAAATAAATTAAACTAATCTAACCTAACACATACTACTAATTACTCAACATAAAGATAAACACAAACTTATAATCATATTACTAAACACAGTTAACAATAAAGGAATGAACTTTAAACTAATTAAACTATATCTATCATAAACATTAAACTTGAAGATAAACAAATAGATGAGAAAAGAGATAAAAATTGTACCAAAATAATGAAAGATGGATTAATGTACAAGGATGAAAATATGTCTTCACATACCCAAAAGATTAAGTCTAAAAACTGAATTAGAAAAAGAAATTAAAGCCAAACTAATTAATTAATTAAAGAAGAAGAAGAAGAAGAAGAAAAAAAAAATGAAAATTGGAAAAAGGGCATGACTTCCTGCTGCTGCGTTCTACTCCTCCTCTAACCCTCCTAATTCTCTCTCCTCTAAATCTCAGCCTCCTTCTCATTTTTCCATAGTGGGCCGGGTGTTCTTTTGGGTTTGGGCCCAATCCTCAATGGTTGTTTGATTTGATCCATTTTGTTCCGTCTTTATCGTCTCGATTCTTCCCGGGTCGGTACCTACAAATACAAACATGGACGCGCAGTACCAAATTCTCGAGAAATATAATAAAACGAACATAAATACGCGAAACACGACTAATAAACTAATTAAACCCAAAACGACTAAAAATAAGCAAATCGAGTGGTAAAATCGACTAAATAAGAGTATCAATGTGGGCCAAAAAATAGGTAAAATATCGACTTATCAGCCAGCCATGTACCTCAGGGCATCAATGGAAGGCTCGGCATAATGAAACAAGCAGGTCCAAGTATACGATATCAGGGACCTAACCGCCATGGCGGTCAATTGAGCTATGGCCACGTTCATCCGCCTGAAAGTCTCTTCCAGGAAGGGGTGCAGGGGGAAACGAAGGCCAAATTCTAAACACTTGTGGTAAACTGCTATGCAGCCGTCAGGCGGGCAACATACAATATCTTTTTTCCCGGGGACGAAAATTGTATACCCCTCCCCAAAATTATAAAACCGCTCGATCGCGGCGGCGGCGTTTTTCGCCAGAATCAATTCCCGATTTTTAGGTTCAGGGTAAGTCCCCAGAGGAACGTGATATTTGGCCTTGTCCAAGTAATATGTCCTACCCCTTTCCCGGGGAATGAGAGGGCCGGAGGTCCTAGAGGGATCAATCTCCAATGCCTCGTCGTCCGAATCAACGACGTCATAAGGGGCGGGGTCAGGATAGTTACCTCCTCCACTATCCTCCAAATACTCCTCCTCGACTACTTGGGGGCCAACCCCCCTGGAAGAAGAAGCGAAATGTTCCCTACTCTCCTCTCCGTCCCTCGTCCTCTCAGCTGACGGGTCGGTAAAAGGCAAGATGTGGGCACGGGTTCTAGACATAGTGATCTAAGAAGAAAGAAAAGCAAGAAATCGAAAGAAAGGGAGCAAGAGCTTGGAATTAGAAATCTAACCTAAGGATGACTGCTGGTTGGACGAAAAACTTGAGAAGGAAGCCCAAGAAAATTTCCCAGAAATATGAAGGTGCGAGAAAAGGCTCGAATTTTCCTCTCAGAAGTTTGTAAAAAAAGGGAGTTTGTAAAAAGAAGAAGTGCAGATGCTAGATTACTTTTATAGGGGGGGGGCAGACGAAAGGTCGCCAACCCTAAGGACTCCGCCCAAGGGCCACTCCCCACGTGTCGCATTCTTGGAAGCCAACCATTTGTGGCTTCCCAAGAAGAACCTCGGGAAGACAAAAAGGTGTCAGGGGATTAATCACCCTGTGACGTCATTCTTTCAAAAAAAAAATATGAAATGTTGAAAACGCCACACATAAACAAACTGCCTGATTTTTCATTAATTTAAAGAAAGCCCGAAAATGGGCAAGTTACATTCAACGCATGGCAAGTAGAAAATACAAAAGGAGCCTAAGTTTCCGGCTCAATGCGCCTGCACCTTGTGAGCAGGCTTAGTCATCATCTAAGTCCGGGGAGTAATCCCCAGGGCTATCCTGGCCTCCTGCGTCAGATCCCCAATCCCAGCTGTCGGAGTCCTTGAAGGGATCGTCAGGGAGTCCATCCTCATCTCTGTCAGATGAGTAGCCCAAACCCTCACTGTCTCCAGAATCGCGGCTGCTGACATCCTAGTCCTTGCCATAAGGGACTGCCTGATTATCATCGCAAGAACCGCAACCCACTTTCCTCACCACAGGGGAGGAAGGGCCCTACTCCGAAGAGGAGTTAAACTCAGAGCAGGTAGGGTCAAATTGCTCTGGGTGCAGCCAGGGAAAGCACTCATGGCATCCCCTGTCAAAACGACCTCCACCCTGAAGACAACGTCTGAACCGGGAGCCGACCGGAGATGAAGATCTATTGGGACGCTTGCCTGCCCTGACAAGTGATCTCTTGATGTTTTGGTGAAGACAAGGGTGTAGACGCCGACTACGGCGCAAGGCCAGAAAAGCCGCCCTGGCATACCGCAGCCTCCAAAACCCTCTGAAGAGGAAGCTAACAGTACGAACTCCGTAACGAACGACGGTTTTCTTAACCCAAGGCGTGATTCTTTAAGAAGAAAAAACAGAAGGAAAGTGAGGATGTACTGATAAAATGGTGAGAAAGCCGTAATTTATACAAAAGGAAGGCCAAGACATTAAATGGCGCTCCAACCACCTTGGCAGAGGATGCAACCAATCATCAAGCCGGCACGCAGCCCAAAAATCCACAGAGCAGAAGAAGCAATCATGACCAAAAGACATCCCAACTCTTTGCATGCCCAATGCAGTTAAAACTCCTCCCTCGGGAACGTGCAAACGCATTAAATGCAATGGTGAAGCCAACAAGTCAACCTCCCACCATCCGAATCAAGAGTTCACCTGCTAAAGGGAAGCCTTGCTTCCCTTCAGCCGGTGACGGCCAATTGATGAGGGTCGGAAGCCTGCGCTGGGTCGCCCGCCCAGCAGGCCCCGTAACGACCCGACCCGAGGAATCAGGAAGCCTGCCCAGCAGGCTGTCAAGGTGAGCCAACAGGAACCCCCTCCCCCAAGAGGGTAGCTTCAGGCAGTCGCCCGCCGATCAGGGCGATGCGGCCCACCGAGCAGGGCCTTCAAAACCCTCTGCTTGCCAGTCCCCAGGGAACTTCTCCCCCAGGCAGGGTTAGATGATACCAGGGGCCCCTCCGTCATTTTGCCTAAGGTAAGGGAGAATGAGTGGACAAAATAGACCCACGTGTCGCTTGGCCATCCACTCATTCTCCCGCTCTTTTTCCCTCTCTTCCTCTCTCTTGTGGGAAGGTATATATACTCTCCCATTTCCCACTTGAGAAGGGTGGGATTTTCTCTCTCTAGACTCTCATTCTAAAAACGCCACCTACCTCCTCACGAACTAGGTTCATCAAGGCATTTCACAGACTGACTTAGGCATCGGAGAGGGTTCCCTCGGACAACCTCCGAGGCCCTGTGCGTTCATTGTGCAGGGAGCAGGCTCAATCCGCCGGGAAAGTCTGATCGCCGGAGTGGGAGAAAGGAGAGGTTGAAGGAAGTCAGACGAACAATAACCCAACAACATTCTGAACATAAAACCCGAATCCGAAGTTGGGTTAATTGTTTCCGCACCGGAACATATAGTATATAGATAGATAGATAGATAGATATATAGATAGATAGATAGATAGATATGATTGTTGAGCTCTGGTGTTGTGAAGTTTTATACTTATTTTGTCTAATACTCATTGTTGTCAAAATCGTGATTCGATCCTACGATTCTACGATTTTACGATCTAAATTTGCTTCACCGATCCTGAATCTTACGATTCTATCATGGTTGTAGAATCTTAGGGTCCTATTAATTTGAAATTTTCTAAAGGTAGGATCATAATACGATCCTAAGATCATACGATCCTAAGATCCAATTTTGTAGTAAAAAAACTAATACCTCCTCCATTTTTATTTCATCTTCTCATAGACATTTGGCACCTACAATTTTTTTGGTATTGAATATAAAAAGATAATTGAAGAAAAATTGGGGATGGAATGGTAAGTGTGCGTGAATAGAAAAAAATTAAGGGGTAAAGTATGTAAATAGTAACGGTAGTATGGTAAAAATGATGGACCAAACTGGAAAGAAATTAAATGAGAAGATAAAAAAAGGTTATTTCATGGGAATAATACCAACTATTGGTGTGCTTCTTAAAATAATTCAAACTATACGTAATCTCATTTTAATATGAACTACGCATTCATTAATCTCGCTTTGTTATGTATGAAATTATGACTTGCTATTACAGGTCATCGTGACTTACTGTAATTTTCTAGGGTTTTATTAGATCGGTTGCAGTCATCATGAAAGCCAAAACAACAATAAAAATATTTTTTTATAGCTTCTATAAGACTAATTGAAAAAGAAATGGAAGATGAATTTTCGGAAAATTTAATTTTTTTTCAATGGCCGAAAATGAACACGAAATGTGAATCGGAAGAGGAAGAGTTAGAGAAAGAGTTGAATAAGAGAGGTTCAACAGGTAGCCGGTCACTCATAGCAAAGCGAGGTTAATGAAGACATAATTCGTATTAAAATGAGATTACGTATAGTTTATATTAATTTAAGAAGCACACGCATAGTTGATATTATTCGCAGGAAATAACCCAAAAAAAAAGGTAGACCAAAAAGAAAATTGGAAAGATATTAAAAAATGGAGGAAGTATATATATTTTTTCATATAATGACATCGTGAAACTCAAATAATTACGATATATTTTCATCTAAGTAGTGAAACAATTACATAAAATGAGATATTTAAATTATTAATTATGAAAATATTAATAAATGAGTAATTTGATTCTACCCTCCCTATCGATCCAAAGTAGAATCCCGATCCTGACAACATTGCTAATACTCCCTCCGATTTTATATGTTTAACCCGTTAGTTTCAATATAATACTCTTCACATATATTAGCTAGGAAAATGAACAATCATATAAAACCGGGGTAAGTAATTAACCATTACCATCAAATAATCAATTTTATTATAGAAACATACCAAAGCATAATATCATACCTTTTTCATGCTAGATAGTATTCTATACTCACTAATACTTCGTTTCATTTTTTTTTCAAAATCTTTTCTTAATATTATAAATATACATGATCCATCTGATTCAATCACGATAGTAAATAAACAATAAAAATGACGTTCAACTTGCATCTCAGTTTCATCTTCTTTCTACTAGCTTTAGGTAAGTTCTTTTGAATTGTGAATTTGGTGATATTTTACATATATTATAAGCATAGTTGAATCTAAGATTAATATTTTGGTAGCAAGTTTTCTCATATAATTTTTTATTTATGTGAAAGTAACATATTTACGAATTTTTTGATAGCAAAAGTCGATGAGTTTAATATATAATTTTTTTTGTAAGTTTGGGACAATGAATACTACTTCCTGCTACTAGCTAAATCCTTGATGATTTAAGTATGCAATTAAGATATAAATATGAAACCAGATTACAAGAATCACAAGTTCTCTTATTATAAGATGTTCTTATAATAACTCTATTGTGAGATCACTTACATAGAAGGGCAAAATGATTTTTTTTTTGTATAACGAAGATGAGAATCGACCCCCTGACCTCTCAACCAGGGTAAGGAAGCTCTAACCATATGAGCTGAACCTTCTTCTCTGAAGAGCAAAATGATTTGACACAAGAAAAAATTAGCACAATTTTTTTCTTGTTTTTTTTCCACATTCTAAATAAGTAAGAGACGGTTTTAAGAATGTTATTCCTTCATTTTACTTGGTTGTCTTTGGTTCACTTTTATCTTTTTATTAAATTAATTTGTAAAATGAGACATTTGAAATCACCCGTCTACATTTTGCACAAAGATTTAGAAAAACTTTGAAACATTGCAAGTTTTTCAAATGGAGTGATTTACGTAAGACATATACATCACGTATAATATTGCTTGTTACGATAATTTGTCTACCAAATATGAAATAATATTGAGAAGGACAGACAATGTATGTGGAGTTAACTTATCCAAAAAAAAATTGAATTGCTTGGAATGAAATAAAGAGTATGTATCAGTATGGAATAAGAAATCATCAAGATGGTATGAGTTTGGTTCATTTCTGGAATGAGTAATCTCAAGAAAAAAATGTTTGTAATTTTAGAGGAACAAAAAGTTTTTAAATAAAAAAAATCAATTATTATTGTGAGAGAATTTTTTTTTATGACATATTTATTTGATTGAACAATAAGTTTTATTTTATAAATTTGTCATCTTAGCAAAAAAAATATGCTTTTAACTCAAAAAGGTATTAATACGTAGTATTTTGAAAAGAAATTATTTTATACACATTTTCATTATTATGAGAACAAGTGTTTGAATAACAATAAAGAAAATATAATTTTTTGAAAAAAAATCAAAACAACCACCATTGAACTTTCATATCCTCCTCCTCCATGGGTATGAGAAACCTATACCGGGGAGGTATGAGAAACCTATACCTTATAGGTTTGAAGTATGGGTATGAAAACCAATAAAATGTCAAACAAACACAGTGTATGAGATTTGCTCATTTTAACTTTATACCTTATATCTACATAGCACGAACCAAACGGACCCTAGCTAAGAAGTATAGATTCTGAATAATAGTTATTAATTTCCATTTGTTTATGTATCATGTTGGAATTATGCTTCAAAAGAAGCTATTTGTTGTTTAATTTTTTGTGATGACATAGAATATATGTAATGGTGATGTAAGAAGCTTGGATGCTTGGAGGCCAAGTAGTGACATCATCTCCATGACATCTTCTTCTTATGTCACACCATGACATCCATGGTGATGTATCATGCTTGGTGGCCAAGTACTTTAATCTATAAATAGCCATCAAATCCCATCATTTTGATCATCCAAAAAAACTCATCTTCTACCTCTCTTTCTATTACAATAATATTCTCTCAAATATTAGTAATACAATTTATAGTTTGAGTGGAATTTTTGCAACGATTTTGGTAGTAACGCATCTACGGTCTTGCCTACACAAAGATCGTAGCGGTTGTGCAATCCTGGGAGTCGAATGTCAAAGAGTTCGTGGTAGTAGACGGGGCATAATCGACTTTAGATTGTTAGGCGAGTAGTGAATAAATAAATAAGACGGAAAAAGGAATAATCTTATCTGAGAGGAAAGGTTGTGACGTGACTTGAGGTCTACAAACGTAACGTAGTAGTGCTTCCCACCTCTACTCATTGAGTTTCTATAATCTCCTAGGTCAGAGTGAACCAGTTCTAGGAGACTACTAGATCGTTCTACGCATTTATTAAACGACGCCTTTGCGTGTTTAGCCTCAACACACACTTCGCATTTATCAAAACTTGTGCTACTGAATTGAGGTATGAGGTTCTGCTTTTTGAGTCGTTTAATTGAGTCGACATTCACATGTCCTAATCTAGAATGCCATAGAGAAACGGACTCAACAATATAAACAGAAGCAGGAATATTCTTATTAATTGTCTCAACATCGAGGACAAATAGACCACCATTACAGAATCCCTTCCCAACGAAATTACCATTCCTAGTGAGTACAAGTTTGTCGGATTCAAAAGTTAATTTAACCCCAGCCTTGTTCATAAGTGACCCAGAAATTAAATTCCTCCTAATTTCGGGTACATGCAGCATATTGTTGAGTTCAAGGGTTTTTCCCGAAGTTAGTTCGAGTACTACTTTGCTCTTTCCATGAGCCTTAACGGAGCTAGAGTTGCCCATAAATACACACTCATTCCCAGGAACCTCAAAATATTCCTTGAACATGTTCTTGTCGAAGCAGAAGTGTCTTGTAGCACCCGTATCCAAAACTCATTCAGACAGGTTGCTAACTAAATTGACTTCAGATACTACAGCAGTTATGATTTCTTCTGAATCAGACTCAGCTAGATGTGCTTGTGGCTTATTTTGTCGGCGTTTGTAGTTAAACCCTTCTGGACAGAATTTTGACACATGACCCACTTTCCCACATGTGAAGCAATTCCCCTTAAATTTCCCTTTTATTATTATTTTCACTTTCCTTGAATTGTTCAGTTTGTTTGGGCCCATAATATTTGTTAGGACCTTTGTGGGAATTTTTCTGCCCCTTATGATTATTTTTCCTAGATTCGACCAAATTAGCAGTAGAAGAAGAGTGAATGGCTACGGGGCCTTCTAGCAGATATTTCTTTGTGGGGAAAGTCGACTCCTTCGATTTCCATGCACTGTGATTCTCAAGCTGCAATCGGGGTAGCTAACAATCAAGCGTATAATGGTAAAAAGAGACATATTTGCTTAAGGCATGGAATTGTGAGAAATATGATCAGAGATAATGTGATATCACTCGAGTATGTAAAATCTGAGAGGAACATTGCGGATCCTCTCACAAAAGGCCTTGGCAGAAAGATAGTGTTGGAGTCAGCACTGGGAATGGATTTAAAGCCTGTAATAGAGTAACTTGTGATGGATACCCGTCTTAAGTAGTTTAAGTTCAACGGGTCAAACGAAGTCATAAGGAACTCTTGTTGTGTAATACTGCGACCATTCCTAATAATATAATTGAGATGCAGTATTTTTTGTGTGTCTTTACTGACAATGTTTTTAGGATGAGCTTTCGCCCTTAATGAGTTCATAGCCCTCGTATGGGTGGTCTGTATGAGGCAGACTTGATGGATTCACCGATTGTTAAAGGATGAGTTTTCACTCTTAATGAGTTTATAGTCCCTTGTGTGGATGGTCTGTGAGAGGCAGACTTGATAAACTCACCTATGTGAATGTGGGGGGGTTCTTGCCCTACTCCCAAGAGATCTTCAGGTTGGATTTCTAGAGGCAATCATGAAATACCAGGATGTACTGTGTAGGCACTTGGCTAGTCCAAGTAAAAGATATTTATACCGAAAAATCCATGGGATGAGTTCATAGGTGTCGCGAGTTTCTACCTTAATTTGAGATTAAGTAAGTGTGCGACAGTCTTAGAGCCAACTCCATTCGAAGGTTCAAGGATTAGTTTCACCTGGGATGGCGGTTAAAGATCGTTGTATGTCACTGGGTGCTGGTTAAAGTCCACAAGACACCAGCATCTTAACGCTAAATCTCCGTTGCCAATTTTCTCTCTTTCTTTTGCGTCTTCTTTTGAACCATGTGGGGGATTGTTGGAATTATGCTTCAAAAGAAGCTATTTGTTGTTTAAATTTTTGTGATGACATAGAATATATGTAATGGTGATGTAAGAAGCTTGGATGCTTGGAGGCCAAGTACTGACATCATCTCCATGACATCTTCTTCTTATGTCACACCATGACATCCATGGTGATGTATCATACTTGGTGGCCAAGTACTTTAATCTATAAATAGCCATCAAATCCCATCATTTTGATCATCCAAAAAAACTCATCTTCTACCTCTCTTTCTATTACAATAATATTCTCTCAAATATTAGTAATACAATTTATAGTTTGAGTGGAATTTTTGCAACGATTTTGGTAGTAACTCATCTACGGTCTTGCCTACACAAAGATCGTAGCGGTTGTGCAATCCTGGGAGTCGAATGTCAAAGAGTCCGTGTGTAGTAGACGGGGCATAATCGACTTTAGGACAATGACCTCAAGTCACGTCACAACCTTTCCTCTCAGATAAGATTATTCCTTTTTCCGTCTTATTTATTTATTCACTACTCGCCTAACATATCAGTCAAATGTTATTTATTTGACTCCCTCCGCCTCATTCATTTGTTTGTCTTTGATTATCTAACAAATTAGAATAGGTATTACAAAATAGATTATGTACCAAAATCTATCAGTTTAATCAGCCAGGTCTTCATTGGCTTTGAAGTTGACTCGCTCTGGCCCTGATCTCTTTCTTCATTTGTTGCACTACCAGTTCAGGTACTAGGATAGTTGCATTAGCTCGAGCATTGTTTCTTTTGATCCAAATCTGGTACAGGTAGGACAAGAAGCATTACAATTGTTTCCACCGAACTCGATGTCTTACCAGAATCATTACGATATCAAAAAGTCGGAACGAAACTACTCAATAGAAAACAAGTTATAAAGAATTAAGTGTAAGGTAATTAAGAAAAGCCCTAGCTTTCTCTAACCATAAAAAATACGTTGAAAGCATGTCGACTCACCACTACTCCGGATGACTAATCGCTTGGCTATGTCATTTTCTAGTCAAATAAGTCAATCAAACACATTTATACCTAAAACTTGATTCAACGACACTTTACTAAAAAAAACATACAGTAGAATGGTAAATAATAGGGTCGAATCACAGAGATAAGACTAATCACATAATTTAAAGAAATGCGATTAACTAATGAAAACACAAAACATAAACAACTGTACTATAACGATAAAACAATACAAAAAAAAGCATAAATAGGGGGTTTGGAAAAAATGTATCCCTGTTTATCTATCTATTTATACATAATATTAAAAGTAATTCTAAAATGTTACCCTTTACACCGTTATTGACAAATGACATCCCTAATCTATATAAAAATATAAAAAATATTCCAAAATATTACCATTTAAAATCTATTGACAAGTAAATTATGTAGCTTATGTGCTAAAATGTGTAGCTTATGTGTTTTTATTAGTAGTAAAAGTAAATTAGTAATTAATAAGAAATAATTACATATTAGCATTTTCTACATTTTTCCAAATATTTTTTGCATAAGTTGTGCTAATAACTTTTATTTCACAACTTTAATACCCCTCCGTTCCATTCAATTCTTTGTCTTTTATATTCATTGTGAGAAATATTTTAATCAATGACAAAAAATTGAATGGAACGGAGGAAGTATCATACTATTTTAACAATTGAGACATTTATTAATAAAATCCTTACAGCAGGTTAATTGATTATTACAAATTATCGATCGATTTTTTTTTTAGGTTTTTATTTCGTTTCATATATTGGTATTTTTTTGGGCGGTATGGTTTATTATTTATCATTCTATAGATGAAAAAAAATATGAGTGGAATCATAAACCTCCTACAAGGAGTTACAAAGTAGATTTTTGGGTATTATTTTTAGATTTAAATTAGGGTTATATCATGAGAATAATACCAACTATGCGTGTGCTTCTTAAATTAATACAAACTATACTTAATTCCATTTTAATACAAACTACGCCTTCATTAATCTCGATCACTTTGTTATGTGTGACCGGCTACCTGTTGAACCTCCGCTTTTCAACTCTTCCTCTAACTCTTCTTCTTCTGATTCACATTTCGTGATGTTCATTTTCGGCCATTGATAAAAAAATTAAATTTTCTGAAAATTCATCTTCCATTTCTTTTTCAATTAGCCTTATAGAAACTATGAAAATAATATTTTTATTGTAATTTTGGCTTTCACGATAACTGCAACGGACCAAATAAAATCCTAGAAAGTTACAACAAGTCACTATGACCGGTAATAGCAAATCATAACTTCATACATTGCAAAACGAGATTAATGAATGAGATTACGTATAATTTGGATTATTTTAAGAAGTACACACATAGTTGAGATTACTCCCATGAAATAACCTTTAGATTTAAGAGTTGTAATAATAAGATTTTGCATAATTAATATTTTTACCATAAAACATAGGTTTTGCAAATTAAAAGTACTTTGGAAAAGTACACTAAAAACTTATGTTAATCAACGCGAATATTCATCTAATATTGCAAATTTATAAAGGTAATAAAGTCTTAGGTTATGATATTAGAATTATAAATACACAATTTTCATATAGTTTTAGGTGACGTAAGTTGTCATGATATGTTACTACATAATTTATATCTACCTTACTTTTACACCATCTTAATCTTTGTCAAAAAAAAAACAATAAAATGTTGTTAGATTATTGCTCTTAACTAGAAAATTAAAACAGATGAATCATAATTTACTACTCTATTATATTGTTATATGAAAATGTAAATAACATGACGTCACGACACTACAATGTCAAACAAGTCCACGAATATCCCGGGTAACAAAACTAGTTAATTCTAAAATAGTTAACTCAATACTCCATATTAGTAGGTAGGTTATGTGGTTTTATTAGCACTAATTATTGATTTTGTTTTTCACTATTAACTATTCATTTATAATTTTTATATTGTTTGTATATTAGTGTTCAAGTTCAAACTTGGATTTCGTCTATTTCTTAAATTATATAATTCGTATTCATACGTTTTCATCTCTATTACTAGCTCAAATTGAGATAGGCTTAGTGTCATGATTAATACTTTATAATAAAGTTATGATATACTTTCGAGATAAAAAATTACTAAAAAATATATATTGAAAACATTAAATGAAATTTATCGTAAGTAAGTTTATTATCATTGGAATAAAAAACTTCTAGAATCTTTTTTTAAATTTATTTCAACAAGATATCAAAGTCATTCCAAAAACTATAATCTT
Source organism: Agrostemma githago (assembly GCA_958450325.1). NCBI lineage: Eukaryota > Viridiplantae > Streptophyta > Magnoliopsida > Caryophyllales > Caryophyllaceae > Agrostemma > Agrostemma githago. Next base: position 11,728,225 of record OY288250.1, on the reverse strand, counting down.
TAATCCACTTTTATCGTAAGACATGACTCATAATTAACGCTACCTTCTCCTCCTCTCATTCCAAGCACATATTTTGACAAAGTTTGATGAGGGGTACGGTGTGAGCGAGGGATTTTCAATTTGGTAAAAATTGAATAGGGTTTGGGGTTTTGAAGTTTGACGTAAGACCTTGTAACAACTTTTAAATCTAGGCCCTTCATGTTATTATAACATGATCCAAATCAAACTTAATCTGATGTAATAATGACTTGATCCGGACAAAACATGGCCAAACTTAATTGACACATACCAGGAAATATACTTGAATGACCCGACCTGGCAGGGGCGGACCTAGGGGGCCCGGGGGGTCCCGGGCCCCCCCGACAATTTTTGAAACAAATAGATTTAAAACATTTGAAATATCAGTTTGATGGGTGTAGATGAATTGGTTTTATCATTTGCCTTGTGATCAATAGGTCAGGAGCTCGAGTCTTGTTAATGACATTTCATTTGTTAAGATAAATGTGTAGATAGAGGGATTCGAACGCGAGTCACTTGTAACAAATATTGTCAATGCAACCAACTCTACCACCCTTCTACTTCATGTTACGTATTATTGGAAGATTTGTATTATATCTAAACTATTTTTCAAAACATTTCTAAGTATTATAAAGAAAATAATAGCGTAAAATATGGATTAACTTATAGAGAAAATAATACGTATTATTGGAAGATTTGTATTATATCTAAACTATTTTTCAAAACATTTCTAAGTATTATAAAGAAAATAATAGCGTAAAATATGGATTAACTTATAGAGAAAATAAAAGCGTAAAATGTGGAGTAATTTATAAACTTAAAAAATGTCGGAATTTTTTTTTGTGCCCCCTAGAGGGAAAATCCTAGGTCCGCCACTGCGACCTGGTAACAATGTCGACCATACCCGAGCCCGGGCTAGAAATTGACCCAACCAATAGGACGCTTAAGAAACATGAATCCACCCAAAATGTCCTGATATAACCCAAACCCAGTATAACCTAACACTATCAAACCCGACCCAAACGAGTCAACTAACAGACACTTCTACAACCATGATACTTAAATGACAATATCAATTCTCTTGAATATCTTGCTAATTTAATGATGCACGAATCTCATTTCCACATATCAATGAGAACATACTGAAAAACACGAATAATGTAATGGGTTTATCATGATTGGTTGTTATAAACGCAGGAAATAAAGGGAGTAGAGCAGAGTGCACAGGCGCGGCAGATTTAGGCAAATGTGTGTCAGCGGACGATTGTAATAAGAGGTGCCAAATTAGTTACCAAGGGAGTGTCGGAAAATGCGATTACACTGATATTAGCCAGCCGCGTTGCATTTGCTACTACAGTTGCCCCACACCAGCGCCACCTGCACGACAATGCACCACTTTCAACGGTTATTGTGGCCTCAATACTTGTCCTGGTGATTGTTGTACCAGAAAGTGCAAGGCCAAGTATCCTGGTCCAGGAACTACAGGGATGTGTGAGCAACTAAGCTTTATTCGTATTTGCTACTGCATCTATGATTGTTGAACACCCCACCAAACAAAATTGCTCCATTATGACGTTGGTTGTAGTACTGCATTAATAGATTGAAAACTCCAACATAACTGTAGGAGCATTTAAAAAGTAATAATAATTATAAGGATCCAATCAATGACTACCTCATTTGTCCAATCATTTATTTACATCGATTAAAATTAAGGATTATTTAGCGTCTTCCCAAAATAATATCAATTTTAATAAATTTGAGAATAATATGTATCATTACATTAGTTAAACCAAAGTATTATAGGTGAACGATTACCGGTAGAACAAGTTCACCTTTCTTTTTCGCCTTTAATTTTATTTAACAACAGTAATACCAACTATTGGACGTCTCCCCAATATAATACTCCCTTTGATTTTGAATGTTCTTCCCTATTTTCTAAATGGAATGAAACACCTCTTCGTCCCTATTACAATTTATGGAAAAAACTTTTTTACACAACATTATCATCTTATCCCTCATTAATTAATATAATATTTCTCTCCCATACTTTTACAATCCACTTTTTCTCATTTAATTATTATATTATTTCTCTCTCCTACTTTTTTCAATCCACCATAACAATCTTAATAATAAAATACTACTCGTACCTCCTTATTTTCTTCCTCAAAAGTAAATGGAAAGATCATTCAAAATTACAGGAAGTATCAATTTTAATAAATCTGAAAATAATACGTATTATTTTATTTTTTGGTAAAGTGTAAATTGTATAAATAAATGTGCCAAATACATCAACTATTTTTAAGTTATAGCCATAACAGTGTTATAATCATTAACACAAGCTAATAAGGCAATTTAAATTACATAATTTTCTCAATGCACCTCCTGTCATTCTTTGCCAACTTGCCACTGATTTGTAGCTGAACTCTGAACTTAACTTCATATTAAATCATGCTCATACATCTGGTGGGACTCAGGATCTTCAGATCATGCCTGCTCCAATTTCTCTGACTCCTGATATTAGACATAGCAAACAGATCCGGTCGTGTCATATTTGTGTTCGTGTCATAGGCAAACGGGTCACGAATCTCTCAACCCAAACCCGACCCATTTAAGTTTCGTGTCATGTTCGTGTTGACCCACTTACATAAATGGGCCATTAAGCCTCAATCCAAATCCATAAATTTCGTGAAGTGCTGTTTTTCGTCGTCGACATTTCAGCCACGTCGTCGGCGCTTTATACGTGAATTTACTCTTTTACCCTTCCCCTAATTATGATTAATGATATTAATTAAGTTTGTTAATTAATGTAATTAATATTTCCGAGTAAATTAAAATTACGGTTTTTGTACTCTTGAACGGTTTTTGAGGCACGTGTTATTTTGGATCGATTAGTTCGTTTATAATTAATATTAGATTGATAGTTTAGGTTTCACATAGCTAATTTGTGTGTGATATATGAGTAGTTATTGTTTTCTATATTCGATTTTGGTATCGATTTGGCTGATGGTGGGATCGATTTCTGCGAAATGGGACTCGTTTTTTCGCGAACTGGGTCTGGAAATAGACCTGGACGCATGAATTTCGCGTCCAGGGGGCCCCCTATACGCATGAATTTCGCGTCTGGGGGCCCCCTGGACGCCAAAAATCTGCGTCTGGGGGGTCCCCTGGACGCCTAAAGCCCACGTCCAACAGACCCAGATGCAAAATTAAAAATTACAAATATTTGTAATTATCAAAACTCGAACCCACAACCTCTCGAACACAAATGAGACTCTTTACCACTAAACCAACTGAACATTATTGACAAATCTTACTAAAATATTATCTATATTTGATTTTAAAACTCCCTAAAATCGCTTATTAATACAATTTTAATATTATTAATAATTATTACAATTTTAAACTCCCTAAAATACTACTACTACTACCTACAATTATTACAGTTACGTACGTTAAGTATAATTGTACACAATTTCGTATTTTTGGCACATGTACCTATATCTTCGCTATTTGGTTTGTGTTTCGTGTAATTTTTTTTACGATTATTTTTTATGCAGTGTATTTACTTAAACATTTTTAAATATAATTTAAATTTAAGTATTTTAATGCACATTTGTTTTACATCGTTCGGTTACTTTTCTTAAATTTGTTTATTTGTACTTTAGTATAAATGATGTATTATTAATGTTGTATGATTATTATTTACTAAGATTAATCGTTGTATCGTACGTCTAAACAAATCGTTTTACTTAGATTTAAGGTGCAATATATATACACACGTAATTTATTCAAGTTACGTCCGTGTTTAGTTGATCGACAAGAATTGTGTATATGTTAGTTAATTATGCCGTTTCGTCCTTTGGTTGTAGATTTGTTGTAAACAGTCGACTGAACTGATTATTTAGTTGGTCGTTCGTCAACATTGTATGTATCGGCTTTTGTTTGATAATATTGAAGATGTATTTTTGTCATTATTATATTTCATCTTATTTTATTTTTGCATACGTACCAAATTAATTTTAATAAAAAAATATTTGTATGAGATAAAGCCATTATTGTTGTTGGGAATAAACAATTTATTAAAAAGAGGTTCATCCCTTGTAATTCTCTATAAAGTTGAACTAATATTGTAATTTAAATTTATTTTGAGCGATTTGGCAAAGTTAGGTCAGTTCATTGGCAAATGACCTTAAGGAGTATATTTAGTCGTTCGATCGGAACGAAAGTAAGGCCGGTCGATGGTACTCATAAATTGGTCGGTTAATTATCGACTGAGCTTCATATGCATTTCAACATTGTAACGCCTTTTTTTTTAATTGTCTTATAATATTGAAGACGTAGTTTTGTTGTTATTTTCTCCATCTTATTTTTTTTGGCATAACAAAATATTTATAAAGGGAAACATGAAGGAAAACAATTAATGTTGCTGGGAAGATGCAATTTACTAAAAAGATGATCAACTATTAAAATTCTTTATAAAGTTGAATTAAGAAAGGTTTTTTTATCTTGTTTGAACTATTCGACTAAGATTGATCAGTTAATTAGCGGATGAGCTAACAAAGTATATTTAGTCACTGGATCGTAACCAAAGGTCATTCGACTGAACTAATAACGACGTTAACGTGGTCGGTCGATTGATCTCCATATGTGTTTGAACATTGTATCGTATTTTTGTTCCATTTTATGTTATTTTTGCATATGAAATTAGTTTTGAAATAAAAACATGTAGAAAAGTCATTAATATCGTACGCTGAAATTATGTTTTTTCCGCTCTTATATCTTTTCACAAAAAAACACTTTACCAAATTAAATGTTAATGAAATTCAATAATATTTTTAAAAGGCAGCTTCATATGAGAAAAAATGAAACATTTTTTTTTTGGAAATTAAGAAAAAAAATACAAGTACATCGAAAATTATTTGAAAGAAAGTCTTTTATTTTTAAAATGACTTACAAAATTTTAGTAAGAAACGACTCCGTAGAAAATTTTAATTAAAAAATTTAATTAAAATAAAACTTAACGTTTTATAGGTGCACTTAAAAAAAGAATGGAATTAAACCAATACGGAGTATATTAAATCGTACATACGTATACATACAAAATACTCCATATATATACTTATACGTATAGATGGGTAAGTACCGTGTAAATGGATGTACCGTACATATATACACATATAAAGGGGATACATAAAATTATATACTGGAGTATGTGTTAATAACTTAATATATGTATTACTAGTAAATTGTATTTGAAAAAAAATGGAATAAATATTACACAAATACCAAAAAGGTTAGGTGAGAATTAGATGGGAAGATGATTAAATGAATGAATCTTTCAAAAGTAAGATTCTTTTAGTTGGACATGTGGCACAACAAAAGTGGTGGTGTATGAGGTCTCTTATACACTAAGTGTATCTCTATCATCTTTCCCAAGTTGTGTAATATGCATGTACCTTTTTTTCATCAATTTTAAAAGCTCCTTTTATGCTTAATCCTTTCACATTTTCTCATTCAATTTACATCAATTTTAATCAAGGCAAATACCTCATCTTTTTCTCTCTTTTGGCTCATGAAATCTGAACTTTTCAGCAGCCATTTCTGGCCAGAAAACTGTGTTCAAGCATCTCCATCCGTCTCCTATTTTTTCTCTTATTTCGATCATCTTTTCGTCTCCTTCATTAAGGTATTAATCGATTTCATTTTCAATCGTTACACACCTTATTTTTTAAGCGATCTTATGGTATTTTCATACCATGGATATTGTGTTTTTGTAGTATTTTTGGAGGACCCGAAATCGGAGGAATACATCGCCGACTCGAACTTAGATTAGAGGTAGCATCGACGTTACTCGGTATTGCATTATTTTATTTGTGTAATTGCGTGTATATAATTATAAATTTATTTTGAAAAATATATTTATGTCACAAAAGTTGCTGTCCAGAATTTTAAAATCGTAAAATTTTCATGTTTAGGTAATTTTATCACTTTTACGAGATTACCGATTAAATTGTTATATTATTTTGTAAAATCGTAATATTCGACCTAAACATGTAAAATATGAATATATTTTGTAAAAATGATTTTTTTTGATGATTTTTGATAATTTTGTATTTTTATGATATTTTAAGTATCGATTATTGAATTATTATCGTTTTCGGACAAAAAACGATTGAAAGCCGATTTTTACTTCTATCACTTAAACATTTTATTTTAATCTGAAATTTGGCAAGGGTAACCTTTATGATGAAAAATAAATTTCTGAATTGTTTCATAATTTTTCGAAAATGTTAAGTGGGTGAATTAATTAATCAATTTAAATCGTCGTTTATCGTTAAAATCGTGTTTGTCATTTTAATTCCCAATTTTTGATTTTTGTTTCGAATCTGGAAAAAAACGTTCCTGGTGGTCTTGAAAAAAAATATTTATTTTTATGATTTGTAATGATTAATAAAATATTAGGAACGACAAGTTTTATTACGAGAATCGTTTATTATGAAAACGGATTTCAAAAGACGTTTTTATTGAAATTTGTGAAATCTGAAATTTTGGAAATATGGAAAGGTTGATAATTTCTGGAAAATCATAATTTTTAGGTTTAATAATAATATTTGGATATTAATACTTAATCGTTTTGTAATTACTATTTTTATTAATCGTTATTGTCGAGATTAGATGATTAACGAAAAACCCCTAAAAACCAAGTTTAAAGATTCTGAAAAATTTATTTTTCTGGACAGAATATAAAAAAATGTATTTTATCTATTTTAAATAATTTTTTTACTATTGATCGAAGCCTTTAAATGGTAGTATTGATTTTTGGACAAAATTACGAGTTATCGTTAAAATGCTCTGTTTCAGTTAAATGAATCATTTTTCCAGCAATTTTGAAAATATTAAAATATGAAATTTTATGAGTTAAATCACCTGTTATCATATTCTAAATTTGTTTAATTTTTCAATGAAGTAAAGACATTAAAAGATTTATTTTGACATTTGCAAAGTCCTATTTATGCTCGTTTTGTCAAAACTATTAATAATTAGAGAGTTTTAGTTTTTTAAATTTTTGAAACACTCTAATTATTAGTATTAAAATGTTTAAGATATTTTTAATCATTTCATAAACATTTTTACGATATTTTAATAATTTCATAAACTCAGTTGTTCTTGTTTTAGAAATTAACATTGTTAATGCCGAAAGTATTAATTTTATAAATCTATACCGTTTACTAAAAAAACTTTATTAGTATAAACTATTATTTTAGATAATTTGATATAATGCTATTTTTTAAAGTTTATAAAAATAGAAATTTCCGAAAATAGAAAATTTCCTCTTTTAGAACACAATGATTATTCATTTTTTCGTCATATTATTTATAATAATTATATCCTTTGAATATCGATAATAACTTTGTTTTGGAGTTATGGAATAAGGATAAGTGTGAGGTTTAGAGTAATATATTCTGGAGTTTACGTTTTTGCCATCAACTGTAAGGCTGGTGTGTCTATATGGGGCACATTGGTTGTTAAACCGAACATATATGTTGTTCGAAAATGTGTGTACATTTTGACCTTAAACTCGTGCCTCACAGTGTAAAACGTCGTCAGGTTGAACCGAGTATTTATGGTGCTCGGGAGGGGTGTGCATATTATCTTAAACTAGGGCCACACGTTTATGAGTCGTCATCCTATTATGGTTGAGTTGCCTAGATTAGAGACTGAAGTCTGATATATGTTAAGACTGAAGTTCTGAAAGCTAGTTTTAGTATTCTCCTAGTGAAAGTCTAGCCTTCGACACTGATTCTATCCATAACGCCCTTTTGAATATTTGTATTATTGTCGATACATTTTGGTTTGCAGGTTGACAAATATTTGAAGTTTTCTTTTGAAAACTTGTTCTGATTTTATTGTTCCAATATTTTAAGTCTTCTCCGAAAGCTTATTTTTATTATGACGTTTCAATATTTTCCATTTTTACTATTTTCTATAATAGTAATTACTATTTTAAAATCTTGTAATATGGCTGGGCGAACGTCAATGTTCTTCCTCGCTGAATGTGGCTGTTATGTTTTTAACATGGCATATATACGTGTTTCCCTTCGGGTGGGCTAGTGAGTAGTTACGGATCCTGCTTCGTTGATTAATAATTTGAACTATGGATTGTTATAACCCTTTTGATGGATTTTATTTTAATTTTATTTTGTAGTCATTTTTGTTTTACGGCTTATTGTGGACTTCCGTCCGCACCGTTTGGCGCCCCGCGCGCGCCCACGCGGAACCGACCTGGTTTCATCGGGGCGGCCACCCACACGGCCCCTTCCCGGTCGGAGGCCGGTCCGATCTCGCGTTCGGGGCGAAGGTTTCGGACCTCGATTCGGACTTGTACTAGACGGACGCAGGCACCCGTGTTTCCGTTGGAATCGATCGAGTCGTGGTTGTAAATGTTTAAAGGTCGATATGTTTGGTAAGGCGACCTTTTTAGTGAACCGAACTCGTTGCCGTTTTTTGGAGTCGCCACCGAGTCAATTATGGGGACTCAGAAACCGTTCAAGTCAACTTTGATCCTTAGCCGGCTCAAAGCTGAGGGCACGAGACCTAAAGATAAAGACTTGTACCCTTAAGCACTCCATGCCTGGAATGACTCTCATTGCCAATGGTTTCGGACATCCGGAAACCGCCGATTCTGAGTAAGGGGTGAGAGTATGTATTGGGAAGCCAACGTCCGCTAGACATCGACACCCAATCCCGCCCGCACGTAGCGGCCTCTACTAATCAATCGGTGGGCTGATAACTTTGTTCCTTTGTTGTGGCGGAAGTACGGTAACATCCATTGTTTTAACCCTATATTTAGCTATGTCGGTTGTTTAAGGACAAGTAGGCTTTGTCGTCGAAGTAGTTATGTTTACATTCTTTGCATGCGATTTCACGTGACAAGCAGGCCATGAAAAGATGCACATAGGAGAGTAGAGATTACTAATATTATAGGTATTAGCAAGCCAGTTTTAACGTGATAATATGGATATTAGTCGTTCTCGCGGTATACCTTACTTGGTATTCTGCTTAAGATGCATCGATTCGGTATTAATAGGGATGCATCGAACCATATAAGGCGAGCACCGAGACTAATATGGAACCCGACCATCCCTTTGTTCAGTTTTAGCTTGTTTATGTTTTGATTTCTGTGTTAGGTGATTTAGCATGCAATTATAAGGTCATAAAATCATTAAATCATACAAAAGCTGTAAATGCGAATGTAAGTAAATCACATAGTGAGGAGTTGCACCCTCGGAGTATACGCTAAACGGGACATGATGCATAGATAGTTGAGAACGGATCTCGGAACTACTCGGGTCTATTGAGGGTGTTTTAGTGTTTACGGTTTAAGTTGGGACGTTACGTGCTTTAGTACGTGTTGTGGACCTAGTGTCCACGTTTGACATTATCGTAGTGCATAATAAGAGTACAGAAATGTAAAGTTTTGTTTAGATGACAACCTAGTGATGATTCGATTTCAAAAGGCAGATCCTCCTAGCTCGCCTGGTGATTTCGGCAGAGTTCTGTTACCATTGGCCCTTCCTGCGACTAATCCGGCAGAACTTGGTTACTATTTGCTGATCCTGCGGCTAATTCGGCAGAACCCTGTTGCTAGACTCGGAATGGCTAGTCGAACACAGGCACCTCGGGATTGAGTGGAGTGCTCGAAGGTGAGGAGTAGCATCGATTTCGCTTATCGGGACTACGATCGAGTGGATCTTTTGCTTTGGGTGTCGGAGTGCGAGCCCAAGCGAGAAACTCTTAACGAGTGAAGAGAGAAGGGAAGATGTTGTGTGTCGAATGAGGGTGGTGGAGGGGGGTATTTATAGTTCTTTTCGGCTCTCGTCGCCCGGACGGACGCCTAAACCCAGGCCCACCAGAACTCAGGCGCCTGGGACCTTGCGCGTGAGTTCTAGGAAGCGTCACGTGAGGCGCCCTGAGTTTTGAAGATACGATTTTGATACTTTCCAAAACTGAGATTTCTTTGTATTATTCGTGACTTGGAGACTAAGTTCCCCCCTTTTGACCTAGCGTGCCGTGGTGCTTAGTGGGCCTCGGATGTGCATCCCGAGGTTCGCTTGGCGCGGTGCTGACTCGGTTTGTATTTCGGGACCGATTCGGAGTCCTGGTGTCGGAATTGACTCTAATTAGTGTCTATGCGTCCGTAATGACACAACTAAGATTGCCTCAATGTTAATTTAATCTTTCCGAGTAATTATTTGATCCGTTCTATAGAAAAACTATCTAAAACATCGCAATCCCGCATCACGTTGCAGCCCGATCGTCATCGGGTGTTTGCTGGGTAATCCTGCAGTCACCAGGTTCAAATCTGGGTGTCTACAGAAACGTCCACTTTGACTGAGGCTTGGACAAGGCGAAAGTCAAAATATGGTCGCTCAGGACACTCCTGTCTGGTCGGGTCGTTTTGAGTCCGTTGGACTACGTCTTGAGGCTCGCCAGCCAAGGCTTAGAAATCATACCTGACGTCCTTGCCTGTGGTCGCCTATCGGGACCCGACCCCGTGCTTGCCGTCTCGTTCTAGGTTCGCCATGTTCACGTGTTTTTGCCTTTTCGGATGTATACGAATCCGTTCAAACTTGGACTGCCTTTCGGGCGCGTATGACGCGTCAAGCGTGAATGCGAAAGATAAATGTTCGTATGTGTCATTATCCATTCGAACATTTGCCTTCGGGATGCCTATGACCCCTCGGGCTCGAGAATAAAATAAAATACCTTCGGGATGCCTATGACCCCTCAGGTTCGGGAACGAAATAAAATGCCTTCGGGATGCCTATGACCCATCGGGCTTGAGAACAAAATAAAATACCCATAGTGTGTTTATAGCTCCTTAGTGTTACTTGGAGTCATGTCGGGTTTCGGGAATCTTTTGACCGAGTGGGCGGGTTGTTTTAAGAAATGTAATCCCGATGTTGGTCCAAGTGATAGTCTTTCCGCGGTTATTGCGTTAAGGCAAGTTAAGGTGCAAGATGATTTCTTGTTAGCATGCACTGAGTTTTGGGATGCAAAAAGGCATGTCTTTGCCTTTCCCGGGGGTCGGGTTTGCCCTCTTTTCGAGGAGCTAGATGCTATTGGTGGGTGGTCCTCGGTTCGGCCTTTTGTGCCTTTGGGAGATGATGCTTTCGTGGAACGGTTTCGTCAATTTTTGGACCTTTCCTCGTTAGAGGAAGCCAATGTCTTCTTCGGGAGAGACAGTATAGACCTAAAGTTGTTATTTAGGACGTTCTCACAAATGGGTTCCCGTGATATTTCACCTCTAGCTTGTAGAAGGGCTTTTAACATTGCAGTGGCTTGCTACTATCTTTTTGAGGATGTGTTAGTATGTGATGGCTGGGGTAATCCTCGGGTTTTGGACGTTGTAATGGGGATGGAACATGGACGGTCGCCCTCTTTACTCATTTTGGGCGAGCTTATTCTGGGCCTTGATGCTCATGCCCGGCTGCGTCGGGCTCCTTTTCGGGGTTCTAGGATGATTTTGCGTGTATGGGGAATGCTATTTTTTGTTTGTTGTTGCTTTTTTTTTCCTTTTTTTTGTCGTTTGGTTTGTGTTGTTTTGTTTGAAACCTGCTATAATTCGAAGGTGTGATATTGTGTCGGGGTTGGCGCAGGTTTGACTACAGGAAAGGCTCGGTTTGGTGGACCCTCCTCGGTCGGTTAAGGGTTATAGCTATAAAGGCTTAACGGGTCGCAAGATGGTGGAGGTATGGAGTGCCGGTTATACCGAAGAAGAAGGACATTCTTACTTGGATAATGGGCAAGTGGCTATCAGATGGGCAGTCTTATGGTGGCAGATTAGTGGGCAAGCCGGGTTTCCTTTTTCGTCCTCGACTCAGGTTATGCTAATATTATCCTTACGGGACCCGGTTTACATTTATCCAGGCAAGTTGTCAAACCAAATGGGGGTGAGACCTATCACCTTGGATGTTACTAAGGGTGTTTTTATGTTCGACTCGTGGACTAAGAGTTCATTCAGGGAGTTTAGGGCGTCTTGGGAATAGAAATTTTCACGCCCCGTTGTTATAGAGAATGTTCGGCCGACCGACATTACGTCCTTCCGGCAGGGGGTTTATGAACACCCGTCAGGACAGAGCAAGTAAAAAATTAGGAAGACCGCGGTGCTAGAGGATAAAGAGGCAATTCAAGAAAACGTTGCTAAGTGCCTGACCAAAGACAACGTTACCGATCCTAGTGCCACCAGTTCATCTATACAGACCAAGACTGACGAGACCCATATTGAAGGTGCTATTGATGAGAGGAAACATGGTTGGCTGAGCTCGCCTTTGGCTAGGGCTGTGGAAGCTTGTATTATGAGGGGTCGATGGTGAAAGACCCGAACAAGCATGCCCGTATGGCGATGGGAGAAGGAAGTTGGACCAGTAGAGCCCAGCCGTTTTGTACTATGTTCTATTAATTTATATTATGTGGCGTATTAGTACTAGTTTCTGTGGTTTTTGGACACGTTGTCATTTTTCGGACTAGTCAGATTTAAGATGATTGATGTAAAGGCCTCGACAAAGGCTTGACTTAACCGATTCTTATTGTTAATGAGAAGAACATTTATTCTTTTTATTATTACTTTTTTTCGTGGTGGCTCGCAACTCGATTCTTCATTTTACCCGGACCGCCCTTTCAAGTTTTCACTCCGTCCTCGGCTCACCTTTTGTTTAGCACTATTTTTTGCCTTCTTTCTTTCTTTGTTTTTTTTTTCTTTTTTTCTTTTTCTTTGACGGCTCGCAACTCGATTCTTCATTTTGCCCGGAGCGCCCTTTTGGGTTTTCACTCCGTCCTCGGCTCGTCATTTCTTTTAACAACGGCTCGCAACTCGTTTCTTCATTTTCCCCGAGGCGCCCTTTCGGGTTTTCACCCCGTCCTCGGCTCGTCGCTTGTGCTTCGTCATTAGACTCACTCACTAGTCGGAATATGGGGAAAATGTTCTGGTTTGCATGTGAATCAAATAATCGATTCTGTCATTTTTGTTGGTTGTACCAGAAGAAGGGTTGCCTACGTATCCGTGTTTAGATGGAATCAAACCATGTTCGTAGTTCTTTTAATGTGAGTGGTTTTGCTTTAGACTCTCTATGCCGATTATCGATGCGATTTTTTTTTTAACGTTTCTTGTGAATTTTCACCCTAAGTCGAAGATCAGGATAAGGTCATTGGGATATCTAGGGGTAGTACCGTTTGAGTTGGTCCATGTTGGTTGGGGTTGAGAACTCTTGGCCGTCTAGATCGGTAAGGATTACGGCGCCCCCTGTGAATATTTTCATGACGAGGTAGGGGCCTACCCAATTTGGTTTGAACTTCCCTTTGGGGTCGACGAGAAGGGGTGCTCTAATGGATTTGACTACTAAGTCTCCCTCATGTATGTTTTGGGATTTCACTCGTTTGTTAAAGGTTCGCTGTATACGCTGTTGGTAGGCTTGCACGTTGGATATTGCATGTATTCTGCGCTCATCTAGGAGGACTAGCTCATCGTAACGTTTTTGGTTCCACTCATCCTCGGGTATGCCGCTTTCGGCTAGTATTCTTAGTGAGGGTATCTATAACTCTATGGGTTGCACGGCTTCAGAGCCATAGGTTAGGTAGTAAGGTGTTGCTCCGGTGGGTGTTCGGTATCCTCATAACGCGAAGGGTATTTTGTTTGGCCAATCCTGGTAGTTGTCTATCATTTTCTTTAGGATTGTGGTAATGGTTTTGTTTGCCGCTTTCACGGCCCCGTTTGTCTGAGGTCTATAGGGTGAGGATTTGTGTCTTTGGATTTTGTATTTGTCGATGAGTTTTTGGGTGTCGGCCCTGAAATGAGCCTCCTGATCACTAATGATTTAGTGAGGTATGCCGTATCGGTAGATGATGTTATTTTGTAGGAATTTGACTATTTGTTTGGAGGTCAGTACGGTGTAAGAGGCTGCTTCTACCCATTTGGTGAAGTAATCAACGGCCACCAGGATGAAACAATGTTCGCCGGTTCCGGATGAGTGTACCTTTCCTATGATGTCAATTCCCCAAGTAGAGAAAGGCCATGGGGTTGTTATGGTGTGTAGTGGGTATGGCGGTAGGTATTGGATGTTGGCCAATATTTGGCAGTTGTGGCAGTGACGGACATGATGCCGGCAGCCTGCTTCTAGGGTAACCCAGTAATAGCCTAGTCTCATTATTTTTCGGGCTAATAGGTGTGCACTCATGTGGGGTCTGCACTCTCCGTCATGTACTTCCTCCATGACTCTCTCGGATTGTGTTTTATTTATGCATCTAAGGAGGACTCCTCGTGGGGTTCGTTTGTATAGCAGTCCTTTGTTTAGGACGTAATGGGCGGCTTGTATTCTTAAGGCTCTTTTGTTTTTGGTGTTTGTGTTGGATGGGTATGATCCGTCAGTTTTGAAGTTTAGGATTGCTTTGTACCAAGGTTCTTCGGGGGTGTTGTAAGTTTCGAGGTTGTGGGTGTAGGCAGGTTGTTCACTTCTCTCTACGCAGATAGGCATAGAGAAAAGATGGTCAGGCATGTTTATTAGTGAGGCAAGTTTGGATAAGACATCGGCGAATTGGTTTTCTTCGCGAGGTATGTGTATGAAGTCAATTTTGGTGAATTACCGGGATATTGTTTCTACTTCGGTTTGATATGGAGTTAGGCTTTCGCTATAAGCCTTCCAGGTGCCCGTGGGTTGGTTGACTACTAGGGATGAATCTCCGTGTACTCTAAAGTTCTTAACTCCTAGAGTTACGGCGGCTTTTAGCCCTATTAGACAGGCTATGCGTTGTTTGTAACGGGGAAGTCTAGCCTGACTGATACAGGTATGTGGTCACCTATTGACTATCGGGATGTTGTTGCTTGGCTAGTTGCAGGTTGATTCAAGGGTAATTGTTCCTGATCTCTTCTTAGGGTGAAGTTATGGTGGGCCGTTCGTTGTGACCCTTGCGCTTTAATTAATCGCTATCGACAAATGGCATAGTATCGAGTTTTAAGCGAGAGAGTAAGTTATTAAAGAAATCAAGCGATTGTCGAGGCATGTTTGTAAAAGAGTTGTTTTATTGATATAATAGTAAACGGGCTAGATGCCCGTGACTTTGTTTGATGGGGGAGGTGGAGGACATGTCCCTCGCACCTTCCGGACTCGATAGAAAAATTATTATTATTATTATTATTATTATTGTTATTATTATTATTATTATTATTATTATTATTATTATTATTTTATTATTATTATGATTATTATTATTATTATTATTATAAAACGGAACTTGCATTAAACACCAAAACAAATTACAAGAAGTTAGAGGGGAGCCGAGATATACTATCTAGGCCTCCACTCCCTTAGCGATAGCAAAACTAATTCTGGTGAAAATGTGAACTGCGGCACGCGCTCCAGCATCCTGCGACATAGCGAATTTCCGAATCCGCTGGAGCAGAGAGACAGCCTCCGTGTCGAGCTCGCCGAGAGAGGAGAAGGAGAAAGGTAAGAAACCATACCCGATCGCCGTGCAGCGTGCCTGATACTTGGCACACTTACGACGGGCAGCATCAGCGACGACCCGTCCGGGCTCAAAAGCGGTAAGGCCAGACCGAGACAAGGGCAAGGACCCGGTCAGATCAACACAAACATCGCGCCCCCTGTCCCACGAGTAGAGCAGAAGATCGGCTGGTCGCAAGGGCTTGTCATCATCGTCGCAGAGGCCAATCTCCACCTCCTTGCCTGCAGAGATCCCCGTCCGGAAGCAAATATCCAAAAGTGTGTCACGGACAAGGTTATGGCGATGTTTAATCCCCACATTACCAGCACAGGAAACCGCGTGATCTCCAAAAATATCGTCTCTGAGGCCCCTGGAGCAGGAAGAGCAAGTCCTAGAAAGCGGGAACAAAGGGACTCCAAGGCGGTAACTAAGCACACTGCGATATGTCCGACCGTTCATGGTTTGCCCAAGCCCGGTAATACAGACAGCCCTCAGCCAGTCAGAAGAATGGTCCCCCTGCTGAGATTTCCACAGGGCAACCTGTCGAGGGGTCAAGGCGAAAACAGATTCCGCTGCTGTAGCAACCCTCGTGAAATATATATCTGCCAATTTCTTCATAAGTTTTGGGGCAGCGATCTCAGAGAGGTTACTCAAGATGTCAGAACCAGTAGCCTCAACAAAACCACTCAAGGCGGACTCAAAGGCAAATCTAGGGGCGAGGATCTCGGAGGGACGAAGCAGCTTAGCTTGCAAATCGGCAGACTGGAGGCAAGAAGCAAGGAAGGCAAAGTGCAGGGCATCAGAGGTGGCAAAGACACCGAGCCCCCCAAGGGAAAAGAGGAGGGTGGCCAGCCGCCACTGCCACTCCCCAAAACGGGCCCGGACGCCGTGACAATACGCTCAAGACTAGAACGGAGCGCGGTGTCGAAAGAAAGGTGGGCCGACCCAAAAGCACGGGGAGAGCTAGTGCGTAAGGCAAAGTATAACTTAGAAATACCTATGCACGCCCGGAGAAGAAGTAACTCACACTAGGGGTCTTCAATCGTAGCAACCAAGTCCATGAGCTCTATAGTACGGGCAACCCTCTTTGAGACAAGAGCACCACTGAAAGCCGGGCACACGCTGACCAGCCCTCCCAGGACCTTAACACCATTCGAGGGTCTGGCAATAGCGGAGGAGAAAACACCAACAAACCTACTCCTCGGGTCTTCGGTAGGCCAGAAAACCTTCGTTTTATTATTATTATTATTATTATTATTATTATTATTATTATTGTTATTATTATTATTATTATTATTATTATTATTATTATTATTATTATTATTATTATTATTATTATTATTATTATTATTATTATTATTATTATTATTATTATTATTATTGTTATTATTAAAGTTTAGGCCCTAAGATGAACTAGACTCTGACTCAGGTACGGATTCGCTAGTCTTGGCAGGCGTCCGCGTGCTCTCGTATTCTGGGTACGCCCCAAATTTTTCTTCTTAGATGAGGTGAAGAACTTGCTGTCGGAATTCACGACATTCAATAATGTCGTGACCTCGACCTTGGTGGTATCGACACCACTTACTACTATTCCAATGTAGTGACCTCTTATCGGCGGGCGGACCGGGCGTTTGAGTTAGGGGGTAGATAGGAGCCCGTAGGATATTAGCATCGTTAAAGCCTGGTCGTGGGATAGCCCAAAGTGATCGAGGAGCCGGACACCCCTTTCCTCGGAGGTATCCGTTAAGAAGCGGGTGGGTCTTTTTGGCAGCATTGTGGTTTTCACGACCCCTATTTTTTATTAACCCTTCGATTTTATCTTTCAACAATGTGCAAGGTTCCGTGTCGTGGCCATTACCTCTATGGTAGTGACAGTACTTTCCTTTGGACCAATGACGGGATCTATGTTTTAGTGGGGGTCGACCATTGGTCCTATGGGCCGTAGAAGGCGAAGGGAGGCTAACCTTCGGAGCGCAGATGCATAGCTAACCCCGATTTGGGTGTTTTTTTTCTTTGGTTCCGTAGTTTCGGGTGAGCTCATGTTATCCCCTTTAACTTATCCATTGCACTCAAAAGTTGGAGACTAGGGAGACTCCTTGAGCTTATCCTCAATACGAGCTATCCTAGGCTCGATTCTTAATAGTAGGGGATGTATTTGTGAGATTAGGCGAGCTAGGCTTTCAATAGTTGTCGCAAGTTCTACGGGGTTGATGGGTGTGGGTTCTGGATGACTATCTGGTCCATCCTCAATATTTAGGATATCCTCTCCTAGGGGGATGAGGTGGGAACAGTCGATGGTGTCGTCAAACATGGCATAAAAACTAAAGGGATTCGTGGTGTTGTTGGGTTTTTCGGGTGGAGGGAGAGGGACCGTCCCATTTTCTATCATATCTTGTATTGTACGTATGTTTAAGCCGTAAACAAGATTCGGTATCATGGCCGTTGCCACGATGGAAATGATAATACTTATTAGCATCCCATGACTTTGCCCTTCTGTCTGCGGGTGGGTCCGTAGTAGGACCCATGGGCTCGAGCTTTCCTTGCTCAGTTAGCCTTTTTAAGGCTTCAGTGTATGTGATACCTAATTTGGAGAATGTTCTAGGGATGAAGTTTGTCCTCCCTCTAGCGGTTGGTTCAACCAAGTGTACCTCCTCGGTTTTGTTATTCCTGGATGATCCATAAGATCGAGTTCCCTTTGAAGTGGTTGGCCCCTGATAGCCTTTTCCCATTATCTTGGAGAATACTCCCTTTTTCGTATCGTCCTCTAGGCGTATTCCTAAGGTAGATAGCTCTTTGAAGGTATGGATATTTTGGTACCTGAGGTGGGAGGCGTAAGCGGGTCTAAGGTTATTGACGAATTTTTCTACCAAAGTGACTTCGTCCTGACGGTTTATTAGTTGGGTGTTGACCTTTCTCCATCTAGTCACAAATCCTGAGAAGCCTTCCTTCTCGTTTTGCGAAAGGACTTCACGGCTTCTAATGGCGACTTGTGTTTCGGAATTATCCGCATATTGTTTTGCGAATTCTATGGAGATATCGTCTCACGTGGATATCTTTTTGGGATCGAGCGAATAAAACCAAGATCGCGGTGTGTCCCCTAGGGAGGAAGGAAATATCCTAGTGAAATAGTGACCTCCCGTCCCGAAAGGGTTTACTTTCCCAATTATGTCGATTCCCCATGTCGAAAATGGCCTTGGTGATGTCATGGTATATAACAGGGATGACAGCATATGTTGCGCATTGGCGAAAATCTGGCACTTATGATAGTGTTTGACATATAACTGACAGTCGATTTCCATATTATTCCAGTAGTATCCGAGCCTCACAATTTTTCGGACCAACATCTGGGCGTTCATATGTGGACCACATTCACCGTCGTGCACCTCGGCCATAACTTTCTCGTCCTCTTTTTTGTCGATACATAGGAGGAAAGCCTCATGTGCCGTCTTTTTGTATAGGTGTCCGTCGTTAGTGCGGATAAATTGGGTGGCTAACCTTTACAGGGCTTTCTTGGCTCGGTTTTCAGTTCCCGGAGGATATTCTCCCGTTGTCATGTAGGTTAGAATAGCCTGATACCAAGGGTCCGGACCGGTTATCTCGATGTCTTGAATAAGGTGAATTTATGCCGGCTCGGACCGTCTTTCGACACAAATCGGCATGCTGGTTAGGTCATCCGGGATATTCAGTAAGGATGCTAATTTGGAAAGTGCATTTGCGAACTGGTTTTCTTCCCGGGACAGATATATGTATTCTACCTTTTGGAATTGTTTTTCGAGAACCCTTACTCGCGCCTGGTAGGCCACGAGGTTAGCGTTCCGAGTTTTCCATTTTTGAAGAGCTTGGTTGATAACTAGAGACGAGTCGTCGTGTACCCGGAGATTTGTGACTCCTAAATCGGCGGCAGCTTGCAACCCGTGAATGCATGCTTCAAATTCGGCTGCGTTATTAGTCACGGTCGAAGTCTAGTTTGATGGACACGGGAGTATGTTCCCCTCTTGTTGAGATTAAAAGAATCCCGACTCCGAGTCGACTGTCTGTGGCACCATAGCCCCCATGGCTGTCTCGGTCGTTGTTAGGTATAACGACAAAGGCAAACCGGGTTGAGGTGGCATTAAGACCAGTGGAGCTGACAGGATTTCCTTGATCTTATCAAAAGATGCTTGGCATTTATCGTCGTTTGCCCACTTTTAATTTTTTGAAGATCGGTTCGCATACCATGGTTAGTTTGAATATGAACCGGCTGATATATTGAACTTTCCTGAGAAATCCTCTTATCTCTTTTTAGGTTTTAGGGGTCTTCATCTCGGTGATGGCTTTGATTTTAGTTGGGTTGACCTCGATAACACGTTGGCTAACGGTATGACCCAGTAATTTGCCTAATGTTACCCCAAAGCTGCATTTTTGAGGATTCAGCCTCATGTTGTATTTGCGTAATCGGGTAAAGAACTTCCTTAGGGCAGTAATGTGCTCGTCCTGGCTTTTGGATTTGAC
This sequence comes from Agrostemma githago, assembly GCA_958450325.1. Taxonomy (NCBI): domain Eukaryota; kingdom Viridiplantae; phylum Streptophyta; class Magnoliopsida; order Caryophyllales; family Caryophyllaceae; genus Agrostemma; species Agrostemma githago. Next base: position 11,708,218 of record OY288250.1, on the reverse strand, counting down.
GATCATGTCGTCTACATAAACTTCCACTTCCTTATGCATCATATCGTGTAATAAGGTCGTAGCGGTTCGTTGATAAGTGGCCCCGACATTGATGAGACCGAACGACATGACAGTATAGCAGTAAGTACCCATAGGTGTAGTGAAGGTGGTCTTACTCATATCTTCTTCTGCCATTTTAATCTAATTGTACCCGGCATATCCATCCATAAAGGATAGAAGGGCATGCTCAGCGGTATTGTTCACCAGTATGTCGATGTGTGGCAACAGAAAGTCGTCTTTCGGGCTCACCTTGTTAAGATCTCGAAATCTAGGCACATGCGCACTTTACCGTCCTTTTTAGGTACCGGCACGATGTTCCCAACCCAGTCTGGATAATACCACTGTCACTTTTCAGTTGCGAGAAACTTTATACGTCCTCAATTTGAGAGATTTCGGTGCATTGCTTGGTTTACCTTCTTCTGTCCTTGGAAAGCCTAGGGAGGGGCAAACTCGGGATGACAAATTTGCCCGCGATAGATTTTGGTTTAAAATTGCCCGCCAAAGGACTTTTAAGGGAGAAAAGATGCGTTCTTTCTCCATTCGAGACCCCATCCTCCGGTATTTGGCGCGTATCATAGCCAATTCATTTTTGTCAAGCTATGATACGCACCACAATTGTAGTGCTACAGCTGTGCAGTTGTTAGAGGATGCGTTTTTGAATAGAGGCCCGTCAATCGATATGTCCGAGGCCTTAGCTACGCATTTTGCCCAGGTTGCGAAGGGCAACCACAAGAAAATTTCTTGCGGTGGAGTTGTAACGATGATAGCTAAAGCTTTAGATATCGATTTTAGCGACATGACACCAGTTGGCGGAGTAGGAATTTTTCTAGATGAAGTTTATTGCCCTTTCCTTGTTTGGCCCCAGAAAGGGGATTATAACAGTTTGTTTTTGTATAAGATTACTGAGTTTCGAGCTATAGAGATGCCTAATCCCGAGTGGGTTAGGCTAGATGTTGAGGAGAATTTCGGCATGCCGAAAAGGTCCGGGGAGTATATTCGGGATAACACCAGAGGTAAGTTTCGTCAAGCTCAATACCCCGAGGGACCTTTAGACTATGGTGACGATGACATAGAGGTAGTAGATGTGTCAGAGGAGGAACCAGAGGTTGAAACTTCCCGGGATGAGGGTCAGAGAATGTTACCTTCATCATCACACGCACCCTCTTCCTCCCACTAGACCGAACCTCAGACCTCAAAATTTTTCACCCCGACTTCTCAGACTTCGAACAACACCGACACTCCACGTTCACCCAGTCTACCCCAGGTTTTCAGGAGGACGTCAACATGAGTCCTCCGAGACACTCTTCGTTCTTCGGATCGGAGGACTTTTATAACATGACCGAACACGTCAGACTTGGGAGAACTCGACCACTTCACTGAACTTGGCCCAGAACGCCTACAATGTGGCTCGAGATGCGCGCGATACTGCGCATAGCTCGTATACGTACTCTAGAGACGGTTTTGAGTACGCCCGGAACACCTTTGAGATGGTCAGGGACGCTGCTAGGGATGCCCAAGCAGCGAGGTTGGCGGCGGAGGAGAACCAGAGGATGTTGCAACAGCAGCAACAGTACTTTGAACGTCTATTTGGTATACCTCCGCCAGGGTCCTACTACCCACCACCTCGTCCCTCAGGTCCTATGTGAGCGATTGAGTGTCTTCAGTGTTAGTGTAGGGGTGTATATAATGTCAGTTGTCAGTCATCAGTAGTCAATTCTCCTGTTTTCAGTAAGCTTTGTTAGTCTCTGCACCGCCAATTTTTGGCATTTGGAAATTTTGGTTGTTTGATTTGGTATTTTTGTTGGTTTGGTGAATTGTCAGCCCCTCCATGACCCTACTTGGGTCGTTACACACGTGAGGTTTTATTGCAGGTACCTTGATGAGAGAAGGACCTGATTGTTTCTCCCGGTCTTTCGTGATTTGATCGCACCAAAACCATTTGAAAAATCCAAATTTTTCTTTTTCTTTTGATTTTTCCCGATTTGTGCGGAATCAGGGCGAGGTGACGTGATTACACCTACGCTCTTTCTCCCCTTATCAATTTTTCTTCTTTCTTTTTCATTTTCCTTTTATTTTCACTTCATTTTCTTTTCTTACTTTTTGGCTAGGGTCTAGGTGACATGATTAGACTTAGGCCCGCCAAGCTGTGGACACCCACATTTTGACCGCCAGGTGTCTATAGTAGGTCCCTTCAAACACCCAATGATGATAGGACGCAAACATGCTTTAATGGACTCGGATATGGGCTCGAAATCATGGACATTTGGCTTGGGCTCATTACGGAGTACATATCTCACAAAACCAACCTCAAAATCAGGCCCAATGGGTCGTTTCGAGTCAAATGAGACTAATTTGGGTCGATTCCGACACCAGGGGTAAAACCGTCGTTTTACGACCGAGTCAAAACCCGGTCAAAGATTTTCCCGAGACACGTGAGTCAGCCGTGACACCTCACACGGCTGATTCCTACTCTAAACACCAAAAAATCAGCTTCAAATAATATTAAACAAATCCGTTTAAGGATAGAATTCGATCTCAAGTAGGAATTCTATCCGGAAACCGAATCAGACATCGACCGAGCTCCAAATACTCGGCCGAGACAGCCGAATACTCGGCCAACACTCCCCAACCAGCCGAGATTTTGGCTTCTTCACCAAGAAACGAGAAGTTTATTCCCTTACGAACTCTCGTATTTCCTATCCAAACCGGTATTTCTTGCCACACAAGCAAGGCTACCTCGACTCCTATAAATAGGACCTCATATTCAACGATTACATACACGATTACATACACGATTTCCATACAACAAGTTTTCAGCAACCAAAATATATACATCCGTCATCCTCGATATCAAAAAAAAGGCAATATAGATCAAATCTCGAAGTATCCTCGAAGTCCCGACGAAACCGTCCCAGCCGGCCGAACCCCACGTCCCACACGACCAAAAAAATGCACCAATCCGCACCACCTTAACACACCCACATCATCTCGATGCTCCCGTGCCTAAGCCACCGTCCGACGAGCCTTATACCGAGAACGCAAAGCATGTAGGTTGAGGGTGTAAATCAAACCCGAATCTTCTTCCTTTCTCTCTCTTTCTCACGTTTTTCTTCTTTTTTTATTTTTCGTCGGTCGTTTCATATTTTAATATGGGTCGTTCATCGCATATATTTTTCTAATATCGATATTATCAAAAACTATTTTCATATTAACAAACATTCTTAAGATGCAATATCAACTCCATAGTTGAATGTTGTAACAAAAGGAATTAAATCAAAACTCGACGATATAAAGTCGTTACATCTTTTTTTTCTTTTCCTTTTTTCGTTCAAACTTTTATTTTTATCTCTTTTTTACAAAACCTTTTTTTTAATTCATTCCGAATACTCGATATCGATTTCATAATTGAATATCGGGTACGACGAATATCGAAAACATAAATCGAATACAAATAAATTCATATTTTATACGCGATTTATCAAAATTAGCAATTTCGAACAAAAAAATAAAATCGGACAGACCCGCACGCGAGTCGCGCCACACCCAGGCGACTCGCGCACGGGCCTGAAATCCGAGTCGTTTTTTTAGCTTTCTTCGTTCGTTTTATTTTACTTATTCTACGAAACGATTTCAAAATTTACATCTTTTCTAAAACTATTCCGAATATTTGATATTGATTTCGTAGTCAACTATTAAATATAACGAATATCGAAAATATTAGATCGAGTGCGAATTATGCAATATTCGTACGCGGTTTAATAAAAACGTCGAGTCTTCAAAAATCGCCTCAAAAATCAGACCGACACGCGACTCGCCGGCATCCCGGGCGAGCCGCGCGGCCGGCTGCCTCGATGCCCCTTTTTCTCGTTTTTTTTATTATTTTTCGAACTTCGTTTTTTATACAAAACATTGTTTTTAACAATATTTTCCAGATTTCGATTAATATTTATTTATTTATTTATTTTTTTTTTGGATCTCGTATATTTATGTGCTATATTATTTTCACAAACCGTTACTAACTCGTTTTCTCGTGTTTGTAGCTTTTTTATTTGTTTTTATCGTTTTATTAGACTAAAACGAACTCACATGCTAAAATAACTTTGACGTTATTAGTTTAATATGCATTAAACGACTTAGCAACCCACTTTATTTTTCTCACATGCTTAGGAAAATAATGTTTGCATATCATTCAACCGTCGAACTAACCCGTGTACACCAAAAACGAACGATATCTTAGTAAAGGCCGCTAAGTGCGGGCGGGGTTGGGTGTTCTTAGTGAACTTCCCAACACGTACCCTCACCCCTTACTCAGAACCGTGGTTTCCGGATGTCCGAGACCATTGGCAACGAGAGTCATTCAATATACGATTAAACGCCCAGTCGGCATCGGTATCGATATGCAAAGGGACGAGCCCAATAAACTCGGACATCGGAAATGGGCCGGATTTTGTATACGGCCCACTACGACATAGAGTGGGCTCGAACGGTTCCGAATAACCACAAAATTCGGTGGCGACTCCTACTTCGATTTAAATTTCAATTTGACCATCTCATATGGAGATTCATTCGCCTCCCCAAACCCGCGCGTGGCCGCGTCGGGGTGACCCTATGTCATGTCCACAATTTGGCGACTCCGCTGGGGATCAACTGATGAGTCACTTACCATCGGCATCCCTAGGGTGAGACTCGAAAAGAAATCGTTCGAATAGTAATGTACACGTTTTAGTTCAATGGGCCATGCATAACCCAATCTTTCCCGGGCCGGTTACTTGTGACCGACGTCCCACTATACCACGGTGCATTCCTACATGGGTGCGCTAAAGACATCGATGGTGGAACTCGTCTAGGTTTTGCGGCATGTCCTAAGACCCACTCGGCTTAGGGAGTCCGTCCTCAATACGAGAAAGCCGTCGTTGTTGGTATAGACCCTATTAGACCGACCGAGACTTAGACTAAGAGCATAGATGGTGTCCTTATACTGTTCTGTGACTACGTGCTACCTGGTCCGTGTCTCATCTTTTCAAAAACCGTCGTTTTCAAAAACTTGCATCTTTTTCGAAAACTATCCATTTTTTTTTCAAACTCGGAAAGCTACCGAATTTAGGACTTATGTTTTTGACTCAAAATAGCCTATTTTTAGCCGGTATGCTGCCCAAACTTTTCAAAAAAAAATTCAAAACTTGGCCCGATAAACCTTTGTTTCCGATTTTTAAAAAAATGGGCCGTCCAACCCGACTTTGCTCGGTTTCCAAATTCAAATCCTCTTTTCAAACCTTCTTCTTCTTAGGACTTCCCGTATTTAGCAGTGTCGGGTCTTGTCATAAGTAGTAAGACTCTATAGCGTCGAAACTCCATCGATCTTACATCACGGGTTTCCACCCCATCCCAAGTCCGCCTTATTAGTCAAGGCACGGCCCACCTACGTAGAACAAACTCCTACAAAGGGAAGCCCACTTACACAATCGAGTCCAAAGTCTGGGGATTAGCACACGTATGTCTTTCTTCGAACGGGACTAGGCCCACTATGCCAAAATCCTAAAGAAAGCCCACCATCCATGAGTCACCCGTCTAGGAGTCGGTTTTTAGTCCGTTTCCGAGTCTAGTCGTTTTTCTTGGGGTGCACCTTTCGATCTGGGTCCGATTCTGATTACACGGTGTTCTTACAGACATGCCACCTCACACCCGAACCATGACTAAGGACGCTATTGATCAACTGAACACTTCGTTGGCCAAGATCCAAGAGCAACTTGACCGAATTAGGGGTGATCAGATCGCCATTGTTACTCGGGTTAGCGCCATCGAACAGGACAAGCCCAAGGACGGAGATGAAGCTCATGGACCTTTAGCCGAATTGACTAGCGCAGTCCTCAAACTGCAAGAGCAGGTCCATTTGTCGACCCACAACTCAATCCATACGGAGAATGCTCGAACCTACTCTCCCCTGACCGACCAATTGCCTGCCAATCTCAATTTGACGGGCCTCCCGATGTTCGACGGAACAGAAGACCCGATATTACATATCCGGGCCTTCAAAGAGTTTATGGCCCTAAAAGGAGTCAAGTCAGACATGTTCAAGCATCTGTTTGCCTCCTCGCTAGAGAAGCACCCGAGAGCCTGGTTCTATAGGCTCGATTCCAAGAAATAAAAGTTTGGGAAGACGTAGCAACGGAATTCGCCCGGAACTACGCCGACAATACAGAGATCCAAACCACCATGCGCACCCTGGAAGTAATGGCCCAGGAACCAAAGGAAGGGTTTACAAAGTACCTTCAACGCTGGAGGGCTGAAAGTGTCAAACTGGTCGATAAGCCCAGTGAAAAAGTCCTGGTTGAAGCCTTTGTCAAGAATCTCCTGCCCGCCTACCGGATCCATCTCCGGTACGCCATCATACCTAGCTTCGCGGTCCTAACCGAAATGGGAAAAAGAATCGAGGATGATCTAAGGATGGAAAGCCTCACTAAGGCCTCCACCAAGGGATACCAAGGGGCCAGCTCATCAACAAGCAAGCCCACATCCACCGCTGCCACTCGTAGCATTTTTGACGAGGTAAATCTACTCGATAACCCGTCCAAGAAGAATATGCCACCCCGGGTGTTCACCGACATAGGTACTACCTATGCGAATGCCTTATAAAGGCTTTCATCAAAAGGCCTCATCGCCCCGATAGGCCCAACACCTGATCCTCTAGTTGAGCTTCGCTCCAAATTCTACGATGCTCAAGCCTACTGCAAATACCATCAGGGTAAGGGACACGATACTGAGAAATACTGGAAACTGAAGCATCTTATCCAGGATCTCATTGAAAGCGGGAAAATCCCTTTACCCGGAGGCAAGCCCAACAACAAGGACAACCCGTTGGCCACCCACGCTATCTTCCCCGGAGAGGTGATAGACTGCTCACACCTCATTTCCCGTTTATCCCACAAATCAACGGGATCTGGTGTGACGATGAAGACGACGTCTATCTCACTAAGGGAGAAGCAGTCCCTATCACATCCGAGGAGATCCAGAAGGTTAAGTCCAAAGCCTTAACCAGCAGTCAGGCCCTCATCATCACCAAACCATCACCCAAAACGGAGGTTGTCCCGGAAGAGCCGCCAACTACTGAAAAGGCTCTGGTAAAGCAGCTGAGCAAGACTCGAGTCGACCTCTCTATATGGCAACTCCTAGTTAGCTCTCAGGAACACCGAGAGGCACTCACTAAGGCCCTCGATCAAGTCAAGATCGACTCTATGGCTACTCCAGCTGAAATGGTAGCCACGGTTCTGCCCCACCTAAAGGGGAAAGCAAAAGAAGAAGGCCCGCTCATCACCTTCTCCAATGCTGACCTGCCATTATTTGGGCCAGCCCACAACATGGCTCTCTACATCACGGTAATCTGCCGTGGAAAATATCTGCCTATGACCCTTATTGACGACGGGTCCGCAGTCAACGTCCTTCCCTTAAGGACCACCAAAGCCCTTGGTATCATCGAGGCCGACTACATTCCTACAACTCAAACTATTCAAGCTTTCGACGGGAGTCCAAAGTCCGTAGCCGGGGCCGTGAAACTCACTATCATAACAGGCCCAATAGAGAAAGAGCTGGAATTTCAAGTGATTGACGTGACCTCTTCCTTTAACCTTCTTCTAGGAAGACCCTGGATCCACTCGACCAGGGCTGTGTCCTCCACTCTGCATCGGAAAATCAAGCTACCTTTGCACGATACCGTCATCACTCTAGAAGCCACACCTATGACTGTGGCCAACTACAACACCTCGGGCCGCACCGATCTTTGGGGGTTCGACTTCATAGGGGCCATCGAAGAAGAATACCTTTTCCGACCCTACTTTACTGTTAGCATGGACCGGATGTTACAAAATCTGGGCTTCTTACCAGGGGTCACATCAAGGCCCGATCTCCCTGCAGGAAAAATCCTTGAAGTCCTTGACGACGGGAGAGTTCAAACCGGTCTGGGCTACACCTTGACCCCGGAAAATATGGGCCAAACCGGAACCGGTAAAGTCATCTTCGTCACGCCGGTGTTCGAGTCCGTCCAAACGGGCCTATATCGGCCTCCAATCACACGCCCTGGGACCCACTTGGCCCAGGTCTGCAACTACATTCCCGATGACATCTTCGCCCTTGTCCAGTCCGAAGATGCTAAGAATGCTGAGCCCGCGCTGGGGCTACTTTTCGGGGAGGAGCTCGCAACCCCGACACCGAAGGAGGAGCTAGTCAGCCTCATTCTCCGCAGCCGCACCTTTGATCCATCCAAACTGATCTCGGATGTTAGATCCGGGACAGGTAAGAGAGCCCGGAGAAAGATTGTCAAGTGGACTGACAGTCAAGGAAGGACTTTCAAGCTTATCACAGGGGAAGGAGAAATGCCAGAATCTGAGTCTGAGTCTGAGTCAGAGTCCGAGTCAGAGTCTGAGATCGAGTCTAGTGGGTCCGGTGCTAGGGTCAGTCCTGTAACTACCCCTCTCCCTTTAGTTTTTCCTGGTGCTTCGGGGTCTGTCCCGGGCACCCTACCTATCCCGCCACTAACTAGCGATCAGATGACAGCTCTTTTCGAGCTTTTCTCTCAATTTATGAATAATAACAACCGTTCTGCTTACGACTTGTCTCATTTTCAAAAATTCCTAAGTTTTCAAAATATTCTATGCAATGACATTGAGAAACCCGACGAACAGGTATCCTTACCTCCACATCTGATCGAGCAACTAGAGCAGAGGGAATCCCGCAATCCGGTTATCGAAGAAACCGAATCTATCAACGTGGGAATAACCTTAGAACCTCAGATGCTTAAGATAGGGTTATCTTTAGATCCCAGAGAGAAACAACAATTCATATATCTCCTTCAAGAGTTCAAAGACGTCTTCGCATGGTCCTACAAGGACATGCCGGGGATAGACCGCGAAATAGCCGAGCACCATATACCGATCAAGGAAGGGTTCAAACCGGTTAAGCAAAAACTCCGACGCATGAGGCCTGAATGGTCCCTCAAAGTCAAGGAGGAACTCGACAAACAATTCAAGGCTGGGTTCATACGAGTCTCCGAGTATCCAGATTGGGTTGCAAACATCGTACCGGTCCCTAAAAAAGACGGTAAAGTGCGTGTCTGCGTGGACTTTCGGGATCTTAACAAGGCGAGCCCGAAAGACGATTTCCCGTTGCCACACATCGATATACTGGTGGACAACACAGCTGATCATGCCCTTCTATCATTCATGGACGGGTATGCCGGGTACAATCAAATAAAAATGCCAGAGGAAGATATGGATAAGACCACCTTCATTACACCTTGGGGTACTTATTGCTATACCGTCATGCCATTTGGTCTCATTAATGTCGGGGCCACCTATCAACGAACCGCCCCGACTTTATTACATGACATGGTGCATAAAGAAGTGGAAGTTTACGTGGACGATATGATCGTCAAATCCAAGCACAGGGACGGTCACATCACCGCCCTGAGAAGATTTTTCACCCGGTTACGCAAATACAACATGAGACTAAACCCTCAGAAATGCAGTTTCGGGGTAACCTCTGGCAAATTACTGGGTCACATCGTCAGCCAACGCGGTATTGAAGTCGATCCAACTAAGATCAAGGCCATCACCGAGATGCAACCAACTAAGACCGAAAAGGAGATAAGAGGTTTTCTCGGAAAGGTCCAGTACATCAGCAGGTTCATTTCAAAACTAACCATGGTGTGTGAACCGATCTTCAAGAAGCTGAAAATAGGGGAACGGTTACTATGGGACGACAAATGTCAAGCAGCCTTTGACAGAATCAAAGAAATCTTGTCTTCACCGCCGGTCCTGATGCCACCTCAGCACGGTTTACCTTTGTCGTTGTACCTAACCACGACAGAGACAGCCATGGGGGCTATGTTAGCTCAAACGGTCAATTCCGAAGAACGAGCAATATACTACATCAGCAAAAAGTTTTTAGAGTACGAGTGTAAGTACACCATTCTCGAAAAGACGTGTTTAGCACTGGTCTGGGCCACTAAAAAGCTCCGACATTACATGCTCAGCTATGAGGTACAGGTACTGTCAAGGATGGATCCGATCAAATATCTTTTCGAAAAGCCCATTCTCAACTGCAGAATATCAAGATGGACCCTGATGTTGGCAGAATTCGATCTAAAGTTCGTACCACTGAAAGCCATCAAGGGCCGAATACTAGCCGAATTTCTCGCTGACAGTCCCGTAACCGAAGAAGGACACACCGACACTTGATCCTTCCCGGATGAAGATATTTTCCATACTGACACCGAGACATGGGATTTATACTTCGACGGAGCATCCAACTTCCGAGGATTTGGGGTCGGAGTCCTCCTAATCTCGCCAAGAGGGGAACATACTCCCGTATCTATCAAATTGGACTTTGACGTCACCAATAACGCCGCTGAGTATGAAGCATGTATCCACGGGTTACAAGCCGCCGCCGATTTAGGGGTCACAAACCTCCGAGTACACGGCGACTCATCACTGGTCATTAACCAAGCGCTCCAAAAATGGAAAACCCGAAATGCCAATCTCGTGGCCTACCAGGCACGAGTAAGGGATCTCGAGAAACAATTCCAAAAGGTAGAATACATATACCTACCTCGGGAAGAAAATCAGTTCGCAGACGCACTTTCAAAACTGGCATCTTTACTAAATATTCCCGATCATATGACCAGCATGCCGATTTGCGTCGAAAGACGATCCGAGCCAGCATATATCCATGACATCGAGGATATCGAAATACCCTATCCCGAGCCATGGTATAAAGCAATCCAGACATATTTGACAACCGGGGAGTATCCACCCGGGGCCGACAGTCGAGCCAAAAAGGCCTTGCGTAGACTAGCGACCCAGTTCGTCCGTACCGATGACGGACAACTTCACAAGAAGACACCACAGGGGGCTCTCCTTTTATGTGTCGACAAGGGTAATGCTGAAAAGGTCATGGCCGAAGTACATGACGGCGAGTGTGGTCCTCACATGAACGCCCAGATGCTAGTCCGAAAGATCATGAGACTTGGATATTACTGGAACAGCATGGAAACCGATTGCCAACTATATGTCAGACATTGCCATAATTGCCAGATTTTCGCTAATGTACAGCACATGCCACCATCCCTGCTGTATACCATGACGTCACCCTGGCCATTTTCAACATGGGGAATCGATATAATCGGAAAGATAAACCCCTCGGGAACCGGAGGACACTGTTTCATTTTGGTAGCAATCGACTACTTCACCAAATGGGTCGAAGCGGAATCCTACCGTATTCTCAACGCCAGCCACGTTGCCAAATTTATCCAAAACAAGATAATATGCCGATATGGGATCCCTCATGAATTCATCAGTGACCACGGGACCCACTTTCAGGCCGAGACGGCAGCCTTGTTAGCCAAATACAAGATCCAAAGACATACGTCTTCACCCTACCGACCCCAAACCAATGGAGCGGTAGAAGCAGCTAACAAAACCATTGTCACCATACTAAAAAAGATGGCTGACAATTATCGGGACTGGCCCGATAAGATACCATTTGCCCTTTGGGGGTATCGAACCTCGATTCGTACTGCGACCGGGGCAACACCGTATTACCTTACATACGGGATGGAAGCGGTCCAACCTGTCGAGCTAGAGGTACCGTCACTCAGAATCCTACTCGAAAGTCAAGTACCAGAAGCCGATTGGGTTCGAGCACGATATGACTCGTTGGTACTTCTAGACGAACGACGATCTCGTGCCCTCAATAACATACAGATTTACCAGAAAAGAATCCAACGGGCTTTCAACAAAAGGGTAAGGCCCAGGAACATCAAAGAGGGAGATCTGGTTCTCAAGTCCGTACGAGCTTTATTACCAGTAGACCCAAGGGGAAAGTTCAAACCTAACTGGGCCGGACGTTATTTGGTAAAGAAGATTCTATCGGGTGGAGCGGTGATGCTAACAGATCTGGACGGGAATGAGTTTGTCAACCCAACTAACCTGGACCAGCTGAAACGTTATTACCCTTAAACCCGTTTCTCTCAATGTCATTTGCAAAAGTTTATTAAAAACATCTTTTCAAAATAAACTTTTAAGGACAAGTCAAAAGCTAGAATTACTTATTCTACTGTTATAAACATCTTGAACCAATAGTCTTGATGTATTTCGAAATTGCAATTTAAAGTCTGAACTACGTTTGGTTTGATTCCGCTATTTGTGGATACGTAGGCAGCCCCTCAAAAGGGCACAACCACTGCAATAGAAAAAATAGGAACGGTTTCTAATAAACTTTCTTTATTTATCTCAAAAAAATTTTACAAAAAAAATCAAAAAAAAAACAACACACAAATAGTACTAATATTAAATAATAAAAAATCTAAGGCATTTTTCCCTTTCCCTTATCCTTAGCCTCTTTTTCGGCCCACCGACGTCGACGTGGAGGTGAACGCTCCCGAATCACCAAGGGAATCTCCTTAACCCGGGCTCGTTTCTTCCAACTTGATTCCCCGGTCACCTCGGTCGGTCCTAGCCGGATCCGTGCCCTCTCGGGTAGCCGCTCCCGCGGCCCAAGCCTGTCTCGGACCGCTAGCTTAGGTCCGAGCCTTCTCTCTAAGTCACTTGCACCGGTCTCTTTAGCTCGAATCTTAGTCTTTGACTTAGAACCTGACTCCAGCCCGACAAAGGTAGTTGGAGTTTTTTCTTCAAAGAACCATCTATTATCCTTCACCGATTCTCTATGGGCTAAGTCAAAAGCCTCATCAGTCTTTAAAGCTTCACGGGCCTCTTTGGATTCTTCATAAGCCCATTTAAGATATGATTCAGAAACCCAAGCGGTCTGACAAGGGCGAGGTATAGTCCACATGACCCCGGTAAACCAGCGTTGTAACCACGTGTCACACATAGCGTCCGTCAATTGGACCGAGACGCTAATAATCGCTTCAGTTTCGGGGATCTGCTGAAATGAACCAAACTGCCTTAGAAGACGATTTGGGTAAATATGGACGGTCCAGTCCAAGGACAAAATCACTAGGTAACGGGCTTTATCTCTTTTAGCTAGGCCCGTCATCTTCGAGAGGAACCACCAGATCACGTTCCACCTAATCAAGGGCCCGCCATGGAATTTTAACTCCTCGTCCCAGTACTTCCGATTTATAAGATGATTGGAGCTGATTCGTCGAGACCGTGAGCCTATCTGACAGCTTCGATATCTGGATATGCTCGTCGGGGGCTCTATAATTGACAGGCGCTCGGATAACCAAATCTGCAAAAAAAAAAATCGAAAAGTCAAAAAAACTTTCGAAAAATCAAAAATTCCGAAAAAAATTTCAAAATTTTTTTTTTTGGAGAAATAAAAAATTTCGGAAATTCGAAAAAAAATAAAAAAAAAAAAATTCGGAAATAAAAATTTTTTTCGGAAAATTTTCAAAAAAAAAAAAGAAGAAAAAAAGGGTCAAATACCCGCAGAAGACGAATGCCGCCCGTTAATTGCTGATCTGGATCAAGTCTCCTTGCATCAAGGCCCATGATGATCTCCCCAGTTACCAGCCAGGCTGGGCTGTAACCTGCCTCCATTTGATCCACTATGCTGATTAGCCTGATCTCGCCTAAACATGAGTCAGCATCCATCGGACCTTCAAAAGCGTATCGATGCAGCATACAGAAGGCAAAAGCCCTACGCCTATGGATAGAAGAAATCCTGGGACCATTGGGATCTATAAATTTATCAGCTAGGTCAAACAGGGAAACATAATTTCCCTTCACCATACGGGAAGTCTCAGCATGAGACAACCCAAGAAAGTCCCTCAGCCTCCTCCTTGGATCAGGGTAAAAAGGAGGAATAGCAGGATGAGCATTGGGGCACCAACCCCCTACAGCTGCAATCTCTTCGGGAAGGGGACATATTTCTCCCCGGGGAAAGGCGAAAACATGATGGGTAGTATCCCAAAAGGTCAAGCAAGCATCTAGGAAATGGGTATCCACCTTAAGTCGCTGAACCGGGAACAAAGCCGCAATTCCCATCTGAGTTAGCTGGACCTTATCTCCATCTCGAAAATTTTGGGCCCACGCGTGAAGCATCGCGGTCAGATGTTCGATACCCATAGCAGAAGGTTTTCTTTTATCTAAGAAGTCTAAAGGGATTTTTAAGATGAGAAGGAAATATTTCAGGTTGGAATATGAGAAGATTAAAGGCAAAGAACTCTCTATTTATAACAGAGGAATCTCCTCTCCTAGTCACCCCTGGAATAGGGATTATTTTGCAGTATTCCCTACTTCTCTTAGGCATACAGGCCTAACCAGATTTTTAGGAATCCGTGTCAGAATCCGATCAGAAATCAAGTCATCCCAAACATTCCTTTTCTTCCAAATTTTTCAAAATTTCCGCTATTTTCAAAAAAAAAAAATCGGTTTTTTTCCAAAAAAAATCATCCGTCAAAAATCATTTTTCTTCCCCAGCACGAGTCGATGTTTTATCTGTATGTCGTATGCAAAACAGACAGGTATCCCAAGACTCCCGGAGAATTCTCAAAGTTCTTAGTGAAAATTCAAGCAACATTTTCGCTAAGAAATCGGAAGTATCAGTAAGAGGTACATCCGCAGCTTCTAATAGAGGCTCCCGCGCAATTCAAAGATGGGACGTATCAGTAAGCGGTACACCCATAGCCTCCAAGGCAAACTCCCACGCAATTTCAAGATGGAGATTGTATGCAAACAAACAAACCCAAGACTTTTTTAGTAGAAAGTCCCCGCGCCGTTGTAAGACATCTATCCAGGTATAATTTCTATCTTATGGCTAGCGAGCCCTTCACGCAAGTCTAATGGACTCTAAACGACCCGATCGGAAGTCTGCCAGGTCTTAATCCTCGATTGGCCTGGTAACTACTCTGACTTTCGCCTTGTCCAAGCCTCAGTCAGAGTGGGGGCTCTGTAGACACCCACATTTTGACCGCCAGGTGTCTATAGTAGGTCCCTTCAAACACCCAATGATGATAGGACGCAAACATGCTTTAATGGACTCGCATATGGGCTCGAAATCATGGACATTTGGCTTGGGCTCATTATGGAGTACATATCTCACAAAACCAACCTCAAAATCAGGCCCAGTGGGTCGTTTCGAGTCAAATGAGACTAATTTGGGTCGATTCCGACACCAGGGGTAAAACCGTCGTTTTACGACCGAGTCAAAACCCGGTCAAAGATTTTCCCGAGACACGTGAGTCAGCCGTGACACCTCACACGGCTGATTCCTACTCTAAACACCAAAAAATCAGCTTCAAATAGTATTAAACAAATCCGTTTAAGGATAGAATTCGATCTCAAGTAGGAATTCTATCCGGAAACCGAATCAGACATCGACCGAGCTCCAAATACTCGGCCGAGACAGCCGAATACTCGGCCAACACTCCCCAACCAGCCGAGATTTTGGCTTCTTCACCAAGAAACGAGAAGTTTATTCCCTTACGAACTCTCGTATTTCCTATCCAAACCGGTATTTCTTGCCACACAAGCAAGGCTACCTCGACTCCTATAAATAGGACCTCATATTCAACGATTACATACACGATTACATACACGATTTCCATACAACAAGTTTTCAGCAACCAAAATATATACATCCGTCATCCTCGATATCAAAAAAAAGGCAATATAGATCAAATCTCGAAGTATCCTCGAAGTCCCGACGAAACCGTCCCAGCCGGCCGAACCCCACGTCCCACACGACCAAAAAAATGCACCAATCCGCACCACCTTAACACACCCACATCATCTCGATGCTCCCGTGCCTAAGCCACCGTCCGACGAGCCTTATACCGAGAACGCAAAGCATGTAGGTTGAGGGTGTAAATCAAACCCGAATCTTCTTCCTTTCTCTCTCTTTCTCACGTTTTTCTTCTTTTTTTATTTTTCGTCGGTCGTTTCATATTTTAATATGGGTCGTTCATCGCATATATTTTTCTAATATCGATATTATCAAAAACTATTTTCATATTAACAAACATTCTTAAGATGCAATATCAACTCCATAGTTGAATGTTGTAACAAAAGGAATTAAATCAAAACTCGACGATATAAAGTCGTTACATCTTTTTTTTCTTTTCCTTTTTTCGTTCAAACTTTAATTTTTATCTCTTTTTTACAAAACCTTTTTTTAATTCATTCCGAATACTCGATATCGATTTCATAATTGAATATCGGGTACGACGAATATCGAAAACATAAATCGAATACAAATTAATTCATATTTTATACGCGATTTATCAAAATTAGCAATTTCGAACAAAAAAATAAAATCGGACAGACCCGCACGCGAGTCGCGCCACACCCAGGCGACTCGCGCACGGGCCTGAAATCCGAGTCGTTTTTTTAGCTTTCTTCGTTCGTTTTATTTTACTTATTCTACGAAACGATTTCAAAATTTACATCTTTTCTAAAACTATTCCGAATATTTGATATTGATTTCGTAGTCAACTATTAAATATAACGAATATCGAAAATATTAGATCGAGTGCGAATTATGCAATATTCGTACGCGGTTTAATAAAAACGTCGAGTCTTCGAAAATCGCCTCAAAAATCAGACCGACACGCGACTCGCCGGCATCCCGGGCGAGCCGCGCGGCCGGCTGCCTCGATGCCCCTTTTTCTCGTTTTTTTTATTATTTTTCGAACTTCGTTTTTTATACAAAACATCGTTTTTAACAATATTTTCCAGATTTCGATTAATATTTATTTATTTATTTTTATTTTTTTTCGATCTCGTATATTTATTTGCTATATTATTTTCACAAACCGTTACTAACTCGTTTTCTCGTGTTTGTAGCTTTTTTATTTGTTTTTATCGTTTTATTAGACTAAAACGAACTCACATGCTAAAATAACTTTGACGTTATTAGTTTAATATGCATTAAACGACTTAGCAACCCACTTTATTTTTCTCACATGCTTAGGAAAATAATGTTTGCATATCATTCAACCGTCGAACTAACCCGTGTACACCAAAAACGAACGATATCTTAGTAAAGGCCGCTAAGTGCGGGCGGGGTTGGGTGTTCTTAGTGAACTTCCCAACACGTACCCTCACCCCTTACTCAGAACCGTGGTTTCCGGATGTCCGAGACCATTGGCAACGAGAGTCATTCAATATACGATTAAACGCCCAGTCGGCATCGGTATCGATATGCAAAGGGACGAGCCCAATAAACTCGGACATCGGAAATGGGCCGGATTTTGTATACGGCCCACTACGACATAGAGTGGGCTCGAACGGTTCCGAATAACCACAAAATTCGGTGGCGACTCCTACTTCGATTTAAATTTCAATTTGACCATCTCATATGGAGATTCATTCGCCTCCCCAAACCCGTGCGTGGCCGCGTCGGGGTGGACCTATGTCATGTCCACACAAGCCACTTCGTTTATTTTTTTTTCATTTTCTTTATTTTCTCTATTTTCTTTTTCTCCATTTATTTTCTTTTTTGTTCCCTTAATTTTTGAAAAACACAAAAACAGTTGAAAAACCTTTAAAACTCAAAAAGATTTTCCAATTTTTCTCTTTTGTTCTTTTTCGATTCTTCCTCTATTCGTGCATTGGGGACAATGCACAATTTTAGTATGGGGGGATCTACTATCATTTTCTTCATTTTCTTTTTCATTTTTCCTTCAAAAAAACAAAAATTCAAAAAAAAAATAATTCTTTTTTTTTTCTCTTCATTCTTGTTTTCTTTTCTTTTATTTTCGTTTTTGTATCACTTGTATTGCTTTGCATTCTCCTTCTTATAGGTACACCGCCAACCATTTAGCACATGCACGTAAGGTAGCAAAATGAAGACCGCTTGGTAATATCTTCTACCTTCGTTTTATTTCCTTTTCTCTTATATAGGGGAGTTTGGGCATATACGCTATTTTGAGGTTCACTTTGTGAACATTTTGGAATTGGTGGTTGTGGATTGTGTTGACTTAATGAAGTTTGGAGTGCTTAACTATATTTGTGTATTTTTTTGTTTTTTTGTTTTCTTGTGTTTTTGTCCTTTTCGTGTCCTTTTTCATTTTTGTATAGTGTGTTTAGGTAAAGTTTTCGAAAACCCGATTTTGAGTTAAGGCCGAGTGTTTATTCCTCCCTTGTTAGTAACCCTTTTTGATTTTTGGACATATTTCTAGTAGAATGACCTTGAAACAATTTTTGCATTGGATTTTTACCATGAGTCCATCTTTTCTACTAGGAGTTTACATCGGGATTTGCATTTGACCACCTTGACCACCCATGGAGTGATAAGGCCTTGGTTACCGTTTCCCGTTCTCTTAGGTGACCTTACTTGAGAAGCCATTTTTAGTCCAAAATTCCATCTTTCTATGGGTTCGGAGGGGGTGCACACCCGACTAGCCTATTTTTCTACCATTCACCCATTTCCACAAATAAGTTTGCAAGAATTTTATCTTGATCTCAAATGAACTATCTAGCCAAATGTGAGTTATTCAAAAGAAAAAGGGAAAAATGAAGAAGATGAGCATATGAAAAAAAAACCCTCAACCGAAATAATGGGGAAAGAAAAACCGAAAAGAAAAAGAAAATCTCAAAAAAAGTTGTTCCCAAACCCAAATAATCCCTTGGTTGACTTATTGCCGTGAAATGCCTACTAGAGGACCGAGTCCCGAGGAAAGAAAATAGCGGTAATTTGGTAATCCTTACCATTTTGCAAACACTTGTCCATCTCGTTGGTCTAATTGGCTTTCTCGAGTTTGGAACGACCCTATAGGCTTAGCTTAGGAGACGGGATAAAACTTACCTACAGTGCTTACTAACTCCGGGGCTGTTTGGTTCACCGTGTATGGGTATGAGGTATGGGTTTGGAATGACCAAACCTCAGACCTTGTGTTTGTTGGTGTCTTTTTTTGTTTTCATACCCATACCTCAAACCCATGAGGTATGAGTTTCTCATACCCAAGGGTGGGGGTGGGTATGAGAGTTGATACCTTGGTATCAAATCAACGAAAGTTCTTTTTTGTTTCGAGAAGATATTTATTGGAATTTGTTTGTGCGTTTTTATTGTTATTCAAACTAATACTTAATTTTTCAATAATGAAAATGTGCATAAAATAATTCTACTTAAAAATAATATGGAGTATTGATTTTTGGTTAAAGTATTTTCCCTAAGATGACAAACATTAAAAAAAAAACATTATTGTTCAATCAAATAAAAATATGTAAAATAATATTCTATCACAATAATAATAGATTTTTTAATTAAAAATATTTTATTCTTTAGATTACAAATATTTTTATCCCGAAAAATTACTCATACCAGAAATGAACCAAACACCCGATATCAGGAATGGAGTTTCAAACCTATACCACCCTGATATGATTCCTCATTCCATACCGATACCTTTGTGCGAACTAAACGACCCCTCCATGGTTCTCACTTATCCACTCCATTTATCGTCCCGTTGTAGGCATCTCTAGTGGAATTAGAAGGACCTTGGTAAATTTTCAATGTTTTTATTGTTTGATTGTCATCCTATTAGGATTTTGTCCATGTCAATTTAGGTGACTAACATGGTAGTGTTCTCACTTGTCTTAAGCTTAAAATCGGTGCTTTCTCCGCCGTTTCAATGAGGGACTCATCGATTTATTTTCTTTTTGGTTGCGACTATCTTTTTGTGTGTCTTCTTTGTTTTGTGTTTGTGTGTGTGTTAGTCGCAACCTCAATTTTGAGCAAGACCCGACTTGCCTTGCATGGAGGTACTCTACCTCATGGGTATCTCGATGTGAGTTGAAGGGACGGAGCGGGCCCGTTAATTGCCTCGTATCAGCATAGCATAGTCTAGCTTAGTAGTAGTAGCTAATTTCTTTTTGGGTCTTTGCTCGAGGACGAGCAACGGTTTAGTTTGAGGGAATTGTTGTGTGCCAAATTTGGACCGTTTTTCCTCCCATTTAGACCTATTTTTCCTCTGTTTTGCTAGACTAGAGTGCGATTATCGCCGTATTTTGAGTAATTCTCGCATTAGTGTCTCTCTTTTGCATTTTATGTAATCTCCTAGAAATTCTAACGCAATACAGTGGCGGAAACACTGTAGAGTTGAGATTAAAACACACTGACAAACTATATCTTATTAAAAGAAATGGTAAGTCAATATACAAATGCCTCTTTTTACAAAAGGGCTAAAAGTAAAATCTCCAAACGGGTTAATACAAATCCATAAATTACATAATGAAGAAAGAGTAGGATCCATGCTACTCACTAGCTCACACCCAAAACCCAGCAGCAAATACCTGTCATGTTATAAACATAACAGCCACGTCAGCGGGGAGTAACTCGGACGTTCTCCCAGCCATATTATACCATATGGAAAAATAATAGTATTACTATATCAAAATAATTAAAATGGAAAAACATTAAATGATATAATAAAAATAAGCTTTCGGAGAAAACTTAAAATATTGGAACAATAAAATCAGAACAAGTTTTCAGAACAAAACTTCAAATATTTGCTAACCAGCAAACCAAAATGTATCGATAATAATAAAAATATTCAAAATGGCGTTATGGATAGGATTAGTGATGAAGGCTAGACTTTCACTAGGAGAATACTAAAACTAGCTTCGATAACTTAGTTCAAACAAATCAAACTTCTGTCTTTAACTAGGCTACTCAACCATAATAGGACGGCGACTTATAAATGCGTGGCCCTAGTTTAAGATAATATGCACACCCCTCCCGAGCACCATAAATACTTAGTTCAACCCGGCAGCGTCTTACACTACGAGGCACGAGTTTAAGGTCAAAATGTACATACACTCCCGAGCACTATATATGCTCGATTCAACAACCAGTGTGCCCCATAAAGACACACAATCCTTATAGTTAATCGCAAAAACGTAAACCCTAGAATATATATATATATATATATATATATATATATATATATAGAGAGAGAGAGTTAAGATCGGGTGAGAACCTATCCCTCAATGAGAACTGTGAGAACTTTTTAAAATCATTAGATCTAAATAAGATCTAATGGCTGACATTATTCTTAAAATCATTCCCTCTTCCTTTAACAAAAAAAATCAAATCTGTTTCTTTCTCTCTCTTGCTTCCTTCTCCCTTCCCTCATAAAAATTAAATCTGTTTCTCTCTCTCTTGCTTCCTTCTCCCTTCCCTCATCAACAATGGTTAAAATTGAAGAAAAAAAATTCAACAAAATTCACCAAAAATCAAGAAAAAGCAAATGAAGTTTTGTTCATCAATGCAAATTCCAAAGGTTTTGTTGTCTAATCTTAATAAATTAGGGTTCCGGTGTTCATAAAATTGGGGATTTATATACAATTGGGGATTTCTTTAAATTAGGGTTCATATTTTCGTTAAAACCATTAAATACGTCCACTTGATTTGAGATTTTTGTACCAATAAAATTGAATTTTATATCATGAATTCTTGAACTCCTAATGTACCCAAATGCACAAATCAATTGAATTGGAAGTTCTAATAGTTGAATTGGATTAAGAATGGAAGAGATGATTTTTATTGATTTGATTGTAGAGTTTGAGTATGGCCGCCATTGTTGTGGTATGGGTTCATATGATAGAGGTTCAGTAGTGTACGACACTGTAAACTCCGTCAGTCTCTTATCTGAAAATCGGGAGTTGTTCAGGAATTGTCCAATTTTCTACCAAATTCAAAAGATTACCGGGTTCTATTCTCACTTGCGACTAGACCCAACAAATCGGTCAATTAAATCAGATTTGGGTCGGATCAGCTTCGGATTGGGTTACTTTTGGTTCAGAAAATTTGGGTTCTGTATTTCGTCTGCTCATTGGTCAACTTAGGAACTTAAGCTATACACGGTCCGCCTATAAATTAGTATATTCATTCTATATATCTTACGGACTACAAAATTATTCAATTATGGTTCAAGTAGCACCTCACTGTTATGTGCACTAAAATAGAAAAATGGTACGCTAAAATAGAAAAAGGTACATTAAAATAGAAAAAGGGTACACTAAAATTGAAAAAGGGTACGTTAAAATTGAAAAAGGATACGCTAAAAGTGAAAAAGGGTACGGTAAAATTAAAAAAGACTACGCTAAAATTGAAATGGAAAGAGGGTACGCTAAAATTGAAAAAAGGGTACGCTAAAATTGAAATTGAAAAAAGGTACGTTAAAATTGAAAAATGGTACGCGAAAATTGAAAAACGATACGCTAAAATTGAAATTGAAAAAGGTATGCTAAAATAGAAAAAAAGGTACGCTAAAATAGAAAAAAGGTACGCTGAAATAGAAAATATGGTACGCTAAAATTAAAATTGAAAAATGGTACGCTAAAAGTGAAAAAAGATATGCTAAAATTGAATGAAATTGAGAATGAAATTGAAATCCAAGTTCTTAATTAAAAAGATTGATGATGAAATTGAAATGTATTTTCACAATTAAACCCTTTTAAAAAGATTGAGAATGAAAACGAAATGTTACCTTAATTAAAACATATAAAAAAAATGAGAATAAAATTGAAATTTGTTTCCAGAATTAAAATCTAGGAAGTATTGTATTTATTAGACTGCTAAGTAAAATGATTGAGAATGAAAACGAAATGTTACCTTAATTAAAATATATAAAAAAAATGAGAATAAAATTGAAATTTGTTTCCAAAATTAAAATATAGGAAGTATTGTATTTATTAGACTGCTAAGTAAAATTTAGAATGCAAGCATGAGTATTCGAACACAAAACCTCCTCACCAATAGGTTCATTCCCAACCAACAGAGACACAACAAGAAACTGAGTATTTCATGTCGAAAATAATAATTAAGCCAATGTTTCGGACCTGGGCTATAGCCGCATCCCACAATGAGTTCTACGTAGGTTCATCAATTGATTTAATGAATGTAATTAGTTCTCATGGTTCTCATTGAAGGAGTGGTTCTCACATGAACCTAAATATATATATATATATATATATATATATATATATATATATATATATATATATATATATATATATATATATATATATATATATATATATATATATATATATATATATATATATATATATATATATATATTACACTAACCTCACACTCGTCCTTATTTCATAACTCCAAAACAAGCCATTATCGATATATACAATAGATATAATCAATATAAATAATATGAGGAAAAATGAGTAATCATTTTATATTAAAAGATAAACTTTCTATAAATAGAAACTTACTAAAAATAGAAATATTCTTATAGAAAATACGCAAGTTATTAAAATTAGTGAAATCTATAAAAATAACATTTCTAACGAAATCAACATTTTATTATTATCGTCGTTATCGTAACTTTAATATATTTCTAAATTCGTTACTCAAAATATAATTAAAATATATTAAGTCAATATATTGTGTTTTATAAATAATTAGGAAATCAAGTTAAAACTATAAATTTTAGAAAAGAGATGTTTAACGAAAACGATATCAAAATTCATTGAGTCAACGAGTTTTATAAATGAATTGAATTTACAAAAATTTCAAATTAATTTTAACAAATAGTTTTTATTAATAAATAATACGGATTTTACTAAAAATAATAAATTGTACTCCCTCTGATTCACAAAGATCTTCCCCTTTGATTAAAATATACCTCACATATATGAAAAAAAGGGGAACATCTTTGTGAATCGGAGGGTGTAAACAAATAAGAAATTATTAGTGAAAATAGTCTCGACTAGAAATATATTTAAAACAAAATCGACTATTTTCTTATTATTAATATAAGTCGTAAAACGAAATCAATTTATTGAACAAGTATTCAAACCTCGATTATAATATTAAAAAATACGATTTTGAGTTAAAATTATAATTTAACGAAATATGAAGAAAATATGAAATCGATATTATTTAATTACTAGAGTCACGATAACCAACAAAATATTATAACGATCATAAATAATTAAATTACTAACGATTTATAAAATGATATCGAAAACTGTAAAAGTATTTATAAGGTACACGATTTAAAATTAATAATATTAGCAATAATAAATAGCTTAAATTAGAAAACCGAAGTTAAAAATATTTACTACATACTACTACTCAAACATACGATATAAAATCGAGTAACGTCCTAAAGTTACCTTGAGTCCAAGTCCGAGTCGATAACTTCAATGCAGTTGCCCGTCCAATTAGTCCAAGTTCCAAACCTTCAACGGTAACACGTCCTTAAGCTCCAAGTTGTAGAATCGATAATCTTCTTCAAGCAGGTTTCAGCACGAAAATCGAGTTGACAAAATATAAGAATGAGACAAGGTTGGATTCAGAGTAACATGATAAACCCTAATAACAAGAAGGGAAGTTAAAACAAATACAAATGGGTCGAAATAAAAGGATATTCAAACTCAAGATAGGGGAAGAATAAAGGAATGAGTATTTGACCCAAAACGGAAAGGAAATTGATGTGTCAAACCGACACATGAGGACGGAAGAGAATCATGTCGATAAACACGGTAACAGGGGTGACAGGCAGCAACCAAAACATGACAACATGCAATAGCAACTGAGACCAAACAGAGGCAACAAGACATTGAAACCGAGGCCACGAAACGAGCCCTAAGCGAAGAAGACTTGACAACAGCAGGTGCGACAATATGACAAGAAGAACGAAGAACAGAAAGGCAATAGTGCCATCAAAACACCAACCCGTAAGACAACCACATCAATATCAAATCGGAAGAAAAGAAGATAGATGGAGAAGACTAGATAGACCGAGAAGCAACAGAGAACAACCACAGCAAGTAACAGCAAATTTAAAACAGATGCACTGAACTACTCCGTAAGAAGAGAAGACGGAAACGGATTAGTAGGCAGCGGCAAAAGAATGACATCAGTAGAAGGAAGGAAAAAGACGAATCAAGATAAGGAAGAAGAAAATAAGAGAACCAACAAAAAAACCGGACACAACAGCAAATAGCACGACAACAGCAGAAGAAAAACGAAGCACACAACAGAGATGTCCGAAATGGAAGAAGAAGGAGAAGAAAGAACGAGACACGCAACAGCAGCATCGCGCAGCAACAAACAACAGTAGAGAAACAATACGAGAATGAGAAGAAGAAGGAGAAGAACAAATCACTCACCGAAATCCGACGACGAGGAGAACAGGGGAAAGAACAGGCTGGACGAATGAAACGCAGTAGCAGCTCATCAGAGCAACAACAATATCGGGCAACACAGAAGCAAAGTGGAGCAGCAGGACCGATTTCCCTTGAAAAGAATGAAGAAGACGGTGGATAGAGAAGATGATGGTAGAAGATGAAGGGGGAAGAATAAATGGGAAAACGAAAAAGAGCCGAGGAACAGGGGAAGGAAAGATGAAAAATAAACGGTGGGAAGGAAAAATGAAGAGGTGGACTGATTAAATCAACAATAAGGGGACACGTCAAATAAAAAGAAGGGAAAGGGGATGAACATATAGTGGAAAACAAGGGGTTAGATGAATCGGGTTAGAAACAAATTCCGTAACTAAGCTGACTGATCCACGAGTTGAATCAAAAACGAGTTAATAAAATTAAATAAATAATCGGGCCGTCAAATAAAATGAGGAAATAAAGTATTCGGGACGAAAACGAGGCTTTTAAATAATTAGACGATGAAATAGTATTTCCCGATAAATAATAAATCTTCGATAGAGTGAATTAAATTGATTTCTCGAGGAAAGGAAATAAAAATTGTGACGAAACTTAAAATAAATGAGTTTCGAGCTGAAAAATAGAAAATTCAAGCTTAAACATAAATAAATAAAAGGAATTTAGAATTTAAATCGTCGAAATAGACTTTCGATAAGGATTAAATTAAATGTATAAAATGAGTCAAAACAAAAATAAAAATATGTTTTAAATATAAGAGTTTCCGAGTCAAGTAGAATTTTAGGAGTTTGAAACGATAAACAATAAATTCTTTTTATAATAATTTTAAGATTTACGAGTTAAATCGTAAACAAAATAAAAATACGAATACAAAATTTAAATTAATTTTATTCATAAAATCAAGGGTGTTACATTTTACGTGTTTTTGGTAATTTTCTTTCTATTTTGATAGGATTTTCGACCAAAAACGTATCCGAGCCTTATCAGCATGAAAGAGAGATACAGTCCGAAGAGCAAAGCACACGACTGAAAGTTCAAGTAATCCAATTGATCGATAAAGAAAGAGACCGGAAAAGAGGCGGAAGATCACCAGGTGAAGTTTCACCCGATGAGTCACCACCGGGCGAAGTATCGCCCGAAGATATTTTCCACCACCCAAAGATTTTCGTGGACACTCACCACCGGGCGAAATTTCGCCCGATGGAGAAAAGCGCCAAAAATCGCAAAATGAGAAGAAAGTCTCACCGGGTGAAATTTCACCCGGTGGTGTCAGCTCGTCAACCGCAGGGTGAAGTTTTGCCCTATGAAGATGCAAAGGGTGAAGGTCTAGCTTAATGAAGAGGAAGTGGATTTGGGCCTTAAGGTTGTGTGACCCATTAAGAAACTCTATAAATAGTAAACCTAGGGTTTCATTTTAAGGTGTGCCTTAAGTGAGCCTCTTAGGGTAGGAGTAGGGTAGAAGATCCTTAGTAGTAGTAGTAGTAGTAGTAAGCCTCCATAGTAAGAAACCTTCATAGATTTAGTAAAACTATTAGTTCTAGATTAAATCTACTCCATAATTTGTAATCAAGTTTCCATCTTTAGTTGAAGATTTGTGCTTTTATATGTTGAAGATTGAAGAATTTTGCAAGGATTGGTGAAAAGTTCTGTATTATCTCTTCCAAGATTCAATTTTTATGTTAATCTTCATCTTCCTTCTTTTGTCTTCTTCACAATTGGTAGTTTCTTTTCTCTCCCTTTCTCTATTAATTAGTTTATGTTATTCTCTCTCCTTTGTTTGTTTATCCATAGTTAATGTTTTGTTGTCCTCCATTATGAATAGTGAGTAGATTTCTTGTTGGGGAATTTAGGGATGAGGATTTGGATTATTTGATTCAAGGGATGATGGTGGGTTGTTTACTTGTTGATTTATCAAGTTTTAGGTTTTTGTGTCTTTGTTGACCTAGACTGCAGCTAGATTGACCTTGACACATTTCTATCAATATGGGGAAACTCGGGGTAGAAATTATCTTAATTTGAGACTTACCCTTTCGCCGCGAAAGCGGGTATAGGAGGGTTGGGTGAAGAAACCGAAAGGTGGTATTCTCCCTTATCAATGTTGTGACTAACACTCGATTCCGAGACTCTTAGACCCTAATTTCCGAATCCCGACTCTCCCCAACGCCTTTCCCATTAGTGTTTCTCGCTTTAGTTGTCTAACTCGCTAGCTTTAGTTCACTCCTCTCGTCCCAAAACCCCCATCTCAACCCTAATTGCAACTAAACACTAGACTTGACCAACAAGCACTTAACCGCCTCCTTGTGGTTCGACCTCGACTTGCCGCTACTACATAGTAGTGAGTTGGGACTAAAAATATTGTTTGACTGTGCGGGTCGCGGTGCCCGCGCACCAGTAAACAAGAAGAACCGATTAATTATCATCAGGAATCTTAACATCACCACCCTGAATCTCCTCCTGCAAGTCCTTAGGATCCTTACCATCAACAGTACAGCCAACAGAAACACAAGTACCTAGAATCTCCTTATCAGTACCCTTCAACTCCTTAGCCGATTTTGGGGGCGGGGGAGGAGGCGGCACCGACTTCGCTGCCGGTGACGCGCACAAAGACGTCGACGACATGGGATGGGTCGAATTTTGGTTGCTTGGAGAGTGGAGTAAGGGTGGAGGTGTTTGAGTTTGATCGGGCATGGCAGAAAACAAAAGAACCGATGTAGGCATTCACTGTGAACCAAATTTTGAGCTAGATTGATTCAATTAATGGTTGGTTTGATTTGATGGAGTTGATTAGATTAGTTGTTTGATTCCTCAAATTTGAGCTTGATTTTGAATTGATGCAACTAATGGATTATTTTCATCGATGAACTTGATTATATAAGTTGTTTGATTCCTAAATTTTGAGCTTGATTTTGGATTAGATTAGTTGTTTGTTGATTCCTGAACCGATCGAATTATAGATATACTTATTGATTTTGGATTTTGAAAGAAGAAGAAAAAGAAGGGGGGAGGGGTTAACCGGCAATCCTAGCTAGGTAAAAAACAAAAGAAGAGTGAAATAAGATAAATGAAGGTATAGATCAGATTTTTGTGGGTTAAACTTAAGTTAGGGTTAATATGAGAAGGACCCTCACAATTTGGATTATTCCCTTAAATTTTCGTGGCTCAAGTAGTTCGGCAGCTAAAATTCCAACGGTACAAAAATCAAATTCAAGCAGCAACAATAAAGGGAGGGAATTGACGGACTTACGCACAACCGGGAAGTGGCAAGAGTAAAATTGAAACGAACGAAGAATCACAGCACCACACCACATCCCGAGACTTCGACTCTGATATAAACCACGCGTCGACACTGTCAGAGAGCGACTCGACCATCGCTCGTCGAAGGTTGGAAATCAATCACCCCCAATTTCTTCTAGGATTAGGCTGTGTAAAGAGTATGCACCAAAAGAAAACTCAGCCCATTACTCAAGAACTAGGAGAAAAAGAGAAACCTACGATGGGTAGATTAGACAACTCACTATTAGAGTCAATTCTAGACTAGACTACTTGTATTGTCCTATAGATCACTTCTTTGTATGCTGGGTAATACCCAACAATGAAACTCTTTTCATATAGTTCACCTCACTTCACTGTAATCAACTTGCGGACGTACATGACATAGGTCCACCCCGACGCGGCCACGCGTCGGTTTGAGGAGGCAAATGAATCTCGTGTGAGATTGATCTCGGGTTGAAATTTAAATCGAAGCTAGGAGTTGCCACCGAAATTTGTGGGAATTCGGACCCGTTCGAACTCACTCTACATTTAGGCGTTTCGTGCACAAAGCACAGCGTGCTTTCAATGCTAGAGTTTAGGGGTTCGTCCCTTTGCATTACGATATCGATGCCGAGTTATCGGGAATCGTGTATTGAATGACTCTCGTGTGCCAACGGTTTCGGACATCCGAAAATCATGGTTCTGAGTAAGGGGTGAGGGTACGTGTTGGGAAGCCCACAAAGGACACCCAACCCCGCCCGCTCTTAGCGGCCACTACTTAGATATCGTCCGTTTTTCGTGTACGCGCGTTAGTTTGACGGTTGAATGTTATGCAAACAGCGTTTTTGACTAAACATGCGAGTTATGTTCAACTACGTCGTTTAATGCATCTAAACTAATGTCAAAGTTATTTTAGCATGCGACGTTCGTTTTAGTACAATAAAACAAACAATGAAAATAAAGGCGCGAAAGTAGATTACAAATACACGGGCGGAATACAACCCGGAATTACAATACGACAAACGCGAAAAAATCAAATTAATTGAAAAAAGTAATGATGACAATAACGGATTATAATGTATGATGCGATGCATGGTTTTGAAAATCTGGGCACGTGATAGTCTTTACACGTGACGACCGAGGTCGTAAAAATATTTGATAATGCTTACACGGTATATGAAACTCGTGTGTTTTGCGTAAAAGGGGCCACTCGATCGAGTCATAGACCCGACTCGATCGAGTAGTCCTGCTACGGACCTCCTGCTTGCTTTTTGGGATGCCACTCGATCGAGTGCCCCTGTACGGACTGCTATCCGCTTCGAAAAAAGCGTCGGTTTCGAATTTGCTTTGGTTTTAAATCGATAATTTATTAAGCCGTGTAAAAATATGGTATAATTTATACTCGACTTAATTTTCGATAATCGCGATATGTATGCTATTATTATGAAATCGATTATCGGGAATATTTGAATAAAGTCGTTTTGCAATTGTTTTGAATTGAATTAAGAAGGAATAATTCCCTCCGCATTACGACATCGTCAATAACCCTTACGGATTATATGATGTTCGATTTAGCATCAACAGGTTCCGTTCTAACTCAAAAAAGGGAATCAAATATGTTTAACAACGAATATTCGCGATCCCATCACGCCCTTGAGTGTTTAAGGTGGGGCTCCTCGAGAGGGCTCCACCACTGTTACAACTCGTAAAGGGATTAGAAGGGTATTATGCGAAATTCAACATTAAACGTATTCGATTCGAGATCGTTTTGTAAATCGATGTATGCGCGATGTTTTAACGTTAATTAGATAATAACGATATTAGAAACAAAAGAACAAAAGAAAATAAAAACGAAGAAAAACAAAAAAGACGGAAAAGACGTAGAGAAGAGAAGAGAGGAAAGGAGAAGTCGGGACTGAGTTTTACACCCTCAACCTACATGCTTTTGTCTCGGAGATCGGCTCGTATAGTAGTGGCGTAGGCACGGGAGCGTCGAGATGTATATAGGAGAGTTATGGTGTGTATAATTGGGAAGGGATATGACGAGTTTTGCTCTCGAGTCTTTGACGAGTTTTGATATCGGGTCTTTGACGAGTTTTGATCTCGGGTTTCTGTATGTAAGAATGTCGAGATGATGGTGATTTAAGAGTTTGAATATGAAGGTTTTCGAGGTAGAAGAAGGTTGTGATGGGTGAAAGGTTGTATGGAAAAAGTTGTATATCAAAAGTTGTTAATTGTGTTGAGGGGGTGGGGTATTTATAAGAAAATATCCCGGTTTAGGATAGAAAAGGGCCACTCGATCGAGTGGTGTAGGTGCACTCGATCGACAGCCCAGTCTGACGCCGGTTCGATCGGTTATGCGAGCCTACTCGACCGAGTGGGCTGATCCACTCGATCGAGTGGATCTGGACGGAGGATAGGGTTTTAGAGATAAAGTTTTATCTCTAATTGAAGAGGTTTAGCAGCTTGAGTTCCCTTTGTAGCTGATATTTTTTGTGTCGGTTTTGCCTTCGACCCGGTTGCCATGATTGGAGGGATTTGCCGTGGATCCCTACGAACAAATAATACCAACTAGACCTAACTAGTAGCTAGGGAAGTCGGGTCGATATCCACGAAGACGGTTATGAGGTGTCTAGACTATGGTCTACCTACAAGACAAGACTAGGTCACAAACAAACACAAAGAGGGAGAGGATTGACAAGAATTGATTATCTATGATGATGGGAGAGGATGAAACTAGACTAACAATGAACTGGATATAACATGAACCAAATGAAACAACAAAAGATTAATGAAACAAGTAAACTAGAGAAATGATTAACTAAAGAGATGGAGAAATCAAATTGGGAAGGAGTAGGGTTTGTTTGGGCTCATAAGTGTAGTAGGATAGTTGGGAGATTAAGGGTGTAAGTTTCACCTAGTTACTAAGGTTGGTCCGCGCTCTCGCGTCAAAGCCAATGTCCGCACTCTCGTGTCAAAGACTAAACCCGAATACTCATGCAAGATATTACCCAATACACAAGAATTCAACCACAAATCATCACACAATGAAAAGATGAAAACAAGTATGAGAAGCATGGCCACTACAACTCAAACAAGCAATTCAACAAACACATAGAGTGCTCAACATGTGACAAGTAACAAAGGATTCATCTTTACCCTTAATCAAACCCTAATTACCCATAATCCACACTTAATCCCCCTACTAACCCCACAATAAGTCTACTCACACATAATGAAACTAACACTAACAATAACAAGAGAAATCAACACAAACATCCAAACATTCATAATGAAACTAGCAAGAACAAAGAACTACAAACAAAGATTAAAACTTGATAAATAAACAAAGATTAAGAGAAAAGAGATTATACCAACTAACAAGAGAATGAAAAGATGAGAACTTGTATTATAAGAACACCCAAAACCTCCTTCAATGTTTTCAAGATTGAATGGATTCTTGAAGAGATCCTTAATACAATATTAACTAACTAAATTAATCTAAGATTAACAAAAGTTTAAGGAAAGATTAATGTAAAACTAAACTAGGGATCAAGAGAGTCTCTCTAGGGTTTAGAATAGTGTAAGATAATGTAAGGTGCTTAAACAATACAAAGGGAGGGTTTTTATAAGGTTACAAGAGCAAAGGAGAATAAAAGAAGTGACGTGGCCTGCAGGTGCACCTTCTCGGCCGGGAAGGATGATGATCTCGGCCGGGATGGTGGTCCCGACCGGGAAGGACCTTCTTCTCGGCCGGGATGGGCCATCAGTGGCCTGTCTTCGCTTTCCTTCTTCATCCCGACCGAGATGGCCATCATCTCGACCGGGATGGGTCTTGTAGGCCTCAAATATGATCTCAAGGGTCCCTACTTGCTTCTCATGGGCTTCTCATCGATTCTCGATTCTCGTTGCTCGGGATCGAGTCTAAGGGGCTCGGGAATGGGTCCCTAGGTCTCGGGATCGAATCTAAGCCACCGAGTGATCGTCACTTCTCTTCGTTGGCTCCAAATGTGTAGGAAACAAGTCGGAATCGTTCCAATTCTCCATGATTGGTCTTAGGAACCTAAAATGAACTAGAAGAAGCATAAGTAGCCTAGAAACCGCTCCAAAGAGTGATTTCACAAGAGAAACCGGGACCAAACACAACAAATAAGTACTACAAAACACACTTATCAACTCCCCCACACTTAACCCTTAGTCGCCCTCGAGTAAGCACAAACTAACTAAAAACTAAAAGAAACTAGACTACTAACCGAGCAGGTATTAGCTCACCCTACGCCCTTTCGACTCACGCGAGAACACTTAGAGGAAAAGTGCTCTCCGCAAGGCAAGTGAGGTCTTGCGACAAAACTGTGGATGAAATCGGACACAAAAACACACAAACAAACAAACATACAAACAAACAAGCAATCGGTTGCACCCGAGAAGAAATAAATACCGCTTCCCTCAACAAAGCGGTGAAAGAAACACCGGTTTAGGACTCAAGGCAAGTGACAACGTTCTCAAACTAATAACACAAATCGATATGAACAAAACCCTAATAGTATGACAACAAAGCAATAAAAACGTTGGTAGCTTACCTAGGTTCCTCCTAACCTTCTAAGAACGTACTATGGGACGATCGGCGGGATGGAAAAAGGATGAACCACGGTGTTAGTCGACACTGTAGGTAAGTGAGGCCCCCCCCCTTAAGCGATAAGCCAAGAGGATCGTCCCATGCTCAAAATCGCCCAACTAGTCCAAGTAAAAAGGTGGAATATGATTGCAAAATGAGGGAAGACCGATCATTACCGCTATCATCCTTCCTAGGGACTCGGTCCTTTGGTAGGCTCTTCACGGAAACGATCGGAAAAAGGCTTATTTTTGAGAGGGGGAGAATCTTTTTATGAGATGGTTTTCTTTTTGGCATTTCTCCTTTGCATTTGGCTTTTGATTTGCTATGCCACTTCTTTTTCTTCTTTTGTATTTTGTTTTTGATTTGTTGTGCCTTTTCTTTTTCTTCATTATTTTCTTTCTTTCTTTTTCTTTCTTTTTTTCTTTCTTTTTCTTTCTTTTGACTTGGCTTGCCTTTTGATATATATTGTATTGTAGGCATTTCTTGCAACCAAGTGAGAATTTCAACAATTTTGCAAATTATTTGTGAATATGTGTAGAAGGTAGGGAAATGGGTAAGTCGGGACGGGCTCTTCCCTTCAAACCCACAAAAAGGGGAGAAACTTGGACTAGTCAAAGCAATTTCGAACACGGTCACCTAAGGGACGGGACTCGGCAACCAAGGCCTTTTCACACCGTGGGTGGTCATAGTGGTCAAAATGCAAATCTCGTAGTAAATCCCTAGTAAGCTAGGTGGACTCAAGGTAAAGGACGAACGAAACTATTGATTTAAGGTCATTCTACTAGACTAAAGTCCAAGACTCGATTCATATCGCTAGAAAGGGAAAGTAAACACTTGCACACTAGCCTCAAAACCGGGTTTTGGAAAACCTTTTCTACACTAGACACAAACTAAACAAAACACAACAAGGACGAAAGAAAAGGAGACACACTCAACAAAACAAAAAAAAATAAGAGAAAAGAAAACAAACATACAAACAGAACAAACACCGCCCCGAAACATCCAAACAAGCAACCAATCAACCACAAACTTCAACAAGCTCCACCCGAGCACACATCACCACAAAATTTCCTCCAAACTCCACAAAGGCAAAAAGGAGAAAGAGATAGAAGGATATTACCGGATGTCAAGAGCTTTTCGAAACTCACGGCGATCAAGGAACCTACAAGGAAATGGGGAGGCAAAACACACACAATACAACAAAAATACGACACAACAACACGAAAGGAAAAGACACAAAAGAAAATCTTTTTGATTTTTAAGAAATTTTTCAAATTTTTAGGGGTTTTAAAGATTTTTCGAAAAAAACTACGAAAATAAAACTAACTAGGTTAAGATATCGCTCCCCCACACTTAAACCGAGCAATGTCCTCATGCTCGATCGGTAGTGTGTGGAGACACTAAAAAGAAGGAAAACTACGAAAATAAAGCTAAAAATCAAAAAGAAAAGCGAAGAAAGGGTAGAATGTGTCCGGCCGGGGTGTAATCAAGTCACCATGGGCCGAGACAAGAAAAGATATGGATGGGGGAAGAAATAAAAAGAAGGAAATAAAAGGAAATGAGAAGGGAGGATTAGGTGTAATCAAGTCACCTAGCCCGGATTCCGCCTAAATCCGACTAAATCCCAGCAAAAGAAAGTGAAATTAAAGGAAAAAGTGAAAATACATGTAGATTTGGATCTTTGAAATGGCTCTCGATGTAGTCACGTCATCGAGAGTCGGGAGCAATGACTACCATGGCCCCGAGGGCCACCATGACTCAAAAATGGATGAAGGGAAGGGGAACACACAATGGGAGACAAGTCATAAAAGACGGAAAAGAAATGATAGTCGCCGTACCTATCGGTTAGCAACTCACTAACTCCATCGTCTCAATGTTCGATATTGGCACATTACTTGTCTTCATCATTGTTATTCCTCTTCATTCTCGATATGGTCTCATGGTTGAAGTACTAGGCTAGCAATGGTATAGTGAGGGTGGGATTTGAGGAGAAACTCGGTGTAAAGTGAAGTGAAGATGAGATGAAGGTGTATATATGAAGTGTAGTGGTCACATGATAGTTGCAAGGGTAGGTAGGGAGGTTGAGAGGGGGTATATAGTGGTTGGGTGGTCTTTAATGATGAAGAGGGGGAAAAGGGTGGCTGCTGAGGCCAATCACGGGCGGGAACAAACCTTCCCGGCCGGGACCATGTCTTCCTGGTCGGGAAGCCTACTCATCTCGAGTGGGATGGCAGGTCAGTAGCCATCGACTTCATGTAAACTTCATCCCGGTCGAGACCAAGTCTTCCCGGTCGGGATGGCTCTTCTAGGTCATCAATCCTCTTGATAGCTCTACCCACAAGTCATCCAATACTTCGGGATCTCGAATCCCGTCCCCAAAAGCTTGTCAAAAGCTTCAAAAATTGACTTCCTTGCCCAAAGTCCAAGCTTCTATTATCCAGTACTCTTCATAACTCTTCATCTTCACTAACAACCTACCAAATGAACTCGATAAACATCATCAAAATCCCTCCCTCACATCGCTCATCAAATTACCAAATCACAAGATTTCCACAAACACACAAAAGAATAAGAAAGAGATATATACAAAGGAACAGCTCTTTTGGAACTCCGTCAAACCAAGGGTGGTAGGTTCTTCATTCATTTTTCTGCAACATCATAGACAACTCCATCGCCATCAAGAGCACGGAGTAACAAATCAAAGGCTCGGGAGAAGTCTTCAATCAAGCTTGTGGAATACCAATCCACACTCCAAGGTTCTTCAAAACCTTGCCTCGAAGTTACCGGGGCATCCCGATCTACTAAGTTCAACGGCTTGAACTTGTACTTTCAATCCTTCGGTATATACCCAAACTTCCACTCATCTTCACAAGGCCTCAAGGGAGGCTCAACTTTCTTCTTACCAACCGGCTTATCTTCAATCTCATGATATGGGCTTCATCCGCCCCAAGCTCGGAATCATCATCTTCAATTCCATACAAGTTGTTTTTCAAGCTTTCACCCGACTCATTCCCTAGATCGATGTCTTTCACGGCGTGGATCATATTACACGATTCTTCTTTTGTAGGCAAGGTGTTGCCTTGGAGGTCAAACACGAGCTTCTCGTCGCCTAGCTCAAATGTGATCCTACCATTCTTTACATCTATCATCGCACCGGTGGTATGTATAAATGGGCGGCCTAGGATAATGAGAGTGATGGCACCTTCTGGCATATCAAGTACAAGGAAGTCAACCGGAATGAAGAACTTCGCGATTTTTAGTGGCACATCCTCTAACATCCCCAATGGTCGGTTAAGTGAACGATCGGTCATTTGGAGTGTAATAGAAGTACACTTGAGCTCCTTCATCCCAAGTCGCTCACAAATAGAATAAGGAATAATGCTTACACTCCCACCCAAATCACATAATGCCCTTCCAATCTTCATGTTCCCTATGGTGCACGGGATTGAGAAACTACCTGGATCCTTCAACTTGGGAAGTGTAGAGCCTTGAATGAGCTCGCTCACCTCTCTCGTGAACGCTATGGTCTCTTCCTTGTCAAAGGATCGCTTCCTAGCCAAGATTTCTCTCTTAAATTTTCAATATGCCGGGACTTGGGTAATTAGTTCGGTGAAAGGGATGCTCACATCCAACTTCTTCACAATATTGACAAATTTGTCGAATTGAACATCCACCTTGGTCTTCATTTGCCTTGTTGGGAATGGCAACTTGATATGTATCTTGTTTTGCTCATTGGGGTTGGACTTTTCAATTGACATTTTCTCCTTTCCTTCGTCTTCTCCTTGGAGTGGGGGAAGTTTGTCTTCATGGGGTTTCTCAACCTCCCACAAGAATTGCCCCTCCATGAGATTTCCCCAACCTTCATTGCTTTGAGATGGAGATACAACTTCTTTCATGGCTTGTTGCTCACTAGGAAACAAGGGAGAATCGTAGGATGCACCGCTTCTCAAGGTGATAGCATTCACATGTTCAAATTTCGATGGTTCACCTTGAGGAGGTAGTTGACCCCTTTGTCTTGAAGAACTACCCGAAGCAACTTGAGCTAGCTGGGTTTCGAGCATCTTGAGATGAGTTTTTGTTTCCTTGTTTTCCATTTGAAGTTGGGCAATAAGTTCTTGTTGGGATCTTTGCAACTCCAATTGACTTCTTTGCATCTCCAACATTTGCTTTTGTGTATCAAAATCCCGAGGTGGAGATTGTTGATTATGTGGAGTATCGGTGATGGCTAAGGGAGTGCTGTAATCATGAATTGGAGACCGGCTCCTTTGCTTGCTTTCTTTTTGAGTACTTTGAGACCCTTGTTGTTGTTGGAAGTTCCCTTGGAACACACGAGAATTGCCTTGATTAAGACCTTGAGAGTTACCATGATTGTGGTTTTGATGTCCTTGAGAGTGTTGGTTTCCTTGGAAACCACCTTGATGATTGAAGTTCCCTTGTTTTTGGAACCCTTGATTGTTGTTGAAGGCGCCTTGGTTATTGTAGACATGACATAGGTCCACCCCGACGCGGCCACGCGCGGGTTTGGGGAGGCGAATGAATCTCAATATGAGAATGGATCGAATTGAAATTTAGGTCGAAGTGGAGTCGCCACCGAACTTTGTGGGAGTTCGGGCCGTTCGAACCCACTCTATGTCGTAGTGGGCCATGCACAAAGTATGGCCCATTTCCGATGTCAGAGTTTATTGGGCTTGTCCCTTTGCATTTGATACCGATACCGACATTATCGGATATCGTGTATTGAATGACTCTCGTGCGCCAACGGTTTCGGGCATCCGGAAACCGAGGTTCTGAGTAAGGAGTGAGGGTACGTGTTGGGAAGCCCACAAAGGACACCCAACCCCGCCCGCACTTAGCGGCCTCTACTAAGATCTCGAATGACTTTCTAATACGCGCGTTAGTTGAACGGGAAAATGATATGCAAATATTATTTTCCCTAAGCATGTGAATGGAATTGAAAGGGTTTCTACGTCGATTTAATGTCATTAATTCTAACGTCGAAGTTGAATTTTAGCATGCGGGTTCATTTTAGTACAATAAAATAAACAACCAAAATTGACAAAAGAAACAACAAACTGTTAGTAACGGTATAACGATATTAACGGTTTGTGCAAATATTGAATCGTATAGAATGATGCAAATGAGTTTATGCATGGTTTTGAAAAGATGTTTCACGTGATTAATTAGGCACGTGTTGACCTAAGTCACAAGAAAACAGTTAACGAGACTCGAATGCTATTGTAGGACTCACGGTTTAACGTGATAAAGCGCCACTCGACCGAGTCATTGAGGGACTCGACCGAGTGGATCCTTAAAAAGTGTTCTGTCCCGGATTTCATAACCCTACTCGACCGACTTATTGACCAACTCGCCCGAGTACGTCGCCACTCGATCGAGTCACTATGAGACTCGACCTAGTAGAGGTCGAAAGAGCATTCTACTCGGTAAATTGTGATGTCACTCGATCGAGTGGCCAAGGCACTCGGTCGAGTGGCACCTGTACGAACCAGCTTCGCTTTCAATTTTATTATTGATTTTGAAATTGCTTTTGGTTTTTGATAATTTGATGATTCTACCGAATCGGACATAAATATTGCACAATTTATGCTCAACTCGGATTTTAAAAATCATTGATTTTTGTTGAATCAGATATAAAATTATAGGATTTATACTCGATTCTAAATCTGAATACTCGTTGTATCCCATATTCGATTATTGAATCGATATGGAATACTAGAGTGAAAAATAAAGAAAATTGATTTAAGTCGTTTTAAGTCAATCAAAATGATATGAATTTCTCTCCGCGTTTGTAGTGCCATAATTGTAACGTGACATCTGTGTTAGCATCAACGAGAAAATCGAATTGATCGAATTATTTGACTAGATCATTAGATTCGACATCCAATTAGGGAATTGGTATCGAGTCCAAAAGATCGACGCTTTGATTGAATAAAGACTTGATTTTGAAAATAAATTTTAGAATTGATAAATATGCGATAATGGTGATAAAATAAGAAAATTAAAGTTGATGTTAACCCGTCTCAACAATCAAGCAATCGGGGTGATGGGATAAGCGACCAGCAACACTATGTGCAGTACACTTGTATATTCGGTTTTCCTTATCCCACCATCATTCATGCTCGACACGAATCGACGAATATTTTAATGTTTTATACTATTTATATTATCGATATTAGTATGCGAATAAAATAACAAAAAATAAAAAAGGACGATTATGACGACACGGACGACATATGACGCGGGAGAGAAGGAGAAGGGAAAGAAAGGGGTTTTGCACCCTCAACCTACATGTTCTTGTCTCGGATAGGGCTCGTAGTTGTGGCATTCACACGAGAGCTTCGAGGTTTATGGAGGTTGAGTTATGGTGGTTAGGGTTTCGATTCCTAAAGCTAGGTTTAGGGTTTGCTAATGTAGTGCTTAGGGTTTGATTAGGGTTGTAGTAATTAGGGTTTTGCAAGGTGTCAAGGATCGATTAGGGTTGTGTAAAGATGTCTCGAATGTGTGTTGCATGGGGTGTTTATATAGGCAAAGCCTAGGTCACCCGGCTAGGGTTACTCGACCGAGTAACCAGCTGACTCGGTCGAGTGGCCCGTTGTGCCTGCAGTCGGGCCTGAAACAGGCCCACTCGATAGAGTGGATGGGGCACTCGATCGAGTGGATGGGCTGGGTCGTGCGGGTCTCTTATTTTGGACCGCGACCTTGGATACTTGATGGGTTTTGTGTTTGAATTGGACTTTTGATGTTTGAATGGCTGTTTTGTATGTCTCGGAAACGACTTTGATCGGGGTTGACCCAATCGCTAAAAGTCGGTTTTATCTCCGGTGTCGGTTTTGGCCCAAATTAGACTTATTTGATTGGAAACGGCCCACTGGGCCTAGATTTGAGGTTGATTTTGTGAGATTTGTACTCCGTAAGTGCATTAGCCAGCAACTAATGTGTAGACACCCGCATTTTAACTGCCACGTGTCTATGGTAGTCTCCGAAAAACACCCGATGATGATCGGACGTCAACGTGACTTAATACGCTCGAATACGGATTCGGAATCAATAGTATCCGACGTGGGCTTTTAGCGGAGTGCAAATATCTCAAAACCGACCTCAAATCCAGGCCCAGTGGGTCGTTCCCAATAAAATGAGACTAATTTGGGCCAAAACCGACACCGAAAATAAAACCGTCTTTTGGCGACCGGGTCAAAACCCGGTCAAAGACGAACCCGTCACATAAATCAGCCAAATTCAACCTCTCGAAACTGGCGCACAAATCTAAATTCAAAAAATCAATCAAATCAATCAAGTCAAATCCTTCCTAAAATATCTCGATTCACTTGATCCACTCGATCGAGTGGATTGACCCACTCGGTCGAGTGGAGCGTCATTCAGCAGATCAAGCCCGTTTTGAAGGGCACTCGATCGAGTGCACTAGGGCCACTCGATCGAGTGACCCTAGGTCGGGGGGTGAAGCCTATAAATACCCCCTTAACCCCATTCATTTCACAAGATTTTTCCCATGCTAAAAACCCTACACTTCTACCCTAATCCATCGTCATCACTTCAATACTACAAATCCTAAGCAGCCTTAGTCTAAAAACCGAGTTAGCATCCCTCGTAAAACCGATACACACACACACATAGATACAATCAAACTCGAGATCAAAACTCGTCAAAGACCCGAGAGCATCCTCTCCCTAACCAAACACACCCTAACTCACCCTACATATCTCGACACTCCCGCGCACACGCCGCTACTACGAGTTCGTTTCCGAGGCCATTTAAGCATGTAGGTTGAGGGTGTCATCAAACCCCGTTTCTTTTTCTCCCTTCTCTTTTTACCGTTTTTTATGTATATGTATTACTACTAATATTATTATTGTCATTATTATTATTATTATTATTAGTACTATTATTATTAGTCGATATTAACGACACTAATATTTTATTTACTAACACTAACATTTTTATACTTTTTGCATCTTTATTTTTATATCATCATATTACTACTAACATTAATCATACCGCGTATACATAAACTAGTATCAAAATCCGGTTTTAAATCCGTTTGACTACGATGTTTGCCTAAAATCCGTCTAATCCCTTTACGAGCAACAACGGAGGTGGAGCCCTTTCGAGGAGCCCCGCCCCAACGTACTCAAGGGCGTGATGCGATTGCAAACGGTCGTAGTTGAACGTATTTAATCCCATTTCCATAATTGGTACGAAACCCGTTGACACGAAAACCGACATCATGTAACCCGAAAGGGTTAGTTCCGATGTCATGACGTAGAGGGATACATTTCGTCACTAATTCAAAATTTCCTAATCTAACGTAAACGTTTTCCTAAAACCCCGGTGACGGTATTATAATCGTTCATACACGATTATAGTACCGGAGGCCGAATTAAATACAAATCGTGCGATATTTGTATTTGGTTTGACCGTTCAACGATTTCAAGTCATAAAACAAAACGAGCCATGCTTCGTACAGGGGGCACTCGATCGAGTGCCATGGGCCACTCGATCGAGTAGCACCCCAAAAAGTGGTCAGTAGTCACGTTAAACGTGCACTCGACCGAGTCACACCACAACTCGGTCGAGTGGGTCCTGTAACCCACAAAACCGAGGAGTTTGACCCACAATTCAAACCCCGACCTTTTTATCGACTTTAGTCATCACGTGCAAAGACTATCACGTGACTGTCCTATTTTCAAAACTATACACATCACGACACGTAGAACGACTTTGACCACTTTGACGTGATAAGTCGGGACAAGACTACGGGATGTGAGATTAGGCTAGCAATATGCCACAGTCTCATGTTCCCGTCCTTCGTTTAATATGCGACATAATGCGTATTTAATCGGGGTTAGTCCGTCTACATATTTTCGCGGTCTAGTTTACATACGGGTCCGTCCCTTTCATTATATCGCGTTATTTTTTATTTCGTTTATTGCTTTTACGTAAAGTTGTATTGTGAATTCCGGGTTGTATTTCCGCCCGTGTAATTTGTACGTTATTTCTATTTATTTTCGAGCTTCGTTAATTTACTTGCTTTTACGCTTTATAAATGAACCTCGCATGCTAAACCACTTCGACAAGTAATAAGATGCATTAAATGACGTAGTTAACCAATAACTCACATGCTTAGCCCGAAAACGTTGTTTGCATATCATTTAATTATTTTACTAGCGCGCGTACACGAACACCAACGGTGTCTTAGTAGAGGCCGCCATGTGCGGGCGGGGTTGGGTGTCCTTAGTGGGCTTCCCAACACGTACCCTCACCCCTTACTCAGAACCTTTGGTTTCCGGATGTCCGAAACCCTTGGCGCACGAGAGTCATTCTATATACGAAAGCCGGTGTAAACGGTATCGATATTGCAATGCAAAGGGACGAGCCCCATAAACTCTGAAATCGAAGTGGGCTTACTTTGTGTATAGCCCATGACGACATAGAGTGGGCTCGAATGGTTTCGAATAACCACAAAATTCGGTGGCGACTCCATTTTGACTTAAATTTCGAACCCGAGAACAATCTCACCACGAGATTCATTCGCCTATCCAAACCCGCGCTTCGCCGCGTCGGGATGGACCTACGTCATGTCCACATAATGGTTTTGAGCCCATACCCGAGCGCGTAGAAACACGTTAGCGTCCGATCATCATCGGGTGTTTTTTGGAAACTGCCATAGACACCTGGCAGTTAAAATGTGGGTGTCTACAGAGCCCCACTCTGACTGAGGCTTGGACAGGGCGAAAGTCAGAGTAGCTACCCAGCCAGTTAAGACCTGGTAGACTTTCGGTCGGGTCGTTTATAGTCCATTAGACTCGCGTGAAGGGCTCGCCAGCCATAAGACAGAATCATACCTGAGCTTGATGATA
This sequence comes from Agrostemma githago, assembly GCA_958450325.1. NCBI lineage: Eukaryota > Viridiplantae > Streptophyta > Magnoliopsida > Caryophyllales > Caryophyllaceae > Agrostemma > Agrostemma githago. Next base: position 11,665,319 of record OY288250.1, on the reverse strand, counting down.
GTACCTCCGTGGGGCATTTGGACTTGTCGCGTAAGTCTTGGGTGCACCTGTGTGTAGGTCCATCCCGTGAAAATGCTGGGGAGATTTAGAGGGTTGCATGTCCCTGTTTGAGTCGTACCTGTATAAGTCACATAAAAAATGCATGCAACACATAGGTAGTAGAATGACTCGTGATGGGGAAAATGATTTTTGAATTTTTGAAAGCTTGAATTTTCGAAATTTTGAAATTTCTTCAAATTTTTGAGATTTTGAGATTTTTTGAAATTTGGAAATTTTTGAAAAAAAATTGACTCCTAAAGAAATTAGGAAAGTTCGGGATGAATATATCCGTGCTAGTATCGGGACTAGGCTTGTGGGTTTATTCCGTTTAGAATTAGGAAACTTTTCCTAAAAAGTGATATGGAAAAAGGTTTGCAAGGCTAATGCTATATATAGCCCTCCCTTGCCCTTGATTTCTTCATAACTCCATTACAATCTCTCATTTAAAAGAAAATTCCTTATTCCCTTAAAAAAAAAGTAGCCATGGGCATCGATAGGTTGACTGTAATGTTGCAGGAATGGTCCCGACGCTTCAGGGACACAGATAGGGTGGCTCTCAACCAGATGGGTATTTCCCAGTTGTACCCGTTCCGTCAGATACTGGTTGATCGTTATTTCTTGGATGCATGCTTATCTTATTGGGATGACATATATCATGTCTTTGCCTTTCCTCGGGCGAAGTCTGCCCTTTACCTGAGGAGATTGCAGCTGTGGGAGGATGGAACCCAATACTTCGACCCGCCGTCCCATATTCAGTCTACGACTTGAGGAGGAAGCTTCGAGAATTCTTAGGCCTCTCCCATAACGAGGTGTCTCGAATGGCCCGGGATGACAACACAGTTTCTTTGATTGATCTGGCCGAGAAGTTTATGAACCCGCATGACGTCCGGGTGAGACCAATTCACAGCCGTAGGGCCTTTTCTTTTTGCATGCTCCATGTTTATGCCTTTGAGGGTCACATTGACTTATTATCATGTATGGGTCATATTCGTCTCTTGACCGTGGTTGATTTAATGGAGACAGAGCATCGTCCGGCTTGGCTGATTACGAGTGAAATAATCCAAGGCTTGGACAACCGTAAGAGGGATTCGTCCGTCCGCCTCACCGGAAGCACCCGTTTGCTGCAAGTATGTCGGATTTTTTATTTTTTCGATTTCTTGATTTTTATTATTTTTTCGAGATTTTGACTGCTGCAGTGGGCACTCGATCGAGTAACCCGGGCACTCGATCGAGTGCCCTTGATAAAAAGCCCCCTGTTGCTCCCAGTGATGCCACTAGATCGAGTCATCCTGGCACTCGATCGAGTGTCATCAGGCGGACGCCTGCTTCGTCTCGGGGTCTCATGTTTTTGTTTCCTTTTTCAGATTTGGCTATATGAGAGGCTATCGGTGATAGATCCTCCTCTTGAGGCCAGCAACTACCGTCACAACCAATTGATGACGAGGAGACGGGCTATTGATTTTTCTCGCCAGATTACTCAGAAATACTGGGACGAGGTGCTATCAATCCATGGTGGGCGGCTAATTCGATGGGTTGTGCCGTGATGGCCCATCTACGTTTGGACCAGCTTGGATCCAAGGGACAGAGCTCGTTACCAAGTAATCTTGTCTTTCAGGCAAACGGTTCATCTCTACCCGGATCGCATACTGAGGCAGTACGGACGGGCCCAACGAATCCCAGAAATTAAAGCAGTTGTGAGTGACCCTACCCAACTGACTGATGTGATGTGCGATACGTGGATGCAAAGATGGTACACCCGGCACACGGCCCGTTTCCAAGCCTCGCCATTCGACTTGGGTTTCAGCCTCCTATACAAAGTGGACTAAAGCAGGTGATGCCAAAGCCCGAGCTGCTCTGAAGGTCGATTAGGCTTTTGATTTGCTGCGAAGGGAGCAGGCTAAAGACAATAGGGACTTCTTTGAGGAAGGAAACACCCCGGCTGCTATGGTCCGACTAAGGTCAAGCCAAAAGAAGAAGACTAAGACTCGAGCTGAAGGGTCTAGTGCTAAAGGTGCTTGGGGGGAAGTGAGCCCCCAGACTGACTTGGAGAGGAGACTGGGCCCAAGATTAGCCGTGCAAGACCGACTTGGCCCACGGGACAGACTACCTGAGCATGTGCGGGCCCGACTTGGGCCGAAGACAATAGAAGACCCGTCGCCGAAGAAACGGGCTCGAGCTAAGGAGGTTCCCCTTGTAATTTGGGAACGCTCTTCCCCGCCCCGGCGACCTCGGGCTCCTCGCGACCCAAAGGACAAGGGGAAGGGCAAGATACCCGGCTACTAGTCTCCTTTATTTATTATTTGAGTATTACTATTAATTTTTTTGGTGTGATTTTTTTGAGTATGCCGATTTAGGCGTTTTTTTTTTTTTTTTTGTAATCCCGAGTTTATCGAGACTTTAATAAAAGACATATTATTGGATGCCGTTCCCGTCTTTTCGTTATTGCAGTGGTTGTACCCTTTTGAGGGGTTGCCTACGTATCCACAATTAGCGAAATCAAACCAAACGTAGTTCAAAATTTGATTTGATTGATTTTTTTTGCAATTTTCGAAATACATCAAGATTATAATTCGAGATGTGCGACGGTAGAATAATTAATTCTAACTTATTGACTTGTCTAAAAACTTTGAAAATTTATAAAAAGACAAATTTTTATAAATTTTTGCAAATGACATTGAGATAGGGTTTTAGGGGTAGTAGCGCTTCAGCTGGTCCAAGTTGGTCGGGTGGACGAACTCGTTCCCGTCCAGGTCTGTCAGCATCACCGCTCCCCCTGATAGGATCTTCTTGACTAAATATGGCCCAGCGCAATTGGGTTTAAATTTTCCTCTTGGGTCAACCGGTAGTAAGGCACGAACCGATTTTAGAACCAGATCTCCTTTTTTGATGTTCTTGGCCCTAACCCTTTTGTTGAAAGCCCGTTGGATCCTCTTTTGATATATTTGAATATTGTTGAGGGCCCGGGATCGCCGTTCGTCTAACAGGATTAGCGAATCGTATCGGGCTTGGACCCAATCTGCTTCCGGTACTTGGCTTTCAAGTAAAATCCTGAGGGATGGCACCTCTAGCTCGACTGGTTGGATTGCTTCCATTCCATATGTCAGATAATATGGAGTTGCTCCGGTCGCGGTGCGAATTGAAGTTCGATATCCCCATAAGGCAAAGGGTATTTTGTCGGGCCAATCTCAATAATTCTCAGCCATCTTTTTAAGTATGGTGACAATCGTTTTATTGGCCGCTTCTACCGCTCCATTTGTTTGGGGTCGGTTAGGTGAAGATGTATGCTTCTGAATTTTATATTTCGCTAGCAAAGTAGCGGTTTCAGCTTGAAAGTGGGTCCCGTGATCACTGATGAGCTCATGTGGGATCCCATATCGACATATGATCTTATTCTAGATGAATTTGGCCACGTGCTTGGCGTTCAAGACACGGTATGACTCGGCTTCGACCCATTTGGTGAAGTAATCGATGGCCACTAAAATGAAGCAATGACCTCCCGTCCCGGAAGGATGCACCTTTCCAATTATGTCAATACCCCATGTCGAAAATGGCCATGGTGATGTCATGGTATATAATAGGGAAGACGGCATATGCTGTACATTGCCAAAGATCTGACAGTTATGGCAGTGTTTGACGTATAACTGACAGTATGTTTCCATGGTGTTCCAGTAATACCCGAGCCTCATGATTTTACGGGATAGCATATGGGCGTTCATATGCGGGCCGTTTTCACCATCGTGTACCTCGGCCATAACCTTTTCGGCTTGTATTTTGTCGATACATAGGAGTAGAGCTCCCTGTGCCGTCTTTTTGTACAACTGCCCGTCGTCTGTACGGACAAATTCGGTCGCCAATTTTTGCAAGGCCTTTTTGGCCCGATTTTCAATTTCCGGGGGATATTCTCCCGTTGTAAAATAGGTTAGGACGGCTTGATACCAAGGTTCTGGGTCAGTTATCTCGATATCTTGAATGGCATGGACATAAGCCGGCTCGGACCGTCTTTCAACACAGATTGGCATGCTGGTAAGATGGTCCGGTATGTTTAGCAAAGATGCTAATTTGGAAAGTGCATCTGCAAATTGATTTTCTTCCCGGGGCAGGTAGATATATTCTACCTTCTGGAATTGTTTTTCTAGAACCCTTACTCGTGCTTGGTAAGCCACGAGATTGGCATTCCGAGTTTTCCATTTCTGGAGTGCTTGGTTGATGACCAATGATGAATCACCGTGGACCTGGAGGTTTGTTACCCCTAAATTAGCGGCGGCTTGCAACCCGTGAATGCATGCTTCGTATTCGGCTGCGTTGTTGGTCACGTCGAAGTCCAACTTGATGGATAAGGGAGTGTGTTCCCCTCGGGGTGAGATTAACAAAATTCCGACCCCAAATCCTCGGAAGTTGGATGCTCCGTCAAAATACAAATCCCATGTTTCAGTGTCAGTATGGAATATATCTTCGTCAGGAAAGGCCCAAGTATCGGTATGGCCCTCTTCGGATATCGGGCTATCGGCGAGGAACTCGGCTACTACCCGGCCTTTGATGGCTTTCAATGGTACAAACTTGAGGTCAAACTCGGATAACATTAAAGTCCATCTGGACATCCTGCCGTTGAGGATGGGCTTCTCGAAAAGGTACTTGATAGGATCCATTTTGGATAATACATATACCTCGTGACTGAGCATGTAATGTCGGAGCTTTTTAGTGGCCCAAACTAATACTAGGCACGTCTTCTCGAGCATTGTGTATTTGCATTCATATTCGAGGAACTTTTTACTGATGTAGTAAATAGCCCGTCCTTCTGAATCAACTGTCTGGGCCAGCATAGCCCCCATGGCTGACTCGGTCGTTGTTAGGTATAACGACAAAGGCAGGCCGGGTTGAGGTGGCATTAATACCGGCGGAGCAGACAGAATCTCCTTGATTTTGTCGAAAGTCGCTTGACATCTGTCGTCCCATAGCACCCGTTCCCCGATCTTCAGTTTCTTAAAAATGGGCTCACATACCATGGTTAGCTTCGAAATGAACCGGCTGATGTACTGGACTTTCCCGAGAAACCACCTTATTTCTTTTTCGGTCTTGGGTGGTTGCATCTCGGTGATGGCTTTGATTTTAGCTGGGTTGACCTCGATGCCGTGTTGGCTAACGATATGGCCCAGTAATTTGCCTGATGTTACCCCGAAACTGCACTTTTGAGGATTCAGCCTCATGTTGTATTTGCGCAGTCAGGTGAAGAACTTTCTTAGGGCCGAAATGTGCCCGTTTCGGTCCTTGGACTTGACGATCATGTCGTCCACATAGACCTCCACTTCCTTATGCATCATGTCGTGTAGCAAAGTAGTGGCGGTCCGTTGATAAGTGGCTCCGGCGTTGATAAGCCCAAATGGCATGACGGTGTAAGAGTAAGTCCCCCATGGTGTGATGAAGGTGGTCTTACCCATATCCTCTTCTGCCATTTTAATCTGATTGTATCCGGCATACCCGTCCATGAATGATAGAAGGGCATGATCGGCCGTGTTATCCACCGATATATCGATATGTGGTAACGGAAAATCGTCTTTTGGGCTGGCCTTGTTTAGGTCCCGAAAGTCCACACATACCCGCACCTTGCCGTCCTTCTTGGGTACTAGCACGATGTTTGCAACCCGGTCTGGATATTTAGACACTTGTATAAAGCCCGCTTTGAATTGTTTGTCTACTTCCTCTTTGACTTTGAGGAACCATTCGGGCTTCATCCTTCGGAGTTTCTGCTTTACCGGCCTGCACCCATCTTTGATGGGTATACGGTGCTCAGCTATTTCCCGGTCTATACCCGCCATGTCCTTGTAGGATCATGCGAAGACGTCTTTAAATTCTTGGAGGAGGTCTGTGAATTGTTTTCTCTCCTCAAGATCTAAAGATAGACCCAACTTAAGCATCTGGGGCTCTGAAGTGGTTCCCACGTTGACAGACTCGGTGTCTTCGATTACCGGATATCGGGATTCCCTTTGTTCGAGATGCTCGACCAGATGTGGAGGCAGTGGTACCTGTTCATCGGGTTTCTCAATGTCATTGCATATAATATTTTGGAAATAAGACAAGTCGTAAGCAGAACGGTTTTCGTTATTATTATTAATGGTAAACTTTGAAAATAGCTCGAATAGAGCTGCCATCTGATCGTTGGTCAGTGGCGGGATAGGGAGAGGTCTTGGGACAGACCCCGAGACCTCAGTGGACGTGGCTAAGGGAAAGGGGATTACAGACTCGACTTTAGCACCAGACCCCCTAGACTCAGACTCAGACTCCGACTCTGACTCTGACTCTGACTCGGACTCGGTATCCGGCATATCTCCCTCGCCGGTGGTCAGCTTGTAGACCCGTCCTTGACTGTCGGTCCACTTGATGGTCTTTTTTCAGGCTCGTTTCCCTATATCTGCACCAACTTCGGTGATCAGCTTCGTTGGGTCGAACCGATCGCTGCGGAGGATCAGATTGACCAAGTCATCTTTCGGAGCAGGGACGGCCTTGTCTTCTCCAAATAAGAGCCCCAGCACGGGCTCGGAGTTGTTTTCCTCCTCCTTGGACTCAGCCTGGACGATGGTGAATATATCATCAGGGATGAAATTGCATTCCTGAGCCGTTTTGGTCTCGGGATATGTGATGGTGGGTTGGTAGAGGCCCACTTGAATAGCTCCGAAAACTGGAGTGACGAAGTGGTCAGTTAACCTCGGGCTATAAGGGCCTCTGTAAGTACCCTTGAGGATGTTGGTGGCCTTGTGAATACCGGCCCAGACCACGTTTTCCGCGGTTATAGCATACCCCAATCCAAATTGGGACTCGCGATCGTTCAGGACCTCGATAATCTTCCCAGCTGGAAGATATGGTCTTGAGGTGGCCCCCGGTAAGTAGCCCAAATTTTGTAGCATCGTGTCGATGCTAGTTGTGAAGTAGGGCCTAAAGAGATATTCTTCTTCGATCATGCCCACGAAATCGAATCCTCGTGGGTCACCCCGGCCCGTAGCATTGCAGCTTGCCACGGTGATAGGAGTAGCCTCTAGTGTGATGATGCCATCTTGAAGTGGCATCTTGACTTTCCTATGTAGGGTAGAGGACACGGCCTTGACTGCATGGATCCAAGGCCTTCCCAGTAGGAGGTTGAAGGAGGAGGTGACGTCGATCACCTGGAACTCCAGTTCTTTCTCGATTGGGCCCGTTATGATAGTTAGTTTAACGGCCCCAGCAACCGGTTTTGGGCTTCCGTCGAAAGCCTGGATAGTTTGCGCCGTCGGGAGATAGTCGGCATCGGTGATCCCGAGGGCCCTAGCAGTCCTTAGGGGTAGGACATTTACAGCAGATCCGTCGTCGATTAGGGTCATCGGGAGGCACTTACCCCGGCAGATGACTGTAATGTACAGCGCTAGATTATGATTGGGCCCAAACGGTAGCAGATCAGATGTGGAGAAGGTTATGAGCGGGCCTTCGTTCTTGGACTTGCCCTTGAGGTAGGGCATGATAGTAGCTATCATTTCAGCAGGGGTAGCTTGTGAATCGACCTTGTTTTCATCGAGAGCCTTAGTCAGTGCTTCCCGATGTGCTTGTGAGCTAACTAGTAATTGCCATATGGTTAAGTCAGCTCGAACCCTCTTTAGTTGCTGGACCAGGGCCGTGTCAGTGCTCGGTTCTTCAAGGGTAGATTCCGTCCTGGCAGGTTCAGTGACGGTTGTTAGAGTAGAACGCCCAGCTGCGGCGAGGTGGTTAGTGGCTAAAGCTTTGGATTTAGCCTTCCGGACCTCTTCAAGGGTAATGGGGATAGCTTCCCCTTTGGTCAGGTAAACATCATCCTCATCATCGAACCATATCCCGTTGATTTGTGGGATAAACGGGAAAATGAGGTGAGAATAATCGATTACTTCTCCCGTGAATATTGCATGGGCACTGAACGGATTTTCTTTGTTGCTCGGCTTTTCTCCGGGCAACGGGATTTTCCCGCTCTCGATCAGATCTTGGATCGGATGTTTTAGTCTCCAGCATTTTTCAGTATCATGTCTGTTACCCCAATGATACTGGCAGTAAGCCTGGGCGTTATAAGTTTTGGGCCTCTTCTCTACTGGAGGCTCTGCGGTTGGGCCTATCGGTTGGACCAGGCCCTTTGAAGATAGCCTTTGCAAGGCATAAGTATAGGTAGTCCCTATATCTGTGAATACCCGATTTGGTGTATTCTTTTTGGATGAGGTGTCGAGCAGATTTACCTCACTGAAGATGTTGTGAGCTGCAGCTGCAGATGTGGGCTTGTTTGTAGATGAACTAGCCCCTTGATAACCTTTGGTAGAGGCCTTAGTCAGGCTCTCTAGTCTCAAGTCATCCTCGATCCTCGTGCCCATTTCAGTAAGGACAACAAAGTTTGGGATGATAGCATACCCGAGGTGGACCCGTTAGGATGGGAGGAGGTTTTTGACGAAAGCCTCCACTAGGGCCTTCTCGCCGGGCTTGTCGACTAGCTTCACACTCTCGGCCCTCCACCTTTGCAGATATTTTGTGAACCCTTCTTTGGGCTCTTGAGCCATGACTTCCAAAGTACGCATTGTAGTCTGGATTTCAGTGTTATCGGCGTAGTTCCGAGCAAATTCGGTCGCCACATCGTCCCAAGTCTTGTATTTCTTGGGATCGAGCCGGTAAAACCAGGCTTTAGGATGCTTCTCCAAGGAGGAAGGGAATAAGTGTTTGAACATGGTAGACTTCACCCCTTTGATCGCCATGAAGTCCTTGAAAGCCCGGATATGGTGGACCGGGTCTTCAGTACCCTCAAACATAGGAATTCCCGTCAAGTTGAGGTTGGCCGGTAGCTCGTGTTCAAAGGCGAATAAGTACGAGCATTTTCAGTGTGGATCGAGTTGTTCGTTGATCGGTGAACTTGTTCCTCGAGCTTGCGAACAACACTGATCAATTCGGCTATGGGCCCAGTGGGCTCAGCTCCTTCATGAGGGGCCGTCTTCTCTACGGCGCTCAAGTGAGTGGCTAGCGTTGCTTGGCTAGCCTGGATGGTAGTCAGTTGAGTTTCGATCTTGGTCAGAGCATCCTTCAATTCGTCCATCTTGCGTTGGTATCTAGTCTCGGGTGGCCTGTCTGTAAGAACACCGCATGATCAGAAACTAGCCCAAATCTCGGAATAGAAGTACATCCCGAACAAGACTAAAAAGGGAAATGACGCAGAAAAAGACACCTAGACGGGTGACTTATGAAATGTTGGCCTTCCTTAGGATTCGGCGGGTGGGCCTAGTCCTGTTCGAAGGAAGGTTCACGTGAGACATCCCCAGACTTTGGACTCGATTGTGTTAACGGGCCCTCCTTTGCAGGGGTTTATCCTACGTCGGTGGGCCTTGCCTTAGTCTAATAAGGCGAACTGGGATAGGGGAGAAACTCGTGATGTAAGATCGACAGAGTTTTGACGCTAAAGACCTTGACAACTTAAGACACGACCCGACACTGCTAAATACAGGAAGTCCTAAGGAGAAGAAGGTTTTGAAAATTGATTGTTTTGAAAATTCCGAGATAACTCGGTGGAGAGGCCCGATTTTCGAGAAAATCGGAAAGTGCATCGGGCCTTGGTTCGAAAATGTTTTCGAGTTTTGAATTGGGCAGCATATCGGCTAGAAAATAGGCTATTTTGAGTAAAATCATAAGTCCTAAATTCGGTATATGTCCCGGGTTTTGAAATTGGATGGTTTGAAAAGATGCAATCTTTGAAAAAAAGACGGTTTTTGAAAACGACTCGGAAACCAAGTAGCACGTAGTCAGGCAAGCATTATAACGATGTCATGTATGCTTTACACTAAGTCTCGGTCGGTCTAAAGAGGGTCTATACCAGTGTACATAGTCTAGACGTTGATCGGGACGGACTTTCTAAGTCGAGTTGAGCTTAGAACATGCCACGAAACCCACTCGAATCGACTATGGACACCTTTTGACATATCCATATTGGAGTACATCAATGGTATAGTGGGACGTCGGTCGCGAGTACCGGCCCGGGAAAATATGGGTTATGCATGAACCGTAAAACTAAAACGCGTATTGTACTAGTCAAACGATTTCTATTCGAGTCTCACCCTGAGGATGCCGATGGTAAGTCACGCATCAGTTAATCCCCAGCGGAGTCGCCAAATTGTGGAAATGACATAGGTCCACCCTGACGCGGCCACGCGCGGGTTTGGGGAGGCGAATGAATCTCCATATGAGAATGGATCGAATTGAAATTTAGGTCGAAGTGGAGTCGCCACTGAACTTTGTGGGAGTTCGGGCCCGTTCGAACCCACTCTATGTCGTAGTGGGCCGTATACAAAATACGGCCCATTTCCGATGTCAGAGTTTATTGGGCTCGTCCCTTTGCATTTGATACCGATACCGACATTATCGGATATCGTGTATTGAATGACTCTCGTGCGCCAATGGTTTCGGGCATCCGGAAACCGAGGTTTTGAGTAAGGAGTGAGGGTACGTGTTGGGAAGCCCACAAAGGACACCCAACCCCGCCCGCACTTAGCGGCCTCTACTAAGATCTCGAATGACTTTCTAATACGCGCGTTAGTTGAACGGGAAAATGATATGCAAAGATTATTTTCCCTAAGCATGTGAATGGAATTGAAAGGGTTTCTACGTCGATTTAATGCCATTAATTCTAACGTCGAAGTTGAATTTTAGCATGCGGGTTCATTTTAGTACAATAAAATAAACAACCAAAATTGACAAAAGAAACAACAAACGGTTAGTAACGGTATAACGATATTAACGGTTTGTGCAAATATTGAATCGTATAGAATGATGCAAATGAGTTTATGCATGGTTTTGAAAAGATGTTTCACGTGATTAATTAGGCACGTGTTGACGTAAGTCACAAGAAATCGGTTAACGAGACTCGAATGCTATTGTAGGACTCACGGTTTAACGTGATAAAGGGCCACTCGACCGAGTCATTGAGGGACTCGACCGAGTGGATCCTTAAAAAGTGTTCTGTCCCGGATTTCATAACCCTACTCGACCGACTTATTGACCAACTCGACCGAGTAGAGGTCGAAAGAGCATTCTACTTGGTAAATTGTGATGTCACTCGATCGAGTGTGTAGACACCCGCATTTTGACCGCCAGGTGTCTATGGCAGTTTCCAAAAATCACCCGATGATGATCGGACGCTAACGTGTTTCTACGCGCTCGGATACGGGCTCAAATCCATTAATCGTTGGCTAACACACTTACGGAGTACAAATCTCACCAAACAGACCTCAAATCCAGGCCCAGTGGATCATTCCGAGTCAAACAAGACTAATTTGGGTCGAAACCGACACCGGGAATAAAACCGACTTTCAGCGATCGGATTAAAACCCGGTCAAAGCCGTTTCCGAGTAGCTCACCCACGGTCCGCCTCCAAACGGGCCATCAAATCAAGTCCGTCAAGGCACAAAACCCTAGACACCAAGGTGCCCTAGCTTTGCCTATATAAGCAACCCCATGCAACACAATTACCCAACTTCTCACAACCCTAAAAACCCTAGTACACTCTAGGACAATTATCTTACACATCTACAAAAATCCTTGAGCAATCTTAAAAAACCCTAGTACACTCTAGGACAACCCTAACACATCTACACACACTTCAAAACCCTAGCAATTCTACACTAGCAAAAACCCTAAACCTAGTTTTAGGAATCAAACCCGAGCCACCACAACTTAGCCTCCATACACCTCGAAGACTCTCGTGTTGTAGCTGCGTTTACGAGCCTTTTTCCGAGACAAGAACATGTAGGTTGAGGGTGACAAACCTCGTTCTCCTTTCTCTTTTCTCTCGTCGTCCATCTCCTTTTTTTTATTCTTTTTTTCGTTTATTATTATTATTATTATTATTATTATTATTATTATTATTATTATTATTATTATTATTATTAATACGTTTATTATTATTATTATTATTAATACGTTTATTATTATTATTATTATTACTATTATTACATCTATTATTATTATTATTATTATTATTATTATTATTATTATTACGTCTATTATTATTATTATCATTATTACGATTATTATTATTATTATTATTTACCTTGTTATCATTATTGTATCAAAATATTAAAATACTCATTGATTTGTGTCGAGTAAGAATGATATCGGGATAAGAAAACACGAACATACAAGTGTACTGCACACAGCGTTGACGGTCGCTTATCCCGGTACCCCGATTATTTGATTATTGAGATGAGTCAACTTAAACGAGAATTCGTCATTATTTCTCGTCGTTATCATCTTTAATATTGCATTCATCGAATTTTCTAAAACCAATTTTAATAAGGGTCGAAACCCGTTGACACGGATCCGACATCACAATCCCTAGGGATTTATTTCGATGTCGGAGAAGTCGAGGGAATCAAGTTTTTTTATTATTTATTTAATTAAAGCATCGACTTTTCTAAAATCACATTAAATCAATTTAAGGCGCAATTTTTGTTGATGCTAAAATAATTGTCAAAACAATTCGTTAGAATTATGACATTATTAATGCGGAGAAAATTTAATCACATCACAACAATCAATTTAAAGCGATCAATATGATTTCATACACGATTTTTTAATCGCACAGAGGGCACTCGACCGAGTGCCTGATCCACTCGGTCGAGTGGCACCTCAAATTCGAGTCAGAACGCACGTCACGACCACCACTCGATCGAGTCTCACAGTGACTCGATCGAGTGGCCAGGTACTCGACCGAGTTGGCCAATAACTCGGTCGAGTATGGTCAGTAACGCGAGACAGAAACACCTTTTAGGGGTTCACTCGATCGAGTCTATCGATCATTCGATCGAGTGACCCTACAACGACTAAAACATAAGTCGTACATTGTTCTACTTTTCAAACTCGATAGTATTTTAAGACTTACGTCAACATGTGCTTAATCAATCACATGTATACTATCTTTTCAAACCATGCATCATCATATTTATATCATCTCATATTTGTACAAACCGTTATTATTCGTTATATCGCTATATCATTACTAACGCGTTTGTTGTTTCTTTTGTCAATTTATTTTTTGTTCGTTTATTGTACTAAATGAACCCGCATGCTAAAATATAACTTTGACGTTAATTTTAGTTGCATTAAATTGACTTAGAAACTCTTTCAATTCCATTCACATGTTTAGGGAAAATAAGTCTCTGCATATCATTTTCCCGTTTTACTAACGCGCGTATTGTAAGTCATTCGAATTCTTAGTAGAGGCCGCTAATGTGCGGGCGGGGTTGGGTGTCCTTTGTGGGCTTCCCAACACGTACCCTCACCCCTTACTCAGAACCTCGGTTTCCGGATGCCCGAAACCGTTGGCGCACGAGAGTCATTCAATACACGATATCCGATAATGTCGGTATCGGTATCGCAATGCAAAGGGACGAGCCCAATAAAATCTGACATCGGAAATGGGCCGTATTTTGTATACGGACCACTACGACATAGAGTGGGCTCGAATGGTTCCGAATAACCATAAAATTCGGTGGCGACTCCACATAGACCTAAATTTCAATTCGATCCTTCTCATATGGAGATTCATTCGCCTACACAAACCCGCGCGTGGCCGCGTCGGGGTGGACCTATGTCATGTCCACAGAGTGGCCAAGGCACTCGGCCGAGTGGCACCTGTACGAACCAGCTTCGCTTTCAATTTTATTATTGATTTTGAAATTGCTTTTGGTTTTTGATAATTCGATGATTCTACCGAATCGGACATAAATATTGCACAATTTATGCTCAACTCGGATTTTAAAAATCATTGATTTTTGTTGAATCGGATATAAAATTATAGGATTTATACTCGATTCTAAATCTGAATACTCGTTGTATCCCATATTCGATTATTGAATCGATATGGAATACTAGAGTGAAAAATAAAGAAAATTGATTTAAGTCGTTTTAAGTCAATCAAAATGATATGAATTTCTCTCCGCATTTGTAGTGCCATAATTGTAACGTGACATCTGCGTTAGCATCAACGAGAAAATCGAATTGATCGAATTATTTGACTAGATCATTAGATTCGACATCCAATTAGGGAATTGGTATCGAGTCTAAAAGATCGACGCTTTGATTGAATAAAGACTTGATTTTGAAAATAAATTTTAGAATTGATAAATATGCGATAATGGTGATAAAATAAGAAAATTAAAGTTGATGTTAACCCGTTTCAACAATCAAGCAATCGGGGTGATGGGATAAGCGACCGGCAACGCTGTGTGCAGTACACTTGTATATTCGGTTTTCCTTATCCCACCATCATTCATGCTCGACACGAATCGACGAATATTTTAATGTTTTATACTATTTATATTATCGATATTAGTATGCGAATAAAATAACAAAAAATAAAAAAGGACGATTATGACAACACGGACGACATATGACGCGAGAGAGAAGGAGAAGGGAAAGAAAGGGGATTTGCACCCTCAACCTACATGTTCTTGTCTCGGATAGGGCTCGTAGTTGTGGCATTAACACGGGAGCTTCGAGGTTTATGGAGGTTGAGTTATGGTGGTTAGGGTTTCGATTCCTAAAGCTAGGTTTAGGGTTTACTAATGTAGTGCTTAGGGTTTGATTAGGGTTGTAGTAATTAGGGTTTTGCAAGGTGTCAAGGATCGATTAGGGTTGTGTAAAGATGTCTCGAATGTGTGTTGCATGGGGTGTTTATATAGGCAAAGCCTAGGTCACCCGGCTAGGGTTACTCGACCGAGTAACCATCTGACTCGGTCGAGTGACCCGTTGTTCCTGCAGTCGGGCTTGAAACAGGCCCACTCGATCGAGTGGATGGGGCACTCGATTGAGTGGATGGGCTGGGTCGTGCGGGTCTCTTATTTTGGACCGTGACCTTGGATACTTGATGGGTTTTGTGTTTGAATTGGACTTTTGATGTTTGAATGGCTGTTTTGTATGTCTCGGAAACGACTTTGACCGGGGTT
The DNA here is from genome assembly GCA_958450325.1 of Agrostemma githago. Lineage (NCBI taxonomy): Eukaryota > Viridiplantae > Streptophyta > Magnoliopsida > Caryophyllales > Caryophyllaceae > Agrostemma > Agrostemma githago. The sequence goes on along the minus strand of OY288250.1, from coordinate 11,650,317 downwards.
GACCCAATCGCTAAAAGTCGGTTTTATCTCTGGTGTCGGTTTTGGCCCAATAGCCTTATTTGATTGGAAACGGCCCACTGGGCCTGGATTTGAGGTTGATTTTGTGAGATTTGAACTCCGTAAGTGCATTAGCCAGCAACTTATGGTTTTGAGCTCATACCCGAGCGCGTAGAAACACGTTAGCGTCCGATCATCATCGGGTGTTTTTTGGAAACTGCCATAGACACCTGGCAGTCAAAATGCGGGTGTCTACAGTTATGTTGTTGGAAGTTGTTGGAAGGCCTTTAATTGCCTTGATAACCTAGGTAGCCTTGGTTGTTGTCCCTTAAGGGAGGTGGAACATAGATTGGACGGTGTTGTTGTAGAGATTGTTGTTGGGAAGCTTGGAACATGTGAGGATTTGGCACATTTTGAGCCTTGAAGTTAGAGTATGGGGCACCTTGCTTGAATGCTTGAAAAGCATTCACTTGCTCAATACTACCTCGACAATGTTGAGGTTCATATCCAAATATCCCACAAATCTCGCATATCCCATAATAGGATGTAGGAGGTACAACTCCCAAAGCATTGACTTGTTGAATTGAATGTTGGTGGGAAGAACTTGTACTTTGACCTTGATCAAAATGACTTTGGAGCTTCTTGTCAATAGTATCCATGTGAGTTTTTAATTGTGCTCCAAGATCGATACTAAGTTGTGTAATGGCATCAATATCGTGCCTTCCCCCTCGACTCGCCTTCCTAGGCCTTGAGTATTGAGAGTTGTGAACCACCATTTCCTCAATTCTTGACCAAGTTTGGTCATCATCTACCTCGGTGAACCTTCCATTAGATCCCATGTTGAGTATGGCCCTTGAATCTTCATATAACCCGTTCCAAAATTGATGGACAAGGAACCACTGTGATAAACCATGGTGAGGACAAGAACGGATCAAGGCTTTAAACCTTTCCCACGACTCATAGAGACTTTCTTTGTCACGTTGTTGAAACCCCGTGATTGAAGTTCTCAATAGATTAGTCTTCTCCGGTGGATAAAATTGTTGGTAGAATGCTAAGGCTAGCTTCTTCCAAGTGTCTATAATGAGAGCCGTCTTGTCGAGACCTTTGAGCCATTTCTTTGCCTTGCCTATTAAAGAGAAAGGAAATAATACCCAACGGATTTGGTCTTGGGTTATTCCCGGTTGTGAGATAGCATCGCAATAGTCCGAAAAGGTTTCCATGTGTTGATGAGGATCTTCTGTTGGTAACCCACTAAATTGACTTCTTTCAACCAATTGGATAAATTGCGTTTTAGCCACAAAATTCCCGGCATATGCGGCCGGCATAGCGGTTGGACCGGGCAAAACGTCATCCGTAAAGGTTGAATGAGAAGAGAACTTAGGCATTGTTGGATGTGCGGGAGATGATGGTGTTGATGGTTTGATGTAGAAGTTGAAGGAGAACTAGGTGAAGAACAATGGATAGATGTACCAAAGGGATTGATGAAGGTCCCTTCGGCGGTCTCTCGAGGTGACTCGTTCAAGTCGGATCCTTGAGCTTGTTCTTCAATGATATTGCGAGTACCCGGTTGAGAGTTCCTAACCCAATCAATCGTCCATTGGCGAAAGGCTCTAAAGAGTCTTTCCGGCTCTGGATTGAAGAGAAAGAAATCGTCTCTCCTCCTAGGCATGCACTACACACTTGAACAAACGTGAGAAAACCTAGTGCTTTATGGGCACTAGGCAAAGACAATAAATTAGCACAACGGAAGACAAAGAGAGAAGAAAACAAGAAAAAGACTACAAAATATGCACAATGAATAGAAAAAGAACACAAGAGGGGTAACTAAGTCAAGCTAATAAGTAAAACTAAGTCTAAACATGCACTGTCCCCGGTAACGGCGCCAAATTGATGGGAGGGATTTGCCGTGGATCCCTACTAACAAATAATACCAACTAGACCTAACTAGTAGCTAGGGAAGTCGGGTCGATATCCATGGAGACGGTTATGAGGTGTCTAGACTATGGTCTACCTACAAGACAAGACTAGGTCACAAACAAACACAAAGAGGGAGGGGATTGACAAGAATTGATTATCTATGATGATGGGAGAGGATGAAACTAGACTAACAATGAACTAGATATAACATGAACCAAATGAAACAACAAAAGATTAATGAAACAAGTAAACTAGAGAAATGATTAACTAAAGATATGGAGAAATCAAATTGAGAAGGAGTAGGGTTAGTTTGGGTTCATAAGTGTAGTAGGATAGTTGGGAGATCAAGGGTGTAAGTTTCACCTAGTTACTAAGGTTGGTCCGGGCTCTCGCGTCAAAGCCAAAGTCCGCACTCTCGTGTCAAAGACTAAACCCGAATACTCATGCAAGATATTACCCAATACACAAGAATTCAACCACAAATCAATCACACAATGAGAAGATGAAAACAAGTATGAGAAGCATGGCCACTACAACTCAAACAAGCAATTCAACAAACACATAGAGTGCTCAACATGTGACTAGTAACAAAGGATTCATCTTTACCCTTAATCAAACCCTAATTACCCATAATCCACACTTAATCCCCCTACTAACCCCACAATAAGTCTACTCACACATAATGAAACTAACACTAACAATAACAAGAGAAATCAACACAAACATCCAAACATTCATAATGAAACTAGCAAGAACAAAGAACTACAAACAAAGATTAAAACTTGATAAATAAACAAATATTAAGAGAAAAGAGATTATACCAACTAACAAGAGAATAAAAATATGAGAACTTGTATTATAAGAACACCCAAAACCTCCTTCAACGTTGTCAAGTATGAATGGATTCTTGAAGAGATCCTTAATACAAGATTAACTAACTAAATTAATCTAAGATTAAAAAAAGTTTAAGGAAAGATTAATGTAAAACTAAACTAGGGATCAAGAGAGTCTCTCTAGGGTTTAGAATAGTGTAAGATAATGTAAGGTGCTTAAACAATACAAAGGGAGGGTATTTATAAGGTTACAAGAGCAAAGGAGAATAAAAGAAGTGACGCGGCCTGCAGGTGCACCTTCCCGGCCGGGAAGAATGATGATCTCGGCCCGGATGGTGGTCCCGACCGGGAAGGACCTTCTTCTTGTCCGGGATGGGCCATCAGTGGCCTGTCTTCGCTTTCCTTCTTCATCCCGACCGAGATGGCCATCATCTCGACCGGGATGGGTCGTGTAGGCCTCAAATATGATCTCAAGGGTCCCTACTTGCTTCTCATGGGCTTCTCATCGATTCTCGTTGCTCGGGATCGAGTCTAAGGGGCTCGGGAATGGGTCCCAAGGTCTCGGGATCGAATCTAAGCCACCGAGTGATCGTCGCTTCTCTTCGTTGGCTCCAAGTGTGTAGGAAACGAGTCGGAATCGTTCCAATTCTCCATGATTGGTCTTAGGAACCTAAAACGAACTAGAAGAAGCATAAGTAGCCTAGAAACCACTCCAAAGAGCGATTTCACAAGAGAAACCGGGACCAAACACAACAAATAAGCACTACAAAACACACTTATCATGCCAAAAGACGGTTTTATCTCCGGTGTCGATTTTGACACAAATTAGTCTTATTTGATTGGAAATGACCCATTGGGCCTAGATTTGAGGTTGGTTTTGTGATATTTGTACTCCCTAAAAAGCCCAAGCCAAATACTAACGATTTTGAGCCCATACTCGAGAGCGTAAAAGCACGTTCGCGTCCGATCATCATTGGGTGTTTGGTGAAAACTGCTATAGACACCTAGCAGCCAAATGTGGGTGTCTACAGAGCCCCCATTCTGACTGAGGCTTGGACAAGGCGAAAGTCAGAGTAGCTACCAGGCCAATCGAGGATTACGACCTGGCAGCCTTCCGGTCGGGTTGTTTATGATCCATTAGACTTGCGTAAAAGGGCTCGCCGGCCATAACATAGAAATCATACTTGAGTTCTATTATCTGGGATAACTCCGTGGGGACTTGTTTTTGAAGCCCTGGGTGTATCTGGTTGCAAATACATCCTATCTTGGAGCTGCGCGGGGACTTGTCTCTGAAGTCCTGGGTGTATCTGGTTGCAAATACGTCCCATCTCGGAACTACGCGGGAGCTTGCTTCTGAAGCCCTGGGTGTATCTTGTTGCAAATACATCCCATCTTTGGAGGTAATATTCCAGGAGAAACACCGCCTCGGGTTTTCTGCTGGGGAGTAATGGAGTTGCGTGGGGACTTGCTTCTGAAGTCCTAGGTGTACCTGTTTGCAGATATATCCCAATTTGCATGCGACATTTAGATAGTGAAACACCGACTCACGTTGGGGAGATAAAACTTGACGTTCCGTTGGAAAGCACAAGCTGGTACTTGAAATGTTAGATACATAGGCAAAAATAGAAAATATAGCAGATGGCAAGATAGCACATAAGAAATGCATTTAGCATCTATAGACTAACTTGCGCTGGGGAAATGACTTCTGCTTCATTTTGAAATCAAAGTCCTGAAAGCAACTCACGTGCTAGGAGATAATTTTTCAAAATCGAAAGGGGTAGAAAAGAAATTTGCAGTTTAAATAGACTGAAATTTGACCCTGTCGAAAAGGATTTTCTCAAATGGCTAAGTTTTGCAAATTTCAAAGCAAGAATTTGAAGAGAGAGGCCTACCGATTGACTCGACTCTGGACGCGACAGGACGAGTTGACAGACCCGACTGGACTCTCGAGGGGTTGGACCGTGACTCTGTAGGGGGTGGGCCGCCTAAGATGATAAGACTCTTAAGTTGCCCTATTCCGTAGCCTAGGCGAGTGGAAACACGGTCGAACATCGAAATGGGAAGGATTTGCTATAAAGGGATTGTAGTAGTCTGTAATGAGACTGTTTTTGCAAGATTCAGCAATAGCAGTGCTGTTGACTAGTGTTCTTTTGGTTTTGGAATATATTCCCAAGGTGGGTGTCGTTTTGAGTCCCTGACAGATTCGTATCTTCGACTGGGCCGAGTACTAGGACACACTATAGAAAGGAGGCTAGATTTGAAAGTCATTTGGATTATATGAGTGGATGGAGAACTTCTGCCTAATAGAAGCCCCAAGTCGACAAGGCAAACTGTTGAGAGCATAACAATGTCGTGACCGGAACGACGGTGCTTTTTGAATGTGTCAATGTGGGTGGTTGTGCCCTTGTTGAAAAGCTGCTTACGTATTCACGTGTTGTGAAATCAAACCAAGTCGTAGTTCAGTGAATCGAAAGATATATTATGGTGCCTAGTTTATTAGGGCTTTGTGTGTAACTAGCCATAGCGATGGTGTAGGCTAGGTGCAATCCCAATGATGTCTTGATCAAAGGGCTAGAATAGTTAGGATGTTGATCCTGTGACTGTGAGAATTTTCCGGGGTAGCCCCCAGAGGTGGTGTGAACTATTTGGGCATGTCCTATGCCAACCGCAGGTTGAGTTCCCATGTTTGGGGCTGGTAACTGGTTTGGATGTTTTTTGGAAATGTGGAGCTAGGTCGTAAGTGGCTTTGATGTTTTGAAATCTGGAGCTCGATTTTGTGGAGCTAAGGCTTTGAGGGCAAGGTATTGTAATATGGTAGGAAATGGGGAAGTCGAGTAAAAATGACTCGAGCTTCGATCGGGGTAGGTTTGATAATGTCGGACCTAATTTCCATGTCTGGCCCTAAAGGTTAGAGTGTATCCTATGGAGCTTGAATCCTCAAAATTCCGGGCTATCCTCTAGCCTAGGTCTCGAGAAGGTCTTGAGGGTTGTAATGTGGGAAGGCTAAATGTGGTGTTAGTTGACCAGCTTGATTGTCTCTCCCCTATTTGATCATATGGGCATCGATAATTTTTTAATTGACCGTACCTCGGTCAAGGGACTTTCACTTAAGTTGACCTTTAACCACGGTCATGGGTATTTGAATTTTTTTTGGGTTGACCTCTTAGCCCCGGTCGTGGGATTCTTTATTTGGGTTGACCGTGCCTCGGTAAAGCGTTTGACTGTACTCTAGTCGAGGTATGTTGAAAGTTCTTTTTGATCATAGCCAACTCTTTTGTTTTGGCCTTTTGCTTTTTCCTTGGACTTTTGATGATTTTTTTTTGTCCAGTTTTTTCCTTGGTCAGACTAACGCCTAATGTAGTGATTGGTCAGTCTTATTGGAGGGGTGTTTATTGTAGGAAATGAGCTTACCTCCCGTCTTGAAACCAAACTAGGAGACTAGTTAGATTTGTTATAGGATTCGATACCGCTCCTGCTAAGGGTAGTTATGTGGCTTTCTATACCAGACTTGGAACAGGTAAAGGAAAACACGGGTCTCAGTTCCTGTAGTCATTATAGATGTGCCTATAATAATCACGTGCATGTGCTCACAGTGTATGATGGTGTTTATCATGTTCTCAGAAAAACATGAGGAAAGCATATATGAGAACTAGAAAAGCTAATTTTATTGAATTTTGAAAAGATGACATAATACAGTTGACTCTGACTCTGACTTTGAATTTGAAAGAAATTGTACATCCTAGACTCGGACTTAGACTTGGACTTAAATCAAATTCGGACTCTTGGATGCATGGGAGGTAGAGTGGATGCTTTGGTCGTTGGGCCCTGTATAGTCTATAAGGGGCTTTGCAAGTGATAATGTTTCCATGACGGGTGTCCTCCCGGCATCGAGGAAATCTTGGATGAGGTGTTTCAGTTTCCAGCACTTTTTTGTATCGTGCCCCCTCCCCATGTGGAACTGGCAGCAATATTCAGCGTTCCATGTCTTGGAACGTCTTTCCGAAGATGGGTCAGTTGTTTGGACCACAGGTAGTATTAGGTCCTTTGAAACCAACCTTTGGAAAGCGACGGTGTAGGACATATCCAAGTGGGTAAATGTCCTCTCTTTTGACCGGTTGATCTTCGGAGAGGTGACTTGAGGGTTACCTCTCTCGGTCTTGCCATCTTGGGGGTATCAAACAGTTTCGTAAGAGTCCTCACCCTTTAAATGGCTCGGTTGGGTGATTGGCTGCCTTACCCGCTCTAATTGTGTTAGACGAGATCGGGTTCTTACAAGATCTTCTTCGATGATGGCTACCCTAAAACTTAGGTTATCTAAGGCGGTATTGATTTTCGAGAAGATATTTTTAATGGAGCAAGATAGCATTGTAGACACCCAGATTTGGACCTGGTGGCTGCAGGAGTGCCCGACAAACACTCGATGACGATCGGACTGCAACTCGACGCGGATTCACGATGTTTTAGATATTTTTTCTATAGAACGGATCAAATCATTACTCGGAAAGATTAAATTAACATCAAGGCAGGCTTAGTCGTGTCATTACAGTCGCGTCAACACTAATTAGAGTCAATTCAGGCACCGGGGCCCCGAATCGGTCTCGAAATATGCAAAGTCAAACCCGAGTCAACGCGTCGAGCAGAGCGAACCTCGGGACGCGCGCCCGAAGCCCACCTAGAGCTTGACACACTAGGGTGATGGGGAAGCCTTAACCTCCAAGATAACCTAAGATATGCATCTTCTCCGTTTTGGAAAGTTTTGATATCGGATCTTCAAAACTTCGACAGCCTCGGCTCAGGCGCCTGAAGACTGAACTGCCTTACACCAGGTGCCTGAAGACCGAGCCGCTTGACCCCGAGCATCCATATGGGTGACGAGGACCGAAAAAAACTATAAATACCACCCCTCACCTCATTCATTCGACACACAATCACGAGTTCGTGCCTACTTCTACACAACTCGTTCTTCCCTCTCTCTTTCTCGCAAAGGACTCGCACTCTGACACCCGAGGCAAACGATCAACTCGATCGTAGTTCCGAAAAAGTGACATCGACGCTACTCCTCACCTTCGAGCACCCCACTCGATACCGAGGTGCCTGTGTTCAACTAGCTCAAGTCTAGTAACGAAGTTCTGCCGGATTAGCCGCAAAATCAGTCCATAGTAATGAAGCTCTTTCGGAGTAGCCGCGGGAAGGGTTGACGGTAACGGAGCTCTGCCGGAGTCACTGGCCAAGCTAGGAGGATCCGCCTATTGAAGTCAAGTCATCACTAGGTTGCCATCTAAACAAAACTTTCCATATTCGTACTTTCTTTTATTATGCACTATGACAATACTAGATGCGGACACTAGGTCCGCAAGCACTCACTAAAATACGTAACGTCCCAACTTCAACCACAAGCACTAAAATACATTAAATAGACCCGAGTAATTTTGAGATCGTTCTCAAACTATCTATGCATCGCGTCCCGTTTAGTGTATACATACTCCTAGGGTGCAACTCCTCACTACGTGATTTACTTACATTCGCATTTACAGTTTTTCGTATGATTTATTGCTTTTATGACCTTATAATCGCATGCTAAATCACCTAACACGGAATTCAAAACGTAAAACAACTAAAACTGAACAAAGTGATGGTCGAGTTCCGTATTAGTCCGGGTGTTCGCCTTACTAGGTTCAACGCATCTCTATTAATACCGAACCGACGCATCTTAAGCAGAATACCAGATAAGGTATACCACAAGAACGACTAATATCTGTATTATTGCGTTAAAACTGATTTGCTAATACGTATAATATTAGTACTCTCTACTCTCCTACGTTCATCTTTTAGCCTGCTTGTCACGTGAAATCGCATTCAAAGAATGTAAACACAACTACTTTGACGACAAAACTTACTTGTCCTTAAACAACCGACGTAGTAAAAGGTATAGGGTTAAAACAACGGATGTTACAGTATTTCCACCACAACAAAAGAACTAGGTTATCAGCCCACCAATTGATTAGTAGAGGCCGCTATAGTACGGGCGGGATTGGGTGTCGACATCTATCGGATGTTGGCTTCCCAATACGTACCCTCACCCCTTACTCAGAATTGACGGTTTCCGGATGTCTGAAACCATTGGTAATGAGAGTCATTTCAGGCATGGAGTGCTTAAGGGTACAAGTCTTTATCTTTAGGTCATGTGCCACTCAACTTTGAGCCGGCAAGGGATCAAAGTTGACTTGAACGGTTTCCGAGTCCCCATAATTGACTCGGTGGCGACTCCACAAATCGACAATGAATTCAGTTCACTAAAAAGGTCGCCTTACCAAACAAAACGGCCTTTAAACATTTACAACCACGACTCGATCGATTCCAAACGGAAACACGGGTGCCCGCACCCGTCTAGTACAAGTTCGGATCGTCATCCGAATCAACGTCCGAAACATCGCCCCGTACGCGAGATCGGACCGGCCCCTGATAGGGAGGGGGCCGCGTGGGCGGCCGCCGCCACACGTTGAAAAACCGGGCCGATCCCGCGCGCGGGGCAGCCGGGTGGTGCGGACGGACGTCCACAGTTTGGCGACTTCACTGGGGATTTAGAAACAAGTTTCCAGCGATGGTGTAACTAGAACGAGGTCGGTGAAGCTCATTTATTAGTTCCTAGTTGTGGTCACTACAGGTTTTGGCCCTAAAAGCCCACCCTAACCGATATCAGGACCAATCGACCTCTTTGCGGTAAGATCTTTAGGGACAAGCGGAGAGATCCTCGATTTACGTTCCGGCCGCCTAACGCGTACCCTACGGGAATAATAAGCGGATAGTTCTGAACGGACGGTATGACACTCGTCTCCCCAGATAATTGTCAATGCCTAAGTAAAGACTATTCGTGGGCGGTAGCCTACCTTAACCTACCCGTGTCTGCATCCTGCATGAGTTTATGCATTCCTAGTTATGTGTAGCGTGTTTCCAAACAACCCAAATAAAACACTAAAAATCTGGATTCAACCACGCCAACATATTCAACCGCACCCAATTCCGTTTTCTAAAAATACCTCATCTTTTCGAAACAACCTTTTAAACGCCGATACTCCGGTCAAATCACGATTTCTAAAAAGGGAAAAGCATTTTTAGATGCCGTTATCATGGCAAATTTTACACTCACCACTTTCAAAAAAAAATAATAAATGTATGTTTTTAGTGCCATCACCTTGGCCAAAGTAAAACCTGTCAACAATAAATACCGTTAATGCCACCGAGACTCCCCATCAATGGGATCAAGGTACACCAAACGGTTACATTTTTTATTTTCAAAAAAAAATGTTTTTACACACGTACCGTTAACACGATCGAAGCTTCGATTACTGAAGTCAAGGAATCCAAAACGGTTACATTCTCAAAACACTTTTCACAATACATCACTCCCCACCGTCAAATGCTAGTTAATGCAACCGGCAAACGTGGATCACTCATTTTAAAAGCTTTTTCTAAAAACACTATTCACTACCTAAACCCTTAATAAGGATTTAGTTACATCTTAAAACACTATCATTAGACTTCACGCTCTACCACGAGCACCGTATGAACCGCAAGTATCAAACTAGCTATTTAATAGTAGTCTCGATAAAAGCATCACGTCATCATTTTCAAAACTGGTTCCCTTCAAAACCAGGTTCCTTTCAACAAAAAACATTTACACTTTTGCTATCGCCGGATTCCCAACGCACACATCGCAACACATTTTCACATCACAAACGATGTCACCACACCATCGTCACCCTAATTTTACAAAATCATCTTTTTTTTTAAAAACTTTCCTCTACGAGTATTGGTCGTTTTCGAAAAAAAATAAAAATTCTTTGATCGTGAGCCGGGATCGCGATCAACTTCTTACGTCGTACAACCATGTGATTAACTATCTGTGTTAGTTACTAGGGTTGCCTCTACTCGAGGTTTTACATTTTGGGTAGTCTCATCTCGAGAAAGTCCTCTTTTAAATCTCACCCCCGAGATTAGTGTCAAATCGTCTCGCTTTGGGGACAATGACTCCATAAGGCGTTCCGCCGAATACACCAAGAGTCTACAGCACCTGAGTCCCTAAGCCAATGACCGCACACACGCGCGAATCAAGGGTCTCGTTTCCGTGTCGCTTAGTTACGAGCATTCCTCGAGTCCTTAAATTGTCTGGTGTGCCCGCCCTCATTAAATACTACCTTTCCACAGTCATGTCGTGAGATTCAAGCGTAGAAGCGAGTAATCACGGTGGGGACAACACCGGACAATCCACAGACAACACCATAGGAACCCTAACTAACCTGATCCGGGATTTACAAGCCACCATTATCACGGTGAACGCATTCGTAAATAGCATAGACTCTCGCCTAGGCCATTTGGAAGACAGGGCCTCAGATGAACACCACAACCGGATCCTCAACGAGGTCCTCTTAAATTCCACCCTGCTAGGTAGGGCACCCGTCGACATCATCCCTAGTGATCCCTGTTGCCCTACCTCAAGATGACACCCTCCAATCCGCTATGAATTGCATAGATTTCCTCGAAAGTCAAATGTGCCTATACCAAGGCAAAAATGTCCACCTCGAAAACCATAGGAAGTTTGAAATGGTAAATGACCAGTTACCAGAGAACTTTTCCCTAACCGACATACCCAAATTCAAAGGAACCGAGGACCCTCTCAACAACATCCGGGCCTTAAAGGATTATATGGCCATTAAGGGGGTCAAGCCCAGCCTTTTCGCTAAGATATTCCCATCCTCTTTAGGGGACACACCCCGATCTTGGTTTTATTCGCTCGATCCTCAAAAGATATCCACCTAGGACGATGTTTCCATACAATTCGCAAAACAATATGCGGATAATTCCGAGACGCAAGTCACCATTAGAAGCCTCGAAGTCCTTTCCCAAAACTAGAAGGAAGGCTTCTCCGAATTTCTGATTAGGTGGAGAAATGTCAGCACCCAATTAGTAAACCGCCCCGACGAAACCACCTTAGTAGAAAAATTCATCAATAACCTTAGGCCCCCTTATGCCTCTCACCTTAGGTGCCAAAATATTCATACCTTCAAAGAATTGTCTACCTTAGGAATACGTCTTGAGGACGATATGAGGAAGGGAGTATTCTCCAAAATAATGGGGAAAGGTTATCAAGGTCCAACTACATCCACGGGAACCTGCTCTTACGGGACATCCGGGAATAACAAAACCGAAGAAGTACACCTAGTCGAACCAACCACCCGGAGAAGAATAAACTTTACCCCTAGAACATTTTCCAAACTAGGCATCACATACGTCGAAACTCTAAAAAGGTTAACCGAACAAGGGAAGCTCGAACCCATAGGTCTTACCCCAGAACCGTCCGCGGCCAGAAAAGGGAAGTCATGGGATGCCAATCAATATTGTCATTACCAACGTGGCAATGGCCATGATACCGAATCTTGCTTTCGGCTCAAACATGTCATAGAAGACATGATCGAAAACGGGACGATTCCTCTCCCTCCACCCGAGAAACCAAACAATACCACCAACCCCTTTAGCATTCACGCTGTCCTTGACACCATCAATTGTTCCCACCTCGACCCTATAGAGGAGAATATCCTGAATATCGAGGAAGATCTCGTGAACCCACGGGCGCCCGTCAAGATGAGCAAATCTGTGTCCGAGTCAGAGTCTACTTCGTCTTAGGGCCTAGACCTAATAATGTAATAAATGTCTTTTTATTTTTCGCATCAAGTCAAAAGGTACGAGGGGACCTGTCCTCCACCTCCCCGAAAGCAATTTCTCGGGCACATAGCCCGCTAATTACTATCAATAAAAAGAAATAAACTTTTCTTCCTTTATAATGCGCCTCGACAATCGCTTGATTTAATTACGCACTTTCTCGCTTAAAACTCGATATTATGCCGTCTATCGATAACAATCAAACATACCTCGAAACAACGAGGAAGTACAAGAACTGAGATCCCGTGTTCTTTTCTCTTACCTATTCCATGTCTGGTATAGAAAGCCATAAACTATCCATTAGAACGAGTATCCCCGAATCCTATGACAGGTCTAGATAGTCTCTCAGCCTATGATCAAAGACGGAAGGCAAACCCATTTCCCCACAATAAACATCCCTCAAATAAAGACCGACCAATTCCCTACCACAGGTGCTAGTCTGACAAAATAAAAGAGTCTGAAATGGTTAAAAGGAGCCAAAGAAAAAAATGAAACCAATGCCAAACTAAACCGGCCCAATTCAATGATCAAGACCAAAATCAACGGTCAAAATGAAACTCCCAATCATTCAATTCGGCTTTAAGTGCAAAGTCCGAACAAAAAGCAAAAAAAACAAGGAAACAAATAAATTTTATTAATGTTTATCAAAAAAGTTCGTGTACAACCTCTAATGTATCCTCTGATTCTAATACGCCGTTTAGGGAACACGTGTACGCGGTACACGTGAGGGATGCGTGCGTAGCTGACTCGTACTGCCTTGCGCGCGTTGTAATTTGATGTTCTTGTTAGGGTCGCGATGACTTAAATCTCACTTGAATGTTTGAATTTGTCTTGGATCTTCTGAGCAGGCGGTATGATTTATTGTATTTGTTGACTGCTTGCGACGGATTTGATGGAGAGCTTGTAGCGACTTTGTGTCTTTTTCTCTCCGGATCCTTTGCTTCAAAATTTTCCAATTGCCTTCAAATGAATGAGAATGACTCTATTTATAGGGTTTTGGTTCTCCTTGGTGGACTTTGTAGTCACAGGCCCGTTTATGGGCTTATGAGTGACATTAGCCCAATTTGTCTTCTTTTCGGGTTTAATGATCCAAATAAGTCAATTTGTAATTCGGATCGACCCATAAAATTTCGTATTAACTCAAATTAATTAATTAATTTAATTTATTCGACACTTTAATAAATTTTTAGTGCCTACAAATTGTCCCCTCGGGACCTTGTCACATACACCGTTTGGGTGTTTTGGAGTGGCAGGGTCTCGAACATTTTTTGTTTGACTTTGACTTGGAAGTGGACGAGCACTGGACTTGTCGTACAGGTAGCTCTACTTTTTTTTTATCGTCACCCTATCATCATCTGACTTGACGGATGAATTTAGGATCCCTCGAATTTTCTTGACTTGGAAGTCTGCGGTCTCCCTGTATAGGTGTACGGCCGTGCTATTATCTAACTCGGTGAACATTGACCCAAATTTTAGAGTGTCGCTTTTACAACCGGGTACTCTCCGTTTTAAGGAAAGTATATGATTACTTTAATTATTTTTTCCTTATTACGCTCTTAGGTTCCTTGTAGAATCAGGGTTGAAGACCCATACCTATATATACATGTCCTTGGGCGTACCCTTCTTTATGTTGAATGCTCGATTTCTTCGTTTGACACACAATTATTATACGGAAGGTACATTACACACCCTTCATCTCTTTTTGGCAGCCATCTGGTTCTCCTTCCTCTTTATTTTTTTTCATGATTATATTCTTCTTTCTTCAATTTGACTTCACTTTGTTTGCTGACATACTGAATATTTGGCTCGAATTTGTCATGCGTGACCCGAAATCCAAGTTGACCCTTTCCTTTTCTTTTTATTTAGCATAATTCATGATGGTTATGCAAAGTTGGATTCATGTTGTTCTTCTTGCTCCCTGATTTTCTCCCCCTACTTTTGTTTGAACTCTTTGCTCACAAAGTTTCAACGTAAATCTTAACAGGTATGAACTTCAGTTTGCTCGGGATCTCCAAGGCGTCAATTTGCAAGAATCTTCGACCAGGTAGTTCTTCTTTAAAACCCGGATTTACGTCGATTTAGATACCCGTTCTTCGCTAAATATCCATCCCTTTTATTTGTCTTGAATGAACTTCTACGAATGTCATCCCTCGGTTGATTTTGGCTTGATTTTGTTTGCTTCTGGCCCTTCCTTCTTCAATCCTGCTGATGCATGTTTCCTTTTATGTTCTTCATGTAATTTTTACTCAAATTTCTTCCACTTGAATACAAGTATATGCAAGCTCCCCTTTTTCTTTTAATAAACAATTTTTTTTTAAATATAGAGTAATTCACTTGAGGCGTGACTAACGTGTAGCTTGTCCTTGCAGTTCCAAGTTGTGTTGACCGATTTGCTAAGTACGTCTCGAGCCCTCATGTTTGATTGTCCAGGTATTATTCAAATCATAAATTCTTCCCGTACCATGAATTGTATAGGTATAAATGAATATGCTTGTCTGTAGATCTGTTTGTGTAGGTAGCATGCATGACATATTTGGATCAAACTTCTTTTATTTACTTCTCAAGTTACTCGGCAATTACTCGTCTTTGTCTGTCGATTCTTGAAGATTTTATTATTATTCCATCGACTCTTACGGAAGCTAAAGAACCCAACCCGATGATTTTTCCGTCTTCAACTGAGAATCTGTTCGGAGTCACGAAGGAAGCACCTGTCAAATTCTTTGTCCTCACTTAAGTTGTCATGAGATGAACCTGTTTGGGTCATCGCGACTTTCTTGTGAGGAGCCATAGAGTGAGTACCCGGAGTCGAGGAGCCGCGGAGTGAGCAGCCGGAGTTGTTATGAGGTGAACCCATTTGGGTCATCACAATGCTCCGACGGAGAAGGCATGGAGGAAGCACCCGAGTTGTTACGAGGTGAACCCATTCGGGTCATCACGACGCTCGTATGAAGGAAGCACCCGAGTTGTTACGAGGTGAACCCGTTCGGGTCATCACGACGCTGGCATGGAGGAAGCCACGGAGGGAGCACGCGGAGATGAGGAGCCACGGAGGGAGCACGCGGAGATGAGGAGCCACGGAGGGATCACTCGGAGCTGAGGAGCCATGGAGGGACCACTCGGAGCTGAAGAGCTACGGAGGGATCACTCGGAGCTGAGGAGCCACGGAGGGATCACTCGGAGCTGAGGTGAACCCGTTCGGGTCATCACGATGCTCCTACGAAGGAAGTCTTTCTCGATGACTGGTGTGGACTGCTTTGAAGATACTCCAAGTTGCATCACTTCGTCCTGCTTGAGTTGTCATGAGGGGACCCGTTTGGGCCATCATGACTTTCTAGTAGAGAAGCTCCGCTTGATGAAGAATTTTATGAAGCGTCATTCAGTGAAGCTTCGTTTGATGATGATTTTTTTTCTTTAGCCGTTCACAGTTTACGCTCTTGCGGGCTAGGAGCAATTATTTGTTATTTTGGAGGGGGTGGCTGCACTCAAGCTACATGTTCACTCGAGCTGCCTACGTACTCGCAAAACATGGATGTTTTACAAGATCAAGCCAGCGTAGTTCATGGAATAAATTTTTGTGGGTTTTGTTTTTGTGTTTTTGTGTTTGTTTTGTGTTTGTTTTGTTTGTTTGTGTGCAATTTATCCTCTTGCTTAGGAGCTTTCCTTGCCGTTTATCCTCTTGCTTAGGAGCCTCACTTGTAGTTTATCCTCTTGCTTAGGAGAGTTTGCAGTTTAGCCTCTTGCTTAGGAGGGTTCTTGCTTTTCAAAAGGTAGAAGATGTTTTGCCCTCATCCACCCTTGCATTGGCGCTTGATGGAGACGAGATGTTTTTAACTATTTCATTTTCATGAGAATTTGAAGGCTTTTGTTGATTTGTGAGAACTATAACCCATCTTTTTGCTTTCAAGGGTTGCTCTTGAATGATGTCTACTATCTCCACACGCTTCATGTTAGAAGGGACGAGACTTTGTATATTATTTATACCTTTCACTTGTTTGACATCTCATCTGATGGAGGCACATTACTTGTCCTTGTGGATACCATTAGGCGACTAAATACTCCACTTTTAGGCGGAGCTAAGCGCTTGAGCATTGATGTTTCTCCACTTGAAGTTCATGGATTGACGACGAACTTATTGCCCCCTTCACATGTGCCTAGCCTATCGAAGATGGACAAGCAATTATTCAGAGAAAGTTGATGTCTTTCCTTAGTTGCAATTCTTCCCAACCGAAAGAACACAGAAGATCGTGATCTCTTCGTGGGTGGGCGTATCCTATCAAAGACTGAGAGTTTCAATGAACGTGAATTAAATTCATTTTCATTCTCTTTGCATTCCAGGACGAAGATTGTGTTGACACTGACGTGGTTTATAGTCTTTACATTCCTTTCTTTTGGAGGATACATTTTGTTTCTCCTTCCTTGTCCTTTCTGATGATGGACATGTTGTGAAGCGAGCTTTTCTTGCCCCCTTGATTTCTTGTGCATTGGCGTCTCCTGGGTCGCAGTAGTTTGATTGGTTGCTACTGTATCTTCAAGATCAAGGATGATTTTTCCTTCTTTAACAAGCTGCATGATCTTTTCTTTAAGAGTTATGCATTTCTCAAGAGGATGACTGATCAACCTGTGATAGCGACAGTAATTCTGATTGCTTGTCATGTTAGCCTCTTCAGGTCTTTTTGAGTCTGGTAGTTATATCACGTTCTTTCTGAGGTCATCCAACATATTTGACAGGTCAGAATCATCAAACGGATACTTTTTGCCTAGCAGCTCTTTTAAAGTAGATCCATTCTTCTTGTTGTCTGATCTAGGATTTTTCGATGTCTTCGTAGGTACATTGCTGACATTGATGACCATGGACTCTTTAGACATTATGTTGATGCCTTCACTAGTCTCCTTATGGTCTTGTCTCCGGGAACATGTTACCTTATTTTGCTTGTGGCTGTTGATTGTGATTTCCATGTTATGAGCTCGCGTTGCTAACTCCTGGAAGCTTTTTGGTTTGATCCCATTCAAGATGTAGAGGAGATCCCGGCTCATCCCGCTGATGCACATTTCGACCGCTGAAGTTTCATTCAAACGCTCCTTGCATTCAAGAGTGAGGGCACGCCAACGGTTGATGTAGTCAATGACAGGTTCATCGTCCCACTGGGAAGTGTTTGTCAGCTCGCTCGTGCTTACAATGCGCCTGGTACTGTAGAACCTATTGAGGAATTCATCTTCCATACGACTCCAGCTATCGATTGATTCCTCTTCCAAATCTGTGTACCAGTCAAAAGTTTTTCCCTTGAGAGAGCGCACAAACTGTTTGACTAGGCGATCACCATCGGTTCCAGCGTTGTTGCATGTCTCCACAAAGTGCACGATGTGCTGCTTCGGGTTTCCCTTCCCATCGAACTGTTGCAACTTGGGGGGTTGATATCCGGAAGGCATATGCAGACCATCAATTCTTTTGGTGTAAGGCTTGATATATCTTCCAGTGGAGGGGCCTTCACTGAGTTGGATCTTGATGGCGTCAGCTATTAGACTCTGCAACTACTCCGAGGAGTAAAGACCGGTCTTGTTCTTTGGAGGCTTCTCACCCTCCTTTTTCTCGTCATCTTCATCCTCCTTTTCGATGTCGCTTTCGTGAACGGTGTCCTTGTCGGTGTCACTGTGGTCATTGGAGTTTTTCTTCTCGCGGAGCTCGCTCACTTCTTTTTGAAGATCCTCGATCTTCTTGTTCTTCTCTTCATTCTCCTCTGGCATTTTTTCAACAAGCTTAGTCAGATTCAAGACTTGATCTTCAATGCTGGAACCACTAGCCATCATCACTGAAGCACTGATAGAAGTGGCGACTTCTTTCTTCTTTGGAGACACCTTGGGCTTGTGAGGGGAGACGGTGTTGCTCTTTGAGATTTCATCCTTGCGTGAAGGAGAAGAGGCCGCAATTATGGCTTCGGCGGCAGCAGCAATTGAAGCAGCAGAGATCTTACGCGGCCTAGTAGGGACGTGGGCAGCGCGTAGGCTGGCAGCAGCGGCGTCGAGGATAGCCTTCTTTGCCTTCGCCCTGGTGACCATGCCAGTGGATTGCATGACGACGCCAGGAGACTGTTGGAGAGTGTCAGCGTAGGCCTTCCTGGGGGTGTTGAAGGTGTTGCTTTGTTTGGTACACATCTTCTTGAGAAGTTGTCTTGGTTGCTTCGGTGGTAGAGATGAGAGGTAGAAATTTCCACGTCGGGTTCACCAAAATTTGTAACCACAAATTTTGTATCGCAAAAAACTGAAATACAAAACAAGGAAACAAATAAATTTTATTAATGTTTATCAAAAAAGTTCGTGTACAATCTCTAATGTATCTTTATGCACTAAAAATTTATTAGAGTGCCGAATAAATTTAATTAATTAATTAATTTGAGTTAATACGAAATTTTAACTCAATTTAATTATTTTATCCCGAGTAAATGAAATATGGGTCGATCCGAATTACAAATTGACTTATTTGGATCATTAAACCCGAAAAGAAGACAAATTGGGCTAATAAGCCCATAAACGGGCCTATGGAGGTCTATGATAGTTCTATGGAGGTCTTATCGACTTAGATCCGTAGGGGGAAGATGGGGTCTTTCTTGTGACTTATTCCATTTACCTTCAATTTGGTAGTAGGATGATGGGGTCGTTTGTGAGACTTATTCCATCTGACCTCCTTAGAACCCTAGATGGAGACCTATATTTATAGTTGGATAGCTTAGGGAGCAAGCTAAGAATATTCTAAAGCATCTAAGATATTATCACAATATTTATTGATAATTATCTCTAAATACTAAAGATATTATTCCTAAATAGATACCGAAATAATATAAAATTTTGGTGTCTACACACATGTAAACTGGAACCTTTCCCGTGTGCCGGTTAACAAGTGATTTCAATGGCGAAGCACAAACGACGAGCAGAGGACGTGCGAAAACCCGAAAGGGTGCCCCGGGCAAAATGAAGAAACGAGTTGCGAGCCGTCGTCAAGAAAAAAAGAGCAAAAAAAAAAGGAACAAAAGGTAAGTCGAGGACGGAGTGAAAACCCGGAAGGGCGCTCCGGGTAAAATGAAGAATCGAGTTGCGAGCCACCACAAAAAAAAACAAATAATGACAATGTGCTTCTCATTAATAAAATTTGGTTAAATCGAGCCTTTGTCGAGGCATTTACATCAAGCATCTGAAATCCGGATGTCCCGGAAAGCAACAACGTGTCAAGCAAAACCCTACAAAAAAAACTAGTACTAATACAACACATAATATCAATTAATACAACATAGAACTAAACGGATGGGCTCTATTGGTCCAACTTTTCCTTTCCCTTGCCATTCGGGTGTGCTTGCTTGAGTCTCTCACCATTGAGCCTCCTAACGCAAGCTTCCACATCCCTAGCCAAAAGCGAGCCCAGCCAATCTCACTTCCCCTCCTCACTCACATTTTAAATATGGGTCTTGTCGGTCTCGACCTGTGTAGATGAACTGACGAACATTAGGATTAGTAACGCCGTCTTCGGTAGGGCACTTAAGGACATTAGCTCGCATTGCTTCCTTATTCTGTAGTACGGTCATCTCCACAATCCTTAAACTTTCTCTCACAACCTAACTACCCCAGACGTCAGGAACGACCTCCTGAAGTCGCTAAACCCCTTTTCAACACCCGAAATGCCCGCTCAAGAGTGTCAGGTCCACACGGACAGTACATTTCGTCCATCGGATCCACCAGACTTAGATGTCTTTTCATTTTTTTCTTAGGGGGATAAGCTACCCCACCTAGGTGTGTTGTAGCCTTTAACGGTTGTTGTCAAGTCGCATCTGTAAGCTCAGTACGGCATTGTCTTGAATATACAAAAAAGTGGTCTAACTTTTTTTTTCAAAGGTAGCCTAGATTTTGGCTTCGGCCTCATTATGAAAGTCGAAACAACTACATTTGCATTCTAGTGCACTCGGTCATAGCACGTTGACCTCTTACATTTCATCCGTCTCGAGTCAAAATCTTTTAATCGACGTACTATCTGATCCAACTCCGGGCTCAAACTAATGCATTTCAAAAATCCAAAAAACCGCTTTCGTACTCTCATGCAACCCCAACGCATTTTAAAACTTCCTAAACTACGATGAAAGCACGAATAAAACAACCATGAAGTGATTACTTGTCAATTTAGGTCAGCATTTCACAAAACTAAAACATCTCAAACACTAAAAAGTTAAATCGAGTTCACAAACTAGGGAGGACCCCTAGAAACTGCGCCTATGGCTATCACAAGCCCACCAATGTTGTCGTCCAAACCTAGATCCTTTAAATCCAGGAGAGGAGACCCACTACCGTTCGTTCCCGCCAACATATCTAGGGTAACTGTCTCGGGAACTTCTCCAACCTCCTCAGTAGCACCCGTAGCACAACACGTAACCTCAGCCTCTCTCTCCCTCTCAGCTCGATGCCTAGCCTCACCCTGCGCAGAGGTCTCGCCCTGAGACCGAGCCAGCCGCTCCTTAAGTTGAGCAATCTCATCGGCCCAAGATTGCAGGAGCTGTCGCGCCTCAGCCGCTTCCGCCTCAAGCTCGGTCACCCGAGTCTCCAGCTGTCCCACCATACCCGGAATGTCCTGCAAACATAACTTGCACTTGAGGAAAACACATTAAAAATCTAAGAGCCAACCCTAGGAACACGCACTTACCGATCGATGTCCCGAAGTGTCACGGGAGACCCTCGAGGCATAGACCATGAAGCAGTTGGCAGCCTGCCACAACCGCTGATGGCAAACCGACGAAACCTGAAAGGTGAAACCACGCAAGTTAGCCAAACAAAACCTAACCCTTAGAATCCAAAACAGAAACCGAAACTTACCCGGTATACCCGATCACACCACTCCATCCTAGCCTCCATCTTCTCGGCAGAACACGGGAAAAGAGGCTATCTAAAGGCTAGCCCAGCCACATTGACCCTGAGCAGTGTCAAGGGGCTGAACAGCATCAGCCGAATCGGCCAGCTAAAACAAAAGCGAACCAAACACTAGACCATACGACAAAACAAGCGGTAAAACCAAAACCAACACTATAATCCTAAACCTTGGGGGCTACTAAAACAAACTGTAAGAAAGAAACTTACATCTGCAAGGCGCAGCTAGTTCACCAGCACATTCTCCAACGAGTAGTGACTCATCGTGCTCTTAGCCTGAGCCAACCTTCATTCAATCCCCGCCGGAAACCTAACCGGACGAGCACGCACCGTCTTAAATGCCAATCGAGGGAATTAGGAGTAAATTCAAACTCATAAAGCAAGCCTTAAAACCTCCTCCAGTCGAAATCGACCCCCAGCAATAAACGAACACGAGAACCACGGTTAACAAGAAAGCTCGCGCTTGACCGCATGATAAAACGAACAAAACAAATCTACAGCCCCAAAACACTCGAAGCAATCTGATCTGTTATCCTAGCAAGTCCCTAAGCACACTCAATTCACATCCCAGGGGGATTATTATTTTAGCACATTCCCGGAATAATTCACTAAGCAAATGCAAGCCAAAGAACTAATGCAAAGAGCTTACACATCAACACTAGTAATTTAAAGGCAAAACGATCACTAAATCCAAACAACCACTCATCAACAATAGTCCAGGGATAGTCAGAAACTATCCCGAAGAAAACAAATGTCCAGGGATAGTCAGAAACTATCCCGAAGAAACCAATAGTCCAGGGATAGTCACTAGGGCTGTGCAACCGGGCCGACCCGGTCCGACCCGGACCGGACCCGGTTGGACCCGGATCCGGAATCGTCAAATTTCATGACCCTGGACCCGGACCGGAAACCAAAATATTGACCCTGGTCCGGTCCGGAAAAATACCGGGTCCGACCCGGACCGGACCGGTTGGCCCGATTGGCCCGGAATTTTCAATTTTTTTTGGAATTCCGGTCCAAAATTCCGGCCCGGTTGGACCGGTTGGCCCGGTTTGGACCGGAAAACCCGGAATTTTTAAGAAATAAGCATAATTCCGGGTTTTCCGGTCCAAACCGGTCCGGACCGGAAAAAACCGGGTCAGGACCGGACCGGACTGGAACCCGGAATCGCCCAAAATGATGGCCCGGAGACCGGACCGGAATTTTTTATTCCGGATCCGGTCCGGTAGATTCCGGTCCGGTCCGGTCCATTTTCCGGGTCCGACCCGGATTTTGCACACCCCTAATAGTCACAAACTATCCCGAAGAAAGCAATAGTCCAAGGATAGTCAGAAACTATCCCGAAGAAAACAATAGTCCAGGGATAGTCAGAAACTATCCCGAAGAAAACAATAGTTCAGGGATAGTCAGAAACTATCCTGAAGAAAACAAAGGACCAGGGTTAGTCAGAAACTTTCCCAAAGAAAACAAAGGACCAGAGTTAGTCAGAAACTTTCCCAAAGAAACTAACGCAGCCATCCGAGAGGGATAAATCGAACGCAGACACCCGAGAGGGATGAATCTAACGCAGCCACCCGGGAGGGATGAATCTAACGCAGCCACCCGGGAGGGATGAATCTAACGCAGCCACCCGGGAGGGATGAATCTAACGCAGCCACTCGGGAGGGATGAATCTAACGCAGCCACCCGGGAGGGATGAATCTAACGCAGCCAGGAGGGATGAATCTAACGCAGCCACCCGAGAGGGATGAATCTAACGCAGCCACCCGAGAGGGATGAATCTAACGCAGCCACCCGAGAGGGATGAATCTAACGCAGCCACCCGACAGGGATGAATCTAACGCAGCCACCCGAGAGGGATAAATCTAACGCAGTCACCCGAGAGGGATAAATCTAATGCAGCCACCCGAGAGGGATAAATCTAAACGTAGCCAACCGAGAGGGATAAATCTAAACACAGGTACCCAAGAGGGATAAATCTAACGCAGCCACCTAAGAGGGATAAATCTAACGCAACCACCTGGGAGGGATAAATATAACTTAATGCAACCACCCACAAGGGATTAAATCAAAACTAAGACACCAATAAATACTTAAGCAAAAAGTCTAAAACTACTAAAACAGCAAACCCAAGACGAGACGACAAGCACGGGCCCTGACAGGGGTTAGTTGTATTCCTAATCAAAGATACCCTAAGGTCACTAACTAATGTAGATAGCGAAGTCAGGGGTCGAACCACAAGGAGATGGGAATTCAATTATTTATCCTAAGAATTAGATTCTAGATTATGGGTCACAGTTTTTCTTGAGTTTTATAACTATGACAAGACAATAATAAGGTAAAGGTCTAGGATCGTAGGTTCACTATGAATATTAGTCGGGGTCATGGAATTAACTAACTAATAATTAATCGAACTACCTAAGGTGCAAGTCCGGTCAGTACAATACAACCTTTAGATCTAAACTTAACCTACGGTCGCTAGCATTAAGTCAGTCTACCCGAATTATCGTGGCCTATTTAGTTTTTAACCCGGTCGGTGAAAAGCCTTAATTTGCTATGCTAATCATTCGAATTATGCATCAGACAATCAATCAGATTTAAGACGATAAACAAGCGATAGTTCATGCAATTAACAATTAATCAATCAATTATAACTCCTCCTAACATTCATAGATCCCCTTAACCCTAGATGAGAAATTAGCTACGCATAATAAAACTAATCAGACAAGAAAGAAAGAAATCGAATCTAAACATATCAAGATGAATTAACAATCAATTGAAGGAAATAACAATACTAGAACAATAAATAAAGATGAATTGAAAGAGAATTGAAATTCAATACCGAATGATGAAGGAAATTGTAAAGATCTCTAGGTAGGTGAACTAAACTAAGCGTAGAATGAAAAGTTTCTGACACAAGTTAGGAAAACTGATTTAAAGAGTAGCAGTTGGACTCGAAACCAGGCCCAAATTCTAAGTTGAGATAAGAATGACGCGTGCCCCAGATTAGGTGCACTCGATCGAGTGCACGATGGCACTCTATCGAGTGACCCCCAAAATATGGGCAGAAGCATCACGGAGTGGCACTCGATCGAGTGCCCCTACTGCACTCGATCGAGTAGCGTTGTAGGTCACAGCATTGCGCGCTCGACTTCAAACGGCTTTCATTTCTTTGTTACTTGTTCAAATTGAACGTGTAATATACCGTTGGAAAGCTAAGAGAAAGAGATTTGGACGTTTGGAGTTTTAGAACTCAAGATATGGACGTTTGCAGTTGACCCTTGTGTAGGCGATCATTCTTTCTTCTCAATTTGCATTTGTTTCCTTCTTTGTTCCTTCTCAATTCCCTTTCTCGTCCTCTGCTTAGTCTTTTTAGTTCGTCAAGACGTAAATGCGTCCAAAAGCACACATATCCTGGAAAATAACCCAAGATACGGCAGTATCGACTTTCTAGAAAATATCGACAGTTAAGGCATAATCAGGAGAAGAAAACGCGATAAATCGACGGTCAGGGGACGAAATAAATAGATATAAAATGTGTTGATCAGGCCCGGGCCCTGACAGGCAACCACAGGCGAAGACGTCAGGTATGATTTCTAAGCTTTGGCTGGCGTGCCTCAACACGTAGTCCAACGGACTTAAAACGACCCGACCGGACAGCCACCAGGTCGTATACCTCGATTGACCTGGGTGGCTATACTTTAACTTTCGCCTTTTCCAAGCCTCAGTCAAAGTGGGGGCTTCTGTAGACACCCAGATTTGGAGCTGGTGGCTGCAGGAGTGCCCGACAAATACCCGATGACGATCGGACTGCAATTCAACGCGGATTCGCGATGTTTTAGATAGTTTTTCTATAGAACGGATCAAATAATTACTCGGAAAGATTAAATTAACATCAAGGCAGGCTTAGTCGTGTCATTACGGTCGCGTCGACACTAATTAGAGTTAATTCCGGCACCGGGGCCCCGAATCGGTCCCGAAATATGCAAAGTCAAACCCGAGTCAACGCGTCGGGCCGAGCGAACCTCGGGCGCACCCAAAGCCCACCCGGCGCTTGAAACACTAGGGTGATGGGGAAGCCTTGATGTCCAAGATAACCTAAGATATGCATCTTCTCCGTTTTAAAAAGTTTTGATATCGGATCTTCAAAACTTCGACAGCCTCGGCTCAGGCGCCTGAAGACTGAACTGCCTCACACCGGGCGCCTGAAGACCGAGCCGCTTGACCCCGGGCGTCCATATGGGTGACTAGGACCGAAAACACCTATAAATACCCCCCCTCACCTCATTCATTCGACACACAATCACGAGTTCGTGCCTACTTCTACACAACTCGTTCTTCCCTCTCTCTTTCTCGCTAAGGGCTCGCACTCCGACACCCGAGGCAAACGATCCACTCGATCATAGTTCTGATAAAGCGACATCGACGCTACTCCTCACCTTCGAGCACCCCAGCCAATTGATACCGAGGTGCCTATGTTCGACTAGCTCAAGTCTAGTAACGAAGTTCTGCCGGATTAGCCGCAGAATCAGTCCATCCATAGTAACGAAGCTCTGCCGGAGTAGCTGCAGGAAGGGTTGATGGTAACGGAGCTCTGCCAGAGTCACTGGCCAAGCTAGGAGGATCCGTCTATTGAAGTCATGTCGTCACTAGGTTGCCATCTAAACAAAACTTTCCATATTCGTACTTTCTTTTATTATGCACTACGACAATACTAGATGCGGACACTAGGTCCGCAAGCACTCACTAAAATACATAACGTCCCAACTTCAACCACAAGCACTAAATTACACTAAATAGACCCGAGTAATTCCGAGATCCGTTCTCAAACTATCTATGCATCGCATCTCGTTTAGTGTATACTCCTAGGGTGAAACTCCTCACTACGTGATTTACTTACATTCGCATTTACAGTTTTTCGGTTGATTTATTGCTTTTATGACCTTATAATCGCATGCTAAATCACCTAACACGGAATTCAAAACGTAAAACAACTAAAACTGAACCAAGTGATGGTCGAGTTCCGTATTAGTCCGGGTGCTCGCCTTACTAGGTTCGACGCATCTCCATTAATACCGAGCCGACGCATCTTAAGCAGAGTACCAGGTAAGGTATACCACGAGAACGACTAATATCCGTATTATCGCGTTAAAACTGATTTGCTAATACGTATAATATTAGTATTCTCTACTCTCCTACGTGCATTTTTTCATGGCTTGCTTGTCACGTGAAATCGCATGCAAAGAATGTAAACACAACTACTTTGACGACAAAACTTACTTGTCCTTAAACAACCGACGTAGTAAAAGGTATAGGGTTAAAACAACGGATGTTATACAGTATTTCCACCACAACAAAAGAACTAGGTTATCAGCCCACCGATTGATTAGTAGAGGCCGCTATAGTGCGGGCGGGATTGGGTGTCGACATCTATCGGATGTTGGCTTCCCAATACGTACCCTCACCCCTTACTCAGAATCGACGGTTTCCGGATGTCCGAAGCCATTGGCAATGAGAGTCATTCCAGGCATGGAGTGCTTAAGGGTACAAGTCTTTATCTTTAGGTCCCGTGCCACTCAACTTTGAGTCGGCAAGGGATCAAAGTTGACTTGAACGGTTTCCGAGTCCCCATAATTGACTCGGTAGCGACTCCACAAATCGGCAACGAATTCAGTTCACTAAAAAGGTCGCCTTACCAAACAAAACGGCCTTTAAACATTTACCACCACGACTCGATCGATTCCAAACAGAAACACGGGTGCCCGCACTCGTCTAGTACTAGTCTGGATCGTCATCCGAATCGAGGTCCGAAACATCGCCCTGTACGCGAGATCAGACTGGCCCTCGACAGGGAGGGGGCCGTGTAGGTGACCGCCGCCACACATTGAAAAACCGGGTCAGTCCCGCGCGAGGCACCGGGCGGTGCGGACGGACATCCACAAGCATAAGCTAACTCCCCCGGATATCCCCTTTCTTGACGGCGCGGGATTTGTTGTGGTTTGGTAGTGTCTCGTTCATTGGGTCCCTGATCAGAAGAAACGACAGGTGTTAGAACTCGCCTAAGCTCGGATTTGCGCAAATGCAAGAGAGGGAGTCAAACTAGATACGGCCCGGGGTGACGGGAATGACTAGGATTCTTGGACCGGGATACCCGAACGTTGACCTAGACAAAGTAACAACCCTGGCTTGGCCTCGACCATGAGACTTAAGGTGCATGAGGGTGAGTCCGAAAATGGGGCAACCGTGTTTGACCAAGTCGCGTGCTCGGATCAACCATGGTGACCAACCCTATGTAACTCGAGTGTTTGTACGTACGACTCAAAGAAGGCATCATAAGGACGTGTTGTGTGCCAAATTCGGACCGTTTTTCCTCCCATTTAGACCCGTTTTTCCTCTGTTATGTGAGACTTGAGTGCGATTATCGCCGTATTTTGCGTAATTCTCACATTAGTGTCTCTCTTTTGCATTTTACGTGTTTTTGGTAGTTTTTTTGTCTATTTTGATAGGATTTTCGACCGAAAACGTGTTTGAGCTTCTACGAGCAAGAGAGAGATACGGTCCAAGAGCAAAGCACACAACTGAAAGTTCAAGTAATCCAACTGATCGACGAAGAAAAAGACCGGAAAAGAGTCAACGGACCACCGGGTGAAGTTTCGCCCAGTGAGTCATCACCTGGCGAAGTTTCGTCCGACGACATTTCTTTTCATCCCCGAAGATTTTCACGGCGACACGACCAGGCGACATGACCGTGCGAAATTTCGCCCACCGGGTGAAATTTCGCCAGATGGAGAGACCGAGCCGAAAACGCGAAAAACAAAGAAAATCTCACCAGGTGAAATTTCACCCGGTGGGATTATTATGTCAAGCCGCGGGGCGAAATTTCACCCCATGAAGATGCAAAGGGTGAAGGTCTAGCTAAATGAAGAGAAATCGGATTTGGGCCTTGAAGTTTGTGCAACCCATTAAGCAACTCTATATACACCTCCTAGGGTTTTGTGCCTCCTTGAGCCTTAAGTGTGCCTCTTAGGAGTAGGGTAGAAAGCTCTCTAATAATAATAGTAGTTTGTAGAAAAACTCTCTTAGAAAATTCTCCAAACAATTAGTAGATCTACTTAGTATTAGTATAATTACTTCATAATTAGTAGTAAAGCTTCCATCTTTATTGAAGAATTGGTTTTATTGTTGAAGATTCAAGGGTTTACAAGGGTTTATGTGACAAAACCCTTGTTTTATTTCTTGAAGATTCATATTATTTTATTGAAGATTGAAGATTTATGCATGGATTAGTGACAAATTCTTGTGTATTTCTCTCAAGATTCAATATTCCAAGGATGACACACTTTCCGCTTAACGTTCAGATGGCCGACGGTACTACGAAAGCGCCAATTGGGTTAGCACGAAATCCTATGGTTAAGGTAGGTCCCCTATACATACCTACCGATTTCGTGGTCCTTGACATGCCCATTGAAGAACGCAATCCTATCTTACTAGGGCGACCTTTCCTAGCAACCGGCGGGGTGTTTATCGATGTGAAAAAAGGGAAATTATATTTTAATGTTGGTAATAGCACCGTTCAATTTGTATTACCCGACTTCTTGCCGAATATCCCTTTCGCAAAGGAATTATGGGACCATATGGTGGAAATACAAGCCGATGACGAGTTTCTAGCCCAAGATAATTACCGAACTTCTGATACACCGACATTTGACTATGCCACTGAGGAACCATCCGAAGAAAATGTCTACTATAATGATAGTGATGATGATGGTGTTTTTTTTATACTTGGACAAGCCCCCGAAGAGGAAGTTTTAAATGAGTGGGGTATGCTACCGGAAGTAGCTCGCCTCATGGGTTTGCCAAGGCCAAGAAGAGAACATATGGTTGGTGGCGTTATTATCAAGAACAATGAGCATGGTACTCCGGGTTGCTTTTCAAGAAACCCCGATTAAACTCAAAACATTTAATTCGGTTTGGTGGTGTCCATAATAACCACCTTTGTAAATATTTGTATATTCTTTTCCTTTTTATTCTTTCTGGACAATAGATTTTAGATTTTTCCTTTTGGGAGATTGTTTTCTCTTTGGTACTTGCAGGAATCATGAAGATTTCTCTCGGAAATTTTTGGAGTTGCGCTCTAAACGATTATAAACGATTTGGATTTAGAAGATAAGTTATATTTTTGAAGAAGCTAAGGATGTTTGGACCAAGTCTTAGAAAAAAATTTCGTAGCAAGAAGCTTATTCGGAGTGGATGATCTCACCGGGCAACGTTTTGCCTGGTGGAATTGTGGCCCGAGGTCCGTCGGGTGAAACTTCACCCGATGGTGACTTGCTCGAACCTAAGGAATTGACGGAAAATCCGTCGGGCAAAACTTCACCCGGTGGAATCTCACCGGGCTAAATTTCGCCCTGCGGTGAAAATATTTTACGACTTGGAATTTGACGGAAATCCGACCGGGTGAAATTTCGCCCGGTGGTGAAGCGGCACGGAAATGACGAAATTCGACCCGAAGACCGTCGGGCGAAATTTCGCCCGATGGTGACCCACTGGGAGAAACCTCACCCCGCGGCAGCCTTACCCAACCAAACCCCCCTTCCCATCTTCATTATTCACTTTTCCTATCTCTCTCCTCAACCAAAACCCAAACAAACCCCAAATTCTCCACCTTAAACCACCACTAATCCCTTCATTCCTCCATTAAATTTCAATCAAATTATATATTCCTCATCCTCATCACATTCCTAACACTTCCTTGGAGTTTGTTTTGAGAAATCGTCAAAGTTCCGACAAACCCCAAATCGAGACCATCAACACATAATCATCAAATTTCAAGCATCAAGGATGAGGAGGGTAAAGCAAATGGCAAGGAAACGGATCTCTTCAATGCTTAATCATAGTTCGGGGTCAACATCATCCTCAAGGTCCGAGGAGCAACCGGCCGAGGCTCGGGATGAATCTGTCCCGATGCCTGTTCAAACGCAAGGATCCGTTCCGAGCGAACAACCTGTTCCGCTCGAGGTATGTTACCCGAAAATCCGTCGTAATTTCCGTGAACCTTTATCTGGTCTCTATTTCGCTAAAAAAGCTCATGTTGATAAATGTAAAAAATTTTGGGTCTGTCGTCTCGAGCCAACTCGTTGGGCGGCTCGAGATGTACTTGAGCGTATGGGCATAGAACCGCAGGTACGAGCAATGTGCCGAAGTCTTGATCTCATCAATTTTTATGCCTCTAAGGAGGAAACTTTTCAGAAATTGACGTGCGAGTTTTTCGCAACTTTCGAGCTAAGTGGTGATGATAATACCACTGTCTCTTTTCAGTTGCGAGAAACTTCGTACGTCCTCAACTTGAGAGACTTCGGTGCACTGCTTGGGTTACCTTCTTCAGTCCTTGGAAAGCCTAGGGCGGGCCAGACTCGGGACGATAAATTCGGCCGAGATCAATTCTGGTTTAAAATAGCCCGCCAGAAGACTTTCAAGGGAGGAAAAATGCGTTCTTTCTCCATCTGAAACCCCATCCTCCAGTATGTGGCGCGCATTATAGCTAACTCGTTCTTGTCGAGCTATGATACGCATCACAACTATAGTGCTTTAGCTGTTCAACTGTTAGAGGATGCAGTTTCGGAGAGAGGCCCGTCGATCGATATGTCTGAGGCCTTAGCTACTCATTTCGCTCAGATTGCGAAGGGCGGCCGCAAGAAAATATCTTGTGGCGGTGTTGTAACGATGTTAGCTAAAGCCTTAAAAGTCGATTTTAGCGATTTGGCACCAGTTGATGGAGCGGGAATTTTTATAGATGAAGTTTATTGTCCTTTTCTTGTGTGGCCCCAGAAAGGGGATTGTAACAGTTTGTTTCTGTATAAGATTACCGAGCTGCACGCCATTGCCATGCCTAGCCCCAATTGGGTTAGGCTAGATATTGAAGAGAACTTCGGCATGCCGAAGAGGTCCGAGGAGTACGTTCGGGGTGGTACCCGAGGTAAGTTTAATCAGATTGAATACCCCGAGGGACCCTTAGACTTTGGCGACCTCTCAGGATGAGGGTTATAGGACTTTACCGTCATCATCACATGGACCCTCTTCCTCCCACCAACCTGAACCCCAGACCTCACAATTTTTCACCCCAGATTTCTCAGACTTTGAACCACACCGACACTCCACGTTCACCCAGTCTACCCCAGGTTTTCAGGAGGACATTAACATGAGTCCTCCACGACACTCCTCGTTCTTTGGATCAGAGGACTTTTACAACCAATGGGGGGGGAAGTTTATAACCGTACACGTCAGACTTGGGAGAACTCGACTACCTCACTTAACCTGGCCCAGGATGCCTACAATGTGGCCCGGGATGCGCGCGATACTACGCATCATTTATACTCGTACTCTAGGGAAGGTTTTGAGTACGCCCGGACCAGTTTTGAGATGGCTAGGGAGGCTGCTAGGGATGCCCAAGCAGCGAGGTTGGCGGCGGAGGAAAACCAAAGGATGTTGCAATAGCAACAGCACTACTTTGATAGATTTTTCGGTATGCCTCCGCCCGGGTCTTACTACCCACCACCACCTCGTCCCCCAGGTCCTATGTGAGTGGTCGAGTGTTCTTAGTGTCAGTGTGGGGGTGTTAGTTGTCGGTTGTCAGTCGTCGGTCGTATATTCTCTTGTCTCAGTAAATACTGTTAGTCCTTGCAGCGCCAATTTTTGGCATTTGATAAATTATGTTGTTGGTTGATTTATAATGAGTTATTTTGTTGATTTGAGGAATTGTAAGCCCCTCCGTGACCCTACTTGGGTCGTTACACACGTGAGGTTTTATTGCAGGTGCCTTAGAGAAGAAGGACCTGATTATTGCTCCCGGTCTTCGGTGACTTAATCGCACCAAGACCATTTGAAAAATCCAAAATCTTCTTTTTCTTTTAATTTTCCCGATTTGTGCAGAATCCGGGCGAGGTGACATGATTACACCTATGTCCTTTTTCTTCCCTTATCGATTTTTCTTATTTTTCCTCTTTCTTTTTCATTTTTCATTTCTTTTCTTTTTATTCCCTTAATTTTCAAAAAATCCAAAAACATTTGAAAAATCATCAAAAATCCAAAAACATTTGAAAAACCATCAAAAAACACAAAAACATTCGAAAAATCATGAAAAATCCAAAAGCATTTGAAAAATCTTCAAAAATACAAACACATTTGAAAAACCACAAAAATTCAAAAAGATTTTCCGTTCTTTTCTCTTTTTCTTTCTCGATTCTTCTCCTATTCGTGCAGTGAGGACAATGCACAGTTTTAGTGTGGGGGAGGGATCTACTATCCTTTTCTTTATTTTCTTTTCCATTTTTTCCTTTAAAAACCAAAAATCCAAAAAAAAATTCATTTTTTTTCTCTTTTTAGTTTTCTTTTCTTTTATTTTCGTTTTTGTGTCACTTGTATTGTCTTGCATTCTCCTTTTTGTAGGTACACCACCAACCATTTAGCATGGATACGTAAGGTAGCGGAAATGGAATGAAGACCGCGCGGTAATACTTTCTACCTTCGTTTATCCCTTTCTCTTATGCATGGAGTTTGGGCATATATGCTATTTGGAGGTTCACTTGGTGAACATTTTGGAATTGGTGGTTGTGGATTGTGTTGACTTAATGGAGTATGGAGTGCTTGGCTATACTTGTGTATTTGTGTTGTTTTCGTATTTTTGTCCCTTTTTGTGTTCTTTTTACTTTATGTATAGCTTGTCTAGGTAAAGTTTTCGAAAACCCGATTTTGAGATTAGGCCGAGTGTTTATTACTCACTTGTTAGTGACCCTTTTTGATTTTTGGACATAATTCTAGTAGAATGACCTTGAACCAATTTTTGCATTGAATTTTTACCATGAGTCCATCTTTTCTACTAGGAGTCTACATCGGGATTTGCATTTGACCACCTTGACCACCCATGGAGTGATAAGGCCTTGGTTACCGTTCCCCGTTCTCTTAGGTGACCTTACTTGAGAAGCCATTTTTAGTCCAAAATTTTCATCCTTTTATGGGTTCGAAGGGGGTGCACACCCGACTAGCCTATTTCTCTACCATACATCCATCTCCACAAATAAGCTTGCAAAAATATGCTTTACCTTGATCTCGAATGAAACATCCAGCCAAAAATGGGCTTTTCAAACAAAGAAAAAGGGAAAAATGAATAAGAAAAGGCATTGAAAAATCAATGAAAAAAAAAAGCCCTCGATCGAAATAATGGGGAAAGAAAGAAAAACCGAAAAGAAAATCAAAATCTCAAAAAAAAAAAATCGTTCCCAAACCCAAATAATCCCTTGGTTGATTTATTGCCGTGAAATGCCTACTAGAGAACCGAGTCCCGAGGAAGGAAAATAGCGGTAATTTGGCAATCCTTACCATTTTGCAAACACTTGTCCATCTTTTGGTCTAATTGGCTTTCTCGAGTTTGGAACGACCCTCTAGGCTTAGCTTAGGAGACGGCATAACACTTACCTACAGTGTTTACTAACTCCATGGTTCTCACCTATCCACTCCATTTATCGTCCCGTTGTAGGCATCTTTAGTGGAATTAGAAGGACCTTGGTAAATTTTCAATGCTTCTATTGTTTGATTGTCATCCTATTAGGATTTTGTCCATGTCGATTTGTGTTACTAGCTTGGTAGTGTTCTCGCTTGTCTTAAGCTCGAATCGGTGCTTTCTCCGCCGTTTCGATGAGGGATTCGGTGATTTATTTTCTCCTTGGTCGCGACTATCTTTATGTGTGTCTTCTTTGTTTTGTGTTTGTGTGTGTGTTAGTCGCAACCCCAATTTTGAGCAAGCCCCAATTTGCCTATTTCTCTACCATACATCCATCTCCACAAATAAGCTTGCAAAAATATGCTTTACCTTGATCTCGAATGAAACATCCAGCCAAAAATGGGCTTTTCAAACAAAGAAAAAGGGAAAAATGAAGAAGAAAGGGCATTGAAAAATCAATGAAAAAAAAAAAAACTCGATCGAAATAATGGGGAAAGAAAGAAAAACCGAAAAGAAAATCAAAATCTCAAAAAAAAAAAATCGTTCCCAAACCCAAATAATCCCTTGGTTGACTTATTGCCGTAAAATGCCTACTAGAGAACCGAGTCCCGAGGAAGGAAAATAGCGGTAATTTGGCAATCCTTACCATTTTGCAAACACTTGTCCATCTTTTGGTCTAATTGGCTTTCTCGAGTTTGGAACGACCCTCTAGGCTTAGCTTAGGAGACGGCATAACACTTACCTACAGTGTTTACTAACTCCATGGTTCTCACCTATCCACTCCATTTATCGTCCCGTTGTAGGCATCTTTAGTGGAATTAGAAGGACCTTGGTAAATTTTCAATGCTTCTATTGTTTGATTGTCATCCTATTAGGATTTTGTCCATGTCGATTTGTGTTACTAGCTTGGTAGTGTTCTCGCTTGTCTTAAGCTCGAATTGGTGCTTTCTCCGCCGTTTCGATGAGGGATTCGGTGATTTATTTTCTCCTTGGTCGCGACTATCTTTATGTGTGTCTTCTTTGTTTTGTGTTTGTGTGTGTGTTAGTCGCAACCCCAATTTTGAGCAAGCCCCAACTTGCCTTGCATGGAGGTACCTTACCTCATAGGTATCTCGATGTAAGTTGAAGGGACGGAGCGGGCCCGATAATTGCCTCGTATCGGCTTAGCATAGTCTAGCTTAGTAATAGTAGCTAGTTTCTTTTTGGCTCATTGCTCGAGGACGAGCAACGGTTTAGTGTGGGAGAATTGTTGTGTGCCAAATTTGGACCGTTTTTCCTCCCATTTAGACCCGTTTTCCCTCTGTTTTGTGAGACTTGAGTGCGATTATCGCCGTATTTTGCGTAATTCTCACATTAGTGTCTCTTTTTTGCATTTTACGTGTTTTTGGTAGTTTTCTGTCTATTTTGATAGGATTTTCGACCGAAAACGTGTTTGAGCTTCTACGAGCAAGAGAGAGATACGGTCCAAGAGCAAAGCACACAACTGAAAGTTCAAGTAATCCAACTGATCGACGAAGAAAAAGACCGGAAAAGAGTCAACGGACCACCGGGTGAAGTTTCGCCCAATGAGTCATCACCGGGCGAAGTTTCGCCCGACGACATTTCTTTTCATCCCCGAAGATTTTCACGGCGACACGACCTGGTGAATTTCGCCCACCGGGTGAAATTTCGCCAGATGGAGAGACCGAGCCGAAAACGCGAAAAACAAAGAAAATCTCACCATGTGAAATTTCACCCGGTGGGATTATTATGTCAAGCCGCGGGGCGAAATTTCACCCCATGAAGATGCAAAGGGTGAAGGTCTAGCTAAATGAAGAGAAATCGGATTTGGGCCTTGAAGTTTGTGCAACCCATTAAGCAACTCTATATATACCTCCTAGGGTTTTGTGCCTCCTTGAGCCTTAAGTGTGCCTCTTAGGAGTAGGGTAGAAAGCTCTCTAATAATAATAGTAGTTTGTAGAAAAACTCTCTTAGAAAATTCTCCAAACAATTAGTAGATCTATTTAGTATTAGTATAATTACTCCATAATTAGTAGTAAAGCTTTCATATTTATTGAAGAATTGGTTTTATTGTTGAAGATTCAAGGGTTTACAAGGGTTTATGTGACAAAACCCTTGTTTTATTTCTTGAAGATTCATATTATTTTATTGAAGATTGAAGATTTATGCATGGATTAATGACAAATTCTTGTGTATTTCTCTCAAGATTCAATATTTATTACTCATTATCTTCATCTTCCATCTTAGATCTCTTCATTGTTGGTAAAATTCTTTCCTCTCCCTTTCCTCCATTAGTATATTTGTTAGTGTAGTTTTTATGCATGCTTCAATTATTCTCTTCTTAATGAATGCTTTGTTGTTAACTACCATGATTAGTGAGTAGATCTCTTTGTTAGGGGGTTAGGGGAGGAGGGATAATAGATAAAGATTTCATCTTTTGTGAGATTATTGCATTTGAGGGTGATATTGTCTTGATGGGATTGTTGTGTTATGTTTGACTTAGCTTGATCACCTAGGTTGACTTAACTGACCCGGACCAATATGGGGAAACTCGGGGTTTGGGTAATTTCGTCTAGAGACCTTAGTTTATTTGTCGCGAAAGCGGCCTTAGACTTGGTTGGTAGGGAAACCGAAAGGTGGAACCTCCCTTATACATCTTGTGATAATTCTTGCGTTACTAGACTCTTGTCTTTATTTTCGACTCCCCGACTCTCCCTAACGCCTTTCCCACCAATAGTTTCTCACCTTAGTTTCATAGCTCGTTTAGTTAGTCTAGTTCGACTCGACCAAAACCCCATTCTCGACCCAATCACTCCTAGACTTTGACTTGACCGACTACCCCTCGACCGTCCCTGTGGATCGATCCCGACTTACCGCTACTACATAGTAGTAGTAGTATTCCGGGGTTTATAAATATTGTTTGATCGCGTTGGATAGACGACAATCCCACGCGCATCAGGACGCCGGTGTAGGATGGACATAGGGTACCCCTTAGGGTTACCAGGGTCGACTGCTCAGGTGGAGGATAGCTCCCAAGTGAGACTAAGGGCTCAGATGGTGTGACATCTAAGTGACTCAAAAGTGGGGTACGTGGGAAAATACGTGTAAGACATGACCCTTAGAGAAATCGTCATTGATCGCTCTACTGAAGGGTAGAGCCCGAGTGGGATTGAAGATTTTGCAAAGACTCGAGTGGTGGACGAGTGACCCTTAGATGTAAGGATCACGAACCTTTTGTTATAGGGCTATGCCTGGTTAAAGGTTAACTCGGCCTCGAGGAAAGGCAGACGGGGTAAGGGAAGAAACTTGCGATGTGTGATCGGCGGAGTTCCGACGCTAGAGACCCTTGACTCGACTTGAATAAGAACGACCCTGTGATTCAGGTA
Source organism: Agrostemma githago (assembly GCA_958450325.1). Lineage (NCBI taxonomy): Eukaryota > Viridiplantae > Streptophyta > Magnoliopsida > Caryophyllales > Caryophyllaceae > Agrostemma > Agrostemma githago. The sequence continues at coordinate 11,613,073 of OY288250.1, read as the reverse complement.
GACCCTTAAGTTAAAGGATTTTTGAATTGGGATGACTCGACTAACGGATTGAAGGTGGGCGAAATTCCCTTAGGAAAGGTCGTGGGGACCGTCCTGCTGGAGGGAAAGATTGCGTGGGACTTTCTAGTTATGACTCGAGTGTATAAACGAACCTTCCATTTACGAGTGTATGACTCGTGTTGGTTGGTTATGCCTTTAGAATAAGACGGCCTAGGATGGGGAAGAAACCCGTGATGTAGGATTGACGGAGTTTCGACGCTATAGACCTTCGACGACTTATGAAAAGACCCGACACACGAATTACGGTAGGTCCAAGGACATACAAGAAGGGTTTTGAAAAATGATTGAATTTTGAAAACTGAGAAGATGGTCCTGAAATTGGCAGTGGGCCAATAGGACCGAGTTTTTGAAAAATTGAATATTTGGAATTTTGAAAATTTGAATATTGAAAAAAAAAAGAATTTCCAATAATTTGAAAAATCGAAAACGGGATCCCGAAGATTTGAAAATCGAAAATGGCATCTCGAAGATTTGAAAATCAAAATGGAATCTCGAAGATTTTAAAATTGAAATGGAATTTTTGAAAATTTGAAAATCGAATGAGGATCGGAAATTCGAATATTGAAATGAATAGCATGCCGGCTAGAAAATAGGCTTGTTTTGAGTCAAATCGTAAGTCTAAATTTAGGCAGCTTTCCGAGTTTTTGAAAATTGAATATTTTTGAAAAGATGCATTTGTTGAAATGACAGTTTTTGAAAATGACACGGAAACCAATTAGCACATAGTCACGCAAGCATTGTAACGACAGCATGTAAGCTTTACACTAAGTCTCAGTCGGTCAAAATCGGGTCTATACCAACAATGATGGCTCTCTCGTAAATCAGGACGGACTTCCTAAGCCGAGTTGGTCTTAGAACATGCCGCGAAACCCATACGAGTTCGGTCATAGATGTCTTTAGCGCACCCATTTAGGAATGCACCGTGGTATAGTGGGACGTCGGTCACGAGTAACCGGCCCGGGTAAAAATGGGTTATGCATGAACCATCGAACTAAAACGCGTACATTATTAATTGAACGATTTCTTTTCGAGTCTCACCCTGAGAATCCCGATGACAAGTGGTACATCAGTTTTACATGACATAGGTCCACCCCGACGCGGCCACGCGTGGGTTTGAGGAGGCGAATGAATCTCGTGTGAGATTGATCTCGGGTTGAAATTTAAATAGAAGTTAGAAGTCGCCACCGAATTTTGTGGGAATTCGGACCCGTTCGAACCCACTCTACATTTAGGCGTTTCGTGCACAAAGCACGGCCTGCTTTCAATGCTAGAGTTTAGGGGTTCATCCCTTTGCATTACGATACCGACGCCGAGTTATCGGGAATCGTGTATTGAATAACTCTCGTGTGCCAACGGTTTCGGACTACCGGAAACCATGGTTCTGAGTAAGGGGTGAGGGTACGTGTTGGGAAGCCCACAAAGGACACCCAACCTCGCCCGCTCTTAGAGGCCTCTACTCAAATATCGTCCGTTTTTCGTGTACGCGCGTTAGTTTGACGGTTGAATGTTATGCAAACAGCGTTTTTGACTAAACATGCGAGTTATGTTAAACTATGTCGTTTAATGCATCTAAACTAATGTCAAAGTTATTTTAGCATGCGACGTTCGTTTTAGTACAATAAAACAAACAATGAAAATATAGGCGCGAAAGTAGATTACAAATACACGGGCGGAATTACAATACGACAAACGCGAAAAAATCAAAATAATTGAAAAAAACGATGATGACAATAAAGGATTATAATGTATGATGCGATGCATGGTTTTGAAAATCTGGGCACGTGATAGTCTTTACACGTGACGACCGAGGTCGTAAAAATATTTGATGATGCTTACACGGTATATGAAAATCGTATGTTTTGCGTAAAAGAGGCCACTCGATCGAGTCATAGACCAGACTCGATCGAGTGGTCCTGCTACGGACCTCCTGCTCGGTTTTTGGGATGCCACTCGATCGAGTGGGCTATGGCACTCGATTGAGTGCCCCTGTACGGACTGTTGTCCACTTCGAAAAAAATGTCGGTTTTGAATTTGCTTTAGTTTTAAATCGATAATTTATTAAGCCGCGTAAAAATATGGTATTTATACTCGACTTAATTTTCGATACTCGCGATATGTATGTTATTATTACGAGATCGATTATCGGGAATTTTTGAATAAAGTCGTTTTGAAATTTTTTTAAATTGAATTAAGATGGAATAATTCCCTCCGCGTTACGACATCGTCAATAACCCTTACGGATTATATGATGTTCGATTTAGCATCAACAGGTTCCATTCTAACTCAAAAAAGGGAATCAAATATGTTTAACGACGAATATTCGCGATCCCATCATGCCCTTGAGTGTTTAGGGCGGGGCTCCTCGAGAGGGCTCCACCACTGTTACAACTCATAAAGGGATTACAAGGGTCTTATGCAAAATTCAACATTAAACGTATTCGATTCGAGATCGTTTTGTAAATTGATGTATGCGCGATGTTTTAATGTTAATTAGATAATAACGATAATAACGATACTAGAAACGAAAGAATAAAATAAAATAAAAACGACGAGAAACAAAAAAAGACGGAAAAGACGGAGAGAAGAGAAGAGAGGAAAGGAGAAGTCGGGACTGAGATTTACACCCTCAACCTACATGCTTTTGTCTCGGAGATCGACTCGTATAGTAGAGGCTTAGGCACGGGAGCGTCGAGATGTATATAGGAGAGTTATGGTATGTATAATTGGGAAGGGATTTGACGACTTTTGCTCTCGGGTCTTTAACGAGTTTTGATCTCGGGTCTTTGACGAGTTTTGATCTCGGGTCTTTGACGAGTTTTGATCTCGGGTTTCTGTATGAAAGGATGTCGAGATGATGGTGATTTAAGAGTTTGACTATGGAGGTTTTCGACGTAGAAGAAGGTTTGAAGAAGGTTGTGATGGGTGAAAGGTTGTATGGAAAAAGTTGTATATCAGAAGTTGTTAATTGTGTTGAGGGGGTGGGGTATTTATAAGAAAATATCCCGGTTTAGGATAGAAAAGGGCCACTCGATCGAGTGGTGTAGGTGCACTCGATCGAGTGCCCGGTATGACGCCGGTTCGGCCGGTTTTGCGAGCCTACTCGACCGAGTAGACTGATCCACTCGATCGAGTGGGTCTGGACGGAGGATAGGGTTTTAGAGATAAAGTTTTATCTCTAATTGAAGAGGTTTAGCAGCTTGAGTTCTCTTCGTAGCTGATATTTTTGTGTCGGTTTTGCCTTTGACCGGGTTTTGACCCGGTTGCCAAAAGACGGTTTTATCTCTGGTGTCAATTTTGACCCAAATTAGTCTTATTTGATTGGAAACGACCCGTTGGGCCTGGATTTGAGGTTGGTTTTGTGAGATTTGTACTCCGTAAAAAGCCCAAACCAAATACTATCGATTTTGAGCCCATACTCGAGCGCGTAAAAGCACGTTCGCATTCGATCATCATCGGGTGTTTGGTGGAAACTGCTATAGACACCTAGCAACCAAATGTGGGTGTCTACACAACCATTCAATTCAATATACACAAAAACTCTTCTCAACATTTCTCTTTAATGTCTTCTACTTCCTGCAACTAACTAAGGACGTATATTAATCAATATGGTATCAGAGCCTTAGGAATCAGGAGACAGCTATCCAACTGGTGTATTACATTAAATACAACTCTTATTGATCGATCAAGAGCATTGAATTCGTGGCTATTTATACACGACCTCCTGCATTTCGCAACTCACAAACATCTATCTTCACCTCACTGCCAACCAAATGTCCGGTGAAATAGAAAACCCCTTCTCAAAAGATACAACAAACACCATGCAAGCAACTGATCAACTTTACTTTCATCCGGCTGAAAGTGCACACCCTCTAGAGGTGGATACCAAACTTTCAGGCATTGAAAACTATTTCGAATGGAAAAAGCAAATGGAAATTGTCATTTGTTCCAAGAGGAAGGTGGGATTTCTTACTGGAGTAACAAAGAGACCCACCACAGATCCACTTAGGCAGGAGGCCTGGGACACCTGCAACAGCCTGCTAATCTTCTGGATTCTGCATAATATAGAGAAGCCTATCAAGAAATCTGTTCTCTACACTAAGACAGCCAAAGAGATCTGGGACTACTTCCAAAAACAGTTCTCTATGAGTAACGGAGCAAGGAAATTCAGGCTAAAGGAAGAATTGGAAGAGCTAGAGCAAGGAGACAAGACCATATGTGATTATTTCACAACTCAGGATACTATGGCAGAGCATTGAAATAATGTCCGACTGGCCTCCAATCACCCAGGTTACTGAGGAGACTAATGCTTGAGTGGATGCACACTTCAAAGAACAAGAGGAAAGAAAGCTCTTTCAGTTTTTAAATGGACTGAATCCCTCCTATCCAACAATGAGAACCAACATCCTCATGATGACTCCCTGACCTACCGTGGAGGAGGCAGCTGCTCTATTCCAACAAGAAGAAGCCCAGAGAAGAAACTACAAGAGCACTGTCAAGGTGGAACCTGAAAGTGCTAATAATGTTGCATTCTTTGCAGGCCAGAAAGATGTAGATAACTCTTCCTACTGCCATGTCTGTACTAGGAAAGGACACACAAAGGATAAGTGTTGGAGGGTGATTGGGTATTCTGTGGATCAACCTGTATCCAAGAAGTTCCCTGAAAAATCTCAGACCAACAAGTCAAGAGGAGGTCAGCAAACATCTGGTGGAAGAGGATACAAACCTGGAGCAAACAGAGGGAGAGGCAGTTTAGGCTATAACAGACTCAACATATCTGGAGCAAGGGGGGCAGCTAATGCAGCAATAGGAGAATAACAAGGTGACTCTAGTGGAGCCATCACACTAACCACTCCACAATTTGCTCAACTTATGAGCAACTAAAGGGGCAAGGAAGTCAACTACTCTGAATTAGAAGATGAACTAGAAGCCAACTTTGCAGGTATGACATACTTAAACTGTAACTATTCATCAAAAGCGCCCCACGAATGGATTGTGGACTCAGGAGCATCTAACCACATGGTTTTTGAGGCGTCTATCTTGGAGAACCTTAGAGAACTGAAAAATAAACCTAAAATAAATATACCTACTGGTGAAACTACTATAGTTTCACATACTGGAACCTACACCTTCCAAAATGGATTAATACTGAGGAATGTCTTGTGTGTGCCCTCATTTAGGCACAACCTTTTGTTTGTTCAAAAGCTGGCAAGGGACTCAAATTGTCATATAATATTTTCTGATAAACTGTGTGTTATACAGGACTCTCAAACCAAGACTACTAAGGGGGTTGGAAGAGAAAACAAGGGTGTTTATTACTTATTAAATAATGTCAGTGAACAAAATCCTGTACTAAGTAGTAAGGAACTGATCTCTAGTAAATCGAATGCTTGTAATGCCACTATGACCTCTAGTATAACTGATCAAGGGAAGCAATATAGCCCTATAACATTAAATGCTGATAGTGTTCCTGCGAGTATGTGTAATGAATTGCCCATTTTCAATGAAAAGGACTCTGATGTCTGGCATTTTAGGCTAGGGCATGCCTCTGACTCTAAGTTGAAACACATTTCTGGACTATCCAAACACTTCCAAATGAACACAAGAGGAGTGTGTATGGTATGTCCAATGGCAAAGCAAACGAAATTACCTTTCCCACTCAGAACACAACAAGCAAAAGCTAGCTTTGATCTTATTCATGTGGATGTTTGGGGTCCTTACAGGAAAGAAACAAGAAATAGGCACAGATTCTTCTTAACTATAGTGGATGACCACAGTAGAGCTACATGGGTTTATCTCATGAAACACAAGTCAGAGGTAGCTGGGTTACTTGCTCAGTTTTATAAATTTGTCAGGACTCAGTTCAATTCCACCATCAAAGTTCTCAGATCTGATAATGCAATTGAAATTATTGAGGGAGACAGCAAGAAGTTCCTTGATAAGTGTAGTTTGTAGTGCTTATTTGTTGTGTTTGGTCTCGGTTTCTCTTGTGAAATCGCTCTTTGGAGCAATATATGGGCTTCTTATGCTTCTTCTAGTTTGTTTTAGGTTCCTAAGATCAATCATGGAGATTTGGAACGATTCCGACTCGTTTCCTACGCATTTGGAGCCAACTAGGAGAAGCGACGATCACTCGATGGCTTAGATTCGATCCCGAGACCTTGGGACTCATTCCCGAACCCCTTAGACTCGATCCCGAGCACCGAGAATCGATGAGAAGCCCATGAGAAGCAAGGAGGGACCTTTATGATCATATTGGAGGCCTACAAGAGCCTTCCCGGCCGAGACCAAGTGCTTTCTCGGTCGGGAAGGAGTGCAAGATAGGAACGGCTACTGATGGGCCGTCTCGGTCGAGACCAACCTCATCTCGGTCGGGACCATCTCGTCTCGGTCGAGACGCCCTCCTTCTCGGCCGGGATGAGGCACCTGCAGCCCGTGTTCCTTCTTTCCTTCTCCTTATTCATTGTAACCCTATATATACCCCCTCTTGTAATCTTATGAAATGTTCTTCATTACCCACTAAACCCTAGACTACTTTAGCCTAGATTAGCTTAGATTAGTGTAGATTAGTCTTTAATTAGTCCTTAATCTTGGTTTAATTCTTTTATTATTGGAATTCTTGAAGATCTCTACCAATCTTGACAACATTGGTGGATGTTTGAGTTTTCTTCTATGCAAGTGTTCATCTTTTCTTCTCTTGTCTAGTTTGGTATAATCTTCCTCTTCTCCTTTCCTTTATCTTTGTTTTATCATTCAAGTTTTAATCTTTGTTCATTGTTTTGTTCATAGTTCATTGTTTTTACTAGTTTCATTATGAATGTTGTAATGTTTGTGTTGATTTCTCTTGTTTATGTTAATGTTTGTTTAGATATGATTGAGTAGGCTTTTTGTGGGGTTAGTAGGGGGATTAATTGTTGATTATGGATGGTTAGGGTTTGATTGTGGGTAAAGGTGGATTCTTTGTTACTAGTCACATATTATGCACACCATGTGTTTGTTGAAATGCTTGTTAGAGTAGTAGTTGCAAATACTCCTCTTGCTTGTCTTCCTCTTCTCATTGTGTGATTGATTTGTGGTTGAATCCTTGTGTATTGGGTAACATCTTGCATAAGTATTCGGGTTTTGTCTTTGGCACGAGAGTGCGGACATTGGCTTTGACGCGAGAGCGCGGACCAACCTTAGTAACTAGGTGAACCTTGCACCATCGATCTCCCAACTATCCTACTACACTTATGAACCCGACCTAACCCTATTCTTTCCTTATTATATTTCTTCATCATTCTTGTCATTGTTTCCTTTAGTCTTAGTTTATTCTTAGTTGTAGCTTTATCCCCCTTCTTATCTTTCTAGTTTAGCTTAGCCTAGTGGACCTAGTCTTGTATTTGGTTGACATTAGTCGAAACCCTCTTTACCGTCCCCGTGGACTCGACCCGACTTACCCTATCTACGTGTTAGGAATAGTTGGTTTTTATTTGTTGGCTGGGATCCACGGCAAATCCCTCCCATCATTCCTCCAATCCAAGAGAATATGGCATCAAACAAGTTGTGTGGATAGACCACAACAAAACGGAGTTGTGGAAAGGAAACATAGACACTTATTGGAAATTAGCAGAGCAATCAGATTCAGTTCAGGATTACCACTGATGTTTTGGGGTGATTCTGTTCAGACGGCTGCTTACATAATCAACAGATTACCAACTCCGTTGGTGGGAAATAAAACACCATATGAAATACTATTTCACAAGCCACCTGAATATGAGAGAATGAAAGTGTTTGGATGCTTGGGTATGGCCTATAACCCAAGTAGAGATAAGAATAAATTTCAACCAAGAGGTATCCCATGTATATTTCTAGGATATCCACAATCCACAAAGGGATTTAAGATGTATGATATAGTGAGGAAACAAGTGTTCGTTTCTAGGGATGTGCAGTTCTTTAAACAAATTTTTCCTTGCAAGATCAAGAATTTTGAAAGACATCTTTCTACCTTGCATACTGGTGACTATCAAGATATCCCTCTTCCTGTCCTAAGAGACTCTACTGTATTTATTGATCCTGAAGTCTCCCCAGAAGTTACTACTACTACTCAGACAGAAGATAACAACTTCCTAGATGAAACTACAGCTACTGACTCTCATCAGTCAGACTACACAACTACTGCCTTGCAACAAGACAGACCAAGACGTGAAAGGAGGCCACTTGACTAGGCAAGGAATTTAATAGTTAATAATCCGGTTGTGGCCCCCTAGTGTAGCAAATGTAGTGCAATTACACCTGGAAAAACCAACCTTATTTGCCGAACATGCCCAGCTCCCCACTGATCACATGGACCCAAGTACTTTTCAAGAAGCAGTACAAGACGTTAAATGGGTTAAGGCCATGGAAATGGAGCTCAAGGCCCTACATGACAACAATACATGGAGTCTTACTGAATTACCAAAAGGAAGGAAAGCAATAGGGTGCAAATGGATTTTTAAGACCAAATTTGATCTAGATGGTACCATTGAGAGACATAAAGCTCGGCTTGTTGTTCAAGGATTTAGGCAACAATATGGAATTGATTATGATGAGACGTTTGCCCCAGTGGCAAAAATGACAACTATACGGGCATTACTCTCTGTCATTTCCATCAACAACTAGACAACTTGTCAGATGGATGTGGCAAACGCATTCCTCCATGGAGATCTTGACGAAGAAGTCTACATGAAGTTACCCCAAGGCTGTGATGGTACACTATCCCATAGTAGACAGGGGGAGTGTGCAGGTACAAAGGGACAAGTGTGTAAATTGCTCAAGTCTCTTTATAGTTTGAAACAAGCACCGCGTCAGTGGTTCTCAAAACTATCTCAAACTCTCCTTACTTATGGGTTCAAAAAGGCTAATGCGGACCACTCACTCTTTATAAGGCAACATAATGGCAACACCACAGTAATACTAATCTATGTGGATGACATGGTCATTGCAGGAGACAACCCCCATGAAAGACAAGACCTGAAGGAGCATCTCAACTCTTCATTCCATATGAAAGATCTTGGTGAACTCACCTACTTCTTGGGGCTGGAAGTTAACAGGAATAAGTCAGGTATTTTCGTCTCACAACACAAATACACCAATGATCTACTAAAATCTTTTGGAATGGACAATGCCAAAGCAACCCAGTTACCCCTTAATCCGATCCTGAAACTGGAGCCTGGCAAAGGTACTCCCTTACCACAACCAAACCTCTACAGACAGTTGGTAGGCAAACTCATATACCTCACAATCTCTAGACCAGACATTGCCTTCTCTGTTCAACTGTTAAGTCAGTTCCTACAGCATCCCACGTCTGATCATATATATGCAAGCAGCCAGACGTGTACTAAGGTACTTAAAGTATGCTCCTGGACAAGGAATTCTATTTGCTAGTAACTCAGCAGTCAAGTTGACAGCTTACTGTGATCCATATTGGGCGTCTAGCCCCTTCACCAAACGCTCAACCACAGGTTATTACATACTTCTGGGCAACTCCCCAATCTCTTGGAAGTCTAAGAAATAGTCTGTGGTTTCGCGATCCTCTGCCGAGGTGGAGTATAGAGCTATGGCTATGACAACATGTGAAATAACTTGGCTATCTTTGTTACTTAAAGACTTGGGTCTCACTCATTTTGGACCTGCACACCTCAAGTGTGATAATCAAGCCGCATTAGCAATTGCAGCAAATCCGGTCTACCATGAACGAACAAAACACATTGAAGTGGATTGTCATTTTGTTCGAGAAAAGATTCAACAAGGCCTACTTACTACATCATATGTTAATACTAAGGATCAAGTCGCTGATGTCTTTACCAAATCGTGTTCAATATCTCAACAACGTCATCTCTTGTCCAAGATGGGAGTTACATCTTCACTCCACTCTCATCTTGAGGGGGAGTGTAAAGAGTATGCACAAAAAGGAAACTCAGCCCATTACTCAAGAACTAGGAGAAAAAGAGAAACCTAAGATGGGTAGATTGGACAACTCACTATTAGAGTCAATTCTAGACTAGACTACTTGTATTGTCCTATAGATCACTTCTTTGTATGCTGGGTAATACCAACAATGAAACTCTTTTCATATAGTTCACCTCACTTCAGTGTAATCAACCATTCAATTCAATATACAAAAAAACTCTTCTCAACATTTCTCTTTAATGTCTTCTACTTCCTGCAACTAACTAAGGACATATATTAATCAATAGGCTGCAACTCAAAATTGGCTAATTTGAGAAGTAACGAGGAGTGAAGTGAAAATTTGGGGAAGGATTTCCAGGGTTACATAACCAAGGAAGAGTTTCTTAATTATGGGGTTGAATAGAAGATACAGTGGCGGAATGCAGTTTTTGAACGTCTCACTCACCTGAAGGCCTAGACAGATCGCGCTTGTACATGAGATGTCATTTTGCATCAAGGCATCCCATTTGAACGAAGGCGTTTGATCATTAACCCATCTCATTTGATTAATTTTGATTTGACTTAGATTACTCGGAAGTCATGCTACGGAGTCTTTAAGAAGACACATACCCCTATTAACTCCTTACCATTCCCAAGATGCATTCTTAAATCGGGAATTTGTGGTCTTCTCTATTTGAAGAGCAGAACATCCATATTTGGCGGTTAAGACCCGGCTAATGAGAGTCTTCGGGTTTTTTTGTATCCAAGGATACATAACTAACTCTAATTAACACACTACATTGTATCTAGTACAAGCACTTATTTGTCTTCATTCTCTTCATCTTCTAATAATGTACGCCCTACGAGTAATCGCTCAACAACTTCAATAAGAAACTCAATACCACAATCCGAATTCATGTACAAGTGTACACCCTGTCGTGAGATATTCGAACTGAAATGATTATATGAAGGGGAGAATGAGAATAAATATGTGGTTCCAGTAAACATCAACAAAATTATTAATCAAAACACAGGCACTAAAGTGAGTGTTGATAATCTACTAGTTTAGCATACTCAAATTTGCCCAATATATGACACAACTTACCAAGTTAGCTTACATTATTTCAAACACATGTGGAACATTTCACTCTCCATATTTACAAAGATTGTAGTAGTAACTACACTTCATAAGGCGAAAGTTGAATATCTCTTCACCTGAAAGTCTCAGCCTGAATTAGACAGCATTGGCAAACAGGAGCACAATAATAAAACACTTTCAGAAACCATTGGAAGTTCCATTGGATATGGAGTTCGGCTGGTCAGCGTGATTCTCTAGAACCAACGATGAGTTTGATGATGGTGTTACATCACCTTGTTTGACTACTACCTGTGTAATGGACTCATTCCCACCACTTGCAAGTATCTGGTCGGTAGAAGAATCGGGCAGAGACACTGCTTCCTTGGGAGTCATGAAGCTTGGCTGATTGGTTGATGACAGAAGCCGCGCCCACATACGGTCTGTTATCACGACCTTATTCTGCTGCTCAGTGATGCGCTGCATTTATTAACAGCAATAACAAACATTGAATAAATATTTGTCAATACCTAGAAATGGTCTCACCCCTAATGACCCATTTGCAGGGTTTATATTCATAGTGCATTCCATCAAATATCATACAGATATAACAGCAACACACAAGAGTCGGGACTAATCAAGATAGCAACTTACGTAGAAAGGTATGTAGCACTGTCTGCCATTGACGGGTCCAACAGTAAACCCGGTGTAGCCTGCCATAGCCCCATGAACTGCACTTTGCGCAAGAATGGTGCAGTAAACATTATCTGATGCATTTGCAGGAACAGCTCGAATCATATATGTAGGGTCTGATGCATAAGACAACCAAAGAAAATCAATCAGTCGATATTCGTCAACAATTGGTGTAAACAATATGATAATATGAAAAGTCATTAACGCACCTATGTATTTGAGAGTTATATTCAGCTTATCTGTTTTTGCAAAGTGTTCCTGAGACAATAGGAAAGATAAGAATCAACTAAGTGTGAATTTGGAACTCAATGCCAGAAGAAAAGAGGGCAAAAATGATTATCGGGGTCCATACCTTGATCATGTGAGACATCCACAGACCAACATCTTTGAAAACCTTGTTTCCAGAAGCATCTCTTTCTTCTAACTTCTCACCAGCTCCTTCTGCTATGACGATAACCATGTGGCCATTCTCTCTAAGTCGTTTCTCGATGAACTCAAAGAGTCCACCTGGTCCATCCAGGTAGAAAGGTGACTCGGGAATCAAGCAACAGTCAACATCTCGGCTGGCCAGGGTTGCATACATCGCAATGAATCCTGACATGTATACCATATGTTCGTCAAGAAAACAGAAAACTATGATTCTCAGCGTAATTTTTGTTGCAGACAGATATCAAACCAACATCATGAATGCTAAGAGCGGATGCATATTGTCGCCTAAGGTCCGACGACACCATAAAGCTAATTTTTTTTATTCATGCATTTTGCCATGGAAATAATAAATTTTTGAGAACTCTAATTATAAGAAGCTTCAAATTTTAATCGACCACAAAAATAAAACTTTATTTATCTGACACCGACACATAACACCCCATAACAACTTCACAAAGGTATTTTACTTGAGCTAACTAATTTATTAGTTGAGATAAAGCATTCAGAGAAAGTCATACAGAAAACCAATTGACAATCGTTCCCTTTGCCACTCTACATTAGGTCAAGCATCTATAGTCATTCCTCAAAAAATGGTTTGAGTGTATGAGGTGTTTAATTAAAAGTCAGTGACTAACCGCTGTCACGACCCATCAACTTAACAAGACCGATTCCATTCTCAACACTTTCAGCTTCTACATGAGCTGCATTGATAGCACGTTGAGCCTCCTCTACTGCAGTATCAAATCCAAATGATCTGTCGATAACCTAATCAACAAAAGTAAAGCATCAGATATAGGAACTTGACTGGACACTGACATTACGGAGGAATTGAGGAAAATATGAAGAGCTATACCGGTATGTCGTTGTCGATAGTCTTTGGGATTCCAACGACTGAACACTTGAGTCCTCGCTTTCTAATTTCCTGATGAAATTGGACAGCATTAGCACACTCCCGAATTTGGCATATTCGCATAAGCATAATAATTTATTAATCTACGATACTAGACTTTACATTGTAACAAGTTTCCAATTCACCCAAAAATTACTCACCTCATATATAACTGATGCACCCTTTTGTGTACCATCACCTCCAATTATGTACACCTGAGACAGGATAAACATGAATTTAACACATTATTAAAAAAAATGCAGGTGCCAGCTTGGTCATAAGGACATTGAACTCATGACCTAGGTTCGATCCGCAAGTGCCCTTGTGGCCCATGGGACCCTTTACGCCAAGAAATTACAGAACAAATAGAAGGGCATTATCTTATTTACAATGTAGTCAGAAACAGTAACAGCAAAGGTAATTTTGAGTAACTAATACTATCATGTTACCTGATTGATTCCCCGGTCCTGAATGCTATCAACAATCTTTGAAAGCACATATCCACCTCTTGATGTGCCAAGGATAGTTCCACCTCTTTTATGGATGTGGTCCACTATTTTCGGTGTCAAAGTAACTGTATTTCGTGAATAGAAGCCTTTGTATCCTCCCTGAAAGCCAAACACAATCATCACTACATCAGCCTGATAGTTCATGATAACCAACAATAATTATCATATTTAATTAGTACTCGTAAATATGAATACATTCACATTTATTCAAATTTGAGACCACCTATACAAGACTCACTCGAACATAATAACAAACAATACGGCGAAAAAAAATACTAACATCATATAGAATTATAGACTCACATCAATCCCCAGGATTCTCTTAACACCATACATATAATCCAACCCACAAACTAATTCTCTGATCACGGTATTGAGCCCCGGGCAAAGACCTCCACATGTAACAATACAAGCCGTAACTTCATCCGGCTCAAAGTACACCTGAAAAATGATTTGGTTAACTTAGTCAATTATCATACACCACCTCATGAACCCTACAGAACTTGATAAAGCATAAGACAATAATTACCCTTTGACGGGGACCTTGTCGTCGAAAATGGTTTCCCCTTGGACCATTTTTATGTTGCACAGGCTGCATAGATCAGAGGCATCACACAATTTCCAAACTTAAGATCTATATATAATAACTCACAAAATCATCAACTATAAATTCATCTTGTATTTTGCACAAAGTCAAAGGCTTAGAAACACCAACCCTTTGCACAACAGTGTCATCATCATCCACAAAATATTGCCTGCATACAATAAATTACCACTGATTATAGATTCAATCAGTGATCAACACCAGCTACTAACATGTACAAAAAGTTGACAAAAAAGATTCCTAATAAAAAAGACGAATCTGAAAAGGAAAAACATATAGTATTATAATAAAATAAAATTATCAACAATAAATGATTAAAGCATTTCATGAATCAAGATTTTTCCATTTTCCGCACTTACTTGACAACCGAATAAGAAGGATTGTCTTGCAATGGATTAGTGTAAGTCTGCAAATCAAAGAAAAACACTCAAATTAATCAAAAATCGACAAATACCCAACTAAAGTTAATCTAAATTGCAGCAGTTAATTTAGATTTTATGCATAAAAATTGAAACCGAAATTCAATAACGACCAAAAAACAGAGGAAATACCAACTGGAGACAAATCACAAGTCATAATCATATGATCAGGTGATTTAAATAAAACCCAACTCAAACAAAAAAACAACATAAGTAAAAGTAAATAGGAGTTAATTAAATTAAATTACAGGGAGATTAGATAGGTAATCGTTGAAGTGGGGAACATCATCCAGGATGTAACCAGCATCTCCGGTTACGATCTTGGGCTCCATTGATTACTCCAAAATAAAAATGTTTGTATCTCCTACGATGACAAAATATATATATTTGAGGGGATTATTGGTGTGAAAACGATGGACTGATTATTTGATTCAATTTTATACGTGAGGAAGGAGGCATGAAATTATTAAATTAAATTTATTAAATATATACGGAGTACTGTATATATTTTGATGGTTTTATTGTGAGGGAAGAAAGCAAGCACAAAGTTTTTGATTTCTCTTTCGTTTTACCGAGGGCTCACTCGGTAATTCCAACCTCCACGGATTTTAAATTAATCACCGAATATATTTTTGGCATTGGTGTTGACTACTGAGTAGACTTGTCAAACTGAACGGGCGAGGCGGGTCTCGGGTCGGATTAGAATACGAGTTGGGTCGTCTACAGGTCGGGTCAAATATGGGTTGGGTCATACGGATTCCGGGTAGGGTTGCGGTCAAAATATGAATCACAAATAATTTCGAACGCCTAATTTGATATCGCCTTTTAAGCAACAACACAAAATTATTTCTTATATTACTATTTTTAATTATTTTAATATTTCTTCTAAATTTTTTTATATTATTATTTTTATTTATTTTAATACGAATTAGTATTATCATTAAACTCTTTACTTATAATGTTTACATTTTTAAAAACATCAAAATCAATTTTTAAAATTATTCTATTATTAAATGATAAAAAAAAATTGTATTAAATTGATTATCTATTTACATTTATAATTTAAAATATTAAAGTATTAATTTTTTTAATTATATATCCAAATATAATATATATAAATATTAATATTTTATTAATTTTAATAAATTCTCGATGACCCAATGGGTCGAAACGGGCGGGTCGGATTTCGACCCTAAATTAACGGGTCATTTCAGGCTCGGGTCAAACGAATCACGGGTCCAAAAAAACGGATTTATGACCCTAAAAAACGGGTTGGGCGGGTCGGGATTTCAGGTCGGGTCGAATTTTGACAGGTCTGGTCATTATTATGAGTTTATATTAGTATGAGAATATTGTGATGTCGATAATTAAATTTAGTGAAAAAAATATTATTGATAGTTTCCTGTAATTCAATTATCAACATGTGAGGTGATGTAAACGATAAAGTTTAAAAGATGGGACATTGGCAGCCATTTGATTTTAAAATCATTTTTCACGTAAACAGATAATAAACACACGAGTCGTGGCTCCTAGTATCACCGCTACACCCTATTGGCTTGCATCTCACCAATAGAAGTAATCGTGTTACCGACTCGTAGACCGAACCGATCTTATGAGGTTTACATCTCACCCATAAGGCTCAATTGGGCCCGAACTTCTATTATATTATACGTTTATTCAAACGTGGCTCTCGGCAAAAATAAAAGTCGATGATTACATTCTCTGCATCATCAAGAGGGAGCCCGCAGTTTTCAGAATCCTGTTCTGTCCCCGCTACTAGGTGGTAATACTGATCAAGTACTTGTCTATACGTGCGCCACATACCCTACGCAGACTCTTGAACCGCAGCTCTCACTGCCGTAGGACAACTATCTTAAACACTAGGTCGACTCTCGGACCGCAGCCTCCGAGTCTGCTTTTCATTACAAGTGCAGTCGAAACACCACGCATGGTAGGATCCAATACAAGCTATTCGTCCCAGACTCCCATCGTAAACTTTATATAAAAGTCGCCCGTGAACAAGTAGTACTTTATTTGGTGACCTTAAATCATTGGTCGGACTCATTTGAAACAATCAAATCCTCAAATACTTACTTTCAGTATGACAACGTTACACTTTAATCCTCAAGTGTCACCCGAAACATCATATCCCAAATATCGTATAATATTTTTAAAATAGTAAATTCTTTAAAATGAAGTTTTATATAAAAATAAAATTTAATGTATAATAAAATATTATTTTAAAATTTATAGTTTCTGAAAAATATAAAAGTTTCTGAAAAATATAAATCAAGTCGTACTTAATCAATTTACAAATTTGACGAAAAATCATTTTTTAAATATTTATAAATATCGTGTAAAAGTTTTGGACCCTATGCACTGCCAGCCGACAGGGCGGGTATATACCCGGCCGGTCCACCGACCCCCTGCCCCTGACCGACATGAAGTTTTTTTTTTTGCCTTTTTTTAAAGTATAAGTGAAGCTTTATAAAAGTGTAGGTGAGATTCAGACGGTTCGCACCGAAGTTGTTATTCGGACGGGATCCTATTTCTGTATATAGAGAACGAGTTTGCATCTCGTGAGTTCCTTTTTCACAATTCAAGCGTTAACGTATGATTAATTTGATACCTTTTTCATCCATTAACACTTCAAACTTGCTGCATATTTGAAGATTTAATTTTCAAGTGTGCTCAATGACGAATTCCTCATTAGCATACACAATTCCAGCAATTTATGATTAATTTGATTGAATCAAACGCGATTATAATATGCATATCTTAATGTTGATTTTTAGGGTTTGATTAGTTAATTTTTCCTTTAAAACATTAGGTTAGTCCTGATTTGGTGATAATTCTTCGATAATGTGAGTTTTAATGTCATTTTCATATATGCTACTGCTGTAAATTGGTTGGAATTTGATATTGCCTTTTTCACATATACTAGTTTTACCACCCGTGAAAATTCACGGGTTGGTTTTGTAGTTGGGTTATATATAAATTGATATAAAAGTAAATAGAATCGTATAACTTGGCTCTATTTGACCTAACCCGTATTTGGACCCAATCTGCTGGACCCGTTTGATGGGTCTTCATATTACGCCCCCGTTTTATTTTTTAAGGGATTGAATAACGTTAATTGACGGTGTTAATTTTCAACTCTTAACCGTAAAGTTAAAGAGTTCAGACCCTTAAATAGAATTAAAATCAAAATTTGGTTACTAATTTTATCTTTCATTCAGTTTTGCTCTAAATGTGTTTAGACATACATAATCTTATAGTACTGAATATGTACCTGATTAATTAGTTAATTCAATTAAAAATATTTAGATTCAGTTTAATGTTTGCAATCGACTATTTTTTTTAAGGTCATGAACCCATTTTTCCAACCCGCAACCCGTTTGATCGATCCCAAAATGACCTGTTAATTTAGGCTCGAAACACGACCCAACCCGTTCCACCCGTTTGGTCGGTGAGAATTTATTAAAATTATTAAATTATTTATATTTAATATTATATTTGGATTTATAATTAAAAAATAACTACTCGTATTTAATATTTTAAATTACAAATATTCAATTTAATACAATTTTTTTTATCATTTAATAATAAAAAAATTGAATTTAATATTTTTAAAGTATAAACATTATTATTAAAGAGTATAATAATGATACTATTAAAAAAAAATTGATATTAAAACTATTTTTGTTGGACTTATAAAGTTGGTAAAAAAATATAGGCGTTCGAAATTATTTCTGACCCTAACCCAACCATTGACCTGTATAACTCGACTCATATTTGATCTAACTCGTATTTGGACCCGACCTGTATGACCTTACCCGCTGGACCCGTTTGACAGGGTTTCATATTACGCTCCCGCTTTATTTTGAGGGGTTGAATAATGTCAATTGACGGTGTTAATAATTTTCAATCCTTAACTGTAAAGTTAAAGAGTTCAAACACTTAAATGGAATTAAAAGCAAAGTTTGGTTATTAATCTTACTCGTAAGAAATTTTCAATCAGTTCTGCTCTCAGTGTTTTTAGACATATAAACACGAGGACTGAATACATACATGATTAATTAGTTAATCAAGTAAAAATATTAGATTCAGTTTCATGTTTGCAAATTTCAGTATTATTCTAAATTACGAAATACTAGTTTTGATGCCCGTGCGATGCACGGGTGTAACAATAACGTTACTAAATCAATCTTAATACTTCCTTTTATAATTATGACTGCGATGGAATGTTTACGATTATTTCAAATAATTGTCATTAGAGGATTAGCACTCCACGTTTGCATGTATTTTATATGAAAAGTAGCAGACGGGGTTATGATGCTACACTTAGACGGTTAGACCTGTCAAATTCGACTCGACCCATAAACTCGACCCTAATTTAATACATACTATTTTTTTACTTTAAAAGCCGTAACAAAATTAGGTGTTCGAAACTATTTCTGAGCATGACCCGTATACCCCGATCGGTGACAGGTCTGGTGTGTACATTAGCTACATGGCTAAAACAAACTATGCTCATCATAATATCTGGTCACTGTTAGCAATTTTAATGTCTGTAACAATTCATTTGGAACATTTGGTCTATCCGTGTCTTTTGTTCTCTAAGCATTTGACGCATTAAGGGGTCGTTTGGTTGCCCTTGGAAAATCATGGGAAATAGCAGTTCCCATGAATTGAAAAAAATGGGGTTGTTTGGTTGCCTCAAATTTGCAAGAATGGAAGAAGTAGAACCTCCCATGGAAGTGGAAGTGAAGTTGCTTACCAATCCCCCCTCTTTGTAACTTGTAATTTTCGCATTAATTAAGTTCCCATATAGGTAACCAAACAATTTTTAGAACTTCCCATGAATTAGGAAAAAAAACTTATTTCCGATGATATTCTATTTCCCATGAATCTGCACTTCCCGCATCAACCAAACGACGCTATAAATTTGACCTGGCCCACCTGACACATTTTTAGAGGCATAAGCCCGTTTTTTTACTCGCAGCTCGTTTAACCCGAATCCTAAATGACCCGACTTTGGGTCATGATCTAGCCCGATCTATCCAATTCGTTGGAAAGAAGAGACCACAAAACTTTAGTCTAAAAGCCAATTTCTAGCCATCTATTTCTATGTCTGGATTTTGCTAAAACTCAAATTTTAACACAGAATAGTACTCCCCTGTCTGTAGAAAAGTCACTTTTTCCTTTTTGGGTTGTCTCTCTAAAAATCACTTTTTGTTTTATTCTTATTTTGTCTGATTTTTGTGGTTTATATTGATTCTAAACTCACTTATTTTCCATATTTCATTTTCCACTACACATTTCTACGTACCTTAATTCTCACTGAAAAGGTGGGGTGACCTTTTACTCTTTTAGTGAGACAGAGTGAGGGAGTATTAGTTATGCGACGAAGTGATTATGATTATTTCAAACCATTGTCATTTCGAAGATTTGACACCGCTTATCAATATTTATCTTAAGGGGACGACACCGAGAGAAATCAAGAAGTGAGACAGAATAAAAAAAAATTGATTCTTTTTAAATATAAAATTTACTCCCTCCATTCCAACCATTTGTATACGCTTGCTATATGCACGTATGTCGATACTCGTTTTCTTTTGTCAAAAATAAAATTTATAGAAAATAATACTAATAGTATTAAATTAATAGTATCAAAAATAATTTTTTTGCTTAAAAAGCGGTAAAAAATTAGGCGTTCGAAATTATTTATTTCCGGTATTCTGGCCATAACCCGATACGGGACCAGTATTTAATCCGGCCCACTCGATAGTTATAGTGTTTACATTAGTTACTTGGGTGAATAAATGACACTATCAAAATATCAGGTCTTGCGCATATGAGCAATATTAATATGTCCGCGAGACCATGACAACTTATCTGCGAAAATTGAGTTTACCTATGTCTTTTACACGTTAACCATTTGACTGTACTACGTCTAATATATTTGCTTGCATGCATGTAACCATCTCGCTTTAAATTCGACCTGACTTGGAAACCCGTCTCACCCAATCTGTTGTTTTTTGGGTCATGAACCCACTTTTTTTACCCAAATCCTAAATTACCTGTTAATTTAGCGATATGACATGGCCCGACCAGTTTAACCCGTTGTAAAGAAGAGACTACAAAGCCTAAAACACAACTCTAGCCAATTTATTCTTATGTCTAGATTTTGTTAAAACTCTAATTTTAACCTATTAGCAATTCAATATATATAACCATTTTTTTGATTTAGTCCCATTTTCTTTTAGAATTTTTTTTAGTTAGCCTCATTTCTTCGTATGGAAATTTATTAATTACTCCCACCATACCACTAAGATCTTTCCACTTTTGATTTAGTCCCATTTTCTTTTAGGAATTTTTTTAGTTAGCCTCATTTCTTCGTATGGAAATTTATTAATTACTCCCTCCATACCACTAAGATCTTTCCACTTTTATTCATTTATGAGAGATATAATATTGAAGTGTGAAGATCTTAGTGGTAGGGAGGGGTAGTATTTTTCTCTCATCACATGCACTATATCACCAATTTCCTCTTACTTTTTCACTTTTTCTTAAAATTTGTACCAAACTCATAGTGAGTTAATAAAAAAAATGGAGGGAAAAATTAATTATTACTCCGTATATATTATCCTTTTATTTAAATATAATTTTATGTCTAAATATAAGTTGTGTTCTCATGTTAATTAGTACTCAACGTTACTATAACGTCTATAAGACAAAACTTGACCGGACATGCCCAATTCGTTTTTTCGTAGGTCAAGAGTCAAGATCTCTAAATCTTGATCTATGACTCGATATTTTAATTAAAAATATAAACTAATATTCAATTTACTCTTTATCTTTTAATTATAAAAGAATTTTAAAAATTTATTGAAATATAACGTCCGTGCGATGAATATTAGTTTAAATAATTGAAATATAACATATTAATTAAAGAGTATAAAAATAATACGAAGTACTATTAAAATAAATAAAAAGAGGTAAAAAAATTTGACATTTGAAACTATTCGTATTCTGACCAACCCGTTTTCGGACCTATATAACATGATCCATATTTAATCCGAACTATATTCAGTATTTTGACCCGACATGTATAAAGTTATTTAAAAAATTATGTACATAAAAAAAACCCGTCTTATAGGGTTAAAAGTATGAATTCTACTTTCAATCAAAATTTATTATTTTATACTATTACTAATAATAATCAATAATAATCAATATACTCAATATAATGATAATCATCTTTACGGGTTACATAATCAATCAATTTTAAGTCCATGCATTATTGTTATTGTTATATATAATATGACATATTACCCGTGTTGCGTATAGTAATTATCATAATGTAATTAGTAATTAGTAGACTTGTGTTGTTTATAAAAACAATTCTACTTTCACTCCAAATCCATCTCAGGTTAGAATTAAGAACTGAAAATATAAAATAATAATATAGCTAATATTGATTGTAAAATAAAAAAAAAAGCTTCCTTTAATTATATATATTGATGATTAGGGGGTGAACGATTGTTAATCTTGATCATGTAAAAATCATGGATATTCTATAGTATTCTCATAAAGTTTTTTTTTTTTTTTGGTAAAGGGTAAGTGTATATATGTGTGTGTGTGTGTGTGTGTGTGTGTGTGTGTGTGTGTGTGTGTGTGTGTGTGTGTGTGTGTGTGTGTGTGTGTGTGTGTGTGTGTGTGTGTGTGTGTGTGTGTGTCCAATATACAAGATATGACTACATCAAATTATGTAGCCATAGGCTATCTCTAGCACTGATTGGGTATTTGATCTTACAAATAATTCGACTTCTAACATCCAACTTAATCAAATTAGCGACACAATCAGATTGCTGAACAACTCCCTCAATTCTGCAGATATTCCGCTGTCTCCAAATATGATAAATCGTTGCATTAATCATGACGCTAAGAACATTGCACTGGAACTTGGTACCTCTCTTCTTAGTAGCCCAATCCAAACCCCCAGAACTAGGGATTCGCTTCTTCACCCAATCACTCAGAATGCCTATAACTCTTGAGCTCCAGCAACTCCCAAAGAAGAGATGTTCAAAGGTTTCAGCCTGAGAGTCACAAAAATAGCAAAGGTCGGAATCTGAGACCCCAATCCTCAAAAGTTTCACTCTAGTATTTAAAGCCCCCTTGAACACTAGCCAAGAAATGAAGCTGTGTCTTGGGAAACTCCAAGCATTCCAGACGAGCCTTCCCCAAGCGACTTTCGAGTGATGAGCCCGTAAAGCCTCATAGGCCAGCGAAATAGAGTATGTCGCCGAAGACCCATGCCATAAGCCGTCCACAAATAAATGCTTAATCTTCTCTTTAGCCTGACAAATCTTCTTCCAAGCCCAGTGACATCTGCATGAGGCTGATAGTCACGCCAAGCCACGCCTCTCAGATAAATGCTATTAACCCACCGCACCCATAAACGATCCGGTTGGTCAAACACCCAAGAAGCCAATTTGGCAACAGCAGTCTCATTCCACAGGTAGAGGTCACGCAGCCCCAACCCGCCCTCCCCTTTAGGCCGACAGATATTGTCCCAACTCACTAAAGCTCTTTTCATGCCCTCCACACCACCACCCCACAGGAAATTGCGACATAAGGACACAATCCGAGCCATAACAAATTTCGGAATAATATATACCATGGCCCAGTAATTGTGTAGCTGAGACAGCACAGTCTGAACCAAAGTCAGTCTACCTGCATAAGAAAGTTTTCGGGCACCAATACTAGTTATCCTTGAAACAATCCGGGCTAATAGCTTCTCACAGTCAGTCTTACCCAAATGAGTGCTCTGAATAGGTAATCCTAGATATCTGAAAGGCATAGTACCTTCCACACATCCAGAAAACTGTAAGATGACCTCCTTCCTATCATCGTCAACTCCAGCGAAGTAAGCATGAGATTTACCCACACTAATACTCAACCCCGAAGCTCTGCTAAAAGTAGCAAACGCCTTCCAAAGCAGCTCCATAGACTCAGTCTCCCCTTTACAAAAAATGAGCAAATCATCCGCAAATAGAAGGTGACTTAGCTTCAACAGACCACATTTAGGGTGATATTTGAAATTTCTCTCCATCATTCCAAAAGTCATAATACGAGAGAAATATTCCATACAAATAGTGAAAAGTAGAGGAGACATCAGATCCCCCTGCCTAAATCCTCTCTTCCCACGAAAAAATCCGAAACTATCCCCATTAGCACAAATAGTATAGGAGACCGATTGAACACACTCCATAATCAAAGCTCTGAAATGAGTAGGAAAATCTAAAGCATGCAGCATCTGATCCACAAAATTCCATTCCACACTATCATAAGCTTTATGAATATCCACTTTGAACAGGCATCTGGGTGAAACACGGCCCCTCCCATACATACGGACCAAATCCTGACAAATCAGAACATTTTCCACAATACTCCTCCCTTCGATAAAACCCCCTTGAACAGGGGAAATTATCTGAGTCAACACCCGCGCAAGCCTCGTACAAATAATTTTAGCAATACATTTGTACAAGACGTTACAGCAAGCTATCGGCCCGAATTCTTTCACAGACTGGGGTCTATTCACCTTGGGAATAAGAACAACATTAGTACAGTTCAGCTGTTTAAGAAGCTTACCTGTAACGAAGAAGTCCTGTATAGCTCTTACAATCTCATCACCCACAATTTCCCGCGAATCAATAAAAAATTGACTCGTGAATCCATCCGGGCCCGGCGCTTTGTCTCATGGAATAGAAAACAAAGCTCGCTTGATTTCTTCCTCAGAAACACTCGCTGACAAATAGCTTTTGTGTTCCTCAGAGCAAATCTTCCCCCTTCTCACTAATCCAATATTGACAGGCTCCGTGCCTTGCGACTCACCCAGAAGCTTGGAGTAGTAGCTGAGAAACGCGCCTTCGATAGCCTCTTTATTGTCACAATAGATGCCCGCCTCATCCTTGATACCCACCACAGCATTTCAAGCTCGACGCGCTCTCAAAATCCCATGGAAGAAGGCAGAATTTACGTCCCCATCACTAACCCATCGCTGTTTCGACTTCTGAGACCAGAAATCAGCGCGAGCAGCCTGAAGTCCGCGCACCTGCTCGTTCAAGGCAGCCTCCTGCTGCAAGGTCGAAGCTGAACGGT
Source organism: Agrostemma githago (assembly GCA_958450325.1). Lineage (NCBI taxonomy): Eukaryota > Viridiplantae > Streptophyta > Magnoliopsida > Caryophyllales > Caryophyllaceae > Agrostemma > Agrostemma githago. Next base: position 11,588,322 of record OY288250.1, on the reverse strand, counting down.
CCGTTCTAATGGCGACCTGCAGCAGTTCAAGCTTCATTTCCGCCTGCGCACACCGATTTTCAATGTCCGAGAAACACTCCGAATTCAAGTTTTTCTGTGGTCTTTTCAATTCTCGGAGTTTGCTCACGACTTGGAACATCAAAGTGCCCCTAATCGGCATTTCCCAAGAGTCTTTCACACATTTGCTAAAATTAGGAGCCCGACTCCACATATTCATATACTTGAAGCTACGATTCCTCCTTACCGGTGGAAGTTCTAGTTGAACTACGCACGGGCAATGATCGAAGGTACCTTCCGGCATAAAATTTGCGAATCCATTAGGAAATAGTGTCATCATGTCCGAATTCACCAAACATCTATCGATGCGACTATACACCCTAGTCTCCGCTACCTTGTGCTTATTGTTCCAAGTGAACCAAGACCCACTCGCATTAAGGTCACAAACATCACAATTCGCTAGACAATCCCAGAATTGGGCCATCTCCTCATCCGACGAAGCACCCCCGAGCCGTTCACTAGCATCAATCACACAATTAAAATCCCCAAGGATCATCCACGGACCACCAAAGGCATAAGTCTCAAGTCTCCGCCAAAGTTCTAGCCTGTCAGCAGCTGAATTAAAAGCATACACAAAAGTAAGCTGATAATCCTTCCCAAAGCTCAAAGACACTCGAGCATGAATACTCTGATTACTGTAGCCCAAAATTGACAGGTTGACCTTCTCGTGTTTCCACAAAAGCCAAACTCGTCCCCCATCTTAACAATGATTATTAGTAGTTATGCTCCACTCATTGAAGACATTTCGATGAACTTTCGCATAAGCTTTATTCTTTACTTTAGTCTCTAGTAAACCAAAAACATCTACTTGTTGCTTCATAATAAAATCACAAATAGTGCGCTGCTTATTTATGTTACACATGCCGCGCACATTCCAAAACCCAATATTATCTGTCACCATGGACAACCAATTCGAGTCCAGCCCCTTCCTTTTCCACAACCGTCCCCTTACCCGGTGAGCCTTTTACCATGTCCGCAAAGGAGATACCCGGGTTCACAACCTGATCTTTCCTCGACGCAATACGGATGATCTCGGGATGAGCATGCTGCTTTGCAGATGGAGCAGCCTTCGAGACAGGTACAGCAGCCTTCACAGGCTGTTTACGGACAGCCTCATCATCCTTCTTCTTCTTAGCCTCCAATCTCACCTTCCTCAATTCCTCCTTTCTATACTCACTCATTTCGTGTCCATAGCCTTTACATTTAGAACACCAAATAGGTTTCCATTCGTATTTAACTAGGACATCAACAACATAACCATGTTCATCCAAGAAACGAACCGAGTTCTTAAATTTTTGCCCTAATTTAACCAACACCATTGTCCTCGCATACCCTAATCTAGTACGCTCCTCCGTAGCTAAGTCAGACTTAACATAAGACCCAACAAGAGACACGATCCTAGGCAAACACCGACCCCAGAACTTCAAAGGAAGATCGTGCAATTGTACCCACACCGGTACTTCTTACACATCCTCCTTATCAAGTTTAGCATCCGAAGTCCATTCCTTAACAATTAACGGTTTGTTATCAAACATATAGAATCCATGATTAAGAACTTGTACCTTTGCCTCTTTCTCTTTGAACCTCACGATTAAGATCCCATTCGGAAGGAAAGAAATTTTGTCTATCGCGTGGGCCTTCCAACTTCGTTTCACGAACCCTTCCACAACCTCCCATGGCGGGTTCGCTCCCATGATGAAGCAATACACAGCATTACTCCAATACTCAACTTCTTCCTCCACATCATCCTCGGAAAAACGAAGCAATTCCTCTTCTTCTTCCACGTCCACTATACGTTTTCCGTCCCTCTGTTTCCATCCAATTTCGGGAAAAGGTTCTGTTTCAGGCGCAGGGTTTGTCTCGGGGACAAACGAGGATGCCTCATCATCGTCTGATTCAAAGTCCAGATTCAACCCAGGAATGTCGTTGATCTTACTGTTCTCAGACGCAATGTCCTCCGGTTGAGCATTCAATTTCTCCTTCAATCCAGTTTTCGATTTCAAAGTATTCTTACGCAGTATTTCTTCTTTTGCAGACCTGGTGATCGGTTTAGGGCCTCTCACTACAGGTCGCTCCTTCTTCCTCATAGTAGTACAAGTCGGAGAAGACGTCGGGCAGAGCCGCCGCCGTCAACAGTTCAAAAACGCCGGAAAACCCTGGGATCGCACAGCAGTCGCCAATTCGCCAGAGCGTATTCTGGTTGTTACTGTGTTTTTACTATATATAATTCTCTGATTGATTAACAGTATTTATTATTGTGTTTATTTTCTAGTGAAATATGGTGTATTAGATATAATCAATTAAAAATATTTGGACTTTTAATCTTATAGATATATGTCATACGGAGTACGGAGTAATATATAAAAATATTTATATTTTTGAGAATGTTACCGTACTTACTCCATACGATATAAGTGCATTATTTAGTTAAATCAATTACACATACGTAAATTTTGCTTAATGTTTACAAATATCAATACTAAAAATTAATACTGCAATTATTATCTTGTATTGCAATTAAGTGATGGAATAATTAGTAAGCCGTCTAAATCAGAAATATTCTTTTTTTAATCATTTTTAATAACCTTACATAAATAGGTAAGGAGGGACTAATAAAAGCAGATAATAATCACACTACTCCAAAATTTTGACACGTCATCCTAGCCTTGCATCTATGCTGCCATGCAGGCGATGGATGCATCAAATTAATATATATATATATATATATATATATATATATATATATATATATATATATATATATATATATATATATATATATATATATAGAGGAGGGTTCTTATGAGTCCTTCTATATATTTGAGTCCCTAAGTCCTTCTATCATCCATTGGATTATAATACAATGGATGGATGAGATGGATTGAGATTTTGTATCAAAAAAGCAAGAAATTGTTTCCTAATTTGAAGTAGTGTAACATCCAACAAAATAGGAAACACAATCAGTATTTCAATAATTATGTGCAAGGCGTATTTATTAGAGTAGCACGTTTGTAACATTAAAGTAACACAAATTATCTATTAGAATAACACGTTTGTAATGTAGTAACACAAAGTATCTATTAGAGTAACATGTTTCTAACGTTGGAGTAACACAAAGTATCTATTAGAGTAACACGTTTGTAATGTAGTAACGCAAAGTATCTATTAAAGTAAGACGCTTCTAACGTTGGAGTAACACAAAGTATCTATTGGAGTAACACATTAGTAACGCTGGGCTAACATTATTATTCATATGTTGAGTTGATAATTATGTACAGTGCGTATAACTCTGAAATCAATGTAAGCATATTTGCATAATGTTGTTAAAGTAACACCAAACTTTAACAATAGTAACAGTTCTATGCAATAAGAGTAACACAAAATAAATTAAGGAGAGGAGAAGATATGCGGTAAATTATTATTTTTAGTTCTATATAATAACAATTTTATTATTTTTTAAATGAAAATATTAATTGCGAAGGAATACGTGTGTGAGAGATGGTAATTATTTTTTATAGAAGCGATATTAAATGATGAGTAATATAAGGAGAGAGAGAGATATTTACCAAATATAGTCACTTGCTTTAATTACTCAAACAAATCACAACCATCAATCTCTTTCTAATCCAAGAGATGTGGTGAGGACTCACGGACTCAATTTTAAAAGGCGGACTCACTTGATCCTTCCTCTATATATATATATATATATATATATATATAGAAGATTGTACTTTTAGATTTTTTATTCTCATTATTTCCAAATTTTTGCTGTTTTTTTATGTTGGAATTTAAAACAGAGGGTGAGATGAATGTGAAATCAACATTATCTTCTAGATATGTTTCTAATCAAGGCCATCGAATAATATTCGGTGGCTCAGTTCCAATTTTTGTTGGAGGCCCCAATATAAGCGATTGTTATCATGCGAAGAAATTATAATTTTCTTTCCATAAAATAACAAATGAAGACACTTCATATCGAGTTACAATTTTGAACAAATTTTAGATGATTTTATTTACAATGTTAACAATTATAAAAATAATATCAGTATCTAAGTTTAAATTGTACTTTGTACGATTTAATAACTAATATATATATATGTAATGAGCATCAATAATACTCCATAATTATGTACAATATAAATTTTAGAAAGAAAATTAATAAATTAATAAATTAAAAATATGAATTATATTTATTAGAATGTAAATAAAATGGATCTTTTTCACGAATAACACAATCAACTAATTAAATATTAGTTTAAATATTTACGAATGAGGATTAACTAATTCAATTGTTATAAAAAATTGCAGACACCAAAGATTCAAACCCCTGCCATCAAGACCACATGTTGTGGTACATACCACGACACTACACATACCTTCAATGCAAAAACTAACCGTAAATTCTATTTGAAACCCGATAATATTTTGGGGCCGTGTGCCAGGAAACTCTTGGACTTGCTTTCTGACGGGCCTGTTTCTAATTTGGTTTATTATATGGTTTGCGTCACTTTATAATCTGACTATATTATTCAGATTTTGTATATTTTCAATTCAATAAATTTTCAAGTGGGTCACTTACATTGTAACTACCTCGCTGATTGTTACTGTAAGAATTGTCTGTTACGGTAACAGTGTTACAGTGAAATTGTGACTGTAACGCTATTATAGTTTACAGTAATATTGATACAATAACACTGTTAGAGTTTACCGTAACAAAGTTACTGTAATATAATATTGATACAGTAATCATATTACTGTAACATCATGGATTTAACATTGAAAATTTAATTAGTTGCAACAACAAAAAGCACACAAGTAAATTAAGATGGAGTGAACAATCTAAATTAAACTACTCAAATCTCTTGCGCATAAGCCAAATGTGGGAATCAATTGTTCTTTTTCATCCGTAAACGCACTCCTATACTGTTCATCACTAACCAGTTTAGAACCCGCACAAATGTGCGGCATATCGCTTATCAACATTTTATAAGAGGATTTTTTGATTTGATAATCGTATTAAATAATAAAGTTTTTTTTTATAATGTTCATAAAATATGCCTACGTTTAATATTAATTTGTTAAAAAATGATATATCAATGATTGTAATTACACATGAAAACTTAGGAGTATAAATGATTCTCCTTGAAGAAAATATAAACATGAATGTATTTGCATGGTTCTAAAGAGTAATGGTATTGTTCATAATAAAAAAAGTTAAAATTAAAATATTACTGTAACGATGTGTTAAACCTGAAATATATATACTCTATGTTATTAATATTAGTATTAAAAAAGAGGTTAATAAAGGAAAACTTACTCATTTAGTTAATATAATTGATTAATTACTACTCCGTATTTTAATTAAATTAAGTCAAATAATACCTAAATAAATATCTTCATTTTTTTTCTTCAATATTTTTCTATTTTTTGATTTATCATAAAATTTAATTTGTATAAAAAGAAATTTTTGTAAATATGATTTAATTGTTGATTTGTATCATTAATTATTTGTTTCCATGATTAAAAATTAAAGCTTTTGGAGGGAAATCTTTTAACCTAAGCCCACCACCTAAGCAACCTCTATTCTCTTAGTAGCAAAGAGGATTCATTATTAATCATTGTTTAAGAATTACTCCGTACTACTATTGTTTAATCTCACACCAACACCTCATTATTACGTACATTTTTACAAATTTCATACCACAGTAACATCACATTATTATATATCTATATATAATCATTATTTCAGTCTTTTTTCCCATATCATCATACAATACTTATTATTTATTAGGAGTGAGCAGAAAAATCTGATACGGTTTTATTATCCGTATACGATACGGTATACGGTTGCAATTATACGGATTTCCGTATATCCGATACGAATATCCATATATCTGATACGGTTTGTCATAAAAACGTAGCAGATACGTATCAGCAAAATTGAAAATCGGATATCCGGTTTCCGATCCGGTTTTCAAAAATACAAAAAAAATTAAAATAAAAATTAACAAAATATAATACTAAAACTAAATGACTTAATGGATTAAAAACAAAAAAAGCTCAACACTCTCACTCTTTCATTCCGCCACAACGCCACTCTCAGTATAGTGGAAAAGATTTGATCTTCAGGCTTCTTGTTTGAGGAAAGCAGGTTGTTTGCCTATGACTCTATTATCGGAGAATTATTAATAGTATTCGAATATTCGGGATGATTGTGATAATTAAAGTATTTTTAGATATTTTTCTTGTTTATTTACGTATTATTTTCGTATAACAATGAACGCAACATTCGTTACGACCTTAAAATAAAAAATCGGATTATATGCACTTAAAAGAAAAATTAAAAATAAAAGAAACCTCAAAATCGGATACCGGATATCCGGTTTCCGTATATCCGGTTTCCGTATATCCGAAAAAACCGGATATCCGGTTTAATTCGGATAGGATGAGGATAGTAAAATTTCAGAATTTTAAACCGGATATCTGATCCGGTTTCGCAAACCGGATCGGATATCCGATTTTGCTCACCCCTATTATTTATTATTACATTTTATTATATCTAATAATTCTCTTTAATTATCATACCTCCATCACGTTGATGAATATTCTAGTCATAGAATTTGACGAGTAAACAATTATCCGACAATGACTAATCCACTGGAAAAAGGCTACACATACACGGCGTGTATGACAATTTCATACACGATCAATCATATCGCTTCATGTGTCAAGTTTTTGTTAACCTAGAGTGATTAGTTTAGGGTTAGTTTAGTCATTTTACACCTTTGATTAATTTTTAACCTTAATCTAGTTAAGTGAAATTTATAAACTTTTACATTTTTTTATTTTTTTATTTTCTTTGAAATAATCATATAATATTGTTAAGTTTTTTATGATCCATTTAAAATGTAAAATTAATTAATATGATTACATTTTGTACTTTATTATTATTATTATTATTATTATTATTATTATTATTATTATTATTATTATTATTATTATTATTATTATTATTATTATTATTATTATTATTATCATCACTATTATTATTATTATTATTATATATAAGGTGAATATATGAAAATAAATACTTATATATATATATATATATATATATATATATATATATATATATATATATATATATATATATATATATATATATATATAGATCTAGGATCCTTTGAGGCAGCTCAACTCGCCGCACCCATTGAGGCACAATCTCAATCATTAGATTAAAATCAAATTAAAGGCTAAGATTAAAACAAAAACTCATACATAAAAAAAATTTCCCCAAATTTTTTTCCCAGGGAAAAAAAATCGATATTTTTCGGGAATTTTTAATTTTTTTTTTCCGGAAACAAAAAAATTTCGGAATATTTTTTTCCAAAATTTTTTTTTTTCCGAAAAAAAAAACCAAATTTTTTTTTTCCGAAAAAAAAAACAGAATTTAAAATAAAATTGGTGTATATAAAAACAATTTCAGTGTACATAATAACTGTTTTAAGATAAGTGTATATATGTTGATGATAGTAACCATTTGAGTGTATATAACAATAACTATTTTACTGTATATATATTTAGTTCTTAAGTGTATATATGTATGTAGTGAGTTTAATAGCGTATATAATGAGTTTTTTAGTGTATATAACAGTTATTTTGATGTATGTTCCATTGTTGATTAACTGATGTACATATTAATTATTTGAGTGTATATAACAATTATTTTACTAAATATATTGAGTTCTTAAGTGTATATATGCAGTGAGTTTAATAGCGTATATAATGAGTTTTTTTAGTGTATATAACAGTTATTTTGATGTATGTTCCATTGTTGATTAATTGGTGTACATAATAACTAGTTGAGTGTATATAACATTTTTTTTATTTGAGTGTATATAACATTTTTTTTACTGTATATATTGAGTTATTAAGTGTGTGTATATATAGTGAGTTTAATAACGTATATAATGAGTTTTTTAGTGTATATAACACTTATTTGGATGTATGTCCCATCTTAATCTAATGGTCTAGATTGTGCCTCAATGGGTGTAAGGAGTTGCCTTGCCTCACCGGAACCCACCTCTCTCTCTCTCTCTCTCTCTCTCTCTCTCTCTCTCTCTCTCTCTCTCTCTCTCTCTCTCTCTCTCTCTCTTATATATTAACAAACTAAAATAAGTAGAATGTGAACACATAATGAATATGGTCAATTAATATTTCATTCCATTTTATATTTCTTATATATCTTCTAAATATTTCCGTTTTCCATATAATCTCTTTACTATGTGAACGCATATATATAATAAATATTTTTATACAATAATTTTTTTTTATAATTATAAAAAGCGAGAATATATTCTGGAAGCTTAATTATTATTTATTTTTTTGAAAATTATAAAGTAAATTCATGGATATTTACATTTTTTAATTTTTGATAATATATTTAGAAAATATATCAATTATTAATATACTAAGAAAAACGTACGGAGTAATTAAATTTAAATTATTTGTTATTTATTATTTATATTTTAAATTGAAAATGTGATCTTAAACCCAAATTTTGGTTTTAATCTTTTCAATCAATATTTTATTAAATTGGTTTTGGTTTAATAAGTATAGAATTTATGTTGAAAAATAGTAAGTTGGAGGGAAACGAACCTCAAAAATGGAGGTAAAATGAGCCTATTAAGAATCAAACCTAGGATTAATTGACAATAATTTTATGATTTAAAGTATCAACCATTGCACCACCATATCTTTATTGATAACAAAATTGCATTCAACTTGGTTATTATGTTGGTTTAGTTATTTAAAATACGTAACAATTCACTACGATCATTTCTTCAGCACGATATTTTACATAAAATATGCATCAATTTACACCGACCACTGCTTAAGCACAACATTTTATTTTAAATGTGTATCAATTTACATCGATTGTACGAAGTATATATAACACTTATTTGGATGTATGTCCCATCTTAATCTAATGGTCTAGATTGTGCCTCAATGGGTGTAAGGAGTTGTCTTGCCTCACCGGAACCCACCTCTCTCTCTCTCTCTCTCTCTCTCTCTCTCTCTCTCTCTCTCTCTCTCTCTCTCTCTCTCTTATATATTAACAAACTAAAATAAGTAGAATGTGAACACATAATGAATATGGTCAATTAATATTTCATTCCATTTTATATTTCTTATATATCTTCTAAATATTTCCGTTTTCCGTATAATCTCTTTACTATGTGAACGCATATATATAATAAATATTTTTATACAATAATTTTTTTTTATAATTATAAAAAGCGAGAATATATTCTGGAAGCTTAATTATTATTTATTTTTTTGAAAATTATAAAGTAAATTCATGGATATTTACATTTTTTAATTTTTGATAATATATTTAGAAAATATATCAATTATTAATATACTAAGAAAAACGTACGGAGTAATTAAATTTAAATTATTTGTTATTTATTATTTATATTTTAAATTGAAAATGTGATCTTAAACCCAAATTTTGGTTTTAATCTTTTCAATCAATATTTTATTAAATTGGTTTTGGTTTAATAAGTATAGAATTTATGTTGAAAAATAGTAAGTTGGAGGGAAACGAACCTCAAAAATGGAGGTAAAATGAGCCTATTAAGAATCAAACCTAGGATTAATTGACAATAATTTTATGATTTAAAGTATCAACCATTGCACCACCATATCTTTATTGATAACAAAATTGCATTCAACTTGGTTATTATGTTGGTTTAGTTATTTAAAATACGTAACAATTCACTACGATCATTTCTTCAGCACGATATTTTACATAAAATATGCATCAATTTACACCGACCACTGCTTAAGCACAACATTTTATTTTAAATGTGTATCAATTTACATCGATTGTACGAAGTATAAAACATACGTTCTTACGTTGTCGATCATTAATGAAAATATGAAATACAATATTTCATGTAAAATACGTAACACTGTTACACCGATCATATAGCTTGTAGTTAATATTTCATGTTTCTAACAAAATATGTTTTTACGTACCAAGTGATCATTTATGAGAAACAATTTTTCATGTAAAATACGTACAAACTTATGTTACACCGATCACAGACAAACATGCAGAAACCCTTTACACCAATCACTACTGAAACTCGATATTTTACGTAAATTACGTAATAATTTACACCAATCATATATATCACACATTTTTACGTACCAAGTTGTACGAATCATTGATGAAGTTCGATATTTAGTGTCAAATATCTTTTAAATTCAACAATCTGTTACAAAAATTGATATATCATGTAAAATACGAAAAAAAATTAAACGAATCATATAATATAACATAATAAGTTTTAATATACGAAGTTGTACCGATCAATGCTAAAATTCTATATTTTATGTAAAAGACGTTACAAGTTACACCGATCATTGACAAAACATGCCAAATATGTAACCATCTTCATCGATAATTGCTACTTAAGCTCGATATTTTACGTGAATTACGTAACAATTTTGTTCGATCATATATATGACATTTTTACGTACCAGTTTGTACCGATGGTTGATAAAATTCGATATTTAGTGTCAAATAAGTGTTAAGTTCAACGACCACTGACAAAAGTTGATATTTCATGTAAAAACTGAAAAAGTTGTAACCGATCATACAATACGAGTATAAAAAAGTTTTAACGTACACAGTACTACCGATCATTGTTTGAGCTCGATATTTTATGTATAATGTTGGAAATATAGGGTCACTATAGGGGCGATATATAACTACAGAATATACGTTGTTATGTCGTTGTATGAAGGCCACTGAATGAGAAACGAAATCGCTCCGACTACGGTACAAATCGGAATGGGCGTCGTCCCCCAAGGTCACACAACACTCCTAAAAGGTTGTGTACTCAACCTTTAGGAGTTGGAACTCGATGGTATACTCAGAATTTATCAAAGAGATTTGGATGATGACATTTGATGTATATGCCCATATGTTTTATCATTCTCATACTTATATAATAAGTGCATATGAGACTAACCTCAAAAGGTATCCAAAGTCACTTTATGATAGGTAATGAATTGTCATTACTATGAAGATAATGATATTCATAACCATCATGAAAAAAAAATGTCAATATGCTACTTAATGGGAGATACCCTTACAATGCAACAATAGTCAACATATTGTCTTTGCATTATTTCTAACATATAATACATAGCAATTTACACCGACCGAGAAGACGCTTTTGCGTATCAAGTTGTACCGACCATCGGAAAAATTTGATATTTATTTAAAATATGTACCACCTATTATTGAAAAAAATTGATATTTAGTGTAAAATATTTTTTAAGTTCAAGGATCAATGACAAAGGTGCTTATTTCATGTAAACAGAAGTAATATAATACGTGTATGTTATATTATGATAAAGTGTATGTTGTAGTATATTATGCCGATCCGAAATATATTCAAATACTTGATGTAAATTAATCATTTTTGTACATTGTAATTTGGATAATATTTTTTTTTAGTAATTTTTAAATCGTTTTATTTATTGAAAAAAATTAATTTGGCTTTTGCTAAGAACTCATTTTGTCAGTTTTATTTAAGATTTTTTTTTACTATTTTAATATTTTGTAATAAACTATATATTCATTTTGCACTTATTTCAAACAATTTTCTCTAAATGGGTTCACCGTTCACGTCATCAATATTTTTTTAATATAGGACACGGGGCCCGCTTGTGAAAGTAGCGGAGAGAGAGAGAGAGAGAGAGAGAGAGAGAGAGAGAGTAAGGCTCTTATGAGTTCTTTACTCTATATGAGTCCATAAGTCCTCATCTCATCCATTGGATGAGATGAGGATGGATGAATAAGATGCATCCATTTAAAAAAAAGGGAAGATTTACGTTCCTAAAATAGCTCCCAAGAATTTAGGAAACAATAACTCCCTTGATCACCTTCATTCATCATTCATCAGGTTCATTCATTCATTCAAACGTGAGGAAAAAAAAAATCCTTTCTTCATCACGTTCATTCATTCATTCAATCAATTATGTGCTCGAATCCCGTTACAATGGATTCAATGACCGCGTCATCTTCTTCAACTGTTGATAAGCAATTGATCGAGTATAACAATGGTGAGTTTCAATATTTCTTTCACGTCAATTTTCATTGTTGCTATTGCTTTCATTGTTGCGTTACTTTTTAACGTCAATTTTAATGTTGATATTGCTTTCATTGTTATTTCATTCATCATAATTTTCTATCAATGGTTAGTTACTCTCTCGATCTGTATAGATTCCAGGGTTTTATGTTTCTTATTTAGGTTTTCCATGTTATACACTGATACTATTGCATTGTTTTATATTAATGCAGAAACGTCATTGAAGTAACATACCTTCTGAGTTACAGTAACACTTAATTGCAATTACAGTAACACACTGAACGTTTAGAAAAAGAGTTTTGATGATGATGTTAAAGTGACGTAGTGTACTAGTTAGAGTAACACAACTTATGAATTGATATAACACATTTGTTGCACGTCAATTTTAATGTTGATATTGATTTTATTGTTATTTCATTCATCATAGTTTCCTATCAATGGTTAGTTGCTCTATCGATCTTGATAGATTCCAGGGTTTTATGTTTCTTATTTAGGTTTTCCATGATATACACTGATACTATTGTTTTGTTTTATATTAACGCAGAAACGTCATTGAAGTAACATAACTTCTGAGTTACAGTAACACTTAATTGCAATTACAGTAACACACTGAACGTTTAGAAAAAGGGTTTTGATGATGATGTTAAAAGTAACGTAGTGTACTAGTTAGAGTAACACAACTTATGAATTGATATAACACGTTTTTTGCATGGGTGTAACGTTGTTTAATTTTGTGCAGGTGGTGTTGGCAAAGAAGCGAGCGCACAGGACAACAGTGGAAAAGGTGGAATTTTACTCATTTGATTAATCATGGATTAATAACAGTGGTTCATTGCTCTCGTTTTAGTATAGATCCCATATTTAACGCATGCTTTACTGATATTATTGTTTTGTTTTATGTTGAAGTAGACATGGCGTTGAAGTAACATACGTTATGAATTACGGTAACACCTAATTTTAATTAGAGTAACACAAAACGAGTATCATTTTGTAACGAGTTTTAATTTTTTGCAGGTAGCATTTGCCAAGAACCGAATGCACAGGAATGGTGAGTTTTTTTTCGTCATCACGTTCCGTCATTCATTCACAAATCTGAGTTCGAAATCCCGTTACCATGGATTCAATGAGCGCGACATCTTCATCAACTGTTGATAAGCAATTAATCGAGTATAACAATGGTGAGTTTTGATATTTTTTTCACGTTTTGCTTCAATTTTTATTCATGGATACGTCGTGCGTCAATTTGCGTTCTTTTTTTTCGTCAATTTTCATGTTGATATTGCTTTCATTGTCATTTCATTCATCATAGATTCGTATCAATGGTTAATTGTTATAGATTACAGAGTTTTATGTTTGTTATTTAGGTTTTCCATGATATACACTGATACTATAGATCCCAGATTTAATGTAAGCTTCACTGATATTATTGTTTTGTTTTCTATTGAAGCAGACACGACATTGAAGCTTCACTGATACGGACTTATAAGGGCAGAAGACAAGGCAAATGTGGAAAGCTTGTGCGGATTAATTCGGGAGTTCAGGTTGCAGAGACAGCCGGTTTCTTGGGGGGGGATATTGGCAAAACACAGGAAATGGATTTTGTACACATTTTTTTACACATAGCGACGTGCTACGTTACAATTAACTATGTATTTATTTAATATATGTGTATTTGGTTAGAGTAACATCTCATGTCTATCGGAGTAACACCATTTGTTAGTTACAGTAACAGACATAATGCATGAAAGTAACTGAGGACAACAACGTTGTTTAAACAATTCATTACCAAAGTAACTGAGGATAACTTGGATTAGAACCATTCATTACCAAAGTAACAACATTTGTTTTTTAAAGAACCATATATAATGCGTCATTGATAATAGCATTGTCTAACCATGAGACAAAGAATAACACCATTAATAACTTAGAGTAACATCATTTGTTCATTAAAGTAACAGTTATAATGCGTCAATGTAACACAATGATTATGAGACCACATTTGTATATTGGGTAAACTTCATTCATTCCCATAGTAACACCGGTCGTTAATTAGAGTGACAGGAACAACTAGTCAGGGTAACAGAGTTTAACAGCGTTGTTCCATTGGTGATAATCAAAATACTAATGTACATAACAAGTTTCGAAAACGATACAAAGCATTATTCGTAATTAGAAAAAGATGACATAATTCGTTACACACGTTATTTTTTTCGACCCTTTGTTGGCTTGCTCTTGGGACATCGATGATCTTTTGCCTCGCATCCACATACTTATCTACGTTATCCAACAACCGCGATCGTACCTTGATTTGTCTCCTCCTTTTGCCATCTGAAAAGTACAATAATTATGTACAACAATTGTTACGGTTTAATCTGGTATATAAAATTAAAGTACAACTGATACGTGTGAAAGAAACACCATATGTACAGCTGATACGCGTTAAAGTAACACAAAGAAAGTGTTAGAGTAACATAGAGTGCAAATTAGAGTAACACGTCTACACAATTAAATGTACCAGATTACTAGCATTCAAAGTAACGCAAAGATGGGATTAAAAGTAACATGTCTTGTACATTACAGTAACACATGGTCGTCTTTAAAATAACATCATACATGTGTAACACTAACTGAATAACCCCTTACAGTAACACCTCAAGTTTATTACAGTAACTGAATATGCGCATTAGAGTAACATTCAATATATGTTAGACTAAGTATGAAGAGTAGAAGCATAGTAGAAGCATAGTATGAAGTAGGTGAATTCAATTAAACTATACAGATGCATACCCAGATACCGCAACAATCTTTAGTGAAACCAATTAATTATAGGGCACAAACGCAGCAAAGTAAATCAATCAATAATTAGCGAGAAAATTAATGAAATCAGATACGAATATAAACTAAACCTAGTTCTTTAGTGCAACAATCGAGTATTAGCGAGTTACCTTGTATTATGCCGCCTGAAGATTATCTTTGCTGAAGTTAAAGAGCTGCTTCAATGTAGCCTTGCTTGAGTTGAAGACGAGAGGATGCGCGGGTGTGTTTTGAAAAGAAACGGAAGTCGAGCGATTGTGTTTGGGATGATGAAGGTGAAGGGTTTCAGTTAGGATGTGAATGAAAAAATTGAATGTGAGGAAGTAACGTGTATCAGTGGTTGGAGATAATTAAGGGAGGAGAGAGGATTTGATTTTATTTTTACCAAAATATGTTAGTTATTGCCTTAATTACTAGAATCAATCACCACCATCCATCCCACTCTAGATCAATGATTGTAGATAGAACTCATGGATTCAAAAAAAAAGGACTCACTTGATATATATATATATATATATATATATATATATATATATATATATATATATATATATATATATATATATATATATATATATATATAGAGGAAGGATCAAGTGAGTCCATTTATCATAATTGAGTCCGTGAGTCCTCATCTCAACCCTTAAATTAGTGATAGATTAATGGTTAAGATTTGTTAATTAAGGAAATAACTAACTAAATCTTGGTAAATATTTTATTTTTTTCTCTCTCCTCTTTAATTATCTTAATGCAAATATTCTCTCTCCCATCAAATTTTTAACTGCATCTTTCTATCACACAACAAGTGTGTCGTTTCATCTTCATTTTCACCAAAGAAAATCATCATTTCGCTACTGTCATGTTACTCTAACTCATACAATGTGTTATTCTAACTTATACAATGTGTTACTCTAATTCATGAATTGTGTTACTTTAACTCATAAAATCTACTCCCTCCCATTCACTGGAAAATCCCACTTTGCTTTTGGAACAAATATTAAGGCAAGTGGGTAAGTTGGACCACTTTACCAAAATATCCCTCCACTTTTTAGTTGTGGGGTAGTTGCAGGAGAGATAGTTGTGGGGTAAGTAATAAGGGTATTTATGTCTTTTACTTGGGTGAAACTTTTCATTTAAGGAAAGTGTGCTTTTCCAATGAATGAGCCAAATAAGGAATAGTATGCTTTTCCAGTGAATGGGAAGGAGTATTACGTTACATAATAGTGTCTTATAAAAACAGTATGTTGCAAAATGTATGTTTCTATTAAGGATACTCCAAAACAAAAAATTATAAAACTCCATTATAATAATTCCAATTTTTCACACCTGTTAATCTAAGAACTTGATATTGGTAATCAAATTATATTCATAAATTGTGTTACTGTAACTCATTATGTGTGTTACTGTAACGCATAATGTGTGTTATTCTAACGCTTAATGTGTGTTATTCTAACTCTTTTTACATCAATAGATTGGTACAGAAGTTCCAACTGAATCAACTTCATTACAATTCCAATATTTCACACCTGTTACTCATAATATGTGTTACTGTAACTCATTAAGTATGTTACTCTAACGAATAATGTATGTTACTCTAACAATATACTATCCTACTTAGAATTCTACTTCTTCATCCTCCTCGTCCTCTTCTTCTTCATCATCTTCATCGTCAGAAGCTTTGATTTAATCTAACCACCGCGCCATCTTTTCGTTGTGTACCTCCTCACATCCACAAGCCAATGCGTAGATTTTATAGAAGTTTACTTACTCATCCACGTCCTTGAAGATCTGCCCTATGTATGGAGGAAACTCTCACCCACATCCCTACACCTTTCATGTGTTTTTGCGTGTACTGAAAAATAATAACAGTGCCAATAAACGTGGCGAAAAAAACAATCAGAACTTGAAATATGGATTAAAGTAACAGACGACAATAATTAAAGTAACAGATGAAGTGCATTGAAGTAACACTGGATTCAATTAACAGAGAATGCTTATACACCAGGTATAAATTAAAGTAATAGAGGTCAGACATTAAAGTAACAGATAGTCTGAATTAAAGTAACAGATAATGTTCGTTAAAATAACATCAGGTATAGGTTAGTGCAAAATTTTTATATAATGATCATAAATGAGAGTATGACGCAATATCTTTCTTTGAATGGGGGTGATATTCTTTGATATTGTTTCCTATTTTGAAATCAATCACGTCCCATAATTACAGGAAGCAATATCTTTCTTTTTTATTTTTTATTTTTTATATGGCGGTATTCTAAATTCTTTTTGTTACTCCAATGCATTACAGTAAAGATGAAAAGAACTAAAGTAACAGATGAAGTGCGTTAAAGTAACACGAGATTCAGTTAACATTATGTGTATTAAAATAACATGGGTTAACCATTAAAATAACAGATTCTGTATATTAAAGTAACACAGTATGTGCATTACAATAACTCCATATATGTTCGTGCGTAAAATTCATATAATGCTTAGACCTTTTTGTGTTACATTTTAGTGTTACTCTAATTAAAATTAGGTGTTACTGTAACTCAGAACGTATGTTACTTCAACACCGTGTCTGCTTCATTAGAAAACAAAACAATAGTATCAGTGAAGTTTAAGAAAAACCTAAAGAATAAACAAAACAATAACACGAGAGTAATGGACCATTGTATGAATCTATGAATAATCAAATGAATAAAATTTCACCTTTTAAAAAATATAAAAATTTGGAATCTATACTAACAAGATAGCAATGAACTAGATTTGAATCTATGATGAATGAAATGACCATGAAAGCAATATCGACATGAAAATCGACGAAAAACATGAAAACAAATTGACGCAAATTAGTCGAGATGATGAATAAAAATTGACACAAAACATGAAAGCAATAACGAAACTCACCATTGTTATAGTCGATGAATTGATTATCAACAATTGATGAAGATATCGCGATCATTGCATCCATAGTAACGGGATTTCGAGCACAAATTTGAATGAATGAATGAAAGAACATGATATTAGAAGCAGTTTTTTTTTTTAGGTTTTTGATGAACGTGAATGAATGAATGAATGAGTGAATGTGATGTTATTGTTACCTAAAATTATGGGAGTTATTTTAGGAAACAGTATCTTCCTTTTTTTTTAATGCAAATATTAGGATGCATCTTGTCCACAGTATCTTCCTTTTTTTTTAATGCAAATATTAGGATGCATCTTGTCCATCGATTCTCATCTCATTCAATGGATGAGATGAGGACTTAGGGACTCATATATAGAGAAGGACTCATAAGAGCCTCTCTCTCTCTCTCTCTCTATATATATATATATATTTGATCACACACACCAATTTGGTGTAAATACCCTAACAATCTAGACCGTTGATCTAATATTTGATCAACGGTTGGAGATTAGATCTAAGAAATACACAAAACTTGTTTTCACATGGGTCATTCTAATTTTTCTTTCTCTCTCCTCATTTTGTTTTTGCTACTCTTTTTGCTGCATCTACTTCTTCAACCTCTTCAACACCATTTTTCAATTTGCTTCAGTTCCTTCACTCCGATTTCCTCTAATCTTCTACTGCGTTTTTCATCGTCATAAATTTCCCCTAATTTCCTCAATATCGATATTTTCGTTTATCTATTACTTCAATTTCTTCAATTCAATTTGATATTTTGCTCAATATATGTTAGTATAAAATTTAATTTCTTCAATTCGATTTTGATTTCGATTATGTTCATTGTGATCATAATTTTTGTTTATTCTTCCGATTTCCTCTAATATAGCTTCATTGTTTTGTTTCAACAATTATTTTTGAGTTGTTAGGGTTTTTAATTTTGGATGATAATTGTGTATGTATAAGATCAGTATTTCCATGATAATTACAATATTTCAATTATATAAGTATTCCAAGCTATAATATCAAGAATTCCAAGATATAACACCAAATATTCCAAGATATAATACCAAGTACTCCAACTATTATAACTCTCGTATTATAAACATCGCATGCTTTCATCGTCTGAGTTGTATACTTGTATGAATGTCTTCAACGTCATATCGTCCCATCCTTTTGATTGAGTTATAAAGATTTTCGAGTGACTCCTGCATATATATCATATTTATTAAGCAACTACTCTAATATTCAGTTACTCCAACACATATATTCAAGCACTCCAACATATATACTCAGTTACTCCAACACATATATTCAATTACTCCAACACATATATTCAATTCTGAGTTATACATGTTCAGCTATTCTATTCCAGAATCACAGTTACTCTAATGCTCATGTTCAGCTATTCCAATATTAGACATCAGTTACTCTATGTTCATGTTCAGTTATTTCAACATATACTCAAGTTTTCCAATTACTCCAACATATATATATACTCAGTTACTCCAACACATATATTCAATTACTCCAACACATATAATCAAGTATTCCAACATATACATTCTAGTACTCCAACACATATATTTAAGTATTCCAACATACATATTCAAGTATTCCAACATACGTATTCAAGTATTCCAGCACATATATATTCCAACATACTAAGTACTCCAACATATATACTCAGTTACTCCAACACATATATTCAAGTATTCCAACACATATATTCAATTACTTTATAAAATTCTGAGATACATATACTCAAGTACTCTAAATAATCCAACATATATACTTAGTTACTCCAACACATATATTCAAGTATTCCAACACTTATATTCAAGTACTCAATGAAATTCTGAGATACGTATACTCAAGTACTCTAATTACTCCACACTACTAGAAAAGATGGCAAAGAAACCATCTTAAAATGCCCTAAGACACCATTTTGGAGATGATCTCCAGGTCAAAGGTGTCTTAGGGTAAGAAACCATGTGAGAAAAATGGTTTCTTTGCTTATGCTTTAGAAACCAATTTTAAAAGATAAATGGTTTCTTTGTTCCATGAGAAAGACACCTTTTGGGAAAGATAAATGGTTTCTTATCAAAACTTGATAAATCATGTAATGCACTTAAATGGTTTCTTTGCTTACCCTTAATAAACCATGTACCATACTTAAATGATTTCTTTGACTACTAACTTAGTAAACCATTTAATACTCTTGAATGATTTCTTTACTTCCATTACAATTAATATATGAAATTAGTCTCTTTAATTAATTTTTTAATTATTTTAATATTTAGATATACAACTCAATTATTACAATGTACTCCTTTTCAAGTATCAAGCAAAAAAGAGACGGAATTCCACAAAATATCCCATATATATAGATATATATCTTGAAATATTTCATAATTACATTAGAAGCGTAAACTAACCCAAAAAAATTAGTATTCACTTTGTAAACATAAATAGGCCCGAAAATATGGCAAGATGTGTCAAAAAAAATAACATATACTTCGAATAATATGGAGAGTATATATATGTGCCAAGATGTGTAACCATTTCATATATGCTTCAAAAAATGAGTATTCACTTTGTTGTAATATCAATCCTCCTCATCTTCTACTTCTTTGTGCTTGAGAACAAACGTATTCCACATCTCTCGTAGCTCATCAATCATTTCTTGTGTATACGATTTTGGTACATCTTTAAAATACTACGACAAAAAAAAAAATCACATTAGGCTCATACACTTGGAAAAGCAAAACCACTATTCCATTTGTAAATAAATAAACCAATTTCAATAATAAATCATACGCCTTATTGTACATATTCCAACAAATTGAGTATTGTACATGTAATTCTCTACACCTCGTCGCAAAGGTCAATAACACAAGAGATCATTAAGAATACCCACCCACACATGAAGATCCAAACATTAGTGAAATAAAACAAAGTAAAGTGGGAAATATAAGAAGAGGGAGATACCAAGATGAGATCAAAAAAGGTATTCCGATCAACTTTAAAAAGGGTCAGCATCATATCGCTAATATTTAAAACTATCTACCAGACTCGGAATTAGGAGGTAAATGCAAGCCAAGCTACAAAAAGTTTTTTTCGCGTCATCTTTTTATGGTAAACATTTTTCAGTGGTACTCTATGTAACCAAAAGCAAAGCATACGATTATACCAATGAGCATTGGAAACTTCTAAGGAGGTACAAGTGCCAATTCCCCAAATACGATTTTCTAACAAAAACTTCAAGAACCTGCTTATTTACAAATGACCTCATATTATCGCTAATGTACAAACATGTTACCTTAAGCTTTCTTGCCAAATCTTCATGACCGAGCAATGCTCCACTTCTATTAACAGCTTCCTTGGCATTCTACAGCCTCTGAGTGACTTCTGCCCGTAACATATCAAAAGGTCACGAAAAATTGTCTCATCAAGGAAAGCAAGTTGCCTGAGTACATGTCTTTAACCTTAAAAGCCTCGGATAATTCCTATGGAGAAATCCAATCGGTTAATTACAGCTTAATGTTGGCTAGTAATGAAGGATAAGGAATACTATATTGTACTGTACCATGCAACGATCACAAACTCGAACTGGTGGTGCTTCTTCATCCGCTGTAAGAGGAGTTCGTCCTTCATCAAAATTTCTTCGTTGAGTACATGATTTTGGAGCATCTCTAAAATAAAACATGACATACAAAAAATGACATTAATAAAAACAAAAAACAATACAAATGAGAAATATATTTAAGAAGAGCACACAAAACTATAAATGATAAATATATTGACAGTAAACAAAATGTAATTTAGGCAGATTTAAGAATATCATAAGTTGCAAAGGAGATGAACAAGCATAACCTTTTGGGTTTGGCTAAGCAGATCCAGGGTATTTTGGAAGTAAATACATGCTAAAATTTAGTGAACGAAAACAATTAGCATACGTTCTATTGATTAGAGTCGTAGAGAGAAAAATTGATCAAACATCAATAGCACAGCTATGGCCAGTAAATAAACATTAAACAGATATTTCACTATAGTTCTTTTCAAGGGACTGTAATACATAATCTACTAAAGCAACTTGAGATAATTTGAAAGAAGTAAAAGAACTAGCACAAAGAATAGATCACGACTCACGACTTCTAAGAACAAGGGAAAGAATTATAAACATGTTCAAATGGAAATTAAATGAATCACGTGGCAAGAGACATGAGACAACACCATAGAATCTACCATTGACTCATTGAGCAATTCATTTAATCAAATATTCAGATGGTCAGCAAGTCTAGAGGATAGAGCACACTATCTGCTGTACAAAATGATGACTGAATGGCCCTTTTGTTTCTCCTCTCGCGATAGCTAAAAAAATACTTCATACACACAAACAGGCAAGTAATGGAGAACTACAAAGATAGCTAGCTTTTGGGTAACTTTAGCTCTTATTTTGTTGAGATGTCACATAAACAAAAGGATCGAAGAAAGAAGATAGTGAATGAACATATGCATATAAGAAAAAAAAACCGAGGTTACTTACAGAAGAGCCCCGTCCAAGAGGAGAGTCCAAGAAATCACTGAATAGCTTCCTATACTGCAAGAACAAGTAGTCAATGAACTATGTAACTTTCATCAATATAGAGGAATAATTTAAACTATATGAGTTAAGAACATCAGCAACATTCATCAAATTAACTCAAAATCAACCCGGATCAAGTTGCCAATCCCTTAATTCCTATCAGTACAAATTTCGTCTATTTTAGCTCACTTAAGCATTGCATCAGACCTCGTCAATTGTACTACAACTACTTATAATAAACACGCTAATAAAACCATTGGTAGCACCTAATTTAGTAATTCAATTCAACAAATTCAATCCACTCTTTCTCAAGATCTTTTACAGATTTCAATATGAAATTGATATAGCTAAGGAGCATAATAACACTCTTATCTAATACCATCGTTCATTTCATTCAAGACTTCGAGAGCAACATAAACATACATCATAAAGAGAAGATAGTTTAGCTAGCTAAGTGCTACGATCTACCTTACCCCAACAAATAGGTCAGAGGTTCGATTATTCTTATCCACGACTAAATGTGCGCTAAAGAAGGAACACAACCCCTAGGAAATTTCACGAAATCGACGAATGAAGAAGCACAAACCCTAGGCAAATTTCATGAAATCGACGAATGAAGAAACACAAACCCTAGGCAAATTGCAGGAGAGAACCTATACATACATCCTCCTACAATTTCACGAAATCAACAAAATCCAGCAAAACAGGGAGAAAAGGGAGAAGGCAAATTCCGAGAGAAATCAACCTATACTACAATTTAACAAAAAAAATCGACTAAAACAAGCGAAACAAAGAGAAAGAGGAAAAAATAACAAACCCTAGGAAAATTCCGAGAGAAATCAAGAGAAAACGCTCGCCATTTCTGCGAAACCTCGAACTCACGAGCATGAACAGACGCCACTTCAACCGCAGAGCCAATCCATCGCGAAACAGCATAGTGACGATCGAACCTCTCAGCAGCTTTCCTAGCATCGTAAACAAGTTACTCGAACCGTCATTAGCAGACCGTCAGACATCTCTCCATTTCTCACCCACGTTTCCTGAAATTATCGAAATCGTCGCACTGGAATGCCACCATGAGCGCGGCGGAGGTGGAGGCGGGGTGAGGAGGAGAAGTTAAGTTTATAGAGGTGGTGGTATTTAATTTATTAAGTTGCAACTTGCAAGCTTTTAGAAATCATTAATTTCAAAATTACTGTCTTTATTTGGTACTTCTAGTATGTAACATAAGACACCATTGAAATTAATAAATGATTTCTTATATATGTATGATATAAGATAAGAGATCATTGATATCAAGAAATGCTTTTTTATGTATCTAAAGAAATCAATTGTTATTTCAATGGTTTCTTTGAAATAAATAAGAAATCATTTATTTATGAAAAAAGATTTCTTACATAAAAGAGACCATTTGATTATTTATTTGATTTCTTAACAATGATGTCTTTTGCACTTATTCTAGTAGTGCCAACATATATACTCAGTTACTCCAACATATATATTCAACTATTCCAACATATATATTCAAGTACTCTATAAATTCTGAGATTACCTTCAAGTTAATTCATGTCTTCTATGTTGAAATAGAAATTCATCATAAAGAATTCCGGAAAAACGAATATATGTTCATCAACAACGAATAGTTATTCAAAAATGAATATATGTCATGACAAATTACCTTAAAAAACGAATAGGTATTCAAAAACAAATAGGTATTGAAGCATAACGATATTACCTTCATGTTCATCAACAATAGGTTCATGCTCGGTGGAATTCGTTCTCATAAAAACGAATTTCGTACGAAATTTTTGGAAAATCGAATGAATTGAACGGATTTCTGAAAAATTGAACGAATTGAATGAAGTAATTTTCAATCAAATCTTACGATTGAGCAATATGAACATATGATTGAGCAATTTTATGATTAATTAGACGTTTCAATTCGAAAGATAAGATCGATAAGATCAATTTTTGAGAGGAAGAATTTTGAGGAAAAAAATTGGGGGTTTTTACGTAACCCTAAAGACAAAGAGAGGAGAGAGAAAAAAAAGGAGAGAGAAAGAGAGGAGGGATGGAAGGATTTTTGGGAGGGTTTTGTTATCTTTTGAGGACTAATCTTGACCGTCGATCTTGTAAGATCTAACGGACCTGATTGTTAGCGTATTTACACCAAATTTGATGTTTACACCAAATCCCACCTCTATATATATATATATATATATTGAGTTCAATTGTTAACAACAATTTTCAATGTGGTGCAATGGTTAAGATATTGGTCTTCAAAGTGTGAGCTGTTAGGATCAAATCCTCTTGTTATCTTAATTTTTTTTTCTTTTTTCCATTTTTTTCAAAACATCAATTGTCAGGATCGAACCCAAAACAATATACCTACGCATAACACATTATTCAATGGAAACTACCAATAAACCAACATCACTAACATGCTATTGGAGGCAATATTCTCGGAATATTGCGTGTATATTATTTAGCTCATATAGGATAAAATTAGTCGTGTAAATCCTGTATTTTAGGCGTAGATAATGACATTGATTTCGGGATTGATCTCGTTTAGGTTGTATATATTGACATCTACTTTGTGCAATACAAACAACAAAATCTTCCTCACAATAACTATTGTTATATTCTTTATGGTATCAGAGCGGTTTCGAAATTCTGAACCCTAAATCATGCCAGGCAATGAATCCACGCCGCATATCACCAAACCCGTCTACGTCCTAACCAATTCCGATGGAGTTTCAGCCAAAATTACTCATGTCGTGTTGAAAGGCTCTAATTATGCAGAATGGTCCAAGGGTTTTCGCAATGCTTTGGGGGCAAAAAGGAAGCTAGGTTTTGTTGATGGCTCTTTCAAGAAGCCACCAGCTAACTCGGAGGATCTCGATGATTGGTCTACAGCCAATTACACGGTGATAGCATGGATCTTCAATATGATTGATCCCACGGTTTGTTCGTCGATCTCATACAGGGACACGACTGTTGAATTGTGGGACGACATTCGTAACCGTTTTTCTCGTGGTAATGGTATTAAGGTCTATCATTTGGAGTCGGAGATCTCCGAGTGCAAGCAGAAGGATGACGAGACCGTGATGGAATTTTACGGTCGATTGAAGAAGCTTTGGGATGACGTTAATCACTATGACACTCTTCCCACTTGCGAATGTTCCGGCTGCAAGTGCGAAATTTCTGTTAAGTTGCGCAAGCATCGGGAGACTCGGCAAACCCGTCAGTTCTTAATGGGTCTTCTTCCGTTCTATGCAACTGCTCCGTCCAGTGTCTTGGGCACTACTCCCTTGCCTTCCTTAGATTTAGTATATTCTCGGATTGTGCAAGAGGAGGAAGTACGAACTTTGACTCAGGAACGTATTCCAGCCATGGCATTTGCAGTTCAAGGCGGTGCAAAACAGGGGAGACAACGCAACAAGTGCTCCCACTGCAAAAAACCGGGTCACAGTGAGCCAACTGTTGGGATAAGTACGATTATCCCGTCGGGCGTGAACCACGGTCTGGTGAAGCCACTGGAGCAAGGGGTGGCTCGTCTTCTGTTCATACCAACGCGGTGTTTGGTGAGCCTGCAATCGATGCCAAAGCACGCTGTCTCTTGGATCGTTGATACAGGCGCTTCGACTCATGTTTGTGGAAATATTGATTTGTTGGACGATTACGTTCCCATTACACCCCTGGCAGTTGGTCTTCCAAATGGTACACGTCTAAAGGCCACCCATTGAGGCCGGGCGCGAATCAACGGCGGACTCGTGTTACTCGACGTGCTTTACATTCCGGAATTTACTTGCAATTTATTGTCTGTTTCGCAACTACTCATTTCTCAAAAATTATGTATCCAATTTACTAATTCCACTTGTGTTATTCAGGACCCTATCTTGAAGACGAGGATTGGTGAGGGTGCACTTGTGGATGGACTCTATCATTTGCCTATGAAACCTACAAGACGTGTTAATGCAATCAAAGATGTTGGGAATGTCGATCTTTGGCACAAACGGTTAGGTCATCCCTCTTTAAAGGCAATGGAGTGTCTTTCATCTCTTAGCAATTTTAAGCATTATTCGGAGAATAACAAACATTGTGATATTTGTTTTCGGGCTAAACAAACTCGGTCCTTTTTTCCGTTAAGTACCAATAAAACTGCACATTTATTTGAGCTCTTACATTGTGATGTATGGGGTCCTTATGATCCGAATCATGCTTGTAGGTCGCAATACTTTCTTTCTCTTGTTGACGATTATTCACGTAGTGTGTGGGTTTTCTTAATGAAAACAAAGGATGAAGTAACTAGTCTTATGAAGGAATTTTTCGCTTTGGTTAAGCGTCAATTTAATGCCACTATTAAGAGAGTAAGGAGTGATAATGGAACAAAATTTAAACCTTTAATTCCTTATTTTCGTGAGTGTGGTATAATTTTTGAAACTTCTATGGTCCGAACCCCTCAACAAAATGCTCGGGTTGAACGCAAGCATCGTCACATACTCAATGTGGCACGTGCTTTACGTTTTCAGAGTTCTTTACCGACTGATTTTTGGGGTGAGTGCGTATTAACAGCCGCACACTTGATAAATAGGACACCAAGTCGTATTTTACATGGAAAAACACCATTTGAGCTTCTCTTCGGTAAACCGGCTGATCTAAATTTTCTCCGTATTTTTGGATGTCTCGCTTATGGTAAAAACTTAAATCCCGTTGATAAATTTGACAGTCGTAGTCGGAAATGTGTTTTTTCTCGGTTATCCGTTTGGTAAAAAGGGTTGGCAATTATTTGATCTTGAGACGGGTACGTATTTTCAATCTCGAGACGTGAGCTTCGTTGAGAGTGTTTTTCCCTTCTCGCAAAAGACAACGTCAGATACAATTTATCCACATGACGCGGTTTTTACTGATGAGGAACTTACTATCCCCTACGACGAACCTATTTCCGATACTGGTAGTAGTGCGCCTGCTTCTGGTCATGATTCTGTTCCCATTGAACCCGAGAAACACAGTGGTATAGGTTTTGACACTATTGAGGTTGAAAATGGGCCAGCAATAATTGAAGGTGAGGCAACTTCGCGAGACGATGTTCTTGGGCGCGGGAAGCGAGATAAAATTCCCAATAAACATCACAAGGATTATGTTCGTTGGGATTGCATTAACACGTCTTTGGATGAGTCATATGAGTAACCCACCGCTAATTCCGTCTCAGGTAGTTCTTATCCTTTAACTCATTTTGTGAATTACGATAAATTTTCGCGTCCGCATTTTCATTTTCTTGCAGCCTTAACTCGGGATATTGAGCCCACATCTTTTAAGGCTGCCATGAGTGACGCTCGATGGCGGCAGGCCATGACCGAGGAAATTGCTGCACTTGAGAAAAATAATACTTGGATAGTAAGTGATTTACCATCCGGAAAAGTAGCTATCGGGTGTATGTGGGTCTTTAAAATTAAAAACAAATCAGACGGTACTGTGGAGCGGTTTAAAGCTCGTCTCGTTGTCCTCGGTAATCACCAAGAAGCAGGTGTTGATTTCACTGAAACATTTGCTCCGACGGTTAAAATGGTTACCGTGCGCACTTTTTTAGCCGTCGCTAATATAAAAAAATGGTAATTACATCAAATGGATGTGCATAATGCATTTCTTCATGGCGATTTGTCAGAAGAAGTATATATGCGCATGCCGCCTGGATTTAATAAAGGGTTCGAGGGTAAAGTTTGTCGTCTTCGCAAGTCATTATACGGCCTCCGTCAAGCTCCGCGGTGCTGGTATGCTAAACTTGCTACGACTTTATCTTCATATGGTCTTATTATGAGCGCTTCCGATAATTCATTATTTAGCTTACGCAAAAATGGAGTTGAGATGCATATTCTTATCTATGTCGATGATTTAGTCATTGCCGGAAATAATCCACATGCCATTTCTGCTTTTAAGTCATATTTATGTAAATGTTTTCATATGAAAGATTTGGGAAAATTGAAATATATTTTGGGTCTTAAAGTTGCCCATAGCTCGAAGGGATTGTTTGTTTGTCAACGCAAATACACCCTCGATTTATTATCTAAAACGGGTCTTATTGGTTGTAAACCCATTGGTGTTACCATGGACGAAAAACACCAACTTGCTCTTGCTACCGATAGTCCAGTTGACGATGGTGCAAAATATAGACGGTTGGTTGGTAAGCTTATTTACTTAACGCTTACTCGACCCGATATCTGCTACTCGGTTCACATTTTAGCACAATTCATGCAAAAACCGACACATACTCAGTGCGAAGCCGCGTTACGGGTTGTTCGTTATTTGAAAAATAATCTGGGTCAGGGTATTGTTTTTCGTGCTGATTCAAATTTAAAGCTTGAAGATTATTGTGATGCGGCTTATGGCAGCTGTCCGATTACTCGTCGATCCATTACCGCTTACTTCGTTTGTCTGGGTGGCTCTCCCATCTCCGGGAAAAAAAAGAAGCAAGCCACCGTCTCCTTGTCGTCCACCGAGGCAGAATATCGGGCCATGACCGTTGCCACTTGCGAAATGCTTTGGTTGAAGGGCTTACTTGCCGGGATAGGTATTCCTCTTCACGAGCCCGTTCGGTTACATTGCGATAATCAAAGTGCCATGCACATGGCAAACAATCCGGTTTTTCATGAACGCACCAAGCACATAGAGATCGATTGTCACTTTATTCGTACTCACATTCGCAACGGAGTTGTGCTACCATGCTATATTCACACACGTTCTCAATTGGCTGATATACTTACCAAGGCCTTGGGTCGTCCACAATTCAAATACTTACTCGACAAGTTGGGCATTTTCGACTCCCATGCTCCAACTTGAGGGGGGGGGGGGGGGGTAGTATTGGAGGCAATATTCTCGGAATATTGTGTGTATATTATTTAGCTCATATAGGATAAAATTAGTCGTGTAAATCCTGTATTTTAGGCGTAGATAATGACATTGATTTCGGGATTGATCTCGTTTAGGTTGTATATATTGACATCTACTTTGTGCAATACAAACATCAAAATCTTCCTCACAATAACTATTGTTATATTCTTTACATGCTTATATTATTGAAGACACTAAAATTATAAATATACTTATTTATATAACGATAAATTTTTTTATGGCGTCTAATGTTATCTTTTATTTAATATTTTATGGGATATTCTACATGGTACCCTTGTGTTTTTTCATTTTCCATGCGGTACCCCTCCTTTTAGTCAAAATAACTTTGACTCGCGATAACTTATAGACACGGGTTCGGAAAATGACGATATTTTCGCTAAAATCATTGCCTTTACAAGATCCTCGATTTGAGATTTGAATTTTTGCAATTTCGAAACTTGTACTACGAGTTATGCTCAGTCAAATCCTTTTAAACGAATAAACTTTGACCGACCATAACTCTCTTTCCCGAGTTCCGAAAGTGATGATTTTTTTCCAAACAGATCGTTTTTAAGAGATCTTCAGTTTAAAATTAAAATTGTCTATTTTGGAATTCATAGCTAAAAGATATCGTAAGTCAAAGGTATTTTGCGCAAAATGAAGGGTAACACGTAGAATATGAAAATACACGAGGGTACCATGTAGAATATCCCATATTTTTTTTATAAAAAAATTATTCTTCATAAAAAAATTCTTTATTCTTTGAGTGTGTATATATACATATATACACTCCATATTATATATGCAAGATTAAAAAACTACAATATTTAAAAGACAGGGCGGATTTGGGTGAGTGGATGGGTGGGCGGTTGCCCTCACCCAAATCCCAGAAATAATTATAATTGTTTAAATGCATTAAGCATTGTGATACTTGTAGCTTTTTTTTTTTTGAATGAAGACCAATTTCATTAATAAAGGTCATACGACATCTACGAATGATATCAGATTGAACGGAATACAAATTTGTAACAAATAAATAAAGAACATTTCCGAGACAAAGATCGTTATTAGAGTAATTCGCTTCTGCATAGTCTTCTTTATATCGTTGTTTATTGACACAGTCTTTCGTGAAGGAATCTATAGATCTGATGACATAGTCTTCAAAAGAATGAACTTTCTCTATTTCGACAAAGAATAGACCAAAATCTGACCTCAATTGCATCGCCATATGTAGAAAAGTTATGGCTCTCATCATGGTCTTGCATATAGTTCTTGAACCTCTCACAAAGAAAGAACAAACCCACCAAAATATGGGAACAAACCCATCAATTGATGGGAACAAAACTCCCCTAATGGAAGAGACAAGATTTATTGATAATCTAAATAATTTAAAGATAATAATAACGATTAAATTTGGGGCTTACCACTACCGAATTGGTAGATGGCAGCCCCTAAAGATGGGGGAGGAAGGAAATGTTTTTTCTTTTGTTAGGGTTTTTACTGTACCTGTTTTATGTTAGATGGATAATATCGTTTCAAGGAAGATTTATGATACTTGTAGCTCATTGGTTGTGATGTTCCCCCATTTGTTTATGAGGTAAGGGGTTCGAATCCCCTTTCAGATTCATTCATAGTATTTTTTTTTATAGATTTTTAAGATATGTAACAACAAGAATCAAATCCGTAACCTCTCATGTCAAAATTACTACAACTATACAAGTGAACCAATGAGTCACGTGAATTCGATGTATCATTATGTTGAAATATTATACTTGATATAAGTTTAAGTCTTTAACTACTTCTTCCATTTTGTTCATTTGTTTACCTTTTAGATGATTGTGAAGACTGGAGAGGATTTTTTAATCAAATACAAATAAATGAGTTAGACGGAGGGAACATATATATTTACTAGTTACTCAATTGCCTAATACACACGGAGTATTTTTTTTTGTATGTTTTCTTAAACGAAACAAAAAAATTCAAAACTAACATCAATTTATAAAATAAAACTTGGTTTTCAACCAATTATTTTTATTGTATAAATTCACTTATAATTTTTATGTTTTTTCAACATACAAACCGTAAAATTTTCAAAATGTCCCCCCTATCGAGAAATCCTGGATTCGCCCCATTGGAATTTACTAAAACAACTAAGATATTTAGAAGTTTGAGTTTATTAAAACAACTACAATATTTAGAAGTTAGAGTTTACCAAAACAACTCCAACGCTCATTGTTCACATTCAAATTAGTTTCCTAAGTTTGTTATTTTATACATATTAATTAACATATACAAATTATGTTCACATTCAAATTAGTTTCCTAAGTTTGTTATTTTATATATATTAAAATTAATCTATAAATATATATACAAATTACATTCAAAACAACTACAATATTTAAATAATTTATATTTATATATTAATTTATACATATATTGTATATTAGAAATTTATATATATTTATATATTAATTTATAATAAAAATATATATTTAAATGATATATTTATAAATATATTTATATTAGAAATTTATATATATTAATTTATATATATATATTTAAATGATATATGTATATATTAATTTATTAAATAATTTATAACATATTTTGGTTATTAAAAATATATTGGAGGAAAATTGAAGGGAAAATTGAAAATTTGGGGGGAAAATCAAGTTTTGGGTGAAAAAGAATTCATTTTTTTACATAATTAATTGAAATGCTTGAACTACTATATAAGCACATTTCAATTAACTCATCTACACAATTAATTATAACTTCATTTTTTGTTACTTTAGTTTAAAGAAAATATACACCAACATATCGTTAAATGACTAATAATACAATATTAGCAATGATAATGAAAGAGTTGGCAGACCAAAAAAAATGCTTCCAACCTTTTGGAAGCTAAATTTTTTGAAAGAGTTTGGTCCCGAAAAGGTCGAGAAAGTGTTAAACTGTATACCTCGCAATTCGCATAATAGTCTGATGTATATATCTAGGCATTCTTTGAGTCTGATGTTGTAAATTATTACATATTAATACAATTTACATTTTACCAAAAAAAAAAGAATATAATCATTTCTTACGTCACTATGTACGCGACGAACAATTAATATGGCGTCAAGTCGGTGATTTCGAATATCTACCGATTACAATAGTCGACCCCGCAATTATTGTTAGGATCGAAGGTCAAGCGTACATTGAAACTCCTACAACTCCTTCACCTACAAATGATAGATGGAGGAAAAGGCCTTGCATTGATATCGCTATGGAGGTAATACCGTGACGTACAATATTGCATTTTGAAGAATTACGCCATTTTTCGACATATTCAATCACTTTCATTTTTTAATGATTATATTATCAATTTAGGTCTTATTAATTCCATACGTAGCTAGTTAAGTTTTTGTTTTGTAGGAGGTGTCCCCGAGTTCATAAACAATCTACAAAGACCTGTGGCGATACACGGAACTGACGATAGCAGTAGTGCTTTCAGAGTCGCTTCTTACAATGATGTAGTGTCATTTTGCATATTCCCTCAAGCCGACCGATCGACGAAGAAGAAAATGGTTCAAGTTTGTAAAGCTTGGGCACATGGATGGTTGGAGGCGCAAACCGTTCTTAGAAAGAAGAAGCTAGGAGGAAATTAGAGGGAAATTCAATCCGTACATTATTATTATGTTTTAGGTTATGATCATAATCATCTTAGAGTTTAAGTGTTTAACTATATTATTTATAAATAATTTGTGCTATAAGTCATCGTGTTTAATCAACGTTTTGTCGTCGTCCGTTTAATAAAGTGAATATATTATCTTAATTAACTTAAAGATAAGACCACACATAGTGATGTGGCAGCCTCCAAATCGCACAAAACCTTCATCCGAGCTCCCTCATTAAATAGGCATAATCGTCCAATCACTTAAACTTTTTCAAATCCTTTGCAAAATGTAGGGGCAAAATTGACCTTACCTATTTACATTTATATTACAATATCTTCCTCTTTTCTCTCTCACACACACACACACACACACACACACACACACACACACACACACACACACACACACACACACACACACACACACACACACACACACACACACACACACACACACACACACACACACACACACACACACACACACACACACACACATATATATAATATATATATTATTAGAAAGTATCTACACAACACATATATACATAGATATCGTTATGTATTATTATATATATAAATTACGTTTTATTGTACATATATATTAACGTATTATTAGCTACATATACATAAACGTCTTATATCTATATCAATGTGTTATATATTAAATACATGCATAATTTATGTATTATTATAAATTACGTGTTGCATATACATATCAACGTGTTGTATATTAACTACAAATTTAATTTCCGTATTATTATAAATTACGCGGTATTAATATATTATTTAAACGTTTATACATATAAATATCTAAAGACGTATATAAATATTTATATAGGTCTATAATATTTTACGTATTGCTATATATGTCATATTAATAATACATCTGTATTATACATTTATACCTTTATAATATTAAAACCTCTATAATATCTGACGTCTTATACATGTTAATCACTTGTTTAAGATACCACCGAAATCTTTGTACAGTCGATCTTTATCACATTATCTCAATGAATTTAAGTATTTTGTAGTTCAGTAAACACCGAATTCGGAAAATTAAGGATATATTTTTCCGTATTACGTGAGTAAACATCTCAACCAATTTCAGTAAATAAATATATAGAATCTTACGATTTAATAAAAATATTTCTTAACATTGTCAATGTAACGTATATACGGAATCTCGAAATTCCCGTAAATATATGAAATCTCAACCAATTTCCGTAAATATTTGTAATCTAATAAAAAAGAAAAATGTCCACATTACAGAATATTACAGAATATTAGTATTACGGAATATTGCGGATATATTCTTCTATATTACGTGAGTAAACATCACAACCAATTTATGTAAATAAATATACGGAATCTTAACATTTAAAAAAATATTCCTTAAAATTCTCAATGTAACGTATATACGGAATCTCGAAATACCGGTAACCATATGAAATCATAAATAATTTATAAATACGAAATATGACCATATCCATAACAATCTATGCTTTCACATTATTACATCCTTTTATATATTCCGTTTTACAGTTCCAATATTTATTATCATAACCAACATAATCACTAGCCTCTCGATAAAGAAATTCCTATTCGCACCATTTTATCACGGGTGTTATACTAGTACCATATTCAAAGGTAAAGACGTAGAAATCAAAGTACATTAATTCCAACACAATTGAAATTATAAGTTGAAAAAACTAATTAAAAGAAACTAATTAGAATTAAGAAGAAGAAATGAAATAGGCTACCACATGCGTTCTACTAGTACTCCTAAACCCTCTACTGTTACTCTCTCACTAACAGCCCCCTCATACAATTTGGGTTTCACGCATCTCACAAAACAAAAGAAAGAAAAAGACTAAAACACTCTTCATTTAAATGTACAGAAAAGTGAGTGAAAGCAAGGGTAGGAAAGTCATTGACTCCTCAAAATAAAACAAAAATCCAATTCAAGAAGAAGCAATGGAGCACGGTGGAAGTGTTAAACACGGTGACTTTGCGCACGGCTCTAACTCCCCTGTGCCAGTTACGCACGGCTCGGCGTACGTTTGTCGATTTCGTCGGAGCTTGGATGACCGGAGGAGTATGTGGTGTTCGGAGTTTGAAGTGAATGGAGATGAGGGTGGCGGTGTTAGGTGTGTTAGGCAATCAAATAAGAAATAAACAAAGTTCGAACACCGTTATCAGTTCTACTGTGTGTTAGTGTAGACACCCGCATTTTGCCTGCTAGTGTCTATAGCAGTTCCCGACAAAATACCCGATGATGATCGGACGCTAACGTGACTTAATACACTCGAATACGGACTCGGAATCAATAATATCCGACGTAGGCATTTAGCGGAGTACAAATCTCTCAAAACCGACCTCAAATTCAGGATCAGTGGGTCGTTTCCAATAAAATGAGACTAATTTGGGCCAAAACCGACACCAAAAATAAAACCGTCTTTTAGCGACCGGGTCAAAACCCGGTCAAAGACGAATCCGACACAAAAAATAGCCAAGTTCGCTTCTAGAAGCTAGTCAAACAACCAAGATCCATTCAAAAATGGTCAACAATCCCTATTTACACTCCCTCCTTCCCGACCCACTTGATCGAGTGGTTCACACCCACTCGGTCGAGTAAGGCCATGAACCGGCCGAACCGGACTCGAACCGGGCACTCGATCGAGTGGCCCTAAACCGGGGTATTTCTTCTATAAATACCCCGTCACCCTAAACCATTTCACAACTTTTGACGCTACATACTTTACACAACATTTGCAAACCCTAATCACCTTACACACTACAACTTCACCACCTTTCAATCATCCATCTACATACACACATACACATTCAAATTCCCGAGATCAAAACTCGTCAAAGACACACACCATAACTCACCCTACATATCTCGACACTCGCGCGCTCCCATCGCTATT
Organism: Agrostemma githago; assembly: GCA_958450325.1. NCBI lineage: Eukaryota > Viridiplantae > Streptophyta > Magnoliopsida > Caryophyllales > Caryophyllaceae > Agrostemma > Agrostemma githago. The sequence goes on along the minus strand of OY288250.1, from coordinate 11,552,309 downwards.
ACGAGTCCGTTTCCGAGACCATTTTAAGCATGTAGGTTGAGGGTGTAGTTCAATCCCGACATCCCTTTCTCCCTTCTTCTTTTTATCGTTCTTATATATATATATGTATGTATGTATGTATGTATGTATGTATGTATGTATGTATGTATGTATGTATGTATGTATGTATGTATGTATGTATGTATGTATGTATGTATGTATGTATGTATACGTATTATAATTAATTGATAATAACGATACTATTTAATTACTAACACTAACATTTTATCTTCATTACTAACATTTTAATTTTGCTACTAACATTTTATTTATCGCAATCTAACATTTTATTTATGTACTCTAACCACTAACATTATTTATTTATTTATTTATTTACATTTCGTCATAATACTAATACCGTGTATTGGTATATAATTTATAAACCACTTTCGGATTGAACGCGTTTAACTACGACTACTGCTCCTAGTCCGTTTAATCCCTTTACGAGTCGCGACAGTGGTGGCGCCCTTTCGAGGAGCACCGTCCTAAGCACTCAAGGGTGTAACGTGATCGTGTTAGTACGTAATTGAACGCGTCCGAAGCCATTTTCAAAGATTGGTACGAAACCCGTTGACGCTAAACCGAGCATCACATAATCCGTAAGGATTATTATAGATGTCATAACGCGGAGGGAATTAATTTCGTCCTAATCCGATTCAAAACAATTTTATAACATCTTTTTATAAAATTTCGATGCCGGTCTTATAATCGTATAGTACACGATTATAGTACCGAAAACCGAGTTAAGTTTAAATCATGCAATATTTTTACGTAACTCGGTCAACCATCGATTTTGAATAAATAAAAACGAAACTGCCACCTTTTTCGAAACGAGCCATGACTCGTACAGGGGGAACTCGACCGAATGCCATGGGCCACTCGATCGAGTAGCACCCCAAAAACCGGGCAGTGGGTCCTTCAAAGGCTCACTCGATTGAGTCTTTGCCATGACTCGGTCGAGTGGATTCCTTTGTTCAAGCAAGTCGAGTGCTTCTTTTATCATCCGAGCCTCGTCATCTTCTTTACGACTTAGTCGTCGCGTGTAAAGTCAATCACGCGATTCCTTCTTCAAAACTCATGAATATTTATCCTATTTTATTTTACTTTCACGACTTTGATTAACGTCTTTCACGATTAGTTTTGTATCGACGACTCTTTAGTCGTATCCGATGCATGACGAGTCTATGCACCAATGTTTCAATGTGATAAGTCGGGACAAGGCATCGAGATTTGGGATCGAGCTAGCACCACGCTTAGGTCCCATACGCGAACGCGTATTAAAATCTCCGCCCTTCCTTTAGTACACAATATTATGTGTATTTAATCGAAGTTCGTCCACCTATTTAACTAACGGTCTAGCTTATATTTACTATATACGGGTCCGTTTATAGTTTATATTTACCGTTTCCTGATTCGATTATTCTATTTTATCGCTCGTTGTATTGTGAATTCCGGGTTGTATTCCGCTCGTGTAATTTGTAATTTATTTACGAGTTTTCTATTATCGATGTTTGCCATTTATTTATTTAAATGAACATCACATGCTAAATCACTTTGACATGAATCAAGATGCATTAAAATGACGTAGTTCACATAACTCGCATGCTTAGCCGAAAACGTTGTTTGCATATCATTTACTCATTTTACTAGCGCGCGTACACGAACACGAACGGTATCTTAGTAGAGGCCGCTAAGAGCAGACGGGGTTGGGTGTCCTTTATGGGCTTCCCAATACGTACCCTCACCCCTTACTCAGAACCATGGTTTCCGGATGTCCGAAGCCATTGGCGCACGAGAGTCATTCGATGCACGATATCCGATAACTCGGCATCGATATCGTAATGCAAAGGGACGAACTCATACACTCTAGCACTAAAAGCGGGTCGTGCTTTGTGCACGAAACGCCCAAGTGTAGAGTGAGTTCGAACGAGTCCGAATTCCCATAAAATTCGGTGGCGACTCCAACTATGATTTAAATTTCGAACCGAGATCAATCTTACCACGAGATTCATTCGCGTCCCCAAATCTGCGCGTGGCCGCGTCGGGGTGGACCTACGTCATGTCCACATTTAGGTGTGTCCCTAACTTCTCCTCTTCTTCTCTGAGGTGTTGGTTGTGAAGAACCTGCTTCGTCTATGGGTAAAACCCTACGAACCGTCTTTTGTCTAGGCCTAGGAGCTCTACCCGTGCCTCTCTTGTCGACAGGGTCCTTTAAGTTGTCTTGTCTAGCTGGAGTTGAATTCCTTACCATGTGACGTCGATTATTTTCCCTCCTTTGTGGTCTTCTACGACCCCAGACCCTCGTAATATCAAAACCTGCTCCCATAGAGTTGAGAGTTTTAATACACACATAATCCTCTAATTCCTTCACTAGCATCGCTGCACCTCGCTCATATACGGCGTAAGACTCATCAACTTGCAATGCCAACCTGTATATGTAGTCGTTTTTTAATGTCAACGCAATTAATTGCTGAAGTCGACCAGATTCATTAGGTGTGTAGTACCCAACATGAAGATGCTCGTAACCCTGAACCAAATCTATTCCCCAACGACTTAAAATGTACTTTTTGGGGATATATTGAATTTTCTTCAACAATATTACACGGATAGTATGCCTGCACAATATTCCTTTAAATTCAAAGAGTTTACAAGTACAAGAAAAGTCACCTATTTCCATGTCAATGGTGACATTGTACTTTTTATCTCGTCGAATCGAAAATGGTTGTGTCACCTCTTCTGTTGCAACAAACGATGAGAAACTCCCGATGTTCATGTCAATCTCGACATTGGTGTATAGTAGTCCTTGCATCTCCTCCTTGACGGCCGTGACCATGTTATTTGTATAAACCCTATGAAAGACTTCCTCGACTATGATGCTCTTATCATACTGACACAGTCTATCAAGACTAGCAAAGTTCAACTTTAATTCTTCCTCCACCTTGGTTTTTAAGGCATTTTCATAATTTTCAAGGAAAACAAACAAAGTTGTCTCAGGATTGACGTACCCCTTGAAAAATCTGTTTATTTGTTCACTTCTTTGTGTGGATGACATACTTGCACAAAAATTGTCTCTCCAATACAATGGAACCCACGATTCTCTCTTTATATATGCGTCTTTGATCCAACTATTGTCTTGAATATGATATTTATCAACGAACTCGAACCATGCCTTCTCAAATTCATTCGGATCTAAACTTTCATGAACGGCTCTCCTAAGAGCAATGTCAATATTTTTCCACCCGGTACAAGCCCCTAAATTCTTTGCTGCATTTCTTAACATGTGTCAAAGACACAAACGGTGAGGAGTAGTAGGAAAAACGTCACTAACAGCATTACCAATCCCCTTGCACTGATCGGTGATTATAACTGAGGGAGGTTTGCCCATACAATCTAATCATTTCCTAAACACCCAAGTAATGCTTATCGCATTTTCATGTGAAATCAAAGCGGCAGCAAATACAATAGTACTACCGTGATGATTTACAACAACAAATGGCATAAAGGGCATTTTGTACCTGTAACCATAAATTATTAAAAATTCATCTTAAATAATAATAATAATAATAATAATAATAGCATTGATCGCTCATTGACTATGGAAGATAATCACAGCTAGACAATGCCTTTGGTATGAATGGCACAAGAGATACGTTCTAATGGGTAACAACATTTGGAGAATAGAGAAAAAGGACAGACACACAGCAACTTTCAAAAGTATATTGGATGTCAGAGATGAGATAGTCCGGAGAGAGGGAGTTGGAGCTGAGGGACTGGTACAAAGTTGGACTGACAATGGTGAATTTAATGCCAAAATTGCTTATGAATGGTTTAGGCAGCGGAGACCTATCATCCCATGGATGAGCAGGCTTGATGAAAGGCTTCTTATACCTAAACATAGAGTGATACTGGTAATGGCAGGTCAGAAGGTTTTAGCAATACAAGATAAGATATAGTTTAGAGGATTACCCACAGTTAATCGGTGTCCTCTATGTGAGCCTAGGTTGGAGAATGCAACGCATTTGTTTTTTGGATGTATGTTTTCCCGTCAAGTATGGCAACATCTTCTCAATTAGATGCAAATTATAGGGAGAAGTAACAGCCTGGGGGATTGAATTAAATTGGTGTACAGCTCGAACCAAAAGAAGACATTGGAAGAATTCGTGGTACTGAGCTTGTCTCGCAGCAGCAGTATACAACATCTGGCAAGAGAGAAACGCAAGAATATTTGAAGGCAGGAAAAGCTCAGTCCAGAGCATAGTGGCGAAAATTAAGTTTGAAACTTTTATTAGGCTAAAAAGTCGTAATATTCATATAGATAGAAGTTTGTAGTAATGGAGTAGCACCAAACAAGATCATAGTGGATATGACTTTTGTAAGAGCTTAGTCTCATTTCAATAATATGAGGCGTACTTTCTTGCAAAAAAAAAAAATTAATAATAATAATAATAATAATAATAATAATAATAATAATAATAATAATAATAATAATAATAATAATAATAATAATATATGTCACAGTTTTAGGCCTAATTTAACTAATTTTGTTAAAACTAAGAAAAAATAGTTTCAAAAAATAATATCTAATTTTCTCTATTAATAAATCTAAATTTAAAACAAAATATTACTAAAGATGAAAATTGTATAATGCTTTACCAATATTTTAAACACAAATTCTTGTATGACACGGTTTTACCGTAAGTTTATTGTCAGACCTCTGACATTTAAAGTAGTTATTTTCTATTGGTATGTCTTACGGTCTCACACGAGAATGACTATATATTGTAAAAACAAAATACGTAAATACATATATAGGGTTGAGATTCGGTGCGAACCTTAGTTCGATCCGAACCGTCCAAACTATATACGGAGTATTAACCCAAAAAACATGCTGTTGGCCAAAAAAAATAAAAAAAAGCTGATTATACAGAAACACTCACGTGACCCACCCAATTCAATCCTCATTCCTCTTCTCTAATCTTAATTTTACTGTTTCTTTTTTAAACAAAATTTGATCAAAATTTTAAACAAAATATAATCCTCACCATTTTTAATCAAAATTTGATCAATCCGATTTACTACTATTTACTCGATCAAATGAGGAAGATAAACTGGAACACAATGATGGAGATTATTTTTTTGATTATTCTATATGATTCCATGTATTTAAGTCCCTAATGATTTCTCCTTTTTTTAATTATTATTATTGAATTGTATTATGAGATCTGATGAACAAATAGTGGTCCGTGTTTCTGAATTTACAATGATAGATACAAACTAACCATTTCTGATCTCACACCCCTAAATTTCAACTTCTTTTGTTTTTAATTTTCTTGAATCAATTTTTTTAATTATAGAAGCTCGGTGATTGAAGGAGATTGAAGAATGCATAGCTGAGAAATAAGAATCAATTTTTTTTTAATTATCAACGTCTTTTTTTGGCTTTATATAGTTCGGACGGTTCGTATCGAACTAAAGGTTCGAACAGGATTCTAATTATATATGTATAATTAACCCTAATTAACAACAAATAAAATATGTTCATTAGCTTGCCGGACTAATAAAATAGTAAAAAAAAAGTGAAGTAATTGACGAAAATAAAATACCTATTACAAAGAAACGTAGCATCATATGATATGGCGTCACCAAATGATTTGGCCATTCCTCTACAACGTCCATCGACCCAAAATACGTTCATTATCTTGCCTTCATCATCCGTCTCGATTGCATAGTAAAATTCAGGATCAATTTCTTTAGGCTTTAGAAACTGTCCTTCCAACGCTACTGCATCACCATCAATTCGACTACGTCGTCGTTCAAGGTTAATCATGCATGTTCCTGATATCACGATCATTGAATGGCAAATTCGCATGTCCACCAACTTCTCTAACCAAAGTGTGGAAGTTTTTAGATATGGGAATACCGGCGGAGTCGTTCAACAAAGCTCGTCTTTTGAAATATTCACCAAATAACCTGTAACCAACCATGTGACGACTATTTGCAGGATCTACCTTATGATTGTGCTCCAACCGACACTTAATGATGACGATGAAATCATCTTTCAAATACGCTTCTATGACGACCTTGCATAATTTATGATTTTCATTGTTTTGATTCCCATTTTTTCCCCCATTTTGCAACACAATCTAATTCGATTCATCATGTAAAAACGAGGCTCTTTCTTCCCGGTAGCATTCCGCTTCACACCTCTGTTCTTGTACTTAGTCATTATTTCATTAGCCCTGATATAAAGTTGAAACCCAGATTTATAAGCATACATGTAGCATAATGCAGCAAATTCGTCTCCATTCACAAAAGTCATTCTTATAGTTGGAGGATTTACTTCAATAGAATCGATGTTTCCCTTGTTTAACATGTTAATCACCTTCTCAATAAACCCGTCTTTGATAATTGGAGGAACATCCTCGTCGACATCGTCGTTAAAAACTTCATTAATAGTTGTTTCGTTGTTTACGTCGTTGTCTTCAATGTAATCATCCAAATTCTTCTTCCCAATCCTTATTAAGATCAAAATCAAAAGTTTTTGCCATTTTTTTTTTCAAGGTTTTTGATTAATCAACAATAGTGTTGTTAGGATATGATGTACCTTCATATTTTGTAGGGTTCAAATCTTCTTCAAAACTACTAAAATATATTTTCTAATAACAAAAAAGATTTCCTAAATATTTGCAATCAAATATTATTCACTTTAAAATTTTCGTAAATATTAAATTGCTTTTAAATTATATTTACGTCTAAAATAATTTACTTTTATAAAAAAAAATTATATTAATTTAAACGGTTCCTGAAAAAAAAATATTATACATATACAAGGTTATAGTAATATATTTTTTAATATATAAGCAAAATTATACTGTTATAATTTTTTTAAAAAAAATATTACTCATATTAAAATGTTACATATATAGTATATATTTACCATTTACGTATTTGTTTTTAAAATATTAGTCTTATTAATTTGTAAAAATTTCAAACCGTTATACATTTTTTTTCCTTTTAAGTAATTTTTCGTTTTAAATTTAATTTATTAATTAAAAAAAAAGATATTAGGGAGTATTAATTTATTAATTATCAAAATTTACTTTAAACTTTTCGAAAGTTATAATTTTTTTAATATATTATTTTTGAAAAATATAATATTTTTTAAATTGATTTTTTTAATATATATATATAGGAGGGCTCTGGTGAGGCAGGGCAACTCCTTACACCCATAGAGGCAGCATCTGGACCATTAGATTAAGATCTGATCTGACGATCCAGATTAAAAGACTAAAAAACATGCGCTTCTCCTCTCGACCTTCTAAAACCCTATCATTTGAACACTACTACTTTCTCTCTCTACTCTGAAAACCTCTGAAATTCTAAAAAATACGCGCTTCTCCTCTGCACCTTCAATGGCTAGTAACTCTGCATCTTCAATGGCGACTGATTCTTCATCAAAGCGTCAAAAATTAGATACAAATGAAAATCTTTCAATTTCACCTTCAATTACTTCAGATTTAGGTCAGAAAATTTCTATTTATTTTAAAATTCAATTTCAGATTTGAAGTCTGATTCTTAATTTATTTATGCCATGATTCGTTTTTTGAATGCAGTGAATAGTCAAGAAACAACTGCAACATGTTCGATGATGGGAGATTCTAATAATTTAGGTAAAATATTTCATTAATTCATCTATTTCTCAATTTTAGTTTATATTACTTCATCAATTCAATTGCTTCAAGTTTTCATAGAAACGTATCTTATATTGTTTGGTTCATATTTAAAGCAGTTGCTGCTTTGATGTACACAACTTAATATCTATTGTACATGTTGACAATTGTTCATAGTTAAAGCAGTTGCTGCTTTGATGTACACAACTTAATATCTGTTGTACATGTCTAGAATTGTTCATAGTTAAAGCAGTTGCTTCTTTGAAGTAGATAACTTAATATCTGGTGTACATGTTTAGAATTGTTCATAATTAAAGTAGTTGCTGCTTTGATGTATATAACTTACTACATGTTGTACATGTATGAAGCAGTTGCTGCTGTGATGTACATAACTTAATATCTGTTGTACATGTTGACAATTGTTCATAGTTAAAGCAGTTGCTGCTTTGATGTACACAACTTAATATCTGTTGTACATGTATAGAACTGTTCATAGTTAAAGCAGGTGCTTCTTTGATGTACATAACTTAATTCAATCAATAATGTCAATCAATAATGTGAATCGATAATTAAAGCAGTTGCTGCTTTGGTGTAGATAACCGAGTATCTGTTGTACATGTTGAGAATTGTTTATAGTTAAAGCAATTACTGTTTTGGTGTAGATAACTGATTATTTGTTGTACATGTTTAGAATTGTTCATAGTTAAGGAAGTTGTTGCTTTCATGTACATAACTTAATATATGTTGTACATGTTGAGAATTGTTCATAGTTAAAGCAGTTGCTGCTTTGATGTATATAACTTAATATCTGTTGTACATGTTTAGAATTGTTCATAATTTTGATGTAGAATTTAATATTATGTGTTAAATTTACATAGATACTCCCGAACCTCCTAAGCAAGATTTGAAGATACCAATTTGTTCCAAAGATTTGAAACCTTATGTGGGTCAAATTTTTAAGGAATTGGAAGAAGCATTCCAATTTTATTCCAAGTATGCAACTGCTGGTGGCTTCATTGCTAGAAAGAGCACTGGACGCACGAGTCGTGGTATTGTTAAAAAAAAGTACATTGTCTGCAATAAAGAAGGAGAATATGAACATAAGGGATAAAAGCAAAGAAGGGAGATAACAAGAATTCTTTGTATGGCCAGAATCATCTTAGAAAGAACATCTGATGGGCAATATAAAATCACAGAATTTGATGAAGGACATAACCATTGTTTGAACACACCTTCCACGATGATGCACCTTAAAAAGGCAAGGAAGCTCACCATTTTGCACAAAAAGATGATCATTGACAACTCAATGGTGAACCAAGGTGCCGTTAAAACTTTCAGAATGTTCAAGCAATTCGTAAAAGGTTATAAGTATGTAGGTGCATCAAAGGTTGATTTTAAAAATTTTGGTAGAGATATAAAGAAGTTCATCAAGGACTCTGATGCGCAAATGTTCATTGAGATACTTATGAAAAAGAAAGCCCTCTGTGACTCTTTTTATTTCGACTTTGATATTGATGATGAACAAAGAATTACTCGTTTATTTTGGACTGACCCTATAATGATAAAGAACTACATGTTATTTGGTGATATGGTGTCTTTCGATACTACATATAACATGAATAAGTACAAGATGGTCTTTGCTCCCTTCACGGGTATAGATCATCACAAGAGATGTGTCACATTTGCTGCTGGCCTTGTTGGGAGAGAGAATGGTAAGAGTTTTTCTGACTGCTATTTTTGTCATTATTTGTATTTTGAAGATAACATGTGTTGCACATAAGGAATTTTATTATACTGTCTCCTCAATGCATGTGCAGGTAATGGCTTTAGTTGGCTGTTTAAAAACTTTATAAAGGCAATGAGAGGTACTTTTCCTTCCTTCATTATTACTGATCAGGATTTGGGAATCAAAGCTGGGGTGAATGAGGTTTTTGGAAGCCACACATTTCACAGATTGTGTATGTGGCACATAATGAAGAAAGTAGCAGATAAAGTGGGTTCGAAAATATGCACTGAAACATATTTTCTTAAGGATCTAAATGCTGCTGTTTGGGGTGAGGATGTGAACCCCACTCAGTTTGAACAGATGTGGCGGGATCTTATTAGTAAGTACAATCTTGAGGATAATGAGTGGCTTCAGGAGATATTTGAGATGCGAGAGAAGTGGATACCAACTTACCACCGTGACCTGTTTCTTTCAGGGTTAATGAGGACAACTTCAAGGTCTGAGTCTGAGAATAACTTCTTCAACAACTTCACGAATCCTCATCTGACACTTGTTGAGTTTTACACGAGGTTTGACAGTGCCATTGATGCCCAAAAGTGGGAGCAGTCCAAGGTGATTGCTGACTGTAAAAGCACTTCTGCTGCTTTGATCAGTCAATTTTCTCTTGAAAAACATGCTTCTGAAATCTACACACGAACTGTCTTCTATGAGTTGCAGGAAGAGTTAAAGGCATCCATGTACAATTGTGGTGTTAATGATATTATAAAGGAGGATGGTGTTGAACATATATCTATACAGGACAACATCAAAAATAAGGTATATGTAGTTGACTATACACCTGCAGAAGAGAAAATTGTTTGTGCCTGCAAGATGTTCGAGCAGCGTGGACTGTTGTATCGTCATGCTCTTTGGGTCCAGAAAGAAAGAGGTGCCAAAAGGATACCTAATTCATATCTACTTCCTCGTTGGAATAGGTTTGCAACATCCAGGGAAATGTTTGATGCAAATGGCACACTTCTTTCTGATTCTCGGTCATCTGATGGAATAAAAACAAAGGTTGCAGAATTATGGACTGAAATTTTTGATTGTGTGACTGTGGTTGAGGACAAGGAAGAGAAAGTGGATGAGCTCTTAGAATTAGTGAGAGCATTCAAGGAGAAGGTTGTGGAAGAAGGTACAAACATGAGAAATGACAAGAGGTCTGAGATTGAGTTTTTAATGGGTGCCACTATTCCAACTGACATTAAGATATTGAATCCAAACCAGTCTAAAACTAAAGGCTCTAGAAGGCGACTTATTTCGTCTAAAGAAAAAGCCACGAAACAACATAAGAAGCCTCCTCGGAAGTGCAATGCTTGTGGAGAGATGGGATACCATGATTCAAGGAATTGTCCTGGCAAAGTTTAATCATCATACATTCTCTTATGTTTACTTAATTTTAATATATATTTTAAATTCGATAAATTGTCCAGGAATGCATAAAGTACATTATACTTTTATCAAGTACACTTGATTTTCAATTGTCCAGGGATATATGAACATCTCTATTTGATTTTATATGCATCAATTTTACTTATTTCTTCTTTTGACATACATATTTTACCATATATTGTATATGTGTGAATTTCGTACATACTTATGTAGACATTTTACATAGTTAAACAAGTGTCTGTTTTGATGTACATACGTTAACATTTGATGTACATATTGATATTCTTACATAATTTAAACAGAGTCTGTTTTGATGTACATAAGTTGATATCTGTTGCACGTGTTCACAATTTGTACATTGTCAAAGCACCGTCTGTTTTGATGTATATAACTTGATATCTGTTGCACATGTTCAAAATCTGTAAATAGTTAAAGCACCGTCTGTTTTGATGTACATAACTTGATATCTGTTGTACATGTTGATATTTTTACATATTTAAAGTAGTGTCTATTTTGATGTACATAAGTAGATATCTGTTGTACATATCGATATTTTTACATTGTTAAAACAGTGTCTGAATTGATGTACATAAGTTGATATCTGTTGCACATGTTCACAATTTATGCATAGTTATAACAGTATATGTTTTGATGTACGTAACATTATATCTATTGCACATATGTTCAAAGTTTATACTCCGTACATAGTTAAAATAATGTCTATCCAACTACTGTAAGATACAATGTACAGTGAAGATGCAGTATAAAATGTACATGGACAACTTTGTTATTATGGGAAATGATGTTTTTAACGCGTGGAGCATTTAATGACATACCTTCCCCAAAAAGTACCTTCCCCAAAAAGTACCTTTCCCAGTACAAATTAATTACAGTATAACGCGTGGAGCATTTCAAATTAATGACAGTTTTCATATTCACAGTATAAAAACACGTCCACAAACACGCAAACACATCCATAATCCTTCCATCCCCTACTACAACCCTACAACTATCAAAATATTATCATCTAATTTATAAATATTATACTCTACAATATTTTATAATTCAAATATTATCATCTGCAACTACTATAAAATATTATCATAAGCGTTAAAAAGTACTATTTATTATTAAATTTAATTAATAATGAGAATTGAAGATGTTCATGGAGTTATTTCATCACGCACTATTCCAAAAAAAATCTTTAGTTCTTTAGTACCTCAGATGAATTAGTGCAAGTTCAAGTCCTGTGTTGATCTGTTATCAACACAGGGTTATGTGATACCGTTATAGTCCCCTGAATGGTACAAAGCCGTGAGGGTATAACGTGTCGAAACTAAAGACGACATTTTTCGGTTTCATCAAGGGTACATCTTCAAGATGTGTTGGAGAATTGGGTTTGACATCTTACCACCCTTAAACTGATCCCTAAATGTCTTAACCAATTGACAATACTCATCAGATTTGTCATCATATTCAGCGAGAACCACGTCAATGTGTCCCATAGTGATTTTTATTTTCTTCTATCTTCAAAGGATGAAGTATAGAAACAGTGATCCCGATCGTGCGTTCCCAACTATGTCGTATTGGACGCAAGAGACAATGACAAAGATGATAAAGGAGGAATCTAAACTCTCTGGAACATTTGGGAAGAGTTATGTGATACCGTTACAGACATATTACATTAGTTCAGTTGTACTTGTAATCTTTTGTTTTCTTTTAGGTGCTGAAAAGTGTTATGTGCAAGTAATATAGAAATATGTACAATGAACCACTTTAATATGTATCACCTAGTGACCTATATACTGTACCTTTTGTTTTTTTAATTAAAAATATGACAATACATACGGAGTAATTATATAGTGTATACTCTATATAATTTATGATTTAACACTAGTAAAATATGGCCACTCGAATATGTATAACTAGTTGAGATATGTACATCTAATATGGAATTATGTATAATGATGTCCTTAGATAGATTATGTACATGTGATATTTAAATAATATAATAAAATATGTAGTGCAAATTTGTTCATCAATAGTTATTAACGTAATTCAGCAAGAAATATGATTTAATAACTGTAAGATATAGGTTATATTTACATATAAACATGTAATATTTACATATATACATTATGTTCTAAAAATATGTACATCAAGAATTATTAACGTAATTCAGCAAAAAATTTGATTCAATCACTATATGTACAGTAAAGCTAAAAATGTGTTAAATTTGATTCAATCACTGTATGTAGATGGGTTATGTACAACTAATATAGAAATATATACAATGATTTCCTCGGTTGTACTATGTACAACTACTATTTAAATATGTACATCACCTAGTGACCTATCATAATATAGTGTATGTAAGTTATCATTTGACACTAGTAAAATGATATACATAATTAATAATATAGTGTATATAACTTATCATTTGACGCTATTAAAATGTCCACTCTAAGTATCTTCTTAATTTGAAATTAATTTGATATATAAATCAGTAATTATTATTAATGTAATTAAAAATGATTCAACCATTGTAAGATACATTGTACAGTGCAGATACATTGTACAGTGTAGATACAATTGTACTTGGACACGTTTGTCATTTTGGGAAAGGATGCTTTTGATATAATTTCATCCCGTTTGATACAATTTGTAAATACAATTGTATTTGGGAAATGACACTTTTGACGAAAACACTTATATTCTTCCATATATACTTTCTTTTTTCTCTAATTAATGACTTTTTCCAATTTACAGTATAAATTGACGAAAGCACACTCACAACCACAACCACAACCACACCCACACCCACACCCACAACCACAATCCGTTCCTCTTTGCATTATTTAATTAGAAATAATTATAATTATTCATCAAGTACCATGCAAATAAATTCTTTAGTTGATTTGTCTTTAGTACCTTAGATGAATTAGTGCAAGTTAATGAACACATAATTTGCACCAATTCATCGGAGGTACTAAGGAAAAATTTGCTAAAGATTTTATTTGAAATGGAGTTGGGGTATTAAATACTCACAAAGGGAGTTTAGTCTTCTATGTTTTGTTGTTTTACTGTACATAATAGGTATAGCACTGTCAAAGTATAGAGTAAGAGTATTATTTTGATGTACAAGAGTAGATATCTGTTGTACATATTGATATTTTTACATAGTAAAAATAGTGTCTGTTTTGATGTACATAAGTTGATATCTGTTGCACATGTTCACAATTTATGCATAGTTATAACAGTATATATTTTTATGTACGTAACATTATATTTGTTGCACACATGTTCAATGTTGTACATGTACAGTGAAGATGCAGTATACAATGTACATGGACAACTTTGTTATTAACGCGTGGAGCATTTAATGACATACCTTCCCCAAAAAGTACCTTCCCTAAAAAGTACCTTCCCCAGTACAAATTAATTACAGTATAACGCGTGGAGCATTTCAAATTAATGACAGTTTTCATATTCACAGTATAAAAACACATCCACAAACACGCAAACACCTATGCGTTGAAAAGTATTTATTATTTAATTTAATGAGAAATGAAGATGTTCATGGAGTTATTTCATCACGCACTATTCAAAAAAAATCTTTAGTTGATTAGTCTTTAGTACCTCAGATGAATTGGTGCAAGTTCAAGTTTTTTGTTGATCTGTTATCAACACAGGGGTATGTGATACTGTTATAGTCCCTTGAATGGTACAAAGCCGTGAGGGTATAACGTGTTGAATATACCCGGGTTGAGTTCCCCAGGTGGAAATTTAATAGTCTCCCGAGAAGAAGCAGGGATAAAATCTGCCTGAATCACAAATGGGAAGTTTGTGACCATTGAGGTGGGGAGGAAAGCGAAAACTCCAATTGAAGACGTTCCTCTTTGTAGCCTGTTTCCAAATGGGAATGCAAGCGAGATTATCCATTTTTCGACTTGATTTCTACTAGCAACTCTCCCTTCCTCCTTCACAGGGAATGCTTGTCTCCACATATAATACTGGCATTTCTCGTCGGCACTCTTTGACGTTGTACTATCTGCGTGTACATAAAGCTGTTTCAGCTTGTTTAGGAATAGAAGTAGCTCGGGATGAAGCGTGGACAATTCTTCCTTCACTGAATTCACCTTGTCTTCCTCGGAGTAATATGTATAACTTGTTGAGATATGTAAATCTAATATGGAGATATGTACATGTAATATTTACATATATACATTACGTACTAGAAATATGTACACAAGGAATTATTAACGCAATTCAACAGAAAATTTGATTCAATCACTGTATGTACAACAAAGTTACAAATGTATTAATTTCGTAAAGATGTGTTATGTACAACTAATATAGAAATATATACACTAGTAAAATGATATACATAATTAATAATATAGTGTATATAACTTATCATTTGAAGCTAGTAAAATGTCCACTCTAAGTATCTTACATTGATTATGTATAGATGATATGTAAATATATAAATTTGTAATGTCAAATTTGGTATATAAATAAGGAATTATTATTAATGATTCAACCATTTTAAGGATGCTTTTGATACAATTCGTATAGACGGTTTTATGTATAGATCCTTTTGATACGGAGTACTCGTACAATTTTTAGATACGGGAAAGGACACTTTTGACTTTAATGACTTTTTCATATATACCTACCCCTGTGGATATACATCACCATTTATATTCTTCTATATATACCTTCCTCATGTATACCTTCTTTTTCTCATTTACATTATAAGTTACTTTGTACTGAACATAAGGAATGCATATAAGTTGATAAACGGGTGTACATAAGTTACTTTCTGAATAAACGGGAGTTCCTACCACAACCATAAGTAGACATTCCTAAAACAGTATGAATGAAAATCCCAAAACATACAAATGGTTGGCTAATTAATCACTCCATAGAATAAGTCATTCAATCATGAAAATTTCTTCTTGGCTATAGAGCATTTTACTTAATCTACATCCTTTTAAATAATCTCTTAAAGAAAAATGTGATCTGTAATCTTCCTCTTCCGTAGATTCAATAATCTTCAAATGTTCATTTTCTTCAGATCCAAGTTGAAAGCTGTGCAATAATTTTCTAGCATGCATATTGTTCGTCAAATAACATCTACATCTCTTGGAAACTTCAATTCCATCTCTACGAACAGTAGTCATTCCTTTAATATGAGTTGTTCCCAATCTTCTATTATAATCTATATTCCATCTAGGTGCATCGGACCGTAATAGAAACATTTGGGACCACCTCTTGCAAACAATAGCCATGTTCGCTTTGTCATAATCAGAGGGAAGCCTTTGAAAGATTTTTTCCATGAAATCTTCATTGCACATTACTTTAATTGTTGATGAAAATCGTCTTCCATGTATTTCAACTTCATGATGATGATGATTATAAATGAAAGATAGATGATCAATTTTCTGTTCCTTGCTCTTATTAATGGTTGTTACTCTATCTTCAATTTCATTATTCTTCGCCCATCCCTTACACCATATTTTCATGGTGTTATTAATGAGATGAAGAGAAAAAGGTGAAATAGAAGAATGTATAAACAAGTACTGTAAAAGATAGAGTACTGCATAAGTCTTTGAATTTACTGACTATGAATGTAAAGTACTATAATAGTTAATTAAATAAATTTCGAGTCCGTATTAATTGCCTACCCCAGCTTGGTTTTTTACGCGTGGACATACATTACTTTACCAGCCACATCTCATACCTACCCCCAATTATACCTTCCCCACCTAGACTTTATGATGTCTTTAGATGGAATATGAATATATACATTACGTAGTGGAATATACTGTATGTCTTTTGATGTAAAGTGTCTGATGTAAATTGGAATATAAATTTAAATTTTACAATACATAATTAAAATAGTGTTTGTTTTGGTGTACATAAGTAGATATCTGTTGTACATATTGATATTTTTACATAGTTAAAATAGTGTCTGTTTTGATGTACATAAGTTGATATCTGTTGCACATGTTCGCAATTTATGCATAGTTATAACAGTGTATGTTTTGATGTACATAACATAATATCTGTTGCACATATGTTCAAAGTTTATACTCCGTACATAGTTAAAACAATGTCTATTCAACCACCGTAAGATACAATGTACAGTGAAGCATTTAATGACATATCTTCCTCAAAAAATTACCTTCCCCAGAAAATACCTTCCCCAGTAAAATTAATGACAGTTTTCACATTGACGATATAAAAACATACAGTGGAGATACAATTGTACTTGGCCACGTTTGTCATTTTGGGAAAGGATGCTCTTGACGCGTGTATATACATCAGCATTTATATTCTTCCATATATACCTACACTAGTTATACCTTCCCCATGTATACCTTCTTTTTTTTCTAATTAATGACTTTTTGTCATTTACAGTATAAATTGACGAAAGCACACCCACACCCACACCCACACCCACAACCACAATACATTCCTCTTTGCATTATTATAATCATTCATCAAGTACCATGCAAATAAATTCTTTAGCTGATTTGTCTTTAGTACCTTAGATGAATTAGTGCAAGTTAATGAACACATAATTTGCACCAATTCATCGGAGGTACTAAGGAAAAATTTGCTAAAGATTTTATTTGAAATGGAGTTGGGGTATTAAATACTCACAAAGGGAGTTTGGTCTTCTATGTTTTGTTGTTTTACTGTACATAATAGGTATAACACTGTCAAAGTATAGAGTAAGAGTATTATTTTAACCATAAAAAACTATTTTTAATATTCTAAAGTAATACTGACTGCAAAGTAATCATGACTTTTTCATACTCAACTACCCCAGCCGACTTTTCATTTCAAAGTATTGATTATGGTATACTCTATTAAGTTGTAGTACATATTGAATCAAAGTAGTGTTACATAACTTACGATTTGTTGTATATAAGTTGTACTGCACATATTCAAAGGTATAGCACTGTCGATTCTATATTTAAACTACTATTAATGGTGTGTTTTAAAATTGTTTTAATGTTAATGTAATTTATGTATATTAAAACAGTAAATATACTATGTACATAAAGTTATACTGTGTTGTACATAAAGTTATACTGTGTTTTATTGTACATAAGTAAATGTGCGTTGTACATGATACATGTCTGAAAGCAATGTTTCTTTTAAAGGATATATGTACATATAAAATGCTATACTTGAAGTACATATAGAGTATACCCACTCCGAAGTACAGTAATGATGACTGCAAAGTAATGATGAATTTTTCATCCTCGAGTACCACAGCCGACTTGTCATTTCAGAGTAAAGATGATTTTTGCATCTACTGACGTCAGTTGCATATACAAGACTATTCAATTTTTATTGCATTTGATTGTTTATATTAAGGCAGTATATATATTAAATCAGAGACTTTTTATTGTACATAACATACGACATAATTTATACGAGTACTGCACATAACTTTTTTGTATTACTTGATTATATTGATTATATTTACTTGATTATATTTGGAGACATATAGACATTTTTTTTATTGCACATAATTTATACGGCACATATTCATATATATATATATATATATATATATATATATATATATATATATATATAACTGTCTCTTTAGGGTTATTAATATTATGTGTATCAAAACTTTAGATAATGACAAGCCCAATGTGACAGTTTTTTTGTAAGAGGTGAGCTCAAATCTCCTGCTGATGAATTTGTATTACTTGATTAATTTCTTTATGTACAACATATAATACCCTATGTACACTGAAAATTACTTTATGTACACTTCAAATTCTAATATCCTATGATGGTTAAAGCAGTGTCCGTTTTGATGCACATAAGTTAATATTTGTTGTACATGGTGAAATTTGTACATGGATAACTAGTTGAGATATGTACATCTCATATGGAATTATGTAAAATTGATAATCACCGTTTCCATTCTTTACCACATCTACTCCTCTCTCTATGAACCTTAACAGATTGGGGGTATTGATCATATCGACTAATGTTCTAATGAATAAAGCATACTAATCATATCGACTGAACTGGAAGTTATTCACCAAAAATTACATGCATACTCATTACAGATCAGTACTACCAAGAACACATACGTCAAATCTGTAGTTAACATTCATACAAGTGATCACTCAAGTACATTACTTAACATTCATCTGTAGTTAACATTCATATGGTAATCAGTTCGTTCCAAAATGTAAGTGATCAATAATTGCAGTACAATACATCCAAAGTAGGATTAGAATTACAATCCGAGTTAACAGTAACTGCATATGCACAAAAATTCATATGCTTGCAAAATAACATCCATATCCTAGGGTTCCTCGATCACTTACCTAGACCATCTTTTCAAGGTTAAAAGTTTGGTTAAATCTGCCACAAGGCCTCCAGGCAGATCTCATAGTGGCAGATCTCCGTCATGTCCGCCAAATATCCACCCTCTCCCCTCAACGTCAGGGGAACCATCCTTTAAGCTGTGTGACGGGACAGATATTGGTCATCCATCCATGAGGCAACCCAACAGCAAGGTCTGTCGTATGGATGAATCTGCATCCCCATTTCAGGTTTGCCTCTTCCAAAGTCTTCAAAGGCCTGTTGCAGCTTATACGCGTGGAGGTAGTTCTGATAACCGATCTTGAAACAAATGACTGCAGCTCTGGTGAAGATCGGACCATTTGGACTGGAAATCCACTTTAGCATAATCTTCTCCACCGGATAACCCAAGGCAGTTAACCTGTTCCTTAAACCAGTTAGTGATCTACTAGTATGTAAATATGTACAGTATATACTAATCTATGTACAACAAAACTACCAGTTATTTAATACAGTATGTAAATATTGTATACAATACAGTATGTATTAATCTATCCCAACAATTTATGTAACATTAAAACAGTATAGATTTATCTATTAGTTATGTACAAAACCACAATTTATCTAATAAAAGCTTTGTATATGATTTCTTATTCAATGCATGTAAGTATTTATTACACAAATTAACCTGTTCCTTAAACCAGTTAGTGATCTACTGGTAACCTTGTTATCAACCACCTCAAATGGTAAATTTGCAATAATGTATTTAGGAGGGTACATCAGTTCTACATACATTTTTTGTGTGTGTTTTTTTTTTTTTTTTTTTTTTTTTTTTTTTTTTTTTTAAATTTTCAAAGTTTAGCTACTCTCAATCTTAACTTGAGGAGTATATATATAACTGATTGAAAGTCCACTCAACCCCCTTTGTAATTATTACTTATGCAATTTTGAGATATTTATTTATTGCATGATAGACACGTTTTAATTCACCCATGAAATACCTCATTTACTAAAGTTAATAATTGTGTCTAATAGAATCCAGAATTTGAATGGTTAAACCTAAATTTATGTGTGTACAGACTATTTACCTTTACTTCAATTTTAATTTATGTACTACATTAACGCATTTTATACATTGGTAAATCACTGCCTTATACATTAATCAATTTCTTTGTACATAATCTGTCTTATGTATTTTATACGGAGTACATTTTATACATTGGTCAATTCTTTGCCCTATACATTTTATACACATTTCACTCTCTTATACATTGAAATTTATGTACTACGAACCTTCTATTTTGGTGCACATAATCTGTCTCAGAACATTAAAAAATTTAAAACTTGTGCTATAAAATCCCACATTCTCAACAAATTCTCAATTTGTCTATCTGTTTCTCTCTTTCCCTCTCTTTTTGTGTGTCTCTCTCTTTATCCCTTTTTCTCTCTTCCTTTCTCAACAAAAGATGAATATTACATGTGATGGAAAGATATACGATATTAGGCAACAACATAAACTGTGGTTTGCTTCTCAAAAGAAGGAGAAGTTGCCTTTTATATTTACCGATTCTCATGGACCTATTTCAAGTCCATATGTTGAATCACTTGAAAAGTTTTTTGCAAATGAAAATATAATGGAAATAATTTTCAGAAGGGTCAACCCTACTTTTAGAAAGAAAGAGTTTGCAAAATTGACTCTTGTTTGCAAGAGATGGGCTCAAATACTTTTGGCACATCCTCATTCTCTTCTTTTAGAAATGGAGTACAGTATGAGTGTGCATGCAAGCATTAATAATGAATTACTTTCTCTTCATAGGAATGGTGTCTTGTTGTTAAAGCAATGCAGATGCTATCTGACTGAAGATCTGCTTTGTAGAGATATGCTACACTATATGCAACTTCGACTTGCATCTCCAGAAGATGTAGTTCATCTTCATGGTTCTTCTCCTGAAGATTTTCGTCGATCATCTACCTTTGCTGAATATCTGTTTGAGCCAACAAATTTTTATCCAGATGTATAAGTGTATTTTGTTTTTTCCTTATATATGTAATGTTTGATCTCAAGTTAATTTGAACTTATGTACACTTGTTATAAAATTATTTACTAATCACGCGTTTTTATATGTATTTGTATATAAGGCTATGTTTGACGGATTATGAGTACTTCAGTAAACATAAATCTAATTAGAATAACTTATGATTTCGTTCCATTAATATGTAAGTAGATGAGTTATGTACAACAATTATAGACATATGTACACCATGTTCACGGTTATTACTATGACTAATATGTAAAGCTGATGTGTAAGTATGTACATTATGTATTGATCTATATACTATGCATAAACTACCCATATAAAAATAAATAAGGTTAAGGGTTTCATGACCCGTTTACCAATGACACAAACACAAACAGGATACAACCCGATCTGTTAGCTGGGTCTAAATGCATGTAAAAGTTTATTACACATATAGTGTATATAATAGATAGGGAAAATTAATAACTTATACCTATTATAACTCACTTTTTCAAATTTTATACCTAAGATAATATTTTTTCAAACTTTATACCTAAATTTCTCATTTTCTTTATATTCTATACCATATCTCTTGAATTGATCATTTTCCCTTATTTTTTTTACTTATTGACATCCATTAATTCATCCCTACCTCGTTAATTACCAATTTACATGATTTAACAACCCATTAATCCATATCATCTCCATAACACCTTTTCAAAATTTCAACCCTCCACCCAGTTAAACCACCTTTACTAAACACTCAATTTCCTCTACAACCAACCGAGCCACCACCACACCAGTCACCAGAGCAACCACCTTGATGCTCGATCTCTGTATTCAACCACCACACCAGTCTCGCCTCCATTTGACAACCAGACTCGAGCATCACCACAACACTCTGCCCGCTCTCCTTAGTCCTTACCCGAAATTTTGAACCACCATGTTTCTCCAGGTGCGCGAATCGCGGCGTTTATGAACTCGATTTTCCGGAACGGCAGTGCAAGGTCACCGAAAAATCGGCCGATAATGACAGTATCGATATCAATGTCCAGTTGTCCACGTGTTCGTCGGTGTTGTCGCTTTCAATGTTGTGTTTGAGTAAAACGACGATGAAAACGTCGTCGACGGAGAAATCGAATCAATCGTTTAGATTTTATCCAGTGAATACAATAAGAAATTGAAGAGGGAAAACAGAATTGAATCTATTCTGAGTTGGATAAATCGAAATGGACGCAATAACAACGCTAACTATTCTATGGCGGCACCACTATTCACTAACAATAAATCATTAAGATTTTGGGGATTCATAAAGTAGGAGTATAGGGTGGGTGATTAAGATGATAAGGATTAATATTGTGGTAAAAGAGTGTTTGGGTTGATTAGCGAGGGTATAATAGTCAATTTATGTGTTCCTTTGGGATAAGGTATAGAGTATAGAAAAAATAAGAAATGTAGGTATAAGATTTGAAAAAAAATTATGTTAGGTATAAAATTTGAAAAAGAGGATTAGAGTAGTTATAAGTTATCAATTTCCCTAATAGATATTATATACATAGTTTATATAAATGACATACTTTATATACATAGTGTATATAAAGTTTATTATATGTGTATATAATTGTGTTCAACTGCCCCATAAATGTAATTAGAACAACTTATGATTTGATTCCAGTAATATGTAACTAGATAAGTTATGTACAACAATTATAGAAATAAGTACAACCTTGTTCTTGGTTATTACTATGACTAATATGTACAGTTGATATTTAAATATGTACATTATGTATTGATGACTAATATGTACTTGTTTCAATATGTACATTATTTTTAATATAACCGTATAAAAGCTTTTTATATATATACAACCCTGCCTGTTTCGATGTACATAAGTTACTATATGTTGCACATGTTGGAATTTGTACATGGTTATAGAAATGTTTGCTTTGATGTACATATGTACATTATGTATTGACAAAACTACCCGTATAAAAGCTTTTTGTATGATTTCTTATTCAATGCACGGAAGTGTTTATTACACATACAGTGTATATAATAGATACGTAGGATATACATAGTTTAAAATACAATGTATAAAATATTAACGTTAATAATAATAATAATAAAGTACTCGGTATTAGACACATTATTTTGAAATATAGTAATTCCTCATCATATAACATAATATCTGTTGCATAGTTTAAACAGGGTCTGTTTTGATGTACATAAAACAATATCTGTTGTATTTGTCAATTTTTTACATACTTAAAGTAGTGACTGTTTTGATGTACATAAGTTAACATCTGTTGTACATGTCTACATTTTTACATAGTTAAAACAGTGTCTATTTTGATGTATATAACATAATATCTGTTGAACATGTTCAAATTTATACATTATCAAAGCACTGTCTATTTTGATGTACATAACTCAACATCTGTTGTTCATGTCGATGTTATTACATGGTTAAAAAAGTGTCTGTTTGGAAGTACATAAGTTGATATCTGTAGCACGTGTTCACAATTTGTACATTGTCAAAGCAATGTCTGTTTTGATGTACATAAGTTAACATTTGATGTACATGTTGATATATTTGTACATATTTTAAACAGGGTCTGTTTTGATGTACATAACATAATATCTGTTGTATTTGTCAATTTTTTACATACTTAAAGTAGTGACTGTTTTGATGTACATAAGTTAACATCTGTTATACATGTCGACATTTTTACATAGTTAAAAACAGTGTCTGAATTGATGTACATAAGTTAACATATATTGTACATATCGATATTTTTACATAGTTAAAACAGTGTCTGAATTGATGTACATAAGTTGATATCTGTTGCACATGTTCACAATTTGTACATTGTCAAAGCTCCGTCTGTTTTGATGTACATAAGTTGATAGCTGTTGTACATGTTGATATTTTTACATATTTAAAGTAGTGTCTGTTTTGATGTACATAAGTTAACATATGTTGTATATATTGATATTTGTACATAGTTAAAACAATTTCTTTTTTTAAATAGTTGATATCTGTTGTACACATTCACAACAGATATATCTCAATTTAAATTTGAACTTATGTACACTTGTTTGAACTTATTTACTAATCACGCGTTTTTATATGTATGTGTACATAAGGCTATGTTTAACGGATTATGAGTGCTTCAGTAAAATTAACCAATCTAATGAATATAAAATATGATGATACATAATCTTCATATGTACATGTGTATTTATATAGAAAAATCGTTTCATATCTTCTTAGGATTTAAAATATTAACATTAATAATTAATAATAATAATAATAAAGTACTCCGTATTAGACACATTATTTTGAAATATAGTAGTACTCAGTATTCCACTACCCTAGGACGTATTTATGACGTATTAGAACTTTTTGAAAATGACGTATTATTAAGAGTTTGGAAATAACTATTGAGAATTCCTATAATCACTTCAACAGTCATTTGACAACTATTGCATAATTTGAACTATTTCACTTCAACTACTGAGAATTCCTACTGAGAATTCCTATAATCACTTCAACTATTTCAAAAAGAGCATCACTTCACAACAATTTGAAAAATCAAGTACGGAGTAATTTTTGAAGTACTGTAATTTATATTGATCATCTTCAACGATTCTTTGGTGATTGATATGTTCTTGATTCTTTGCATGCCATAACTACTGTTTTTTCGAACGATTTTGTGAAATTTACAGTAAAGTAAAATTGCAATCTTTTATTCTTTGGAGATTAGGTCTTTTATTCGCGTTATTTATAAAGTACATATGCAGTTTTGTGTGTTATATTTTTGATTTTTAGAGTGATTTTGTTGAAAATTAGGGTTAAGTAATTCACGAGACAAGATGAAATCAAATCAGGAGAAGACTGCACCAAAGAGGAAAACTGATAAAAAGGAGAAAGGTACAATTTAAATTATGTACAATTTAAGGTATTTGTGTACAATTTAAATTATGTACAATGAAATTATACTGATTTGGTGTTCTTTATTCGTAGCCGAATGTAAAAGGAGGCGAACTGAAGAAAATGATACAGATTCCGATAATTATGAAGAAACATCAGACAAAATATTATGTTTGATAACAGACACAGATAAAGGTATAGTCATTAAATAGACTACTATGTTTCAAAATTGTTTGAAAAGAACTTTTTTTATTTAGTCTAGCTTTAAAAATTTACATACAATTTGTTTTTGAAGTTATGTGCATTGTGTAATGCGTTATGAACATACAATTTACATGTATTGCTCCTAAAACTACAAAGACTAGGAGGAAGAGAGTTCTACATACAACGAACGAACTGCCATCATTGAAGACACGTATGTCCCCTGATGGTTTGGTTAAATTTCTAAATGATATGTCAGAGAAACAGACTGCAGACATTAAGGAATTAGGGTTTGGGGATTTAATTGATCTAAAAGTAAAAGAAGTCCCGTGCAAGCTTGCTCATTGGCTTGTTACAAATTTCAACCCTAATTCAGCCACATTTAAATATAATACATTTGATGTGACAAATATGGATGTACATATTGCAACTGGGTTTCCTATGAGACCAAACAAGATTGTCCTTGCATCGTATGATGACCAATCCATGGAATACAGAAAACTTCTTAATGAATGTAAGAATCAATTTGAAGGGTCAAAGGTTACGGCCCCTGCATTGAAATCCATCCTTAGTAATCAGAAGGATGGAGGTGATCTATTCAAAAGGAACTTTATAGTTTATATCTGTTCTTATTTTATACAAGGTACCAGTTCTGCAACTCCAGGTCTTAGGATATTGAAGTCTTTAGTCGACTTGTCATTGGTACCTACATTTAATTGGTGCGAATTTTGCCTTAATGCCTTCATTGAGGCTGTTGATTTATGGAAGATGAATACAGTAGAGAAGGAGAAGTTTTTTGATGGACCTATAATGGTCTTTGTGTTCATATATTTGCAAAGAATGCGTTACAAAAACAGCACACCAGTTCGTTCTTTCCCAACAATATTGTTCTGGACACAAGAGTCCATTTCAAAGAGAATAATGGACGAAGCAAAGAAATCAGGTACGTTTGGTAATGGTCTGGTTATCCCATTACAGTCCCTTGATTGGTACAAGGGGGAGGAAGTAAAGGAAAGTATGAACAAAGAGGGAAAGGAAGAAGGAGATTGGTTACAAAGTTTAATGCAGAAATCTGTTGAATTCACAAAAAATTTCAAAGGGTTCAAAGATGCTGTAAATGTTGCAAAGTTTGCCTCCCCTCAATGCAAACCAATAACAAAATTGGAAATGTTGACCAGTGATTTTGTTGCAAAACTTGTAACAATAACAAAAGATGAAGAAATAGGTGAGGAGGAAGAAAATGAAAAGAATCCACAAATACTGAATATGATACATAAGATGGCAAAAGATCTTACTTCTTTGAAAAAGACTGATCTTGAAAAGGAGAAGATAGATGAAATGAATACTCTACTACTTCTGAAAAATGTTGATACTGCAGAAGATATCAATATTCATGATGATCCTATTTCTAGTCCTGTCAAGAATGACAGTGAAGATGTGTTGAATGTTGATACTGCAGAAGACATCAATATTCATGATGATCTTATTTCTAGTCCTGTCAAGAATGACAGTGAAGATGTGTTGAATGTTGATACTGCAGAAGACATTACTATTCATGATACTCCTATTTCTAGTCCTGTCAAGAATGACATGAAATTATTTCTGAGAAAAATGAAGATGTGTTCAATGCAGAAACTGTGCAAAATGTTGATGCTGCAGAAGGCATGAACAAAGATACTCCTATTTCTAGTCCTGTCAAGACTGACAGTGAAATTATTTCCGAGGAAAATGAAGATGTGTTCGATGCGGACACTGTGGAAAATGTTGATGCTGCAGAAGACATCTGTACAGATGCTCCTATTTCCTACTCCTATCAAGAATGACAGTCAAATTATTTCTGTAGAAGACAAAGATTTTTTGAATGCACATACTGTGGAAAGTGTTGATGTGGATTTGGAAACTTCTGTTGATGATGTTGTAAATGTAGATTTGGAATCTCTTACAAATCAAAACAAGGAAATTGATACACTTGAAAAAAAAGAGATTGAAGCACAGCAAAAGGGAAAACAAGGAAATGTAGCAGTTTTCAAATCTTCCTTTATTAATAGGAACATCAGCTGTTTGACCTCTCTCAAAGCTGAGTAGATATATGTGTCAGACTATGTATTTGCACCAGGAAAGTCTTTGCAGTAAGTCTCATTAATCTTTTAAACAAGTTTCATATCAGTTCCTGTTTTGATGTACATAAGTTGATATCTGTTGCACATGTTCACAATTTATACATTGTCAAAGCACCGTCTGTTTTGATGTACATAACTTGATATCAATTTGTGCATGGTTATAGCAGTGCCTGTTTTGATGTACATAAATTAATATATTTTGTACATAAGATTCATACCAGGTATAGCAAAACTAGTACACTAAATAATTTAATTTTTCAGGGATATTCTGTTTAAGTTTGGAAACATTGAGCTTTCAAGGGGGGACCTGTCGATGATGGCAACCTGTGATACCCGAATCAATGTGTTAATTTTAAATTTGTGGTCCCTATTGATGAATTATTTGGAAAAGCTATCTCCGACATCATCTATCAAACGTGTGTATATGTCTCCTTTTGAAGAATATGAGGTAATGTTATGTATTCCATTCACATATGATAAAAACTGTTTTCACTCATGATTCTCTTCTAAACAATCACTACAATGTTTCAGGTTCCCACAAGTGAAATGGACGTTAATGATGTACAACTGGTAATCAAAAAGATATTCTTTATAATTCTTATTTATTTATTTATTTAATCATTCATTCATTGTGAGAACTAATAATGTGATTTTTTTCAAGGCACTTTTCTGCTATAGATATTCAGCAGGTTATGTTGTTTACTGTGCAAACTCAATGTCGAAGAAATTTGAGATGATTCATTTTGGGTTTCATGAAGGAATTAACAGCAAAGATTATGGTCTTGAAGCTAAAATGTTATATGTGAGCATACTCTAGGCATTAACATTACACATTCTATGTTTGTGTTTTTTTGTTCATTAAAATTTTAGGCATTTATATATAAGTCTGTGCTCTTTTGTACATTAAAATTTATGTTATCTGGCCTGAATACTTGGTTTAAATTTTCAGAATGGTTATTTGAAGGAACATTTCGAACATACAATCGAATGGGTGAATGAGTTTGATACCTATGAGTTGATCGAATATATTCCAGATTTCTCTAAAGATTTGGAAAGTAACAATGGCATTCTTTCAATGAGAATCATTGAAACATACAAAGGCAATAAAGACAATTATGCCGATAGTTCAAACCAGTAAGTTAAAAATCACAACACATTTATCACTGATACTAATCTATATCTTATTATTTTCCAATATACTAATGTTATCATGTGTAATGATTATGTATATGTGCAGTCCACCATTTCATACGATGATTATGTAAAGATGATGACGGTGTCGTATTGCCACAAAATACTAACTTCAGACAGGAATGAGCTGAAGAATACTGTGTTGAAGGAGGCAAAAAAAATGTTGTATGTATCTGATAACTTACTGTTGATAAGTCATAATTTGATATACATAGATTATTATATATTGTTTCGATTACAAAGTCATATTCTGTTCTATGACTTTTATCAGCTGCGAAGTGGAAAATTTAACAACAAAAAAATACAGCGATGCTCATATAGTTCAAAATTTCTTGAAAAAAGTAACGAAAAAGAATTTTGCTGGAGAGGGATTAGAGGACAAGCAAAAAGAATACGATGCCATGCTACGATCGTATAATAGGTAATACTGTAGACACCCGCATTTTGACTGCCACGTGTCTATGGTAGTCTCCGAAAAACACCCGATGATGATCGGACGCAAACGTGACATGGTATACTCGGACTTGGGCTCGGAAACAATAATATCCGACATGGACTTTTAGCGGAGTAAAAATCTCACAAAACAGACCTCAAATTCAGGCCCAGTGGGTCGTTCCGAGTCAAATAAGACTAATTTGGGCCAAAACCGACACCCGAGATAAATCCCGCCTTTTGGCGACCGGGTCAAAACCCGGTCAAAAATGAAACCGTCTCATAAATCAGCCAAGTTCAGCTGGCGCACAAATCTAAATTCAAAAAACCAATCAAAACAACAAAATCAATTCTTTCCTATTTTGTCTCGATTTGCTTGACCCACTCGATCGAGTGGATTGACCCACTCGGTCGAGTGGAGCGCCTTAAACTGGATAAAGCCCGTTTTGAAGGGCACTCGATCGAGTGCACTAGGGCCACTCGATCGAGTGCCCCTATGTCGTGGGAAAAGCCTATAAATACCCCATGATTCCCATGCATTTCACAACTTTACACCCTACTTTACACCCTACATTTTCAGCCCTAAGTACACTCTACACTTTACACTACAAAGCCTTAGAAACCCTAAGCCAAACACACCAATCCCGAGCCCTTTGTCCCTCGGAAACCGACGCAACACACACACACCACAACTCTCGTACATCCTCGATACTCCGGCGTCCCGTCGCTATTTACGAGTCCATTTCCGAGGCCTATACCTAGCATGTATGTTGAGGGTGTCCTAAACCCCATCTCGATCTCTTTTATCTCGTCTCATTTTCATTTAATCTATCGCATTTTGTATCATAATCGTAGCACTAACACTAACACTACACTAACGTTATTACACTTTTTGCATTTTCATTTTTGTATCATCTTTTTATTACTAATATCGTCATTATACCGCGTATATATATATATTAATATCAAAATCCGGTTTTAAATCCGTTTGACTACGATGTTTGCCTAAAGTCCGTCTAATCCCTTTACGAGCAACGACGAAGGTGGAGCCCTTTCGAGGAGCCCCGCCCCAATGTACTCAAGGGCGTAACGTGATTGCAAACGGTAGTAGTTGAACGCATTTAATCCCATTTCCATAATTGGTACGAAACCCGTTGACACGAAAACCGACATCACATAACCCGAAAGGGTTAGTTTCAATGTCGTGACGTAGAGGGACATCTTTCGTCACTAATTCAAATTTTCTAGTGTAACGATAAACGTTTTCATAAAACTCCGATAACGGTATTATAATCGTTCGTACACAATTATAGTACCGGAGGCCAAGTTAAATACGAATCATGCGATATTCGTATTTGGTTTGGCCGGCCATCGATTTCGAGTCATAAAACAAAACGAGTTATCACTCGTACAGGGTCTACACGACCGAGTACATATGCTACTCGATCGAGTAGCACCCATAAAAATGGGCAGTAGCCACGTAAAGGACGCACTCGACCGAGTCAGCCCACGACTCGATCGAGTGGGTCCTGTAACCCATAAAATCGAGGGGTTTGACACACATTTCAAACCCCGTCCTTTTATCGACTTTAGTCATCACGTGTAAAGACCATCACGTGACCTTTCTATTTTCAAAACCATGCACATCACGACACGTAGAACGACTTTTATCAATTTTTGACATGATAAGTCGGGACGAGACTACGGAATACGAGATCGGGCTAGCAATATGCCACAGTCTCATGTTTCCGTCCTTCGTTTGATGTACAACATAATGTGCATTTAAACGGGGTTAGTCCATCTACATAATTCGCGGTCTAGTTTACATACGGGTCCGTTCCTATCATTGTATTGCGTTATTTTTTTTTATTTTGTTTATTATTTTACGTAATGTTGTATTGTGAATTCCGGGTTGTATTTCCGCCCGTGTAACTTGTACGTTATTTTTTATTTCCTTTCGAGCTTTATTTATTTATTTGCTTTACGCTTTTTAAATGAACATCACATGCTAAATCACTTTGACGTGAATCAAGATGCATTAAATGACGTAGCAAATCAATAATTCACATGCTTAGCCCGAAAACGCTGTTTGCATATCATTTAGTCGTTTTACTAGCGCGCGTACACGAACACGAACGATGTCTTAGTAGAGGCCGCCATGTGCGGGCGGGGTTGGGTGTCCTTAGTTGGCTTCCCAACACGTACCCTCACCCCTTACTCAGAACCTTTGGTTTCCGGATGCCCGAAACCCTTGGCGCACGAGAGTCATTTTATATACGAAAGCCGGTGTAAACGGTATCGATATAACAATGCAAAGGGACGAGCCCCATAAACTCTGAAATCGAAGTGGGCTTACTTTGTGTATAGCTCATGACGACATAGAGTGGGCTCGAATGGTTCCGAATAACCACAAAATTCGGCGGCGACTCCATTTTGACTTAAATTTCGAACCCGTGAACAATCTTACCACGAGATTCATTCGCCTACCCAAACCCGCGCGTGGCCGCGTCGGGGTGGACCTACGTCATGTCCACAATTTGGCGACTCCGCTGGGGATACCTGATGTACCACATGTCATCGGGGTTCCTAGGGTGAGACTCGAAGAGAAATCGTTCGTAGATTAGTGTGCGCGCATTAGTTTAATGATTCATGCATAACCCAAATTTGCCCGGGCCGGTTACTTGTGACCGACGTCCCACTATACCACGGTGCATTCCTACATGGGTGCGCTAAAGACATCGATGGTGGAACTCGTCTCGGTTTCACGGCATGTCCTAAGACCAACTCGGCTTAGGGAGTCCGTCCATCACACGAGAAAGCCATCGTTGTTGGTATAGACCCTATTTTGACCGACCGAGACTTGGTGTAAAGCATACATAAGCGTCGTTATAATGCTTGTTTGACTACATGCTGCTTGGTTTCCGTGTCAATCTTCAAAAACCGTCTTTTCAAAAAATTGCATCTTTCCAAAAAATACCCACCTTTCGAAAACCCGAAATACTGTCTATTTCGGACCCGTCTTTTCAAAACGCCCAAATTTGAAAAACCCGAAATGCTGCCCATTTCGGGACCCGTCTTTTCAAAAAAATCCAATTTTCAAAACTCGGAATGCCGCCGAAATTTAGGATCAACGATTTGACTCAAAATATCCTTTTCTTTAGTCGGCTTGCTGTCCGTTTTAACTCTCGAATTTCCGACACCGTTTTGATTTTCTGAATTTTCTTCAAAATTCTAATCTTGGTTTTCGAAATTCCGCTTTCCATTTTCGAACTATCGGAAATCCACCCTTTACATATTCCAACTTCAAACCTCCAACTTTCCTAAAATAGACCTTCCCTATTATAGGACCTACCGTCTATCCGTGTGTCGGGTCTTTGCATAGTACGTAGAGGGTTTATAGCGTCGAAACTCCGTCGATCTTATATCACGAGTTTCCCCCCTTTCTCGAGTCCGCCTTATCTGTCAAGGCACGACCAACTTGCGTAGGGCATACCCCTACAAAGGAAAGTCCGTTCATACACTCGAGTCAAAAGTCTGGGGAATAATCTCACGTGGACCTTCCTTCGAACGGGACTAGGCCCACTAGGCCAAAATCCTAAGGAAGTCATACCACCTACGAGTCATCCGTCTAGGTGTCTTTCTCGAGTCTTTTCCTTTTGGGTTGTTCGGGATATACTTTTTCTATGATTCCAAGATCTGGGTTCGGTTTCTGATTACATGGTGTTCTTACAGACAGGCCACCGGCAACCAGACACACTCGCAGAATGGAAGCTACTTTAGGTAGTCTGAAAACCTCTGTGGACGCCATGGTCGACAAACAGGCCGACATCGAAGCCCAACTGCATGAAATGAGGGCTGGTCAAATTGCTATCATCACTCGTTTGGCTGCAGTGGAGCAAAGGACTCCAAATGCCGGGGTTACGGAACCTTTGGCTGAGCTGGTTAGTTCGGTTCGCCGATTGGAAGAACAAGTTCATTTGACTGGGAGTAACAATATCCATCGGGAGAATAGTCGCGAGTATAACCCGTTAAGTGACAAGCTGCCCGCAAACCTGAACCTCACCGGTTTGCCCATGTTTGAAGGGACTGAAGACCCGTTACTACATGTACGGGCCTTCAAGGAGTTCATGGCCATCAAAGGGGTGGACTCTACCATGTTCAAGAGCCTTTTTGCTGCGTCTCTTGAAAAGCACCCTCGGGCCTGGTACTACAGGCTAGACCCGAAGAAATACCCTACTTGGGATGATGTGGCCACCGAGTTCGCTCGGAACTACGCTGACAACACCGAGATCCAAACCACAATGAGATCTCTGGAGGTTATGGCCCAAGAGCCGAAAGAAGGTTTTACCAAATACCTTCAACGCTGGAGGGCCGAGAGCGTGAAACTGGTCGATAAGCCCAGTGAGAAGACTTTCGTGGAGGCTTTTGTCAAGAACCTCCTCCCATCCTACCGGGTTCACCTCCGATATGCTGTCATACCAAATTTCACCACCCTTACTGAAATGGGTATGAGGATCGAAGATGACTTAAGACTGGAAGGCCTCACTAAGGCCGCTGCCAAGGGTTACCAAGGGGCTTCTTCCTCCACTACCAAGCCTGAAGCCGCAACCCGCAGCATTTTCGACGCGGCTAATCCACTAGATGCCCCGTCCAAGAAGAACACCCCACCTCGGGTTTTCACTGACATAGGTACGACCTATACTTATGCCTTACAAAGGCTATCCTCTAAAGGCCTAATCCAACCGATAGGCCCAACTCCTGAAGTTCCGGTCGAGCGACGCTCCAAGAACTACAACGCCCAAGCCTATTGCCAGTACCACCGAGGCAATGGGCATGATACCGAGAAGTGCTGGAAGCTAAAGCACCTGATCCAGGACCTGATCGAAAGCGGTAAAATCCCGCTACCCGGAGATAAGCCCAGCAACAAGGAGAACCCTTTCAGCTCCCACGCCATCTTTACCAGGGAGGTGATTGATTGCTCTCACCTTATCTCTCCATTTATCCCACAAGTAAATGGGATCTGGTTTGACGACGAGGATGACGTATACCTCGCCAAAGGGGAAGCTGTCCCCATCACCTCCGAGGAGATTCGAAGGACTAAATCCCGAGTCCTAACCAGTAACCACCTTGGTCGTCCCTATCAAGCCACTAGCTCTAGGGACACCCCTATCCCGACAACCGTCACTGAGCCATTCAGGACGGAAGTCGCCCCTGAAGAGCCAACTGCTGAAACGGCTCTCGTGAAGCAGCTGAAGAAGACCCGAGTTGACCTCACTATATGGCAACTCCTGGTTAGCTCACAGGAACATCGAGAAGCACTTACAAAGGCTCTCGATCAAATTAAGGTTGACTCTTTGGTTACCCCTGCCGAGATGGTAGCCACGGTCCTGCCCCACCTAAAGGGCAAAGCCAAGGAAGGAGGTCCGATGATCACTTTCTTCGAAGCCGACCTACCTCCATTTGGGGCCTCCCACAATCTGGCCCTCTACATTACGGTGGTTTGCCGAGGAAAATACCTCCCTATGACCCTGGTTGATGATGGGTCCGCTGTGAATGTCCTTCCTCTAATGACCGCAAAAGCCCTCGGCATTACCGAGGCTGACTATATCCCGACTGCTCAAACCATCCAAGCCTTCGATGGGAGCCCAAAGTCGGTAGATGGGGCCGTGAAACTGACCATCATAACCGGCCCGATAGAAAAGGAGCTCGAATTCTAGGTGATCGATGTCACCTCGTCATTCAACTTGCTCCTAGGTAGCCCTTGGATCCACGCGGTCAAGGCGGTGTCCTCCACCCTCCACCAAAAGATCAAGATGCCTCTGCTTAACGATGTCATCACTTTAGAGGCAACACCGATGACTGTGGCTAGCTGTAACGCCACAGGACGCACGGACCTCTGGGGGTTCGATTTTGTGGGGATGATCGAGGAAGAGTACCTCTTTAGGCCTTACTTCACTACGAGTATCGACACGATGCTTCAAAACCTAGGGTACTTTCCGGGGGCTACCTCTCGACCCGATCTTCCAGCTGGGAAGATCATCGAGGTTCTCAAAGATGAAGAGTCTCACTTTGGTCTCGGGTATGCCATAACTCTCGACAATGTTGTCCGAGCAGGAATTGAGAAGGCCTGCAACATTATTAAGGGTATCCACTTGAGCCCTTATAGCCCACGGTTGGCTGACTACTTTGTCACACCGGTATTTGGGGCTGTTCAGGTTGGTCTATACCAACCCAATGTTATGCAGCTCGGGACCCACTTGGCCCGGGACTGCAACTACATCCCGGATGATGTGTTCGCCCTCATCCAATCCAACGGAGCTGAAGATGCCGAGCCCGCGCTAGGGCTACTATTTGGGGAAAACACCATAGCCCCAACTCCAAAAGAAGACCTGGTCAACCTGATCCTCCGCAGCAACAGGTTTGACCCGACCAAGCTGATCTCGGATGTTGGTTCCGAGACGGGAAACAGGGCCTGGAGAAAGACTGTCAAGTGGACTGACAGTCAGGGAAGAATTTACAAGCTGGTCACCGGAGAGGGAGACATGCCTGAGTCTGAGTCCGAGTCCGAGTCTGAGTCGGAGTCCGAGTCAGAGTCTGAGGTCGAGTCTAGGGAAGTCGGTGCTAGAGTCACTCCGGTAACCCCTCTCCCTTTTATCATTCCTGCTGCTGGCACCTCGGGGTCTGTCCCGAGTGCTTTACCTATCCCGCCACTGACCAATGATCAGATGGCTGCTCTCTTTGAGCTGTTCTCCAAATAACAACCGTTCTGCTTATGACTTGTCTCTTTTAAATTCTGCTTTTAAAAATGTTTTATGCTATGACATTGAGAAACCAGACGAACAGGTACCCTTACCTCCACATCTGATCGAGCAACTAGAGCAAAGGGAGTCCCGAAACCCGGTGATCGAAGAAACCGAGTCCACAAATGTGGGAACAACCTTAGAACCTCAGATACTTAAGATAGGGTTATCCTTAGATCCCGAGGAGGAACAACAGTTCATAAGCCTCCTTCAAGAGTTCAAGGATGTCTTCGCATGGTCCTACAAGGACATGCCGGGGATAGACCGGGAAATAGCCGAGCACCACATACCAATCAAAGACGGGTGCAAACCGGTCAAGCAAAAACTTCGTCGGATGAGGTCCGAGTGGTCTCTCAAGGTAAAAGAAGAAGTCGACAAACAATTCAAAGCCGGCTTCATACAAGTGTCCGAATATCCGGACTGGGTGGCAAACATCGTACCGGTTCCTAAAAAGGACGGTAAGGTGCGGGTGTGTGTTGATTTTCGGGATCTCAACAAGGCGAGCCCGAAAGATGATTTTCCGTTACCACACATCGACATACTGGTGGATAACACGGCCAACCATGCCCTTCTATCATTCATGGACGGGTATGCTGGGTATAATCAAATCATGATGGCGGAAGAAGACATGAGTAAGACTACCTTCACAACACCTTGGGGTACTTACTGCTACACCGTCATGCCATTCGGCCTCATTAATGCCGGAGCCACATATCAGAGGACCGCTACCACTTTATTACACGACATGATGCATAAAGAAGTAGAAGTTTATGTAGACGACATGATCGTCAAATCCAAAGAACGGGACGGTCACATCACCGCCCTAAGAAAATTCTTCACCCGACTACGCAGGTACAACATGAGGCTAAACCCTCAAAAATGCAGTTTCGGGGTAACATCAGGCAAATTACTGGGTCATATCGTTAGCCAACGAGGTATCGAAGTCGACCCAGCTAAAATCAAAGCCATTACCGAGATGCAACCCCCTAAAACCGAAAAAAAAAATAAGGGGATTTCTCGGGAAAGTCCAGTATATTAGTCGGTTCATTTCCAAGCTGACCATGGTGTGTGAACCGATCTTCAAGAAACTGAAAGTAGGGGAACGGGTACTATGGGATGACAAGTGCCAGGCTGCGTTTGACAAGATCAAGGAAATTCTGTCTCCTCCGCCAGTCTTAGTGCCACCTCAACCCGGTTTTACCTCTGTCGTTATACCTAACGACGACCGAGACAGCCATGGGGGCTATGCTGGCTCAAACGGTTGACTCCGAAGAAAGAGCCATTTACTACATCACCAAGAAGTTTTTAGAGTATGAGTGCAAGTATACCATGCTCGAAAAGACGTGTTTGGCTCTAGTCTGGGCCACTAAGAAACTCCGGCACTATATGCTCAGTTACGAGGTCCATGTGCTATCCAAGATGGACCCCATCAAATACATCTTCGAAAAGCCCGTTCTCAACGGTCGAATCTCTAGATGGACTCAAATGCTGGCAGAGTTCAACTTGAAGTTCGTACCGCTAAAGGCTATTAAAGGTCGAGTAGTAGCTGAGTTTCTCGCCGACAGCCCGATAACCGAAGAAGGACACACCGACACCTGGTCCTTCCCGGACGAAGATATTTTCCATACAGATACTGAAACTTGGGATTTATACTTCGATGGAGCATCCAATTTTCGAGGGTTCGGAGTCGGGATCCTCTTAATTTCACCAAAAGGGGAGCACACTCCCATCTCCATCAAGCTGGACTTTGATGTTACCAACAATGCAGCAGAATACGAGGCATGCATTTACGGGCTACAAGCCGCCGCCAGTCTGGAGATCACAAATCTCTGGGTACATGGTGACTCGTCCTTGGTCATTAACCAAGCACTCCAAAAATGGAAGACTCGAAATGCAAATCTCGTGGCCTACCAGGCACGAGTAAGGGATCTCGAGAAACAATTCCAAAAGGTAGAGTACATATACCTACCCCGGGAAGAGAATCAGTTTGCAGATGCACTCTCAAAATTGGCATCTTTGCTGAACATTCCCGACCACGTGACCAGTATGCCGATTTGCGTCGAGAGACGCTCCGAGCCGGCGTACATTTGCGATATCGAGGATATTGAGATAACTGATCCCGAACCATGGTACCAAGCTGTGTTAACGTACCTGACAAACGGAGAATATCCTCCCGGGACGGAAGGTCGAGCCAAGAAAGCCTTACGGAGGCTAGCCACCCAGTTCATCCGTACCGACGACGGTCAGTTGTACAAAAAGACGGCACATGGGGCTCTTCTCCTTTGTGTTGACAAATATAAGGCTGAAAAGGTTATGGCCGAAGTTCATGATGGTGAGAACGGCCCACATATGAATGCCCACATGCTGGTCCGGAAAATCTTGAGGCTCGGTTATTACTGGAATACCATGGAAGCCGACTGCCGGTCATATGTCAAACATTGTCATAACTGTCAAATCTTTGGCAATGTACAACATATGCCGTCATCACTGCTTTATACCATGACGTCACCCTGGCCATTCTCAACATGGGGTATTGACATAATCGGGAAAATAAATCCCTCTGGTACCGGTGGGCATTGCTTTATTTTGGTAGCCATCGACTATTTCACCAAATGGGTTGAAGCTGAATCATATCGCATTCTCAATGCCAAGCATGTCGCCAAGTTTATCCAGAACAAGATAATATGTCGATATGGGATTCCATCTGAATTTATCAGTGATCACGGGACTCATTTCGAACCCGAGACTGCAGCCCTGATGACCAAGTATAAAATCCAAAAGCATACTTCCTCGCCTTACCGCCCCCAAACAAATGGAGCAGTAGAGGCGGCCAATAAAACAATTGTCACCATACTAAAAAAGATGGCTGATAATTACCGGGACTGGCCCGATAAAATACCATTTGCTCTGTGGGGATACCGAACGTCAATTCGCACCGCAACCGGGGCGACGCTGTATTACCTAACCTATGGGATGGAGGCAGTCCAACCAGTTGAGCTGGAGGTACCGTCCCTCAGAATTCTGCTAGAAAGCCAAGTACCCGAACCTGACTAGGTCCGAGCACGATATGACTCCTTAGTTCTACTGGACGAACGACGGTCCCGTGCCCTCAACAATATCCAAATCTATCAAAAGCGGATCCAACGGGCCTTCAACAAGAGGGTAAGGCCCAGACATATCAAAGAAGACGATCTAGTCCTTAAGTCTGTTCGAGCTCTACTACCAGTTGACCCAAGGGGAAAATTCAAACCCAATTGGGCTGGACCATATCTGGTGAAGAAGATCCTATCAGGGGGAGCAGTGATGCTGACGGACTTGGACGGGAATGAATTTGTCAACCCAACCAACCTGGACCAACTGAAGCGTTACTACCCCTAGCCTCTTCTCAATGTCATTAGAATTTTTTTCAAAACCATTTTTTTTTTACAAAAAGCAAGTCAATGAGCTAGAATTACTTATTCTACTGTCACAAACACCTTGAACCAATAGTCTTGGTGTAATTCGAGATTGCAAATTTCCTAAGCCTGAACTACGTTTGGTTTGATTCTGCTAATCGCGGATACGTAGGCAACCCCTCAAAATGGTACAACCAATGCAATCAAGAAAAGACAGGAACGGTTTATTAATAAACTTCTTTTATTAATTCAAAAAAAAATACCTCCCGACAAACTCGGGAAATTACAAAGTGCAGGAATTCAAAAAAATAAATACAAAAAGGGCACACAACAAAAAATAATAAATAATACTAAAATAATAATAAAGCTAAAGGACTCGGCATTTAGGGCATCTTGCCCTTCCCCTTGTCCTTGGCCTCCTTAGCCGTCCACTTGCGACGACGCGGAGGGGAGCGTTCCCGAATCACCACAGGAACCTCTCTAGCTCGGGCTCGATTGTTTGAGCCCGACTCCTCTGTCACATCAATAGGCCCAAGTCGGGCCCTCACGGGCTCAGGGAGCCAGTCACGCGGACCTAGTCGGTCCCGGACCGCCAACCTTGGCCCAAGGCGTCTCTCCAAGTCAGTCTGCCCCCGAGTGCTGCTAGAACCGACTTCCTTAGATCGAGTCTTAGTTTGTGACTTAAGACCCGATTCTCCCCGGACTGTAGCCACAGGAATATATTCCCCGGTGAATAAGTCCCTGTTGTCCTTCGCCGTCTCGCGATGAACCAATTCAAAGGCCTCATCGAGCTTCAAGGCCTTTCGAGCTTCCTCGGAATCCTCGGAAGTCCATTTCTGATAAGCCCGTGACACCCAAGCGGATTGGCAAGGGTTAGGTACCGTCCATGTAGGGCGAGTGAACCATCTTTGCAACCAGGTGTCGCACATAGATTCCGTCAATTGGAGCGAGACGCTAATAATGGCTTCAGTCTCAGGGATGCGCTGAGAAGAACCGAACTGTCTTAGGAGACGATCCGGGTAAATATGAACTGTCCAGTCTAGGGACAGAATCACCAGGTAGCGAGCTTGGTCTCTCTTGGCCAGGCCAGCCAACTTCGAAGGGAACCACCAAGCAACGGTCCACCTAATCAAAGGACTCCCGTGGAACACCAGCTCCTCATCCCGGTAAGCTCGATCTATCCGATGACTCGAGCTTATCTTTCGCCTTCTTGAGCTGATCTGACTACTCCGATAATTGGGTATGCTCGGAGGGGTCTCTATTATTGACAGTCGCTCCGACAACCATATCTGGAAGGTATACACAAATTTTATAAGCAACGGAATGGTTCGCCAGGGTCCACTCGATCGAGTGCAGCAGATGACTCGATCGAGTTAGCCCTCTGAAAGCAGGCAGTAGCTCGATATGAGTGTCACTCGATCGAGTGACTTGCGTACTTCAGGTATTTCGCGTGAAAAAA
Source organism: Agrostemma githago (assembly GCA_958450325.1). Lineage (NCBI taxonomy): Eukaryota > Viridiplantae > Streptophyta > Magnoliopsida > Caryophyllales > Caryophyllaceae > Agrostemma > Agrostemma githago. The sequence continues at coordinate 11,511,544 of OY288250.1, read as the reverse complement.
AAAAAATGCGAGCTGTATACCTGCAGGAGACGGGTACCTCCTGTCAACCGTCGGGTTGGGTCGAGCCGCCTAGCATCCAGACCCATGATGATTTCCCCTGTGGCTAGCCAAGCAGGGCTATGACCAGTCTCCATCTGGTCAACCACTCCAATTAGCCTGATTTGACCCATGCACGAGTCAAGTTCCATCAGCCCTTCGAAGACATAGCAGTGCAGCATGCAAAAGGCAAACGCCCTATGCCTGTGAGCAGGGGTGGCCCTTACATCTCGAGGGTTCATAAACTTGTCAGCCAGATCGAATAGGGAAACGCTATCTCCCCGCACCATCCGATTTGTCTCAGCATGAGACAAACCCAAGAATTCCCTCAACCGTCTCCTTGGATCCGGGTAGAATGGAGGAATAGCTGGCTGAGCAACAGGGCTCCAACCACCTATAGCCGTAACCTCCTCGGGTAAAGGACATATTTCTCCCCGCGGGAACGCGAATATGTGATGGGTGGTGTCCCAAAACGACAAGCAGGCATCCAGGAAATGCGAGTCAACTATTAGGCGCTGGAAAGGGAATAAATTGACAATTCCCATCTGGGTCAGTCGGACCTTTTCTTCATCCCGAAAATATTGGGACCATGCGAGAAGCATAGCTGTCAAGTGATCGATACCCATGACAGGAATTCCTAGCTTTCTTGAAAGTCTAAATGATTTTGAGAAGGAAAAGAAGAATTTGAGTTGAGATGCAGAAAACTGAAGCAGGGATTCTCATATTTATAATGAGGAAACCTAACTGAAAACCTAACTACTCTGCCTCCTCAGCAAACTGGACCCTATGCGCGCGCAGGCCTGATTTCAAACTAGAACCCAGAATAGGAATCAAGCCGTCCCGAGCTTTCCTGAGAGTCTCTAGAATTTTTTTTCTGTGATAAAATTTCTCCGCGAATTTTTTTCAAAATTTTGTCCTTTCAAAAATTCAAATATTTCTATCTCCCCAGCACGAGTCCGTGTTTCGCCTATGTGTTACATACAAGTCGTTATGTGTCAGCATACAGGTACACTCCAGACTTCAGAAGCAAGTCTCCGCGAAACTATTTAAATTCCCCAACGAAGTCAGCTTTTCCCCGGTATGCTACATCCAAGATATGATGTGTCGGCATACGGGTACACCTACTCCCCAAAAGAGGTAAGTTTCACTCCCCACAGAGCGTCATCATCAGCTCAGGTACGACTCAAGGCTTCAAAAGCAAGCTCGTACAGCTCACATATTTCCCCGGCGGAGCGCCCGAGGCGGCATCTCTCCCGAAACGGTACGGGATGGGCCCACATATAGGCGCGCCTAGGACTTATGCTACAAGTCTGACTCCCCACGAAGCTATCATCATCAGGACAGGTATGACCCTCTGATTATGGCTGGCGAGCCCTTCACGCGAGTCCACTGGACTATAAGTGACCCGACCGGAAGTCTACCAGGTCTTAACGGGCTTGGTAGCTACTTTGACTTTCGCCTTGTCCAAGCCTCAGTCAGAGTGGGGGCTCTGTAGACACCCGCATTTTGACTGCCACGTGTCTATGGTAGTCTCCGAAAAACACCCGATGATGATCGGACGCAAACGTGACTTGGTATACTCGGACTTGGGCTCGGAAACAATAATATCCGACATGGACTTTTAGCGGAGTAAAAATCTCACAAAACAGACCTCAAATTCAGGCCCAGTGGGTCGTTCCGAGTCAAATAAGACTAATTTGGAGCAAAACCGACACCAGAGATAAATCCCGCCTTTTGGCGACCGGGTCAAAACCCGGTCAAAAACGAAACCGTCTCATAAATCAGCCAAGTTCAGCTGGCGCACAAATCTAAATTCAAAAAACCAATCAAAACAACAAAATCAATTCTTTCCTATTTTGTCTCGATTTGCTTGACCCACTCGATCGAGTGGATTGACCCACTCGGTCGAGTGGAGCGCCTTAAACTGGATAAGGCCCGTTTTGAAGGGCACTCGATCGAGTGCACTAGGGCCACTCGATCGAGTGCCCCTATGTCGTGGGAAACGCCTATAAATACCCCATGATCCCCATGCATTTCACAACTTTACACCCTACTTTACACCCTACATTTTCAGCCCTAAGTACACTCTACACTTTACACTACAAAGCCTTAGAAACCCTAAGCCAAACACACCAATCCCGAGCCCTTTGTCCCTCGGAAACCGACGCAACACACACACACCACAACTCTCGTACATCCTCGATACTCCGGCGTCCCGTCGCTATTTACGAGTCCATTTCCGAGGCCTATACCTAGCATGTATGTTGAGGGTGTCCTAAACCCCATCTCGATCTCTTTTATCTCGTCTCATTTTCATTTAATCTATTGGATTTTGTATCATAATCGTAGCACTAACATTAACACTACACTAACGTTATTACACTTTTTGCATTTTCATTTTTGTATCATCTTTTTATTACTAATATCGTCATTATACCGCGTATATATATATATATTAATATCAAAATCCGGTTTTAAATCCTTTTGACTACGATGTTTGCCTAAAGTCCGTCTAATCCCTTTACGAGCAACGACGAAGGTGGAGCCCTTTCGAGGATCCCCGCCCCAATGTACTCAAGAGCGTGACGTGATTGCAAACGGTAGTAGTTGAACGCATTTAATCCCATTTCCATAATTGGTACGAAACCCGTTGACACGAAAACCGACATCACATAACCCGAAAGGGTTAGTTTCGATGTCGTGACGTAGAGGGACATCTTTCGTCACTAATTCAAATTTTCTAGTGTAACGATAAACGTTTTCATAAAACTCCGATAACGGTATTATAATCGTTCGTACACAATTATAGTACCGGAGGCCAAGTTAAATACGAATCATGCGATATTCGTATTTGGTTTGGCCGGCCATCGATTTCGAGTCATAAAACAAAACGAGTTATCACTCGTACAGGGTCTACTCGACCGAGTACATATGCTACTCGATCGAGTAGCACCCATAAAAATGGGCAGTAGCCACGTAAAGGACGCACTCGACCGAGTCAGCCCATGACTCGATCGAGTGGGTCCTGTAACCCATAAAACCGAGGGGTTTGACACACATTTCAAACCCCGTCCTTTTATCGACTTTAGTCATCACGTGTAAAGACCATCACGTGACCTTTCTATTTTCAAAACCATGCACATCACGACACGTAGAACGACTTTGATCAATTTTTGACATGATAAGTTGGGACGAGACTACGGAATACGAGATCGGGCTAGCAATATGCCACAGTCTCATGTTTCCGTCCTTCGCTTGATGTACAACATAATGTGCATTTAAACGGGGTTAGTCCATCTACATAATTCGCGGTCTAGTTTACATACGGGGTCCGTTCCTATCATTGTATTGCGTTATTTTTTTTTATTTTGTTTATTATTTTACGTAATGTTGTATTGTGAATTCCGGGTTGTATTTCCGCATGTGTAACTTGTACGTTATTTTTTATTTCCTTTCGAGCTTTATTTATTTATTTGCTTTACGCTTTTTAAATGAACATCACATGCTAAATCACTTTGACGTGAATCAAGATGCATTAAATGACGTAGCAAATCAATAATTTACATGCTTAGCCCGAAAACGCAGTTTGCATATCATTTAGTCGTTCTACTAGAGCGCGTACACGAACACGAACGATGTCTTAGTAGAGGCCGCCATGTGCGGGCGGGGTTGGGTGTCCTTAGTGGGCTTCCCAACACGTACCCTCACCCCTTACTCAGAACGTTTGGTTTCCGGATGCCCGAAACCCTTGGCGCACGAGAGTCATTTTATATACGAAAGCCGGTGTAAACGGTATCGATATAACAATGCAAAGGGACGAGCCCCATAAACTCTGAAATCGAAGTGGGCTTACTTTGTGTATAGCTCATGACGACATAGAGTGGGCTCGAATGGTTCCGAATAACCACAAAATTCGGTGGCGACTCCATTTTGACTTAAATTTCGAACCCGAGAACAATCTTACCACGAGATTCATTCACCTACCCAAACCCGCGCGTGGCCACGTCGGGGTGGATCTACGTCATGTCCACAAATACATTCTACCATTTCCATTGTTTTTGAAATCATTCATCATAATTAATTAATTGTAAGATTATTACTCCCATGTTGTGTGTTATTTTACAGTGAAATCGTTATACAAACTGAATGGATGTTTTTAAGCCGCGTAGATATGCAAGCATTGTTATTTACAGATGAGGAATTATACGATATGGTAAGAAAATGTCTAACAAGTTTTAATCTTATAAATTCAAATGCTTCTAAATAAATCTAACATGTTCCATTTTAATAGCCGATAGATTTGTATGGAATTTATATCACATTAGGAAGGAAGGATGTCGTATTCTTTCCAACAAAGGCAGGGGTAAGTATATCAAATTGGTGTACTTATTTTCGGTATGTAAGGTTACAGTTGTTTATTTGATGCTTATCTTTTGTTTCAGGAATTAGACCCAAAGAAAACTCGTTCTCTTGATACTCCGTACTGTACTGTATCATACATGCCTCGTGATACGAAATCTATGAGAAAGGTACACCCAATGATTATAGTATTATAAGTTGACGATAATTAACTATAAAAAAACTCTGTTTATGACTGTGAAATGTGTAAATTTTCAGATCTTTGTTCCAATTCACACCGAAGAGCCGGATCATTGGATTTTACTTGTCTGTGATCTAGAAGAGAAAAGGAATTACATCCTTGATTCATGCAAGACGAAGTATTACATGAAAAGGAAAAAGCAGGTTGAAAAAGTAGTGTATAATGTTGCAAACATTTTACAAAACTACCCTGGCTATGAACAAATTTTCAAAGAAATGGGAAAATTTCAAGTGGAATCGGTTAGAAATGTAGCGAAGCAAGACAATAAATTTGATTGTGGTGTCATTGTTATGAAATGGATAAAGGCATTGCATGACAAGAAGAAATGGAGAGATCAATCTTACTTTAGAAATATCAAAGAATTTAGGCATCAAACATGCTTGGATCTTTTGAAGTGGGAAAAGAACTATTTGACAAATTTCAGTGTTAAGGAAAAATATGAGATCTTATTTTAATTGTATGTAGAATTTGTTATATTACTGTAATAGACGATCTATTAATATGAAAACGGCAATCAATGGATTATTTGTTTATCATTGGATATGTTATGTACGCATCAAAATATAAATATGTACAAGGAATATCTCTAAGATAACGTTGGACGAAATATGTGTTGTAGATAGTAAACTTCACACAAGAAGCATACAAAACGTTGTTTGGTGAGAAGGAGTGTTTACCAGTAAAGTTGATCTTTGCCTTATTTTGTGCATCATAAATCTAGTTTGAAGATCATCAAGGCAGCCAATTATGTTGAACTGAACCCTATGTATGCTAAAGTTTATGTTATGTACATTTAAACTACTTGTATTATGTTGAACTGACAAAGTACATTTAAAGTATTATGTATGCAGTATGGTTAAAATAGTCATGTCTTATGTTTTTGTATAATGTTTAAATAAGCTTGATATTTGGTTTTTTTTTTGAAGGATGATATTTGCCTTTATTTTGTACTTCATAAATCTAGTTTAAAGATTATCAAGCCATTCAATTGTGTTCAACTATCGCTATGTACACTACAATCTACGTTAAGTACACTTAAAGTAGTGATGTTTTACTATAAACTTATGTACAACATATAATATTTTATATACTTAGAATTTGATATGTAAATAATTAATTTATGTTCGCTAAATTCTATATTATGTACACTAAAAGTATTTATCTCTTATGTTTTCCAGTACACTTATGTACAAAATATAATATCTTATATACTTAGAACCTGTCTTATTTTCAATGAACATAACAGCATTATAAATCGAATACTCGAACATAGTACTCCGTATCTTAACAGGAGCCCGTTTATTATTTAATTAAAACCCAAAAAAGAATACTCAAAATTGGTATCTGACCTACTTCATAGCCACAAAAGAAAAAGAAAAAAAGAAAGCGATCTCTTAAGATCTTCCCCGGATAATCTTCAACAATTCAGTACTGTAAGTTTATTCAAGCTTATCTTTTCCGATTACCTTTGACATTGCGGTACTGTGTGTTATATTGTTGTTTTTTGAAACGATTTTTTGAAGATTGGTATAAAATAATAGTAGCAGTATGCAATTACTTCCGATCTAGGTTTAAATACGGTTTTACTGCGTTCTTGTGGATTTAAGTATCGATGATTATTCAACTTATGCAAATTAGGTACTCAGTTATCTCTGTTCTTATTTTTATTTGACGTTAATTAGGTTAACAAAAAAGATGAAAACAAATCGGGAGAAAAGCGGAACAAAGAGGGAAGCTGCTCATAAGATCGAAGGTATATAAACTTATACAGTACTCCGTATTGAACCCCATACTCTCAATGTAAATGATGCATATTGATTTTTCGTTAATTATGTATAGTCGCATGTAAAAAGAGACGGGTAGAAGTAAACGATGATTCTAAGGATGATTCTAAGGATGCTCCTGATGATTCTAAGAATGATTCTAAGGATAATTCTGATGATTCTAAGGATTGTAGTTTTCAAACTCCGAAATCACAATTACACTTACTCTCAGATACGATTGTAGGTATGTACATTAGTTGTTTTAATTATCTGTTCTTAGAACTTGAACTTGTTACATATGCCCTCTATACATATCATTTAAATCTGTTTTGCTCACTCAAATTTACAGCTGTCATTAATAAGCCTACAAAACCTACAAAAAATAGAAGGAAGAGGGTTCTACATGCAGTGAATGAACTCCCATCATTGACCACAAGGATGTCCCTTGAAAGTTTGTTTAAATTTGTAAGAAATTTGTCAGAGAAGCAAATTAAAGATATTAAGGAATTGGGGTTCGGGGATATAATTTTTGTAAATGTAAGAGAAGTCCCAGCCAAACTTGGTCATTGACTTGTTTCCAATTTTGACCCCGATTCATCATCATATAAAGGTAAGACACTTCAAGTTACGAATTTGGATGTACACATAGCAACCGGGCTTCCTATGGGATCAAATGATATTGTATTAGCATCCTATGATGACAAGGATGTTGAATATAATCAATTAGTTGATGAGTTCAAGGAACAGTTTAAAGGTTCCAAGATAACAAACAATGTGTTACAATATGTGCTAACAACACAGACCGATGGGGGGATCAATTCAAGAGGAACTTCATTATTTATCTTTGCTTTATTTTTATAGCGGGTAGCTGTTCTGTAACCCCAAGCTTAAAGATATTGAAGTCTTTAGTCGACTTGTCATTGGTACCTACCTTTAATTGGTGCAAATTTTGCCTTGATGCTTTCATTGAGGCCGTTGATTTGTGGAAGATGAACACAACAGAGAGAAACAAGTGCTTTAGTGGACCTATAATGGTCTTTGTGTTCATATATCTGCAAAGAATGTGTTACAGAAACAGCACACCTGTTCGTTCTTTCCCGACAATGTTGTTCTGGACACAAGAGTCCATTTCAAAGAGAATAATGGACGAAGCAAAGAAATCAGGTACATTTGGTAATGGTCTGGTTATCCCATTACAACCGGTTGATTGGTACAAGATGGATAACTCTAAAACCTGTACTGCAACTGTTTCTTCTGTAATGGAAAAAGAGAAGCTAGTGAAAGTGGATGAGGAAATAAAAGATGAGAATGAAGAGCCAAAGGAAGCAATACACTGGGTGCAAAATTTAATCAACAAATCTTTTCAGTTCTCAAAGTCTTTCAAGGGGTTGAAAGATTCGATAAAAGTTGCAAAAGTTGCCTCCCCCCAATGCAAACCACTACTAGACTTCGAAAATTTGGCAAATGAATTTATAAACAAACTTGCAGAAACAAGAAGAGAACAGCCGTCGAAAGAGAATGGTAATATTTTTTTTTATAATTAATTTTCTATCTGTTGCACATGTTCGAATTTGTACATGTTTATAGAACTGTCTGTTTTGACGTACATAAGTTGATATCTGTTGCATAAGTTACTATGTGTTGCACATTTTGGAATTTGTACATGGTTAAAACAGTGTCTGTTCTGACGTATATAAGTTACTATTTGTTGCACATATTGAAATTTGTACATGGTTAAAACAGTGTCTGTTTTGATGTAGATAAGTTACTATGTGTTGCACATATTGAAATTTATACATGGTTAAAAAAGTGTCTGTTTTGATGTACATAAGTTACTATGTTTTGTATAATTATAACTTATATACAGTATTTATTTTTCATCTTTTACTGCTTAGAATCTGGAGATAAATGGAAGGATGTTACTAATATTGCATCACAAGTTGTCAATGATGACAACACAAAAGAAGAAGGCAAAATACCTTCTACTTGTCAAAAGGACTTCCCTACCTTCTCAGATACAGACTTTGGTCTAGAAGAACTGACTTCACACGTATTAGAGATTTTAGATCAGATAGTAGAAGAAGCTGTTTCTGCCAAAAAGAATGAGGTAGCGAAGAAGAAGAAGAAGAAGAAGAAGAAGGAGAGAGACCCAATGATGCCCAGATACAGTTTGTTGAACTCAGATGAGAGCTATCAACTCAGTCAAGATATTAACCTTGACATGTATTCTGACCCTCAAGTTACACCTCAGATAAATGAAGATGTGGAAAATATGGATAAAGAAAAAACTCCCATCATAAATGAACAAGTGTTCAATTACAAGAGTGTGCCAATTGTGGATATGAAGAATGTGGATGTGGAAGATACTACTGAACAAATGTTCAATAAAAAGCTTGTGGAGTTTGTGGAGAACATGGAATCTACTCCTGCACATGCAGTAGAAAAATTTAACTTAGAAACTCCTTGTGCTGTGAAAAATGTCATTCGAAAGAGCCCAGATATTATTGAAAACTTGGTCACTCCACAAATAGTGAGGAATGCATCTCAGCAAGATGATGAAATGAATGAAAAAGAAATTGAAGTACAATACAAGAGAAAACAAGCAATACCATCTATTTTCAAGTCTCCTTTCATACAAAGGAACATCAGCTTTTTAACCAATCTGAGTGCCGATGAGAAATATGTGACAGACTATGCATTTACATTAGATATGTCTCCAAGGTAAACAACTAATTTACATAGATAAAGCACTGTCTGTTTTGATGTACGAAAGATACTATGTGATGAACATGTGTGAAATTTGCACATTATTAGACCAGCGTCTGTTTTGATTTAGATAAGTTACAACTTATTGTATATAACTCATACAACAGATGTACATAAGTAAAACATTGTTAAAATGTGTTTAAATGCTAATAGTTTGAAAGTCATAGTTAAAATTGTTTCATATGAGTGATTGGTATACCAAAACTAATACACTAAATACTTTTTAATTTTACACTGAACCTCTCTTTAAGTTTGATACCATTCAGATTTCAAGAAGGCAGATGTTGATGATGTCACAGTCTGAAACTAAACTTGAGGAACCAATTTTAAGTCTTTGGGGATTATTGATGAATGATTTGGAAAAGCTATCATCTCCATCATCCGTAAAGCATGTTTATATGTCTCCATTTGATAAATATGTGGTAATGTTATATATATTCCATTAACAATGTCAACAGTGTAAATATATTTTTGCTCATGAATCTCTTCTAAACACTTCTTTAATATTTCAGATGCCTACAAGTGAAATGCAGTTGGATGATGTGCAATTGGTAAACAAATAGATACTCCTTATAACCTTCATTCATTCATTCATTCATTCATTAATTCATTCATTCTGTAAACTAATAGTGCAATCTTCTTCAAGGTCTTTTTCCGAACAACAGAATTACCATCTATTGTCCTTTACTGTTTAAACTCAATCACAAAGTCATTTGAACTAATTCACTTTGGGTATCCTGAAGAACGTGATAGCCAACTGGACAGTTCTGAAGCTAAAGATAAATATGTGAGGACAGTGATGTATTGTATTTACTTTTTTGTACATTGAAATTTATGTCACCTTTGTTGAATACTTTGTTATATTTGCAGTGTAATTATCTCTCTGAAAAATTCAAGAATAAGATCAAATGGGCCAATCAAGTGACAGACTATCAAATAGTGGAATTTATTCCAGATTTTAGTCGTCACTTGGAAATTGACAATGGTATTTTGTCAATGAGGCTCATGGAAATATACAATGGGAATAAAAATACTTTTAACCAAGTGTTCAAACCGGTAAATATCATTGATACTATTTTATGTTTGATTATATTTCCATATATAAATGTTATTGATTGATGTATATGTTCAGAGCAATGTTACATATGATAAGTATGTAAGGATGATGAAGGTGCGGTATTACCACAAAATACTAACCTCCACCAGGAATCAGATGAAAGATACTATTCTGAGAGATGCAAGAAAAATGTCAAGGAAACTTCTGTATGTTATAGACTTGCACTATGCTATCATATGACTACCATATATTGCACATAAAGCATAAATCATTAACATTTACTGTTCTATAACTTTTCTCAGTAGGGCAGCGGAACTCTATGTGGAAAATATATTCAGTGATGAAGAAATTATTCAAAAATTCTTAAAAGAAACAAAGAAGAAGACCTTTGCAGGAAAGGCAAATGAGAAAAAGAAGGACTCATATGACAACATTTTAAAATCATATAACATGTAATATATTCTATCCTGTCCAATGTTTTTTAATTCTTTCATCATAATTAATTTTAAAATTGTTGATTATTTGTACTATGTTATCTTGCAGGGAAGAGGTTATGGAAACACAATGGATGAATATAAGCCGAAAGGCGATGCAATCCTTGTTATTACCAAATGAACAACTATATGATATGGTAAATGTTACAGTAATATTATAAATACAAATGCTGCCAAATCATTCTAACAAGTGTTCTTTTAATAGGCAATCGATATATGTGGAATATATGCAAAATTCATGAGGAATGATATAATATTCATTCCTACAAAATCAGGGGTAAAATATGTCAAAATTCCTGTACTTAAGTACTTTTTTGGTACATAATCATACAGTTGTTTACCTATTGTGTATCCTTTGTTACGGGAATTAAACCCAGAAATATTCTCTTCTCTGACAACGTCATATTGTACTGTATCATACTTGCCTGAAGATGGTAAATTCTTGAGAAAGGTATAACCATCTAATCTATATACTCCTATAGCATTAACACAGTTGAAATTTGTACATGGTTATAGAAGTGTCTGTTTTGTTGTACTTAAGTTAATATGTGTTGACATGTTGAAATTTGTACGTGGTTATAGAAGTGTCTGCTTTGATGTAGATAAATTAATGTCTGTTGCACATGTTCAAAATTTGTACATTAATTAAAACAGTGTCTATTTTGATGTACATAAGTTAATATCTGTTGCAAAAGTTGTCAAAGCACAGTCTATTTTGATGTAGTTAAGTTAATGTCTGTAGCACATGTTTAAAATTTGTACATTAATTAAAACAATGTCTGTTTTGATGTAGATAAGTTACTATGTTTTGCACATATTCAAAGTTTGTACCTAGTTAAAACAATGTCTGTTTTGATGTACATAGGTTATTATGTGTTGCATATGTTGGAATTTGTACATGGTTATAGGAGTGTCTGTTTTGATGTACATAAGTTACTATGTGTTGAAAATATGTATTACAATAACTGTGAAATGTATACTTTTTCAGATCTTTATCCCCGTTCATATTGACACACCAGCACACTGGATTTTGATTGTGTGTGATTTTGAAGACAAAAAGAATTACATCTTGGATTCAAGTAAAAGGAAGGGTAACAAAGCACGAAGTGATGTTTGCTACAAAATAATGACAAATGTCGCAATCATCATTCAAAACTACTCCGGCTATGAATACATCTCCAAAAAAATGACGACAAATCCAATGGAGTATGTCAAAAATGCAGCTCAACAAAGTAATGGATTTGATTGTGGTGTTTTTGTCTTGAAGTGGATAAATGCATTACACGACAAGGAGAAATGGACAGACAAAGATTATTTTAATGACATCAATGACTTTCGTCGTCAAACATGCATAAATCTTATGAGGTGGGATAAGAACTTTGTTAAGGATTTTACAGTTGACAGAAAATATAAAATTCTATTTTAGCTGTGTGTATGTAAACAGTCAGTGATGTAAACATTACTCCATGACAAGAATTTATATAAACATCAACGCTTTTATAATCATTCTCAGATGGGTTATGTACAGCTGATATGTACATATGTACATTACATAATGACCTATATACCGTACTTCATGGTTTAGGGTTTTTTCTTATACTGACCTATATACTGTACCTATATACGCTTTTTCCTTATTCAAGGACGGAAAAGGGTTTAAGGTTGGATTAGGCGTACCCGCTACGCGGATCCGCCTAATCCAACCCTAAACCCTTTTCCTTATTCAAGGACGGAAAAGGGTTTAGAGTTGGATTAGGCGAACCCGCTACGCGGCTCCGCCTAATCCAACCCTAAACCCTTTTCCCTATTTAAGGTCACTAAACCCGCAACAAACTGAACCCTAAGAGGGTATTGGTGAACCCTGTGGTGGATGTGATTCAAAGATGGGGCACTGAACCTTAAGAGTAGGGTATTGCATAAGACGGGACGGAAAAGGGTTTAGGGTTGGATTAGGCGTACCCGCTACGCGGCTCCGCCTAATCCAACCCTAAACCCTTTTCCTTATTCAAGGTCACTAAACCCGCAACAAACTGAACTCTAAGAGGGTATTGGTGAACCCTGTCGTGGATGTGATTCAAAGATGGGGCACTGAACCTTAGGGTAATGCATAAGACGGGACGGAAAAGGGTTTAGGGTTGGATTAGGCGTACCCGCTACGCGGCTCCGCGTAATCCAACCCTAAACCCTTTTCCTTATTCAAGGTCACTAAACCCGCAACAAACTGAAACCTAAGAGGGTATTGGTGAACCCTGTCGTGGATGTGATTCAAAGAGGGTTATGTACAGCTGATATAGAATTATGTACAATGATGTCCTAAGATTGGTTATGTAAAGTTGATATTGAATTATGTACCATGATGTCCTCAAATGGGTTATGTACAGCTGATATAGAAATATGTACAATGATGTCCTCAAATGGGTTATGTACAGCTGATATAGAATTATGTACCTTATATAATGATCTTAAGTCCTGTACATAATAATGAATACAGTGTACATAATTACTTACGAAGATATACAGTTTGCATTGTGTTTTTTAATTAAAAATATGATATACATAATTATGAATACGGTGTATATAACTAATTATTTAGTATCAGTACATTTTCAGTCTAAGATGTAAATAGATGAGTTATGTACAACTAATATAGAATTATGTATAATGATGTCCTCAGATAAATTATGTACTACTGATATGAAAATATATACATTATCTAGTGACAAATATGTACATAATGAGTTATAAACGTAATTCAGCAGAGCAATTATGTACATTATCTGATGGGTTATGTACATCTGATCTAGAATTATGTACAATAATATCCTCAGTCGGGTTATGTACAACTAATATAAAATTATGTATAGTAATATCCTCAGAAAAATTAAGTACAACTGATATGTAAATATATATGTTCGGGCCAAAAATTTGCACCTTCGGAATGCAACATGGCACGATACGAGTGGACGGTCAAAAGGTCAAAAGTCAAAGGTCAACGATAAGAGAGTCGAAATTCGCGGGTGAAAGGTCAAAGTCGGGGATTAAAAGACGGAAGTCAAAATAAGCGAAAGTCGTCAAGTCAAGTCAACCCGTAATCATAAACAAGTAATAGGCCAAACGAATCATGGATTAAATAAAACTACGGGCCACACAATTAAATCAGCCCAGTGAACAAAGTGAAACCTAGTCCAAACAAGAGAAAGGGGGCTAACAACTATCCCCACAAGAGAGGGAATCTACCTAAAAACTAGGAGGGGAAGAAGGGATTAAAGGCAAAAAATCGTAACAGTAGTCAACACAATCAAGGGTGATAAAGGGGGATTAAATGCTGAGATCTCCCATAAAGGAGGAAGATAACGGACGGCAAGAGGAGTATAAGAGGAGGAGGAAGAAGAAAGAAGAGATCATCCAATCACACCCATTCAAGCACACCTACCTAAATCTACGCATTCCCGATCAATCATAGCCAAAATATAGCCTAATTATTTGTATTCGTAGTCTTTTCTTGAGCATTTTCCAGTTCATAGTGAAGCTTTGGTGGGATTCCGACTCCCCCCGCGGTTTTTCCCATACCGGGTTTTCCGCGTCACCAAAACCTTGTGTGTCAACCTTTTTTCTTTTCTTGCTCTTCGTTCATCAAAATCGACTCGACCCGTAGTTATAGGACGATCGCTTTGACCCACAACCTACATCTTAGACCCGGTAAATTTTTACCAAAACAATTTGGCGCCCACCGTGGGGCAAAGTGATCATTTTCTATAAGCCAAATCCTACAGTAAAGCAATCTTGTGTCGTCATGACTGGATCCGGCCAAAGTTCTTCCAGCAGTCAAGGAGCATCCACACAGTCCTCAGGAGGAAGATTGTCCCCAGGATCAGCAGAGCCGGCCTTCACGCCCCTCCCCCTGGCAATTCCCACCAGCCAAATGGTGAAACCACGCTGTCGGTATCTAGGCCTCCTCTGACGCCTAAGATCTCTGGGGTCACCAGTTCCTCCAAGACCAGGAAGGAGAGCATACCAACTAGAGCCTCGACTCCAAAAGGATCCGTGGGAGAAGCTTCTGGTGGCGCGGGGTCTCCAGACCTGATGCAGAGTATGCTCCAGGGAATCAATGCTCTGCGCCAGGCAGTGGAAACTCTGCAGAAGGACAACCAAGATATCAAAGCTCGGATCTCGGCAGCAGACAAGACTCCAGTTGCATCGCTCCAGATGTCACCAGAGATACCGCCCCTGATGCCTAGAGGAGAGCCCAACACCCGTAGGGAGTCAATGACCAGCAGAAAGACCACCAGAGAAGTCCCCTCAGAGTTGGTCACTAGACTGGAGTTAGGATTGGCTCCACCAGGCCCAGTCATTGAACCCCAAGGGTTGGGTTACCTAACCTACGGCCCCACACCCGGCAGATCTCCTACCGCAAGTAACCTTCTCTCCAACATCGAAAGTCGAGAAACTAACTCACTATCTTTTGCAGGCACCCCTGTCCACCAGGCGCCAGAATGGCAATTTATAACTCCACCAAGGAAGACCACCTTATCCAGTCACCAGTCCTCTGGAGGAGTGTGGACAGCATCCACCTCAAGCCAGCAGACGTCAGAATGGCAACCCGGATCCACGACAGCGGCAATACCTTTGCCGACTCCTCCTAATAATCAACACCTTGGAGGACCTTATGCAGGGAGTACTCCTTTCGATTTTTCTCCCCCTAACCCCCTTGCAGGAACAATCAGCACAGCAGATCAGCAACGCCAGGAACTGAAGGAATTGAGGGACCTGATCAACAAGATCCCTGGAATGCCACGCCCCCTAGAGAGAGCAGCTAGGGATAGCTACGCAGATTCACCCTTCACTGATGATCTGGCTTGTGTTGCCATGCCCAAGGGTTTTGTGCCACCAGCCATGACGCTCTACGATGGCACTGCAGACCCTCTGGACCACATCAACCAATACAAGCAAAAGATGATGGTGGTAACGGCTACGGGACCCCTGAAGGAAGCCTGCATGTGCAAGGGGTTTGGCTCCACTCTGTCAGGAGCAGCCCTCCATTGGTTCGTTGGTCTGCCTAACTGAAGCATCACCTCCTTCGCTGACCTGGTCAATGCCTTCAACCAGCAGTTTGCCAGCAGCAGGAAACCAGAGAAGCAGACCAGTGATTTGTATCGGGTGGTGCAGAAGTTCGAAGAATCCACACGCGACTTCCTCAATAGATTCAACAAGGAGAAAGTAACCATCCCCAGATGTGATGTGCCCACCGCCATAGAAGCTTTCCGCCAAGGGCTCCACCAGGACTCAGATCTATACAAGGACCTCACAAAATATCCGTGTGCTACGTTTGAGGATGTGCAGACCAAGGCGATGGCAGCCATTAGGCTAGAAGAAGATTCAGGCCCCAGAAGGGCTGCGTATGGTTATGAGCATGTCACCAGAAAGGCGCCAGCAGAAAAGAGGGGTGAAAGATCAAAGCCCTATGACAGGAACGTGAGCAAGGTTTCCGAGGAGAAAGACTGGAAGGACAATCCAGGATTGCCGCCCAAAGTAAGTGAGTATGGGTTCTCTACCAACCTTGCTGAGGTACTCAAGGCTCTAAGGGAGTTAGGGCGCAGAGTCAGGTGGCCCAGGAAAAAGGAGTACACCAATGACCGAAGAGACGCCAGCAAGAGGTGCGAATTCCACGACGACATTGGACACCATACCGATGAGTGCGTCCTGCTCAGGAGGGAGGTTAAGTTCCAGTATGATCAGGGGAATCTGGATCACCTCAGGTCCAGAAACTCTAGCAGGATAAATGCAGCAGATCAAGTATGGCCTTCTCCACCTCCAATATGTACCAGAATCGTCAACGTAATCACAGGAGGATCAGAATTGTGCGGACTGACCTACTCAGCAGCCAAGAGCCATGCTTCCCAGACCAGAGGAGACAGACCAGAATACTCCTGCAGAATCAGTTGCAAGGATCTTCTAGCTGTCACCTTTGACGAAACTGATGCAGAAGCTACTCCAGAGATGCACCATGACGCCTTAATAATTAGTCTCTCTATAGGGAATTGCACCGTGAAGAAGATTCTGGTGGACACTAAGAGTTCAGTCAACCTCATCATGCTGGAAACTCTCCAGAGCATGGGGTTTAGCGAGAAGGATCTAACGAGGAAGGCGGTCCCCTTGGTAGGTTTTAGTGGTGAGACCAAGCATTCCCTGGGAGAGATCACCATTCCTACCTATGCCGGAGGAGTGAACAAACAAGTACGGTACCTAGTCATCGATGGACCCTCCACCTACAACGTGATTCTGGGGAGACCTTGGATCCATGAGATGAAGGCAATTACCTCGACCTACCACCAATGCCTGAAGTTCCCTACGCCCTGGGGAGTGCAGAAGATCGGTGGAGATCAGGAGGAGGCGAAAGACTGCTATAAGGTGGCCCTCAAGAAAACTGCAAGTCCTCCAGCATAGCAACTAAAGAGCCTTCATCTGCCTCTGCAAGAGTACGTAGAACCACCTCAGGCGGAGATGGATGACATCAACTTGGACAAGCAACATCCAGAGCGGAAAGTGTTAATCGGATCAGAATGCACAGGTAATATCCGCCAAAACCTCATTGAATTATTAAAAACTAACATGGATTGTTTTGCTTGGTCGCATGATGACATGGTAGGTATAGATCCAAGCGTTATCACCCACAAGCTAAGTGTGGACCCAAGCTACAAACCAGTCCAGCAGAAGAGAAGGAAATTTGCCCCAGAGAGAAATCAAGTCATAAATCAGGAGGTGGACAATCTGCTGGCTGCTGGGAAAATCAGGGAGGTGAAGTATCCAGAGTGGCTGTCTAATGTGGTGGTGGTCCCAAAGAAGAATGGTAAGTGGAGGGTGTGCGTTGACTTCACCGATTTGAACAAAGCATGCCCGAAAGATCCATTCCCCCTACCGCACATAGATGCCATGGTGGATGCTACAGCAGGACACGAGATGCTAACCTTTCTTGATGCATGGAGTGGATACAACCAAATCAAGATGCACCCAGCAGACCAGGAAAAGATAGCTTTCAGATCTGAAAGAGGTATATATTGTTACAACGTAATGCCTTTTGGTCTGAAGAATGCAGGTTCCACCTACCAGAGACTAGTCAACAAGATGTTCAAGAGACAAATTGGGGACACGATGGAGGTATATATTGACGACATGGTCGTCAAATCCAAGCAAGCTTCGCAACATACTACACATTTGGAGGATACCCTCAACACCTTGAGGGAGTACAAGATGAAGTTAAATCCTTCAAAATGCACATTTGGAGTGTCGTGTGGGAAGTTTCTGGGATACATGGTGACCTAGAGAGGAATTGAAGCTAGCACAGAGCAGATCAAAGCCATCCTCCAGCTGGAATCCCCACAGAAGCCAAAAGCCGTGCAGAAGCTGACTGGAAGAATTGCTGCTCTGAGCAGATTTATCTCCAGGTCTTCAGATAGATGCCGGCTGTTCTATAATATCCTGAAGAAGGCCCAAAGGTTCGATTGAACAACAGAGCACGAGAAGGCATTCAGCGACCTGAAGCACTACCTCAGCACTCCACCTCTGCTGTCAAAACCGGAACGTGGAGAGCAGCTCTTCCTATACCTGTCAGTAACTGAGGTAGCCGTTAGTGCAGTACTAGTGAAGGAACACGAAGGAGCACAGTACCCGGTATATTATGTTAGTAAGTCTCTGCTCCCTGCAGAGACCAGGTACACATCCCTTGAAAAACTCGTACTTGCACTCGTTACAGCATCTTATAAGCTTCGACCTTATTTTGAATCGCATGCTATTTCCGTAATAACAAATTATCCACTAAAAACTATTATGAGAAAACCTGAGTTATCAGGAAGAATGGCCAAGTGGTCTATACACTTGAGCGGCTTCGACCTGAAATTTGTCCCCAGAATAGCAATAAAATCCCAGGCGTTAGCAGACTTCGTATCCGACTTCAGCCCAGCACTGCAGACCCAGGCAGAGAAAGACATCCTCCTTCTTGAGGAGGACAAAGGCGAACATGTGTGGAAGCTAAATGTAGATGGCGCTTCCAACATGCGAGGATCTGGAGCAGGATTAGTTCAGAAGTCTCCACAGGGGGATCTCATAGTCCAAGCAGTACGGTGCGAGTTCCGAACAACAAACAACGAGGCAGAATATGAAGCTCTAATCTTGGGTCTCCAGCTGGCTCTGGAGCTCAAAATCAAGCGCCTGGAGGCATACAGCGATTCCCAGCTAATAGTCAACCACATGAATTGTTCGTATGCAGCTAAGGACTCCAAGATGGTGTCTTACCTTGAAGTGGCAAAGGAGCTCTCCCTTAGGTTCGTAGCATTCTCAATCAACCAAGTCCCTAGGGACCAGAACGTGGAAGCAGACGCCCAAGCCACCCTGGGGGCAACCTTCAAACCAGACATATTTTCCACCATACCCATTGTTCATGTCCTGGAGCCAGCAGTTTGGAAGGGTACACAGGAGCACAAGATGCCTGGAGAGGAGGAAAATTCACCAGACCAGGGGTTGCATTGGCTGCAGGAAGCAGGAGTCTGCAGCACCTCAGCAGAACAAGAAGAAATTTCTGACTGGAGAAAACCCTACAAAGAATGGCTGCAAAACGATATTCTGCCAGCAGACAAGAAGGAAGCCCGGAGTTTTAGGATGAAAGCGTCCAGGTACACCCTCATTGATGGTGTCATGTTCAAAAGATCAGCCGCTGGACCATACTTGAGGTGCCTGAGTCAGCAGGAGGCAGAGGTGGTTATGCATTACCTCCACAGCGGTGAGTGTAAAATCATGCAGGGGGCAAGAGTCTATCCAACAAAGCACTCCGCCAAGGTTACTATTGGCCGACAATGCGCAAAGACGCCAGAGAGTATGTTAAGAAATGTGACGCCTGCCAGAGACATGCACCGGTCAACCACCAGCCAGCAGAACCATTGCACCCAATAATTTCTCCTTGGCCCTTCTTGAAGTGGGGGATGGATATTGTTGGCAAGTTACCAAGAGCTCCAGGAAACAAAGTCTTTATGTTGGCCATGACAGACTACTTCTCCAAGTGGATAGAGGCAGAATCATTCCCTCAGGTGACTGAGAAGCAGGTTATATCCTTCATAAAACGTAACATTATCTGCAGGTTTGGCGTTCCATCAGAGATCATCTACGACAACGGATCCCAGTTTATTGGCAACAAGATTGAGGCCTACTGCGCCAGGTGGAACATCACACTAAGCAAGTCTACCCCCAGAAACCCTCGGTCCAATGGTCAGGCGGAGTCTAGCAACAAAATTGTGATAGACAACCTGAAGAGAAGGCTGGAGGAGGCAGGGGGCAGATGGGCAGAGGAACTCCCCTTGGTGCTGTGGTCTGACAGAACTACACCCAAGGTGGCTACAGGACAAACACCTTTCAGTTTGGTCTTTGGTGCTGAGGCGGTCATCCCTTCAGAAGTGAGAGTGCCTACCCACAGATACGGTTGCATAACAGAAGACAGGAACCAGGTGGAGATGGCAAGCAGCTTGGATACTATAGATGAGCTCAGGACCGATGCTCAGATAAGGATGGCCTCCTACAGACAGACAGTCGCCAGAAGTTACAACAAGAATGTCAGAGCCAGAATCCTGCAGGAAGGAGACCTAGTCCTCAGAAAAGTCTTCCAGAACACCAGGAACCAACGAGCAGGAAAGTTCGCCTACAACTGGGAAGGGCCCTACCAAATAGAGAAAGTAGTTGGGAACGGAGCCTACCGACTTATGACCATGGAGGGGAAAATCATCCAAAAGTCATGGAACATCGTACACCTAAAGAAATACTTCTTCTTAGAAGGGCCGCAGCCGCCAGCAATCCAGGCCACTACCGCCAGAAACATGGGCTACAGCCGCCAGAAACATGGCATCTATTCTGCCAGGTGCACCTCCACCAGAACCCAGGTTTAATCTTTTCAAATCTTACAAACATATATTTAAGTTTTCCTGTCATTCTTCTGTCTGCCTTACTTTCTTTTCACAAAATTTAAAATTTTCTTTTTGCAAAATTTAAAATTTTCTTTTTTACATGTGTCGTCAAAATTGAAATTTCTTTTGCATCGGAGTTTGACTTCCTTGTTGCATACATTTTCAAAATTTGATTTTCATTCTTCATATGCTTTTGAAAGTCGATTCTTCTTCCACATATGTCTTCAAATGTTGCGTTCCCTATCTTTGCCAAATTTTTCAGCTTTCCCCAAACTGGTGACTAATCTGGTGGAGTGCACAACTTCTACAGAGGCATGTGTCTTGTGACTAAGTGCCTACAACCGGGACATTACAGTCTCCTGCGCCACTTAGCACCCACGCAAAGCGTGGCTCCTCCGACTGAGTGGGCGAACTAAACCCCAGGCCACCACTATATCAAAGGTCGACCATACATACATAAGGCATGCATACAACAGAAGGTAGTAAGACAAAACTACAACAAACGATTACAATCAAATGCAAACAGTCACGATCAAAAGCAAAAGATTACGATCAAGAGTTAAGGCACGTAGTGCCACAAAATACTAACACACTTCGCTCCCCTGAGCAAATTCAAAGTCACCACAGAAATTTTTTACACTAACAGAAGTTCACACCACGCAGGGTTCACAAGCCGAAGACAGAGTTCAACAAAGGAGGAGTAGCGTCACTCCAGCAGAACTTGGCCCACAGCCTAGACATTCTCCTCTGGTGGAGGCGGAACTGTAGCAGATCCTCCTACAGGAACCTGGGACTCTGCTGAACAGTAACAAAACCTCTCAAAGGATCATCAACGACGTCCTCCTAATCCACATTCTCTTGCCCATCAGCCTCCTGATCAGCAACAGGGAAATCAACGGACTCCTTCAAAATCATCCGCCTCCACATCAGAAAGAGCATCCAGACTCCTCCGCCGACAACCTGCGAACCAAGCCCAACTCCTTCAGAGAACCCTTTTCTAGCACAGACCTGGGACCAGGGAGCAGCATCTGATCCAGGAAAGTCGTATCCTCTGCAGACTTGGACGTACAAAAGCCTTCAGGAAATTTGAGCACCACTCCAGCAGGAACATCATCAACAAATCTGGGGGCAGAATAAGAGGTAGACTCAAGAAGGTCTGCCACCAGAGGTCCACTTTCTTCAGAAGTAATTTCTGAGAGAGAGGACGGATTGCGCCTTCTCCTAGAACCAGCAAGGCCAGCAGAAGCAGAGCCGACTGCCTACAATTGAGGCAAACGGAAATTCCCGCCTAAGATGAGCTTAGTCGGAAATTTGGGGGCATTTGCTCGGGTCAAAAATTTGCACCTTCGGAATGCAACATGGCACGATACGAGTGGACGGTCAAAAGGTCAAAAGTCAAAGGTCAACGATAAGAGAGTCGAAATTCGCGGGTGAAAGGTCAAAGTCGGGGATTAAAAGAAGGAAGTCAAAATAAGCGAAAGTCGTCAAGTCAAGTCAACCCGTAATCATAAACAAGTAATAGGCCAAACGAAGCATGGATTAAATAAAACTACGGGCCACACAATTAAATCGGCCCAGTGAACAAAGTGAAACCTAGTCCAAACAAGAGAAAGGGGGCTAACAACTATCCCCACAAGAGAGGGAATCTACCTAAAAACTAGGAGGGGAAGAAGGGATTAAAGGCAAAAAATCGTAACAGTAGTCAACACAATCAAGGGTGATAAAGGGGGATTAAATGCTGAGATCTCCCATAAAGGAGGAAGATAACGGACGGCAAGAGGAGTATAAGAGGAGGAGGAAGAAGAAAGAAGAGATCATCCAATCACACCCATTCAAGCACACCTACCTAAATCTACGCATTACCGATCAATCATAGCCAAAATATAGCCTAATTATTTGTATTCGTAGTCTTTTCTTGAGCATTTTCCAGTTCATAGTGAAGCTTTCGTGGGATTCCGACTCCCCCCGCGGTTTTTCCCATACCGGGTTTTCCGCGTCACCAAAACCTTGTGTGTCAACCTTTTTTCTTTTCTTGCTCTTCGTTCATCAAAATCGACTCGACCCGTAGTTATAGGACGATCGCTTTGACCCACAACCTACATCTTAGACCCGGTAAATTTTTACCAAAATAATTTAATGCCCCCAAATTTCCGACTAAGCTCATCTTAGGCGGGAATTTCCGTTTGCTTCAGTTGTAGGCGGTTGGCTCTGCTTCTGCTGGCCTTGCTGGTTCTAGGAGAAAGCGTAATCCGTCCCTTCTCTCAGAAATTACTTCTGCAGAAAGTGAACCCCTGGTGGCAAATCTTTCTAAGTCTCACCCTTATTCTGCCCCCAGACCCGTTGATGATGTTTCTGCTGGAATGGTGCTCACATTTCCTGAAGGCTTCGGTAAGTCTGCAGAGGATACGACTTTTATGGATCATATGCTACTTCCTGGTCCCAGGTGTGTGCTAGAAAAAGGTTCTCCGAGGGAGTTGGGCTTGGTTCGCAGATTGTTGGCGAAGGAGTTTGGATGCTCTTTCTGATGTGGAGGAGGAGAATTTTGAAGGAGTCCGTTGCTTTCCCCATTGATGACCGGGAGGCTGATGGGCAGGAGTGGGTGGATCAGAAGGACGTCGTTGATAATTGGGATAGGTTCTGTTACTGCTCAGCAGAGACCTAGGTTCCTGCAGGAGGATCTGCTACAGTTCCGCCTCCATCAGAGGGGAATGTCCAGGCTGTGGACCAAGTTCTGCTGGAGTGATGCTACTCCTCCTTTGTTGAACTCATCTTCGGCTTGTGAACCCTGCGTGATGTGAATTTCTGTTAGTGTTTGCAAAAGATTTTCTGTGGTGACTTTGCCTTTGCTCAGGGGAGCGAAGTGTGTTAGTATTTTGTGGCATTACTTTTGATCGTAATCGTTTGCTTTTGATCGTGATTGTTTGCGTTTGATTGTGATTGTTTGCGTCTGATTGTAATCGTTTGTTGTAGTTTTGTCTTACTACCTTCTGTTGTATGCATGCCTTATGTATGTATGGTCGACCTTTGATATAGTGGTGGCCTGGGGTTTAGTTCGCCCACTCAGTCGGAGGTGCCACGCTTTGCGTGGGTGCTAAGTGGCGTAGGAGACTGTAATGTCCCGGTTGTAGGCACTTAGTCACAAGACACACGCCTCTGTAGAAGTTGTGCACTCCACCAGATTAGTCACCAGTTTGGGGAAAGCTGAAAAATTTGCCAAAGATAGGGAACGCAACATTTGAAGACATATGTGGAAGAAGAATCGACTTTCAAAAGCATATGAAGAATGAAAATCAAATTTTGAAAATGTATGCAACAAGAAAGTCAAACTTTGATGCAAAAGAAATTTCAATTTTGACGACACATGTAAAAAGAAAATTTTAAATTTTGCGAAAAGAAAATTTTAAATTTTGCGAAAAGAAAGTAAGGCGGACAGAAGAATGACAGGAAAACTTAAATATATGTCTGTAAGTTTTGAAAAGATTAAACCTGGGTTCTGGTGGAGGTGCACCTGGCAGAATAGATGCCATGTTTCTGGCGGCTGTAGCCCATGTTTCTGGCGGTAGTGGCCTGGATTGCTGGCGGCTGCGGCCCTTCTCAGAAGAAGTATTTCTTTAGGTGTACGATGTTCCATGGTTTTGGATGATTTTCCCCTCCATGGTCATAAGTCGGTAGGCTCCGTTCCCAACTACTTTCTCTATTTGGTAGGGCCCTTCCCAATTGTAGGCGAATTTTCCTGCTCGCTGGTTTCTAGTGTTCTGGAACACTTTTCTGAGAACTAGGTCTCCCTCCTGCAGGACTCTGACTTTGACATTCTTGTTGTAACTTCTGGCGACTGTCTGTCTGTAGGAGGCCATTCTTATTTGAGCATCGGTCCTGAGCTCATCTATAGTATCCAAGCTGCTTGCCATCTCCACCTGGTTCCTGTCTTCTGTTATGCAACCGTATCTGTGTGTTGGCACTCTCACTTCTGAAGGGATGACCGCCTCAGCACCAAAGACCAAACTGAAAGGTGTTTGTCCTGTAGCCACCTTGGGTGTAGTTTTGTCAGACCACAGCACCAAGGGGAGTTCTTCTGCCCATCTGCCCCCTGCCTCTTCCAGCCTTCTCTTCAGGTTGTCTATCACAATTTTGTTGCTAGACTCCGCCTGGCCATTGGACTGAGGGTTTCTGGGGGTAGACTTGCTTAGTGTGATGTTCCACCTGGCGCAGTAGGCCTCCATCTTGTTGCCAATAAACTGGGATCCGTTGTCGCAGATGATCTCTGAAGGAATGCCAAACCTGCAGATAATGTTACGTTTTATGAAGGATATAACTTGCTTCTCAGTCACCTGAGGGAATGCTTCTGCTTCTATCCACTTGGAGAAGTAGTCTGTCATGGCCAACATAAAGACTTTGTTTCCTGGAGCTCTTGGTAACTTGCCAACAATATCCATCCCCCACTTCATGAAGGGCCAAGGAGAAATTATTGGGTGCAACGGTTCTGCTGGCTGGTGATTGACTGGTGCATGTCTCTGGCAGGCGTCACACTTTATGACATATTCCCTCGCGTCCTTGCGCATTGTCGGCCAGTAGTAACCTTGGCGGAGTGCTTTGTTGCCCCCTGCATGATTTCCACACTCACCACTGTGGAGGTCATGCATAACCACCTCTGCCTCCTGCTGACTCAGGCACCTCAAGTATGGTCCAGCGGTTGATCTCTTGAACATGACACCATCAATGAGGGTGTACCTGGACGCTTTCATCCTAAAACTCCGGGCTTCCTTCTTGTCTGCTGGCAGAGTATCGTTTCGCAGCCATTCTTTGTAGGGTTTTCTCCAGTCGGAGATTTCTTCTTGTTCTGCTGAGGTGTTGCAGACTCCTGCTTCCTGCAGCCACTGTAATCCCTGGTCTGGTGAATTGTTCTCCTGCTTCAGCACCTGGTGTTCCTGTGTGCCTATCCAAACTGCTGGCTCCAGTATATGGACAATGGATATGGTGGAAACTACGCCTGGTTTGAATGTTGCCCCCAGGGTGGCTAGGGCGTCTGCTTCCACGTTCTGGTCCCTAGGGACTTGGTTGATTGAGAAGGCTACGAACCTAAGGGAGAGCTTCTTTGCCACTTCAAGGTAAGACACCATCTTGGAGTCCTTAGCTGCGTACGAACCATTCATGTGGTTGACTATTAGCTGGGAATCGCTGTATGCCTCTAGGCGCTTGATTTTGAGATCTAGAGCCAGTTGGAGACCCAAGATTAGAGCTTCATATTCTGCCTCGTTGTTTGTTGTTCGGAACTCGCACCGTACTGCTTGGACTATGAGATCCCCCTGTGGAGACTTCTGAACTAATCCTGCTCCAGATCCTCGCATGTTGGAAGCGCCATCTACATTTAGCTTCCACACCTGTTCGCCTTTGTCCTCCTCAAGGAGGAGGATGTCTTTCTCTGCCTGGGTCTGCTGGGCTGAAGTCGGATACGAAGTCTGCTAACGCCTGGGATTTTATTGCTGTTCTGGGGACAAATTTCAGGTCGAAGCCGCTCAAGTGTATAGACCACTTGGCCATTCTTCTTGATAACTCAGGTTTTCTCATAATAGTTTTTAGTGGATAATTTGTTATTACGGAAATAGCATGCGATTCAAAATAAGGTCGAAGCTTATAAGATGCTGTAACGAGTGCAAGTACGAGTTTTTCAAGGGATGTGTACCTGGTCTCTGCAGGGAGCAGAGACTTACTGACATAATATACCGGGTACTGTGCTCCTTCGTGTTCCTTCACCAGTACTACACTAACGGCTACCTCAGTTACTGACAGGTATAGGAAGAGCTGCTCTCCAGGTTCCGGTTTTGACAGCAGAGGTGGAGTGCTGAGGTAGTGCTTCAGGTCGTTGAATGCCTTCTCGTGCTCTGTTGTCCAATCGAACCTTTGGGCCTTCTTCAGGATATCGTAGAACAGCCGGCATTTATCTGAAGACCTGGAGATAAATCTGCTCAGAGCAGCAATTCTTCCAGTCAGCTTCTGCACGTCTTTTGGCTTCTGTGGGGATTCCAGCTGGAGGATGGCTTTGATCTGCTCTGTGCTAGCTTCAATTCCCCTCTGGTTCACCATGTATCCCAGAAACTTCCCACACGACACTCCAAATGTGCATTTTGAAGGATTTAACTTCATCTTGTACTCCCTAAAGGTGTTGAAGGTATCCTCCAAATGTGTAGTATGTTGCGAAGCTTGCTTGGATTTGACGACCATGTCGTCAATATATACCTCCATCGTGCCCCCAATCTGTCTCTTGAACATCTTATTGACTAGTCTCTGGTAGGTGGAACCTGCATTCTTCAGACCAAAAGGTATTACGTTGTAACAATATATACCTCTCTCAGATCTGAAAGCTGTCTTTTCCTGGTCTGCTGGATGCATCTTGATTTGGTTGTACCCACTCCATGCATCAAGAAAGGTTAGCATCTCGTGGCCTGCTGTAGCATCCACCATGGCATCTATGTGTGGTAGGGGGAATGGATCTTTCGGGCATGCTTTGTTCAAATCGGTGAAGTCAACGCACACCCTCCAGTTGCCATTCTTCTTTGGGACCACCACCACATTAGACAACCACTCTGGATACTTCACCTCCCTGATTTTCCCAGCAGCCAGCAGATTGTCCACCTCCTGATTTATGACTTTATTTCTCTCTGGGGCAAATTTCCTTCTCTTCTGCTGGACTGGTTTGTAGCTTAGGTCCACGCTTAGCCTGCGGGTAATAACGCTCGGATCTATACCTACCATATCATCGTGCGACCAAGCAAAACAATCCATGTTAGTTTTTAATAATTCAACGAGGTTTTGGCGGATATTACCTGTGCATTCTGATCCGATTAACACTTTTCGCTCTGGATGTTGCTTGTCCAAGTTAACTTCATCCAACTCCGCCTGAGGTGGTTCTACGTACTCCTGCAGAGGCAGATGAAGGCTCTTTAGTTGCTATGCTGGAGGACTTGCAGTTTTCTTGAGGGCCACCTTATAGCAGTCTTTCGCCTCCTCCTGATCTCCACCGATCTTCTGCACTCCCCAGGGCGTAGGGAACTTCAGGCATTGGTGGTAGGTCGAGGTAATTGCCTTCATCTCATGGATCCAAGGTCTCCCCAGAATCACGTTGTAGGTGGAGGGTCCATCGATGACTAGGTACCGTACTTGTTTGTTCACTCCTCCGGCATAGGTATGAATGGTGATCTCTCCCAGGGAATGCTTGGTCTCACCACTAAAACCTACCAAGGGGACCGCCTTCCTCGTTAGATCCTTCTCGCTAAACCCCATGCTCTGGAGAGTTTCCAGCATGATGAGGTTGACTGAACTCTTAGTGTCCACCAGAATCTTCTTCACGGTGCAATTCCCTATAGAGAGACTAATTATTAAGGCGTCATGGTGCATCTCTGGAGTAGCTTCTACATCAGTTTCGTCAAAGGTGACAGCTGGAAGATCCTTGCAACTGATTCTGCAGGAGTATTCTGGTCTGTCTCCTCTGGTCTGGGAAGCATGGCTCTTGGCTGCTGAGTAGGTCAGTCCGCACAATTCTGATCCTCCTGTGATTACGTTGACGATTCTGGTACATATTGGAGGTGGAGAAGGCCATACTTGATCTGCTGCATTTATACTGCTAGAGTTTCTGGACCTGAGGGGATCCAGATTCCCCTGATCATACTGGAACTTAACCTCCCTCCTGAGCTGGACGCACTCATCGGTATGGTGTCCAATGTCGTCGTGGAATTCGCACCTCTTGCTGGCGTCTCTTCGGTCATTGGTGTACTCCTTTTTCCTGGGCCACCTGAATCTGCGCCCTAACTCCCTTAGAGCCTTGAGTACCTCAGCAAGGTTGGTAAAGAACCCATACTCACTTACTTTGGGCGGCAATCCTGGATTGTCCTTCCAGTCTATCTCCTCGGAAACCTTGCTCACGTTCCTGTCATAGGGCTTTGATCTTTCACCCCTCTTTTCTGCTGGCGCCTTTCTAGTGACATGCTCATAACCATACGCATCCCTTCTGGGGCCTGAATCTTCTTCTAGCCTAATGGCTGCCATCGCCTTGGTCTGCACATCCTCAAATGTAGCACACGGATATTTTGTGAGGTCCTTGTATAGATCCGAGTCCTGGTGGAGCCCTTGGCGGAAAGCTTCTATGGCGGTGGGCACATCACATCTGAGGATGGTTACTTTCTCCTTGTTGAATCTATTGAGGAAGCCGCGTGTGGATTCTTCGAACTTCTGCACCACCCGATACAAATCACTGGTCTGCTTCTCTGGTTTCCTGCTGCTGGCAAACTGCTGGTTGAAGGCATTGACCAGGTCAGCGAAGGAGGTGATGCTTCGGTTAGGCAGACCAAAGAACCAATGGAGGGCTGCTCCTGACAGAGTGGAGCCTAACCCCTTGCACTTGCAGGCTTCCTTCAGGGGTCCCGTAGCCGTTACCACCATCATCTTTTGCTTGTATTGGTTGATGTGGTCCAGAGGGTCTGCAGTGCCATCATAGAGCGTCATGGCTGGTGGCACAAAACCCTTGGGCACGGCAACACAAGCCAGATCATCAGTGAAGGGTGAATCTGCGTAGCTATCCCTAGCTGCTCTCTCCAGGGGGGCGTGACATTCCAGGGATCTTGTTGATCAGGTCCCTCAATTCCTTCAGTTCCTGGCATTGCTGATCTGCTGTGCTGATTGTTCCTGCAAGGGGGTTAGGGGGAGAAAAATCGAAAGGAGTACTCCCTGCATAAGGTCCTCCAAGGTGTTGATTATTAGGAGGAGTAGGCAAAGGTATTGCCGTTGTCGTGGATCCGGGTTGCCATTCTGACGCCTGCTGGAGTGGGGTTCTGGGTGCTGTCCACGCTCCTCCAGAGGGCTGGGGACTAGATAAGGTGGTCACCTCTGGTGTCTGGTGGGCAGGGGTACCTGCGAAAGATAACGAATTAGTTTCCCGACTTTCGATACTGGAGAGAAGGTTACCTGTGGTACGAGATCTGCCGGAGGTAGGGCCATAGGTTAGGTAACCCAACCCCTGAGGTTCGATGACGGGGCCTGGTGGAGCCAATCCTAGCTCCAGTCTGGTGACCAATTCAGAGGGAACTTCTCTGGCGGTCCTCTTGCCAACTGTCGACTCCCTACGGGTGCTGGGTTCTCCCCTAGGCATCAAGGGCTTCATCTCCGGTGACATCTGGAGTGATGCAATTGAAGTCTTATCTGCTGCCGAGATCCGAGCCTTGATGTCTTGATTGTCCTTCAGCAGAGTTTCCACTGCCTGGCGCAGAGCATTGATTCCCTGAAGCATACTCTGCATCAGGTCTGGTGACCCTGCTCCACTGGAAACTTCTCCTACGAATCCTCCTGGAGTCAAGTTTCTGGTTGGTACGCTTTCCTTCCTGGCCCTGGAGGAGCTGGTGACCCCAGAGGTTTTAGGCGTCAAAGGGGGCTTAGACGCCGATATTGCGGGTTTCACCGTCTGGCTGGTGGGAATTGCCAGAGTGAGAGGTGTGAAAACTGTCTCTGCAGACGCCGAGGGCGATTCTTCTCCAATGGGCTGGGTCGACATTCCTTGTCTGCTGGAAGAACTCTGGCCGGATGACGACGCGATATTGCTTCACGGTAGGATTTGGCTTATAGGAAATGATCACTTTGCCCCACGGTGGGCGCCAAATTGTTTTGGTAAAAATTTATCGGGTCTATGATTTAAGTTGCGGGTCAAAGCGATCGTCCTATAACTACGGGTTGGTGAAATCGAGACAAGTCTAAAGAACGAAGAACAACGAAAGAAAATAACGACACACAAGGTTTTGGTGACGCGGAAACCCGATATGGGAAAAAAACCGCGGGGGGAGTCGGAGTCCCACCAAAGTTTCTACTATCAACGGGAAAGAATAAGGAAAAGAGTACTAATACAAAGAATTTGACTGCAATTTATGATTGATGATGAGTATTCTGTGTGATGCTTGTTTGAGTTGGGTCTCCTTGGATGATCTTCTCCCTTTGCCTCTTCTCCTCTTTTATATTGCTGCCAGCCGTTGCTCTTCTACCCCTCAGAATCTTCTCCTTTAATTCTCCTTTATTGCTCAGCTCTTATTGCCCTTTATTCTCCAAATCTTGGCTTTTAATTGCTCTTTATTATCAGTTATACTCTCCTCCTCTTTTCTCTCCAGATCTGCTGTAATTGTGCCTTAAATGGAGGAGTTCGTGTTTGACTCTTTCTTATTTTGCACTTGATGGAGTTGAATGGATAAGTACGTTTGTTGGGCTGTGTTGTTGTTTTACCTTGGTTCGGCCCATCTCCTCTCTTATCGTACCCCCTTCTTGGCCCAATGACTCTAATAATATCGACTTTCATCCTTTGACCTTTGACTTTTGATTTTTGTCTCTCGGCTATTGACTTTGACTTCTGACCTTTGGTTTTGACTATCGTCTTCGACCCTCTGACCTTTGACCTATTGACCTTTTGACTGTCCACTCGTAGCATGCCACATTACATAATGACCTATATACTATACTTTGTAAATTGTTACAAGCGCAACAAAATTTCTACTTTAAGATGTAACTAGATGAGTTATGTACAACTAATATAGAATTATGTCTAGTGATGTCCTCAGATGGATTATGTACAACTGATATCAAAATATCAACATTATTCAGTGACAAATATGTACTTCACAAGTTATCAAAATAATTCAGCAGAGAATCATTAGAGAATCTACGTAATTCTTGATAATCGATTGTCTACTTTAGAACAAATATATTAATTTCTTGGATCAGCAGGTTCATAATCAGTTTTCTCTAAACGAATTGTTCAGGATTACAATCAAATGTGCAAGTGAAAATGACGACAATCAAATCAAGCATAGAAATCGTTGATAATCAAGCATAGAATTTCTTGATAATCAAGAACACAATTCGTAAAATCAATTCTACGAACGAATTTACAAAGTGAACAAAATGAATTCTGCAACTTAAATGATGATAATCGAATGATGAAGATCTGCAATTGAAATAATAAAGACGCTCGATTTTACGAGTGAGCACGATTAAATCTGCAAGTGAAAATGATGAAGATCAAACGATGAAGATCTGCAACGGAACTGATGAAGATGATCGAATGATTTGAATGAAAAAATAAACAAATTTCTAGAGAGAGAAAGTCCACTAATTCAAAAGGAAAGGAAGGAGATGGCACGCGTTTGTTTTTGTGCTCTGAATTTAGATCAAATCTGGTCCGTTGATCTCAATCGGATCTAACGGTCCAGATTGTACCTCAACGGTTGCAGGGAGTTAGGCTGCCTCAATGGAGGATCCCGAATATATATATATATATATATATATATATATATATATATATATATAGAGAGAGAGAGAGAGAGAGAGAGAGGGGGGGGGGGGATCAAGGGAGTTACTAACTCTCCAACTCTCCCTTAGTGTTAATCCCCTCCATCCATTCATCCTTAGATGGATGGTGGATGGATGGGGTTTAATTATTAAAAAAAAAAAAAGGAGACAATCAACTGACATAGCAGCAGTGGAGAGA
This sequence comes from Agrostemma githago, assembly GCA_958450325.1. Taxonomy (NCBI): domain Eukaryota; kingdom Viridiplantae; phylum Streptophyta; class Magnoliopsida; order Caryophyllales; family Caryophyllaceae; genus Agrostemma; species Agrostemma githago. Next base: position 11,479,369 of record OY288250.1, on the reverse strand, counting down.
GGGGAACATCCCCTCACCCAAATCAATCCCTACATTACTTCCCTCATACACTTCCCAAACCCCACATTTTCAATTCATTTCTCAACTCAATTTATCTCTTTCTAACAAAACCCCAACAAATAATCACCATTAATAACTCCGACCATACTCCGTCACCTACTCCGACCATACTGCGTTTTTAATCCAACATACTCCGTCAGTAACTTCGATCATCATACGAAGATATGTTCATCTTCATCATTTTCGTGCTTCATCTTCATCTTCATTTTCGTGCTTCATCTTCATCTTCATCTTCATGCTTCTTTTCATTTTTCATGTCTTTTTTTTTGGTATTTATAAAATTATTCATCATCATTATCTAAAAAAAAGAACAACTTCATTTTTAAGATGGAGTTTGAAGATGAAGTTGTTATTTTTTTGTGGGATGAATGGAGCTTGAAGATGAACAAGTCATTTAGTGCGTAATGTTTTTGCAGAATTGCAAAGTCACACTCATTATGCTGTACAGTCACACCCATTATGCTGTACAGTCACATTCATATGTTGTAGAATCACGCAGATGTACACTCATTATAGTCACATATTCAGTTGTATAGTCATACTCATTATGCTGTATAGTCACACTCGCTATGTTGTAGAATCACGCAGCTGTAGAATACCTTGAGATTAAGGTATCATTCGTTGAATCATCTTCATCTTCATGCTTGTTTTACTTTTCATACCTTTTTTTTTGTATTTATAAAATTATTCATCTTCATTATCCAAAAAAAATGAAGATTAAATATGGATTAAAATGAAGGTTGAATATGAATGAATGAAGATTGAATATTTAATTAATGTTATAATTTAGTTGTATAGTCACAGAGATTATGTTGTATAGTCACACAGTTGAAGTTGTATAGTCATACTCGTTATGTTGTAGGATCACAATCATTATGTTGTAGGATCACACCGTTTATGTTGTACAGTCACACAGTTAATGTTGTATAGTCACACTCATTATGTTGTACAATCACGCAGCTGTACACTCATTGTAGTCACATATTCAGTTGTATGTGTGATTTAGATTGATTGTGTGTTTTGTTGCAGCAAAATGATTGGTGGAAAGAGGAACGTTGGTAAAAGGGGCGGTGGGAAGAAGAAGGTCGTGGAAGATACAGCGATCGATCACGTAATTGGACAATGTATTGTTGCGAAGATTAAAATGAAGGTTGAATATTTAATGAATGTTTAGATAATTTGTTCTGAATCGTATTTATAATCATCTTTCTAATTATGAATGTGACTTTGCAAATGATGATTGAAGAATAATTGACTATATGGCTTTTATTTTCCATTTTACGGTTTCAGTTTTGTAGTCACACACTTTAGGTTGTACAGTCACACTCATTATATTGTATAGTCACACTCATTATATTGTAGAATCACACAAATTCTTACAGTGATTAGTGTATGTAATCATCTTTGCTAATGATGATTGAAGTATAAATAAATACGAGTATAATTTAGTTGTATAGTCACAGAGATTATGTTGTAGAGTCACATAGTTAAAGTTGCACAATCACACTCATTATGCTGTACAATCATGCAGTTGTAGAGTCATTTTATTGTAGAATCACACAAATTCTTGCAGTGATTAGTGTATGTAATCATCTTTGCTAATGATGATTGAAGTATAAATAAGTACAAGTATAATTTAGTTGTATAGTCACAGAGATTATGTTGTAGAGTCACATAGTTAAAGTTGCACAATCACACTCATTATGCTGTACAATCATGCAGTTGTAGAGTCATTTTATTGTAGAATCACACAAATTCTTGCAGTGATTAGTGTATGTAATCATCTTTGCTAATGATGATTGAAGTATAAATAAGTACGAGTATAATTTAGTCGTATAGTCACAGAGATTATGTTGTATAGTCACACAGGTGGAAGGATAAGTGATTTTGCTATAGACCTCGCGTGATTAATTATGAAACCAGAAAATAGCGATGAAAATATATTTACATTGGACAAAGTCCATCCTTTACATATAGTACGTCAAACATAAAAACATTCTAACCCACCAAACATCATTTACACATAGTACGTTCATCCTAAAGCAAATATTTTATCTCACATAAACACACAAGAGCTTAACGATGGTCTCCCGTACGTGCGCAACAATACATTGTCCAATTACGTGGTCGGTCGTTGTATCTTCCACGACCTTCTTCTTCCCACCGCCCCTTTTACCAACATTCCTCTTTCTACCAACTATTTCGCTGCAACAAAACACACAATCAATCTAAATCACACAACACAACTGAATATATGACTACAATGACTCTACAACTGCATGATTGTACAGCATAATGAGTGTGACTGTACAACTTTAACTGTGTGACTCTACAACATAATCTCTGTGACTATACAACTAAATTATACTTGTACTTATTTATACTTCAATCATCATTAGCAAAGATGATTACATACACTAATCACTGTAAGAATTTGTGTGATTCTACAATATAATGAGTGTGACTATACAGTATAATGAGTGTGACTGTACAACCTAAAGTGCGTGACTACAAAACTGAAACCGTATAATGGAAAATAAAAGCCGTACAGTCAATTATTCTTCAATCATCATTATCAAAGTCACATCATAATTAGAAAGATGATTATACATACGAATCAGAGCAAATTAGTTAAACATTCATTAAATATTCAAATTTCTTTCATCCATATTCAACCTTCATTTTTTTTGTGAATAATGAAGATAAATAATATTATAAATACCAAAAAAAAGAAGGAATGAAAAATAAAACAAGCATGAGGATGAAGATGATTAATTATTTTAAAGATGCTCTAAAAAGATAAAAACAAATACCTGAAAATCATCGAGGTTCGGAAGTAGGGATTTGACGAACATGGAAACTTGAACATAGATAAAAAAATACTTGAAAAAAGTCACACAATTTAAGTTGTATAGTCACACACTTTAAGTTGTACAGTCACACTCAGTATGTTGCATAGTCACACTCATTATGTTGTAGAATCACGCAGCTCTAGAATACTTTAGGATTAGGGTATCATGCGTTTAACCATCTTCATTTTCATGCTTGTTTTATTTTTCATACCTTTTTTTTGTATTTATAAAATTATTCATCTTCACTATCCAAAAAAAAAATGAAAGTTGAATATATATGGATGAATGAACGACTATGACTTTAAAAAAATGAAAATATCTAAACATTCTTTAAATATTCAACATCCATTCATCCATATTCAACCATCATTTTTTTTGGATAATGAAGATGAATAATTTTATAAATACAAAAAAAAGTATGAAAAATAAAACAAGCATGAAGATGAAGATGATTCAACGAATGATACCTTAATCCCAAGGTATTCTACAGCTGCGTGATTCTACAACATAGCGAGTGTGACTATATAGCATAATGAGTATGACTATACAACTAAATATGTGACTACAATGAGTGTACATCTGCGTGATTCTACATCATAATGAGTGTGACTGTACAGCATAATGAGTGTGACTTTGCAATTCTGCAAAAACATTACGCACTAAATGACTTGTTCATCTTCATCTTCATCTTCAAGCTCCATTCATCCCACAAAAAAAGAACAACTTCATCTTCAAACTTCATCTTAAAGATGAAGTTGTTCTTTTTTTTATAGATAATGAAGATGAATAATTTTATAAATACCAAAAAAAAAGAGATATGAAAAATAAAAAGAAGTTTGAAGAAGATGAAGATGATCGAAGATGAAGAAGAAGCTAAAAAAATGAAGATGATCAAAGTTTATGCATAAACATACCTTGGTATAATTATCCGTCATGTTGTGTTAAAAAGAAGCATGATGATGAAGATGAAGATGAAGATGATGAAGAAAAATGAGCATGAAGATGAAGATGATGAAGATGAACATATCTTCGTATGATGATCGAAGTTACTACGGAGTATGTTGGGTTGACGGAATATGGTCGGAGTAGTTGACGGAGTATGGTCGGAGTTATACGAATGAATGGATCTTGAAGATGGTGATGCTTTTTTTTGTTTGATAGATGAAGAGGAAGATGAAGATGTGAGAGTATCAAGTGGTAAGGAGTGAGTGGTAAGAAGTGAGAATTTGATTGAGGGAAGGGTTGCTTTTTGCTTTTCTCCTTTTCTCTCTCCACTGCTGCTGTGTCAGTTACTGACATTTACTCTTTTTTTTTTTTTAACATCATTCATCTAAGCCATTCATCCAACCCAAATCAAGGGCTATAAACCCAACTTCTCAACTTCCCACTTTTACCCAAACTCCCTTGATCCATTTTCTATATATATATATATATATATATATATATATATATATATATATATATATATATATATATATATATATATATATATATATATATATAACAATGATTTAAAAAAAATATAAATTATAATTATATTAATAAATTTTCTTTTTAAATAAATCTAAAATATATTAGTAATATTATCTAATTAATTCATAAAACGGAATATGTAAAAAAAACCATTTTTTTTTCTAATTTGACTTAACTAAACTAAGATTAAGAACAAACTAATCATGTAAAATTACTAATCTAACCCTACACTAACCACCTTAGGTTAAACAAAATTAAATACGTGGCACAATATGATTGGTCGTGTATGAGAAATATCGCGCCACGTGTCAAACCTAAGGTGATTAGTCTAGGTTAGATTAGTAATTTTGCGTCTTTAGTTAATTGTTAACTTTTGTCTAGTTAACCTGATTTTAGAAACTTTTTTATTTTTGTTTTTATTTTGCATTTTTCATTTTCTTGAAATATTTATATAATATTGTTAATATATTTTCGATTAATTTAAAATGTACTATTATTTAATATGATTACATTTTTGCGCTAACGTAAATATATTAAAATAAATGATTAATAATTAAAATTTTCGAAAATGAAAATATATTAAATTTTTTGAAAAGATAAATAATATAATTACTTAACATATTAGCTAGTAATTATATAGATTATATTAATATCTTGGATTAATATATTCATATATTGTACTATGTTATTTTAAAATAGGATTAGTATGATCCTCTAATTTAGGTAAATATACTACTTTCATAAAGAGGTAAATATATAAAAAGTTAACTAATTAAATCAATTATAATGTGAACACATAAGGAATATTCTCAATTAATATTTTATTTCATTTTCTTCTATATTTCTATAGATAATGTAAATATTTTCGTATAATCTTTTTACAATGGAACATATATTTATAATCAATATGTTTTATATTTGTAAAAAAAATGTGAATATAACCAAAAAATTAATTAAAACCTTCGTAAATTTTAAAATAATTCATGGATATTTATGTTTTCTTCCAATAATTAATATATATAGTAGTATATAATTAGTAATATGTTTAGTAATTATATTATTTATCTTTTTGAAAATTTTAATATGTTTAGTAATATATTATTTTCGAAAGTTTTAATTATTAATTATTTATTTTAATATATTTACCTTGTAATAATAATAATAATAACAAAAATAATAATAATAATAATATTCATATTAATAATAATAATAATAATAACAATAAAATTCTCCCATTTATAATAACAATAATAATAATAATAATATTTCAAGATCTTAAAAAAGCAGAAAAATGTTATCATATTAAATAAGTGTGTATTTTAAATTAATTGAAAATATATTAACAATATATATATTTAAAGAAAATGAAAAATACAAAATAAAACAAAAATAAAAAAGTTCTAAAATCAGGTTAACTAGACTAAGGTTAAAAATTAACGAAAGATGCAAAATTACTAACCTAACCCTAAACTAATCACCTTAGATTTGACACGTATACTAATGTAAAGGACTGAAACCTCGAATTAAAGGACAGAAACCTTGAAATAAAGGACGAAAAAACAACTCTCATCAAAGAGAGACTTTTATTGAATAAAATTTGATTATAAGTATTGAGAATTAAACAAATTTTTTGGGGCTTACCATCGATTAATTATCGATGGAGGCCCCGAATGAGGGGGAAAGTTGGGGTGTTTTTTTTTTCAGAGGAGAAGGAACACAACATAACCTACTAGATACACAAGATAATTCACTAAATACAGTAAATACTCTTCTAGATACACAAGATAACCTACTAGATATACAAAATATCATGTCAGAAGATGCCCCATTAGATACAGAGCATAAGTACATAACTAGATACACAAGATAATCCACCAGATACACCATATATCCCTAGATACAAAAAAGTGTATCCGCACCTTTTAGAAGTGTATCTAGCGGATTATCTTGTGTATCTATTGGGTTAGTCGTCGTCGAGTAATTTTTTACCTGTCAATATGATCTCGAATGACTACAAAATTTCCACGAAATAAAGACGTAGAGAGCAAATTAAAAAATGTATTTATATCTAGCAAGTTATCTTGTGTATCTAGTGAATTGGTCTTCATTTATTAAAATTTTACCCGTTAATCTTATATGACGATAAAATTTCTTAACATAAAGACGTAAATGTGATGAACTCATTTCGTATATATATTCTACCCCAACTTTTCCTTTATTTTGGTTCATTTTATGTATCCTAGGAGTCGTTTTTCTAGCTTTTTATTCTTCTTTGTTATGTCGGGTATTTTGTTTACGTTTTGTAGGAAACGAGACAAATAAAGGCGATTGAGCTATATTTTGGGCAATGACGAGAGTCGAGCCATGAGATCTACAAGAAAGAAGTGATAAAAGTTAGAGAATACTAAGTGAATACTTGAGGAAGGACGTGTACTGAAGAAACAATAAGAAACGACAAAGAAATAAGTTAGAAAGCTCAAACAAATGCAAATCAAGAAGAAAGAACGATCGCTAAAACAAGTGTCAACTTCAAACGTGAATATCTTGGGTTCTACGGTACTTTATTGATCTGATTTTTATTGCATTGGAAAGTAATTTCTCTTATCTTTCCAACGGTATATCACACGTCCAAATCCGATAAGTAACGAAGAAACAGCAAGCATTTCAAATTCGTCGCGCAGTGCAGAGAAACCCGAACCGGTCGGGACAACCTTGAACCGGTCGGTTCACACCCGAACCGATCGGTTTGAGGCTGTTTTCGCGGGATTTCTTTTTTTAGACTTCGTAACTTACCATAACTCTTATCTACGTAATATTCTTAGCTTGTTAGTTTTTCCTTATTATTTAGGAAAGGAGAAGATGTTAGACTCCTTATTATTAGTATATATACCCTCCTTGGGGTTAGATTTATGGACACTTTCTCATTCAGTAGTTTAGTTTACATTTTTTCATTCATTAGTTTAGTTTAGACTTTTTATTAGCATTGAAATTCTTCTAGTTTGTAGTCATACTTTTAGATCTTCAATCATTCAGTTCTTCGTAATTGGTATTTCTCCTTTTTCTCTTAGATTCATATTGTCTTTTATTATGCTTAATTTCTTGATTGCTTTATCTTATAGTATGAGTAGCTAATTTAAATATCTAGGGTTGAAGGGGATATATGTTAATTGAAGTCACTACTACAAAACCCTTGGTTTCTTGACAGTTTAAAGGTGGGTTCTCGACGTTTTAATGTGTCGCAAATGTAATTCTCGACGCTTCCAGAAAGCGAGGAGATTTTGGGCGTCGGGAATTCTCGACACATTTTTAAGTCGCCATTCTCGACACATTAAAACGTTGAATATTTTATTCAAGACGCTTTTTTGCGTCACTACGTGGTACACTAAAATATGCAACTTCGACGCTCTTCTATGTTGCGATTTTTTTTCCCGGCCAAATTTTTTTCAAAACGCGAGACTTTCTACTATTAAATGAGTCGAGAAATAATGATATAAAATTCAGTTATCGACACTTTGATATCGTAAAAGCGTCGAAAATCTTATCATAAAGAATATAATAATAATATATATTTCCAACAACTGACTACTGCTTGCGATTACTTTTTTATGTTGTCTAAAAAGCGTGACTCCACATTTATTGAATTGATATCAATAATACACAGAGATCGAGTTGGTCGTTCAGAAAACAAACAGTTAATTTGAATAATCTCCAAACATATATATATTTCGCAATCAATAAATAGAGTTTCATACGACGAATAGCTAGAATAATCTCCATCCAATCATATGTTTCGCAATCCAAAGTAAAATAAAAAAAATTACTAAAAAACTACTGTATTTTTAAAAAGGTACGTGTTTTCCTCCACAGAGATCCTCGGAACTTATAAGAAGCAAGACCGAATACTGGCGGGGAGATATTCGGACTGCCGTCCATCTCATCTGGGTAAATACTACCGACGCTTGAGTAGCCGCAGTATCTGCAACAAAAGATAACAATTTAGAAGCCATGTTGCATCGAAGAATTTTCATTTGCAGATGAAATGAAAATGTGTCAAAACTGAAAACCACGAGTATTATTTACATCAATTAAGTGGTCATAACTCATAAGTCTCGTAACTTTACAACCAACACATTTAACTTTCCATGTATAATCTCAGCTCGTGTAAGTTGTGTACGTCCCTGGTTGTTCATGATTAATAACATTTCAGTTCGGTTTTCATTAAACTACAAGCCCTAACCCAAATGGTATCAGGTGATTAAGATGAAAACGATTTTTTACTGGAATGAGAGAAGCGAAAGGAGAACAAAAATACTTGTATCATGTAGTACCTCCTATCGGTGTGTAGAGAGAATGATCGGTCAAGAAACAAGCATCCAAGTCTTTCAATGTTGGTCCCTTTGGTATCCTATATATAGGGTACCTAACATATCCAGCACATATATACTTCATAATTAAAATAGACGGAAAATCGAGGTCGCTAGATTATTATTGGGAGATAAAAGTAGTGTAATTTTACCATGCAACGGATAACCAACTGGAAAACAATAAATCACAACTGCGAAGTGACTTTAGCTCCGGAAATCGCAAGGCCAAATCAAATATCTAAATCAGAGTAAAAAAATAAAGTAAGCGTGATTATAGATAGATGTGTGGTATCGAAGAAAATACAAAAGACGGAATAGAAGCTACCTTATCAGTCAGAGGTTCACGACAAAAGGGTGGATCGTGTTCAAAATACTGAAACAACAGGGAGCCTTGAGGAGTTGCAGATTCACCCTTGTCACTTGAGAATCCATCACGTACAGATGTAGGTTGGTCTCGTGATAATAATCTCTCCATTTTGAAATAAATAACACTCGGAAGGCTGCTGCTGCAAGGGTTCTCCTGCCCTCCTGAGTCAGTCGATTCCCTATCACGCTCAAAGTCACTGCTTCCGTCACTACTACAATCTTTGCTGAGATAGTCGCCTTCAATCTCCTCTCTTGTTCGCCTGTAAATAACCAACAACTAGTCTTTAACATAGAGATTATCAGTTATCACCACCGTAGTCACTTCACCGAAATGCTAGAAAGAAAAGAATTCAACTGGGTAAAAAAGATATCAACGGGAACAGAAATGTGTAATATTTGACATGTTATAACATTACGACGAATATCTACGTCACAAGGGAGACTAACTGCAACATGAAAGATACTTCCCAAACAAAAATTTACATAATATATTACCTAAATTTTATATCCATAAATGCAATTTTAACTGATATGATGTCGTTTCCTTATATACATAAAGACAAGCAAATTTTCTACGACAAGGATAACACGAGTGATAAATCCAAGTGATAAATTTATGCATTTGGAAAACAGATGCTCGTGTGTTTCTCACCTTAAAATTTATGCATGTGTAAAATAAATCCAAGTGACAAACATGGTGGAAATGTGAAATAACTCTAATCGCATACATAAATTCACTACACACTCATGATAATCTTGTTGGATTTAGTGAAATACCAATAATGCAAAGTTCTTGGAAAAAAAAAATATAGTTAGATACATGGTAAAAATATTTTCCAACTACAACACCATTTAGAATAGCCAACTACAAGAGAAATCATTATGTCGTATCCACGTTTTCAAGCAGTTCATGTGATAACTTTTAACACAACTTCTGGAAGGAATATTTTTCTAAAATTGAAGAGTAATTCAATTAAATGGATTAAATTAATAGGATAACTCAGTTACGACTGTCTCGCCTTGGTTAATTGGTTTGATGAAACCCTCTTCATGTTCTGTTTGTTGTAACCGTTTTTCATTTCCTAGTCACCAGAACCATCAGTATGCCTATCCACGTAAGACTTTCTAAGCTATCATTCTGTAAATGGTTTGGTGAAGAAAACAAGAATAGCCAATTAAAAGAAAACAAAAATATGCAACTTACAGCGAGAACATGATATCAATTGAACAGAATACTAATAAATTTTTAAAACAAATAGAGCTCTATATTTCATATTGGCATCTTCTTCATACCTCTCCGATATCTATGACGGTCTTGTACTTCTTTACGAATGGGGAGCATGCTTCTTCATTAAACTATAGGAATAAAACTAAAAGTTAATGAAAACAGGACATTTTGTGTAAGATAAACTCAAAAGAAGAATAAGCATGTCAACTTCACGAAATGAGAGGTTGAGGCATCACAAAATAAAAAAGTGCATTGGATTTTCTAAGGAAAATTTTGAGATATTCATAACCAGATAAAACTACTAATCTCTTTTGATCACACTAAAGACAAGGGACATGATGCAATCATGGAATCACCTGAGAGATATGTCCTGCAACACATGGCCTCTTGGTTTGACAATTTTACAGTTGGCTATCATTGTGGTATTTAGCACGTTGCCATCTGCAGAGTGATAAAACATGTAAACAAATCAACATTCAAGTAAAATGAAATCAAGCAAATAATATCTTTAATAATATAGTCTACTGATATAACTCTAATAATAGTATTCTAAAATATTTCGACATAATTGCCTTAGGTGGTCCTTAAAGAACAAATTTTGAAACACATATTATCTTTGCTTTCGTCGGACTTATGAGCTATTAGCCTATGAGCCTACACGTAAACGGGAGGAGGAACGACGAAAGAGCGGTAGAGAGGAGTTTCCGTCCAAATATTACATAGAAGAGAAATTGTGGTGGCGGATGGAAATGGAGAGATTCAATCTCCCTTCCCTACTAAATCTATCCACCTATTTTCTATTTCAACAAAATTTCATCTCCTAAATTCCTTTCATCCCTTTCAATTCAAATTGCTCAATCCAAAAACAAAATCAATTTCTTATTTTAATAAGAAGGTATGGTAGATCCGACAAAGAACAATGAAGAAAGTCAAAAACACAGTAGATAACTCATGAAACAAAATTTGATCTTATCATGAAGCATATTGTAAAGTATAAGCTCAAGGGGAAACCTAGCAGTTACTTATGCTCTAGAAGCTCCCACAACACCATCAGGATGAGCTCCATGAGCACCAGGCTTCCCAACATCCTAAAATAAAATATCACAATGAGTTAGTGAGTGGTAAGCTAGGTTGCACAGACACGGACACGGACAAGGACACGGAGACCTATCGGACACGGGACACGGCATTCGAAAATTTATAGGACACGGACACGGCAGAAAATCAATATACATATTTAAACAAAGAAAATTTGAAGATTTTTATACCTAAAATATAGGTTTGGTTACGTAAACTATCACACTTATCGTAAACTAACAAAACAAAACTTAAAGTCTTATAAACTCAAAGTTAAAATCAAATCTTAAAAAGCTCAAACACTTATACTACTATAATATAATAATTAATTAATTATTTAGTATTAAGTAGAACGTTTATAGTATCACCCTGTTGTTTTATTAAAGTACACAAATTCATAAACAACGCTAAGTGTATCCGATGAGTCTCTAAATAGTATGAATCGTGGCCGACACGTCTCAAAATAGCATGCAACGTGTCCGACATGTCTCTAAATAAATTAAAAAAACCGGACACGGTTTTTCAGGTGTCCGAGACGTATTGTCGTGTGTCCGACGTGTGTCGATGTCCGACACGGGTGTCCGACATGACACGACGGGTTGGAGGGTTGGAAGAGTGTCCGTGCAACCTAGGTGGTAAGTATGTGGTTTTAGCCATAGGATTGAACGATTTTCTATAACAATAAAAGTTGAATGTAATGAGCACTTAGAAATAATGCAAAACAAACAAAACAACATCCGTGAATGCAATAATTAAGATTTTTCAAGAATCTTGCCTGAACAACACAAAAAAATCTAGATCGAACAGGACATGCGGATAAACAAACTGAATTTACAAGAACCAAGGGTAAATTCAGAACCACAAATCTATTGATGAAACTTACATGATTAATTAGCCCTAAACCAAAAAAAATCAAGGGTTACAACAATAGAATGTGTTCTCGAAATAATCTGAATGTTAAAGTAAGTATTAGTTAACAAACTCAATTTATCATTTGATGGGGTTGATCGAATAACCTGAACTTTACAAGGCGTGCCTCCGGAGAAGATTGGCGAATAGAAACACGTAAGCGATAAGCGTGCGGTGGAGATGAGGGAAGGAGGGTGCGTGGTGATGGAGGTGATGGCTGGCGAAGGATTAGGGCGGTAATTTGGGTATTATTTCGTTTTATGTTTCATTCACCGCGCTCAGTTCTATCACTGGGATAAAATTTGGGGATAATATGTTTCATTTTTGGTATAAGCGTTATAATTAAAATATATTTTAATTTGCTTATAAATTATTATATTAGATATATAATTCTCAACACATTAAAGGGTAGACAAAGAAAAATTGATAAAGGGAAGGGTAGACACTTAAAAAAGTGTCCAGCTTAAAGCGTCAAGAAACTAATGATTTTGTAGTAGTGATTGGGGATGTTAGCTTGATTATTTGTTTAATTGATCATTCATATGTTATTGCCTTACTACTTGTCTTGTATTATTGTTTGATTAGTTTGAGACGTTGAACTAGTTGAATGTTTAGAAACCCGAACCTAAGATCGAAAGCCTGGTAAGGGTAGACTTACAAGTAAGTGGGTAGGATAATTTGGTAAGTTGCGAGAGCCCGTCAGAATCTATCCTAAGGTTGACATAAGATCCGAAAGGCCGTGTCTTTGCCCTAAATAACTGTGATTGATTGATTGATTGAATGATTAATTAACTTTACCCAATTTAATTACATAGTGATTTGGAAGACCCTAGATCTCTTTAATATTGTTAGATCCTTTTATTTACATAATCATATTAGTTTAGATCAAACACATATACAACCCGGAATTTAAATAGTTTAGAATCGATTATTAGATAATTAACGATTTTCATCCGTCTCTCTGTGGATTCGACCCTTACTTACTACTAGCTACCTGTTAGTTGTTCGTTAGGATTATTTTGATTAAGGTGATACGACTTTAGCCTTGTCAATTTTGGCGCCGTTGCCGGGGAGACGGTTTTGTATTATTGCTTATTATTTGTTTTGGGTTCTAGATTATTTTGTATATATTTTTTTTATTATTTCGTGTATATATATATATATAGAGAGAGAGAGAGAGAAAGAGAGAGAGAGAGAGAGAGAGAGAGAGAGAGAGATAGGTTCACATAAGGCCAACAACTCTTATAAGTTCATAAGTTTCAGTGTTAAAGTTACACAAAAGGTGCTTAAAGTTACACGAGATGAGTGTTAAAGTTGCACTTTATCACTTGAAGTGATAAAAGAGCTGAATGTTATAGTTACATATCAATTCTGAAAAAATGCAACTTTAACGTATGTCATCTGTAACTTTAATATAGACTTAATTACATATGGTGAACTTATTTGATCTCTTATATATATATATATATATATATATATATATATAGAGAGAGAGAGAGAGAGAGAGAGAGGTTCACATAAGGACAACTCTCCCTATAAGTCTATAAGTCCATATTTGAGCCTTTGGATGGGGGTGAGGATGAAGAGATGAGATTTGTTTAATCATAATTAAGACACTTAGTACCCCAAAGCAAAGCAAATACCAATACACCTAATTAAATACACTCGCTCTCCAACCCAATTTAATACACACTCTCTCCAACTCAATTTAATACATTCTTTTCAACTCAATTTAATACATTCTCTCTCAAACCCATAGTATTTAGCATAAATCAGAATATTTGAATGTTTTCATTCGAATTTTAGTATTTGATGTTTGGAGTTTTTTTGCATGATTTACAAACATGATTGGAGTTACAATATATATGATCTGAAGTTACAAAGTATATAAACTGCAGTTACGTGATATATAAACTGAAGTTACAAAAATATATGAAATGATTAGAATTGAAGTTACAAAAATGGTGAGTTACAACATACGATCTGAAGTTACAAAATATGTGAACTGAAGTTACAAAATATGTGAAGTGAAATTACAAAAGTATATGAATTGATTAGAATTGAAGTTACAAAATACGTGAACTGAAGTTACAAAATACGTGAACTGAAGTTACATAATACGTGAACTGAAGTTACAAATATATGGACTGAAGTTACAATATACGATCTGAAGTTATAAAATATGTGAACTGAAGTTATAAAATATGTGAACTGAAGTTACAAATATATGGACTGAAGTTACAATGTACGATCTTAAGTTATAAAATATGTGAACTGAAGTTATAAAATATGTGAACTGAAGTTACAAAATATATAAAAAACAACTCATTTACAAAGCTCGTTCAATCTTCATCTCCATTTTTAAATCTTCCTCTTCGTCTTCATCTCTATTTTTAATTCTTCATCGTCATAAAAAATCTGCAATTATTAATTGAAAAAACATATACTATATTAATTGAACTATATATACTATATTAATTAAAAAATGAAGACGGGAACAATTTCAATGACAAAAAAAAGAAAAATGAGTAAACGGATAATAAAAATAAAAAACATAATGAAGAATAAACCTAGAAACAAACAAAAATTCAAACAAACAAACAAACCAGATCATTAAAACAATGAACCCAGAAATTAAATTCATCCCAAATCATATTCCTAATTTAAACAAACAAACAAACCCGGAAATTAAATCAGCAAAAACCATCCGTCACAATCAGTAAAATTTGAGTTTAATTAGTAAAATTTGTGTCGCAATCAGTAAACTAATCACAAACTCATTAAACAAGAAAAAACCCCAATTTGTAAAACCCTATCTGAAATTAAACAAAAAAAAATCAATTAAACACCAAATCCCCAAATAGAAAAACCCCAATTTAACAAGAAATTCAGAATTAAACCTGAAAACCACGACTAAACGCAAAACCCCCAAATTGGAAAAAAAAACCCTAATTTCGTAAAAATCCTCCAAACTCGTGAAATTAAACAACAAATCGCCAAATGATACTAAATATAAGAAGAAAAAACGCATAATCTGATTAGAGAACGAAACCTTACCTACGAAAAGAGATAAAATCGATCGAGTGATGGAATGGTGGATGAATAGGTGGGATGAATAAGCAAGACCGTGAGTAATGGAGTAATGAAGACTGATGGTGTAAATAATCAATTTGGTGATATGGTGGAGTATGGTTGAATATGGAGAGTAAAGGGCAAATATGGTGAGTAATGGAGTGTGGGAACATAGTAATGAATATGGTGAGATTATTGAGGGTGGGAAAAAAAAGAGGAGCTTGGGGAACGTAACTTTTTTTTTTTTTTTTGAGATTAAATGTCAAGCAACATCTCAGCCATCTATATTATTTTGATCCAATGGTTGATAATAAGCCTTATGGACTTATAAGAAGGTTAGGGACTTATATGATCCCTTCTCTCTCTCTCTCTCTATATATATATATATATATATATATACATATACATATATATATATATATATATATATATTAACCATTATGACTGTGTTCTACTTTCCTCAATTTAATCATGAGTCACTGCATACTTATTGGGAAAGGCTTGAGTCTTCTATTTTTGAAAGTGACTATCATGTTAATGTTTGGGAGATGTGTGATATGTTGTGGGTTGGTGTGGATGATGAGACACGGGCTAATATTGAGGCAAATTGCGACGGGATGTTTAACTATATGTCTTATGAGGAGCGATGGGAACTCCTTAAATATTTAGCCCGAAATAGCGCTGAGTCAGAGAAGAGGTGGATTGCTTTTGTGGCGGAATGTAAGGCGATATTGCAAAAATTAACGGCTACTCTACGTGAGTCAAATTTGAGAGCTGATCCTGCACCATCATCAACTGACTGTGTTATGTGTACGTCTGTTGCACATGTTAGACAGGATATTGACTTATTTGATGACGATGATTATGAGCCTTTGATTTTTGTTTTGAAAGTCCATTCTCCGGTCATTGAAGTTGATTCTATTATGACCGACAATTTTCCATCTTTGACAGAAAAATCTGAAGTTTTGAGCACCATCAATAAGCCTAATGGTGACTCTATTGATAATTCTAGTTGTGAATCAAACCCTTGGAAGGCCGAGGTAGATGCGTTAGAAGCAGCGCTAAATCATCCAGGAACTCTCGAAACAGAAAATCTTGAGATATATGGGATCGTGGATACACCCGTTGAGGTAATAAATCATTCTCATCCACTTGAACTTCCTCCTTGGCTCGATGATAGTACAGGTATTTCTCCCGTCTCGCATGAATTCATTGTGAAAAATAATATTGTTGATTTGAGAGGTAATAAGTTGTCTTACATGCCCGATAATTTACAATATTTTTTCCACCATTTATTGACGGTTGGGATAATATGTCGAGGACTTTTGAAAGTTTTCAAAGAAATTCTGACAAGTTGAGACGATCATTGACATTTATTTTATATGATGTCTTTATTATATCTTGGTGCTACTTATGCTCTTGTGTAGTACATGCGCAGCTTTTTGATCAACTTCTGAGAGCCTTAAGCTACTATGATTTTGTTATTGATGGGTATGAGTCAGATTCTTAGTCCCGGTTGGTTGCTGGTTTGGGGGACTTATTTACGGTAAATATATTGTCAGTACCTTTCCCTCTCTCTT
The DNA here is from genome assembly GCA_958450325.1 of Agrostemma githago. Taxonomy (NCBI): domain Eukaryota; kingdom Viridiplantae; phylum Streptophyta; class Magnoliopsida; order Caryophyllales; family Caryophyllaceae; genus Agrostemma; species Agrostemma githago. The sequence continues at coordinate 11,462,388 of OY288250.1, read as the reverse complement.
ATTTTATTTTTTATTTTTTATTTTCGTGTTTTTGTCTTCCTTTACCCGTTATATTTTTGTCCTATATTATTTCTCTTTGTTCACAATGAGGACATTGTGTAATTTGGTTTGGGGGGATATTTTGTGTTTTGTATATTTTTCTTTTGGGTGTGTTTTAATTTTTTTTTTTAAAAAACATTTTATTTATTATTATTTTTTTATTTTTCATGTGTTTTTATATTGAGTCGTGTCGCCGATGATGACATTGCATTTGTCGCATGCTTTTCCCTAGTTCTTTGCTCTCTCTTGTGAATGACTTGTTTCCCGTTATTTGAGTTTAGTATTTCTTAGATCTTGTCGCCGATTATGTTTTGAATGCCAAATGAGTAAATTGACCTGTTGTCGAGTAAGCTACTTATATTGTGAGACTTAGAGCCTAAACTGATGACATTCATGATCAGTTTCATATAGGTTGAGAGTAGTACTCCTTATGAGACATGTAACAGCAAATTGCATAAGCATGACATTCGTCTCATAATTACCTGTATGCATTCAGTTTGTGATTGTGACACATGTAGAAGAGGCACTCCCTTTCTTTTATCTTATTCCCATGAACTTCACATAGCCATAATTTGACCTGTTTGGACCCGTTTATTAACTACATGCCATATTATTTGCCTACCCTAGTCAAGCTAGTTGGTTAACTAGACGGAATTGTTTTTTTTTCGGGTGAAATTTTGTACTATGTCATGTTGATTGGGGAAGAAAAAAATGATGAATGATTGAAAAAAAATCAATGAAAGAAAAAAAAAAGAAAAGGCGATAATTGAAAATAAAGAAAAAAAAAGTGAAACAAGAAAAGGAATGTGTTTTTGCTATGAGAAAAGAATTGATTGCTCTGTTTTCGTAGTTGTTGGTGCGAAGCCGGTTATGAAAAGTTGAAAATAAGGTGCTACTTGTAATTTCTTTGATTGAAGTTGGTTAAGAATGGAATGAGTTTAGTTTGGTTACGGTTGTACTAGCTTGACTTTTACCTCCACATATCCAAATCATTTTGCCCCTTCTTACCCGACTAGCCTCACTTTATACCATATGTAAGTCCTCGGCATGTGTCTTGGTCCGATTGAATGTGTATGTACGGTTGGTAGAGATTGATATCATGTTAGATTGCATGCATGTTCTTATAAGTCGCAGTTAGGTGAGTATTTTGTCTTTCCGATTCTACATAAACTCTCAATATTACCCTTACTGAGTGACGAGTGTAAACCGTAAGGAATCTCGACATAGAAGGTTATTGTGCAAGATTAAAAGTTTGGCATTTGAATATTGATTGGTGCTTGATCTTTGGAATTCTCTACTCATCATCTTATACTTTAGAATTTGTTTCTTTAGCCTTGGTGTCATTCGCTCATTGGAGTATTCAATGTTGGGATTCGTGTTGATAATTATTTCGGAGCCATTGTTTTATTAAGTCTTGTCCATACTCTTTGATGATTGCTTTGGTTAGGGACAAGCAAAGGTTTGGTTTGGGGGGATTTGATGAACTCATTTCGTATATATATTTTACCCCAACTTTTCCTTTATTTTGGTTCATTTTATGTATCCTAGGAGTCGTTTTTCTAGCTTTTTATTCTTCTTTGTTATGCCGGGTATTTTGTTTATGTTTTGTAGGAAACGAGACAAATAAAGGCGATTGAGCTATATTTTGGGCAATTACAAGAGTCGAGCCATGAGATCTACAAGAAAGAAGTGATAAATGTTAGAGAATACTAAGTGAATACTTGAGGAAGGACGTGAAGTGAAGAAACAATAAGAAACGAGAAAAAAATAAGTTAGAAAGCTCAAACAAATGCAAATCGAGAACAAAGAACGATCGCTAAAACAAGGGTCAACTTCAAACGTGAATATCTTGGGTTCTACAACTCCGATTGAGCTAATTTTTATTGCGTTCGAAAACAATTTCTCTTATCTTTCCAACGGTATATCACACGTCCAAATCCGATAAGTAACGAAGAAACAGCAGGCATTTCAAATTCGTCGCGCAGTGCAGAGAAACCCGAACCGGTCGGGACGAACCCAAACCGGTCGGGACAACCTTGAACCGGTCGGTTCAGACCCGAACCGATCGGTTTGAAGCTGTTTTCACGGGATTTCTATTTTTAGACTTCGTAACTTACCATAACTCTTATCTACGTAATATTCTTAGCTTGTTAGTTTTTCCTTATTATTTAGGAAAGGAGAAGATGTTAGACTCCTTATTATTAGTATATACTAGGTTTTGGCCCGTGCAAAATTGCACGGTTGTATTAAAAATGATATTTATATTTAAATGAAAAAAATTTAGTAGATGAGAATACATACTATGATGAAAATCAATTGATATAAGAATAATGATTTGTGAATTTAATAAATAGGAGGGAGTACATATACATTAAAGTGTAAAGCTAACATATAAATAGATTAAAAATAGGAGTAATAGATATTTGTAGAGACTAACATATACATTAAAATGTAAAGCTGAAAATAGTAAGAACCGACAACTATACAAATCTACGCGAACATACAAATCTAATTACAAATATTGGAAAACTTCTTGATATGCCACATTAGTGGTGGTGTCAGAAGTCTGATGAGTGCCATCGAAAATAAGGATTTTCAATTCTTTTTTGTTGGTGACCCGCGATAAAGCAACATATAATTGACCATGTGTAAACACGGGCTTAGGGAGATAGAGACCAACGTGTGACAGCGACTGTTCTTGAATTTTGTTGATTGTAATGGCAAAGCATATGGAAACAGGAAACTGCCGCCGAGTAAATCGAACAGGAAACTTGGCTGAGTCAGATGGTGAAAGGATCAAACGCGGGATATAAACTATATCATTTGCATGGCTACCCGTTAGCACCTTGCACCGAATGACTCGTTTCGCCAAGTGAGTCACAATTAAGCGCGTACCATTACACAACCCTCGAAATTGATCAATATTTCGGATAAGCATAACCATAGCACCAACTTTCAGTCGTAACTCATGATTAAATAAACCCAATTTTTTTTTTTGATTCACTTATGTTCTCCGTGGATTAAATAGATGGACTGGATGTGTGATAATTGGGTGACAACCAACTTGTCGTGTTGATTGAAAGTAATGTATTCTACTATGTTTTCTTACTTAGAACGATCGTTTTTTTTTTCAACCGAGGTGGACTACATTAAACTCAAATGAAATGAGCTGAAGTGGATTGAATTGAAGTGATTTAGATCGACAAATGAACCTAATTAAGTAATTATTAGCATGCTTCAAATAAATGACAATTTATATAAATTCAACAACCATTACAATTCAACAACCTTATAAATCAAATGTTTTAAGCTTTAGAAGAAGAAGAAACAGACATTAACCAAAGAGTATATGTATTAGTTCCGGAACTCCCGTTCTCATTTTAAGGTATGAAATCATGCTTCTTACTTATCCATTCATGGAAACAAATTAACACAATATCAACCGACTCATTTGACCCGTGATTGATGGTATTCAATATAAAGTGTCAAAGATTTGACCCGTGACCCGACTCATATTTGACATGATTCGGTTGATAGATCTAGTTGCTAAAGTTCTAAATGCCTCTTTCTTCCCCTGTTAACAGCTTCGTGAATCTCTAATGGCAGGAGAACTCCTCCGCCTTTCAAATTTTTCAATTCCAGCTTAAAATGAAAAACATTCAATCTTTAAGAAAAAATATTGAAGAGACTGAAATTGAAGTACGCTAGGTAAAGTTAGGTATGAACGTATAGTCGATTGATATCTTCAAAGTCATCATAAATACGTTCAACTACACATGTATAGTCGACTCTGACTCTCTCGTGATAAAAATTCTTTAAACACCCACGCGACAAATGCCTTCATCAGTGCTGAATTTGGATGAGTCTGCATCCTCAAAATAAGCAATTATTCAACATTTGCTCACAAAAATCACTCCTAAAACATTGACCATTACCAAAAGCTCATTTGATCCATTATCTTGGGTCAAAACTGGCATCAATTTCACAATCAATCACTCCGCCCTCCAAGGTCAATGACACATCACAACCCTAAACAATAGAGTTTGAATGAACGATTACAATTGAAAATAATTTTAGATTGATTTTGCTATGAATTGAACATGACAAAAATCTCTTGCCAAAATTTATTAATAAAATTGATGAAGTTAAATTTGAATGAACGATTACAATTGAGCTAGAATTAAACCAACTTATTGACAGTATCAATACTTTTAAAAATTCATTGTTCTTTTCCCTTACACCATGCTTAAAGAATCTTTGGAGCTGTACACTTTTAAGGGGACTTTCGAAAACTATTTCCTAATGTGATTAAGCTTCACTTTAGTTTAATTAGGTAATCGAACAATCAGTTTAGCAATAGGAGCAGAAATAATATGTATTTAAAAGCTGTGTGTGAACCTGACGGTAGAGATGGTAAAACATTTCAACTCATAACAGATCAAAGATAAATTTTGTTAAGCCAACTTGAGCGCGATTACGTCATTGAACTCACTCATTCTTCGGTAGTCGAGCACCCTCAACCTATAAGCAAATAGAAATCATGTAAAAATCATGTGCATTACGTCAAAGAGTAAAAATTGTAAAACATAAATTAAGAGTGTAGCAACTGAATGATTGAATGCAATAGATTTGTATAAGTTATCACCAAATTGATCTTTGGATCAAAGTTTATGCATTGGTATGTGTAAGAATACAAAATAGTTCTCCTATATGATATGATAAGGAATTAGTAGTGTAATGTCTACTATATGTCTATATTATCAAAAGAAAATATTAAATGGAATACTACAAATCAAGAAATAGATCCTCGTATATGAAATTAAGATATGGTATCTTTCATAAGTAATGAGCAAATAAAAAAATTCAGATCAAAAGCACATACGGGTACACTGGTGAAACGATGAAAAAGACAGAACGAAGAGACAACTCGATCAAACAATTGTAAAATTTCATCGGTGCGACTATAGCCCAACTATCACTGGTGTTAAGCAAATTGATGTCATTAACTATTATGGGTGTAAAGCAAATTAATAGTGTAAAAATTCTTTAAGATCGTCAATCAATCTTAATCAGATCCATTGATCACGACATACCAACTCACTTCAAATACTAAACACTCTTTATCTTGTAGCGTTTACCTTGTAAAATGCTCAATAGCAGTCAAAAGGTAAAGTTTTCCCACTGAAACCGCGAGGAATGTCATATCCATATTTCAGTGTCATTTCAACATAAACCTCGTCTTAGTCCCGATATCAGTCTCTTTGACACCATGCCTACGATAAATTTGGTACATAAGATATATAAATAAACAATAACATGTGAAAAAATAATGCCACAATATCCATCGCACGACCTTACATGCAATAATCGAAACAACATTTGTATGTGGAGATCACCATAATCTGTTAGTGTCTTCCGCCCATCATTTAGCTTAGGAACCGTCACTTTTGCGGACATTTTCTTGTATTTTTTTGTGCAACGACCGAAACAAACACCAAAAAATAAAATTCAGATGAAATATATGGCTCAAAATTAAAGTTTTATTATTTGTAGATAATAGGTCATTTGAAAAAAGAAACAGTGGACAAACAAACATTATTTTCCTTCAATACGGTATTTACCTTCAAGCCACTACTTTCGAACTGCTCCCACCATAGTAATCACCACGACTTCACCCTATCTCATCTCATGCTACCTTAATATTTCAAACGGTAAGATTTAACGGTATAAGAATAAATTATACAAACAAAACATACCATGAATCACGGAACATAAATAAAAAGAACTCGCTAAAAACACGTACTTGTACCTTAATTCTACTTTTCATCAATTTGGGTGCATTTTTTGCCAATGATTTCTAGTTTTGAACTTGATCCAACTATTAACTTGTGATAACCTAGCATGACACTATGACCAACATTTTTAGTCAATTATAACATTTCAATACATCTTTTCACCGCCCCATTATGAAATCAATTTACTGTAAAGATAAAACTAAAATCACCTAACATTTAAAAGAATAAACCATACTTACGATCAAAAATACCTTTAGTTATAGACACATGTTGTGATAAATTAATTATTGAAACATAAAAATCAAAGCAGGTGTCAATGACAATTGACAAACATAAAACTCAATAAACTGATAATTCTCAAAGTAAGAGTTAAAATTAGAACTGCCAATGACAATCTTTAGATAACAAACCTCAAAGAAAGTTCTCTAGATAGAGAAAGCAAGTTCTATTCCTACAGAATTATCATAGTATGAGAAGCCAAATCAATAGAATTAAGATTTCATGTGCAAAAGAAAAAATATTGGCGCCGTAGTATAAGACCTGATTCTTTCAGTTTATTTCACTTCAAGCACATACACATTCAGTTCGGTTCGAAACTAATATTAATATTATAACAATATTATTATTATTGTTATAATAATAATAATAATTATTATTATTATAATAATAAATAATATTTTTTAATTATTTACAGAGTATTATTTATTTTTTCAAGATCAGTCGATTTCAGCTAGAGAGAACCGGACCTAAATTAAGCAAAATTGAACTAAACATGACAATAAATGACCCAAACTCTACCGAAAACAACAGTAAAAGTAACTGAAAATACAATTGGGAAGCATAATCATCAGTTTAGAAGTGAAATTCAACATAATATTCTGAAAGAAGAAATCTAAGCTGATCTTCAGAAATTATGAAGAACATGAAATAATAATTGATCGAAACATACATAAGTCTACATTCCACATGCTGAGATAATACCTAATTAAATTATTCTAGTGGCGAAGTAATCCAACAGTTTAGAAGCATAATCATCAGTTTAGAAGTAAAATTCAACGCAATATTCCGAAAGAAGAAATATCAGCTAATCTTCCGAAATTATGAAGAACTTGAATAGATAATTGATCGAAACATATATAAGTATACATTTCACATGCTTAGATAATACCTACTTAAATTATTCTTGTGGCGAAGTAATCCAACCTCCGTCAATTCGCCATGAAATTATGCACAATTGACCTTCACACATGATTGAGCAAAATATGCAGAAGCGTACCTGTACATGCAACATGAAATTAAAGTATTCATTTGAACGAACAAAGCAACAAATCGACCAAAATTGTGAAGAAATAAAAAAAAATCTGAAAATTCCAGGCCACGTTTTCCTTTGTTTAAGGATAAATTGAACTGACAATAATTCACACTCAATTCTCATCCACAGACTCAATCGATCACAAAATATTTTTAAAAAAAAAAAAAAAAAAAAAAAAAAAAAAAAAAAAACTACTACTAATCACTTATATTATAAATCACAAATTTCAAACAAAGAAATAGTAAAAAATCAAAATAAAGAAAAAAATTTACCTTCTGTATTGATGATTTGGATGAGGAGATCTGAAAATTATCGCCAGAAATTATACAAATTGGGTCAATTACTGAATCTTTAATTGATTCAACAACAACAAAACAAAAATCATAAACGTAAAATTATAAATAATAACTGATCTTTTGAACTGCTAATAATTCTCACTGACAATAATTCACACTCAATTCTCATCCACGGACTGAATTGATCACAAAATATTAAAAAAAAAAAACTAACTAATGACTTATATTATAAATCGCAAATTTCAAACAAAGAAACAGTAAAAAAAATCAAAATAAAGAAAGAAGCTTACCTTGTGTATTCATGATTTGGATGAGCAGATCTTCAAATTATCATCAAAAATTACACAAATTAGAACAATTACTGGATCTTTAATTGATTCAACAACAACAAAACAAAAATCATAAACGTAAAATTATAAATAATAACTGATCTTTTGAAGTGCTAATAATTCTCACTGACAATAATTTTGGGTTAAATCAAACTGCAATCTCAAGATTTAATATCAATTAAAAACTCCCTCACATCTTCGCCAAAGTTCTAGAACTCCCTTTCCATGCCGACGCTGACATGTCCATCGAGGAGACACGTGGGTTCTTCCGGTTCATCGTGTTGGACATCAACGTGGGTCCCGACGTGGTGGCAGACACGGTGGAGTTTCATCCTGGTATGATGAAGACCGTTGTTCGTTCGACCTCGATTGTTGCGACGGTACGACGGAGTTTGAGTTTGATTTGTTGAGGTTTCGGTTACCGGAAATGAAATTGGAAAATTGGGGAAAGAGAATTCTGAAATGTAAAATAGTGGAGAGGAAATTCGCAGAGGAAAGAGAATTTGTTATTTATTGAGGGATAGAAATCAACTGATTTCAGTTACTTAAATTTGAAGTAGTGGGTTACTGAAGATTAGAAACTGTCGCCAGTTATTATTGAGCAGTTATTTTTTTTAAAGCAAATGCAAACTGTCACTCAAATGCCATTGAGGCGCCACATAGGATCCAACATGGCAGGCTGATGTGGGTGAATGTGGTGCAAGGATTTTCTTCAACATTAATATATAAGAGATACCCTCCTTGGGGTTAGATTTATGGACACTTTCCCATTCAGTAGTTTAGTTTACACTTTTTCATTCATTAGTTTAGTTTAGACTTTTTATTAGCATTGGAATTCTTCTAGTTTGTAGTCATACTTTTAGATCTTCAATCTTTCAGTTCTTCGTAATTGGTATTTCTCCTTTTTCTCTTAGATTCATATTGTCTTTTATTATGCTTAATTTCTTGATTGCTTTATCTTTTAGTATGAGTAGCTAATTTAAATATCTAGGGTTGAAGGGGATCTATGTTAATTGAATTGGGGATGTTAGCTTGATTATTTGTTTAATTGATCATTCATATGCTATTGCCTTACTACTTGTCTTGTATTATTGTTTGATTAGTTTGAGACGTTGAACTAGTTGAATGTTTATGAACCCGAACCTAAGATCAAAAGCTTGGTAAGGGTAGACATACAAGTAAGTGGGTAGGATAATCTGGTAAGTTGCGAGAGCCCGTCAGAATCTATCCTAAGGTTGACATAAGATCTGAAAGGCCGTGTCTTTGCCCTAAATAACTGTGATTGATTGATTGAATGATTAATTAACTTTACTCAATTTAATTACATAGTGAACTGGAAGACCCTAGATCTTTTTAATATTGTTAGATCCTTTTATTTACATAATCATATTAGTTTAAATCAAACTCATATACAACCCGAAATTTAAATAATTTAGAATCAATTATTAGATAATTAGCGATTTTCATCCGTCTCTCTGTGGATTCGACCCTTACTTACTACTAGCTACATGTTAGTTGTTCGTTAGGATTATTTTGATTAAGGTAATACGACTTTAGCCTTGTCAAAATGTAGAAATCTTTTCTCTAAAATCGTAGGAGTACTAAGCTTTTTGTAAAAAAAAAATAAAAAACTAAAAGAGAATGGAAATGAGGATGAGAATGGTGAGATTAAAAGATGAGGAGTGAAACAATCCTCCTTCTACTAAAAGGATAAGACTTCTACAAAAAAAGTCCACGTGGCTGCCTCTCCTTACAAATTTTCCCGCCCACCAATAATACTTCCTAAAATACTTGCATGCCGATAATAATAATAGTAAATGATTCCTAAAATACTTGCATGATTGCTTGCGTATGTATGTGGACCGCATGATTGCTTGCATATGTATGTGGACCGCAGGATTACTTGCAAAGATATTAAAATGGAATATCAAAAGGGACGTGTTTATTTCATACACGGATTTTACTACGTTGTACACGCTATTTCCGTCTTTGTCCTTCTTATTTACTCCTTCTACATTCCAATTGAGAGGGAATAAGTTAAAAAAAAAATATCAACCATCCTTTCTTATCCCGCCCCCGCACTACCCTACCTGCCACCCTCACCCACCTACCCCACCGCCGACCCTTCATCCCTGCCCACCACCACCACCACCCAGCCGCCGGAAACCTTCTTGCCCACCACCATGATGAAAGTCGCCGTCCACCGCCACTGACACCACTACAACAACAGCCATAAGTGGTGCACAGGCAACCTTATAAACGTCCACCGTTAGCATCGATGAGCATCGACAACCACCCCACCACCGTTACCGTCGACGACCATCGACTACCACCCCTCTAAAGTTGACGACCACCTACCAACCGCCGCTAACCCAAAAATCATAATTGTTAAACCCGACCTTAATTAACAACAAAATTAACGAAATAAGTATAGTATTAATTAGAAATTAACAAGCTAATTAACGAAAGTCAAATTAAGTATGTCATGCATGTATTGCATTCGATAATTGTCCGAATTATATTCAATAATAGTATCGATTTTGTGTAATTTGTCTAGGTTCAGAGAAGGAGAAAACTTATAGGGTTTTATTTTAGGGTAAGGGTAAACACGGGAAAAAAATGACAAAATGTGTACAAAGTAGTAAAGTGCGTGTATGATTTAGCAACTCCGAAATACGAATCATTCCCAATTCCTAATTGATGACCAACCAAGACTATCAAAATGGAATATTCTAAAATACTAAAATACTAATCATTCCTTTCACACATGTAAAGATAATTTTACTGTATTCTAAAATATTACTCCCTCCATTCAACTCCACTCTTCACTTATTCCTTTTTGGTCCATTCAAATCCACTTATCACCTTTTCTTTTTTGGCAATTATTATGACAAATTTGTCCTCACTATCTTACTTTATTTACACCATATACCACTACTATGACCCACATACTTCATTTTGGTCCACTACTATTAGGACAAGTGTGCTGTGTTGGTCCACACTCTTGTCTTTTTATTCATTTTTTATTACTTTCTTAAAATTGGTGCAAAAGTGAATAGTGACAATTGGTAATGAATGGAGGGAGTACTTTACAGTACGCAAAGATAATCTTCACACATAACCATCTTCCTTTCACACATAATTTTTTACACTAAAATATTCCTTTCACACATTCTATATATAAATCTTTCAATATATTACTGTATTCAAAATTTATAGTATGGTAAGTATATATAAACCTGAATATATTATGTATATATAAACCTTTCAATAATTTTATTACAATTATACAATTATGCATATAAACGCAATATTTCCGTATAGTTATATATACCCCAAAGATCAATTAGAGAGGTGTGGTGCACGTTATATATTTCCCTAAGGATCACTAATAGTTATATTTCCCTAATTATATTAAACCAAATGATCAATTACGCTATATATAAACCTACTATATAATATTACCTATAATATAATATTATTAAATAATATTATCCGATTGCCCTAATTATACGCTTAATAATTACCTATTATAAATTATGCTTATATAATTAACGATCAACTTATAAACATTTCAACACATAACATTTCAATATAGTTTATATACAACTAAAATAATTATTATTAGCGGGAAGCCGAGATACTATCTGAGCTCCCACTCCCTTATACTAAGAGAATAGGAGTGAATAAAATTGTCTTGACGTGCCAACACGAGACACAAAATTTTCCCGCTCAATGCTATTGTTCGGGCCAAAAATTTGCACCTTCGGAAGGCAACGTGGCATGATATAAGTGGACGGTCAAAAGTCAAAGGTCAACGATAAGAGAGTCAAAATTCGCGGGTGAAAAGTCAAAGTCGGGGATTAAAAGACGGAAGTCAAAATAATCGAAAGTCGTCAAGTCAAACCAACCCGGAATAATAAACAAGTAATAGGCCAAATGAAGCATGGTTTAAATAAAACAATGGACCACCTACTCAAGCAGGCCCAACAAACGAGAGGAGGAACTCAACCCATATGAAGGAGGAAAGAGTCAAAAACTGACTCCTACATTTAAGGCATATTCCTGCAGACCAGGAGATAAATGAGGAGGGGAATGTAACTGCTGAGGAGGAGTTAATACCAAGATCCCATGCAATAAAAGAGGAGTTAATGCCAAGATTCCAGGCAATAAAGGAGGGCAACGGCTCCAGAAGACAACAGCATATAAGCACGCACAAACCGTATTCATCATCATCATTCAACCCACAATCAACACACAAAAACTCCGAGCAAAACTTCACGACACAATACTCGTAGACAATTGTAGTTCCAATACTCAAACTTGTATCTCTTTCTTACTCATTTTCGACTATAGTAGAAACTTGGTGGGATTCCGACTCCACCCGTGGTTTTTCCCACATCGGGTTTCCACGTCACCAAAACTTTGTGTGTCTTTCTTTTCCTCGCGTTACTTTCTCATTCACTAGATCCGACCCGATTTCGCCAAACATAGTTATAGGACGATCGCTTTAACCCGCAACCGAAATCGTAGACTCGGTAAATTTTTACCAAAACAAATTGGCGCCGTCTGTGGGGAATAGTGATCATTTCCTATAAGCCAAATCCTACAGTGAAGCAATCTCGTATCATCATGTCCGGATCCGATCGAAGTCCCTCCAGCAGCCTAGGACCATCAATTCAGCCCACTAGAGGAGAATCTCCCCTAGGGGCATCAGGATCAATCTTCGCACCCCTTACCCAGGCAGTCTCTACCAGCCTGGCAGCAGGACACGTACCAGTAGCCTCAAGACCACCTCATGTGCCTAAGGTGTCGAAAATGTCCAATCCCTTCAGGACCAGCAGAGAAGGCGGTTCATCCAAAACAGCGGTTCAAGGAGGGTCACTTAAAGACTTCCCCATAATCTCAGCCTCACCAGACCCCCTGAAGGATGTGCTCCAAGGGATCAACGCTCTGCAGCAGGCGGTGGAAACTCTGCAGAAGGACAACCAAGACATCAGGGCTCGGATCTCAGCAGCAGGCAAGACTCCAGCTGCATCGGTCCAGCCGTCACCAGAGATGCTGTCCCTGATGCCTAGAGGAGAGCCCAGCACCCGCATGGAATCAACAGTCAGCAGACGGACCACCAGGGAGATTCCCTCAGAATTGGTCACCAGACTGGAGCTAGGATTGGCTCTACCAGACCCAGTCATTGAGCCTCGAGGGCTAGGCTACCTGTCTTACGGCCCCACATCCGACTGATCTTACATCACAGGTAATTCCCTCTCTAGCATCGAAAATCGAGGAACTAACTCACTGTCTCTTACAGGTACCCCTATTCATCAGGCGCCCAGATGGCAATCTGTAACCCCACCAGGGATGACCACCTTGTCCAGCAATCAGCCCTCTGGAGGAGCAAGATTAGCAGCCATCCCCATCCAACAGGAGTCAGGATGGCAGCCAGGAGCCCCAACCGGCACAGCGACCCCCGTCAACAACCTGTTTCCAGGAGGAGTCTGGTCAGCAAGAGTCCCATTCCAGCAAGCAACATGGTGGCAATCTGGGTTCGCAATCAACGCGACACCGTTGCCTAATCCTTCTAGTTACCAGTACCCTGGAGGAGTATGGTCGGGAGGTACACCTTTCAGCTTTTCTCCTCCTGTCTCTAACCCTCTTGCAGGAGCAGTCAGCACAACAGATCAGTATCGCCAGGAACTGAAGGAATTAAGAGACCTGATCAACAAGATTCCTGGAATGCCACGCCCCCTGGAGAGAGCAGCTAGAGACAGCTACGCAGATTCGCCCTTCACTGACGATCTAGCCTGCGTCGCTGTACCCAAGGGATTCGTGCCACCTGCCCTGACACTCTATGACGGTACCACAGACCCGTTGGATCACATCAATCAGTATAAGCAGAAGATGATGGTGGTGACTGCAGCAGGACCTCTGAAGGAGGCATGCATGTGCAAGGGATTCGGCTCCACCTTGTCAGGAGCAACTCTACAGTGGTTCGTTAGTCTGCCCAACCGGAGTATCACTTCCTTTGCGGACTTGGTTAATGGATTCAACCAGCAGTTTGCCAGCAGCAGAAAACCGGAGAAGCAAACCAGCGATCTATACCGGGTGATGCAGAAGTTCGAAGAATCCACGCGTGATTTCCTTAGCAGATTCATTAAAGAGAAGGTGACCATGCCCAGATGTGACATAGCAACCGTTATAGAAGCCTTCCGCCAGGGACTCCACCAGGATTCAAAGCTGTACAAGGACCTCACAAAATATCCAAGCACCACATTTGAGGATGTGCAGAATAAAACTTTGGCAGCCATCAGGCTGGAGGAGGATTCAGATCCTAGAGGAGTTACTTATGACCCAGCATAGCAATCATAAACCCAACACATTCAGGAGGAGTACATCGAACCGCCTCAAACTTAGGTAGATGAAATCAACCTGGATAAGCTGCCTTCAGAGTAGAAAGTATTGGTTGGGTCAGAACGTACAGGTAATATACGCCAAAACCTCATTGAATTATTAAAAACTAACATGGATTGTTTTGCTTGGTCGCATGATGATATGGTAGGTATAGATCCGAGCGTTATAACCCACAGGCTAAGTGTGGACCCAAGCTGCAAACCAGTCCAGCAGAAGAGAAGGAAGTCCGCCCTAGAAAGAAATCAAGTCATAAACCAGGAAGTAGACAATCAGTTGGCTGCTGGAAAAATCAGGGAGGTAAAGTATCCAGAGTGGCTGTCTAACGTGGTGGTGTTCCCAAAGAAAAAAGGCAAGTAGAGGATCAAGATGCATCCAGCAGACCAGGAGAGGACAGCATTCAAGTCCTCAGATAGGTGCAGGCTGTTCTATGATATACTGAAGAAGGCCCAAAGGTTTGAGTGGATAGCAGAGCACGAGAAGGCATTCAGCGAACTAAAGCACTACATCAACACTCCACCTCTACTGTCAAAACCAAAGCCTGGAGAACCACTCTTCCTGTATTTATCAGTAACCGAGGTAGCAGTCAGCGCAGTATTAGTACGTGAATGCGAAGGGGCACAATGCCAGTATATTATGTCAGTAAGTCTCTGCTTCTTGCAGAGACCAGGTACACATCCCTTGAAAAACTTGTACTTGCACTTGTTACAGCGTCTTATAAACTTCGACCTCATTTTGAATCGCATGTTATTCCTGTAATAACTAATTACCCACTGAAAACTACTATGAGAAAACCTGAGTTGTCAGGAAGAATGGCCAGGTGGTCCATGCACTTGAGCGGTTTCGATTTGAAGTTCGTCCCCAGAGCAGCAATCAAGTCCCAGGCATTAGCAGACTTCATATCCGACTTCAGCCCAGCACTGCAGACTCAGGCAGAGAAAGACATCCTCCTCCTGGAGGAAGACAAGGGCGAACAGGTATGGAAGCTAAATGTAGATGACGCCTCCAACATGAGAAGATCTGGAACAGGATTGGTTCTCAAATCTCCTCAAGGAGATCTCATTGTCCAGGCAGTACGGTGCGAGTTCCGGAAAACAAACAATGAGGAAGAATATGAAGCTCTAATCCTAGGTCTCCAGCTGGCTCTAGACCTCAAAATCAAGCGCCTGGAGGCATACAACGAGTCCCAGCTGATATCAACCATGTGAATGGTTCGTATGCAGCTAAGGACTCCAAGATGATGTCTTACCTTGAAGTGGTATAGGAGCTTTCCCTTAGGTTCGTAGACTTCTCAATCAACCAAATCTCGAGGGACCAGAATGCCGAAGCAGACGCCCTAGCCACCCTGGGGGCAACGTTCAAGCCTGGTGTAGTCTCCACCATAGCCATCATCCACATAGTGGAGCCAGCAGTTCGTAAAGGTCCACAGGAACACAAGATGCCTGAGAAGGGGGAGAATTCATCAGGCCAGGGGTTGCAGTGGCTACAGGAAGCAGAAGTCTGCAGCACCTCAGCAGCACAAGAAGGAATCCCAGACTAGAGAAAACCCTACCAGGAATGGCTACAGCATGGCATGCTGCCAACAGACAAGAAGGAAATCAGAGGCTTCAAATTCACCCTCATTGATGGCATCGTATTAAGAAGATCAGCCGCTGGACCATACTTGAGGTGCCTGAGTCAGCAGGAAGCAGAGGTGGTTATGCATGACCTCCACAGTGGTGAATGTGGTAATCATGCAGAGGGCAAGAGCCTATCCAACAAAGCACCACGCCAAGGTTACTATTGGCCAACAATGCGCAGAGATGTTGTTGAGTACGTCGAGAAATGTGACGCCTGCCAGAGGCACGCACCAGTCAACCACCAGCCTGCAGACCCTATACATCCAGTAATTTCTCCTTCGCCTTTTATAGAGGGAAATGGACATTGTCGGCAAGCTACCTAGAGCCCCAAGAAACAAAGTCTTTATGTTGACCATGACGGATTACTTCTCCAAGTGGATAGAAGCGGAGGCATTTCCTCAGGTGACTGAGAAGCAGGTTATATCCTTCATAAAGCGTAACATTATCTGCAGGTTTGGCATTCCTTCAGAGATCATCTGTGACAACGGATCCCAGTTTATTGCGCTAAATAAGTCAACCCCCAGAAATCCCCAATCCAATGGTCAGGCGGAATCCAGCAACAAAATAGTGATGGACAACCTGAAGAGAAGGCTGGAGGAGGCAGGGGGCAGATGGGTAGAGGAGCTTCCCTTGGTACTATGGTCTGATAGAACTACACCTAAGGTGGCTACAGGGCAGATGCCTTTTAGCTTGGTTTTTTTGGTGCTGAGGCAGTCATTCCTTCAGAGGTGAGGGTACCCACTCACAGATATGGCTGCATAACGGAAGAAAGAAACCAGGTGGAAATGGCAAACATCTTGGATACCATAGACGAACTAAAAACTGACGCCCAGATCAGAATGGCCTCCTACAGGCAGACGGTCGCCAGAAGCTACAACAAGAATGTCAAGATCAGAATCCTGCAGGAAGGAGACCTGATCCTCATGAAGGTATTCCAGAACACCAGAAATCAGCAGGCGGGGAAATTCGCCTACAAATGGGAAGGACCTTACTAAGCGGAGAAGGTAGTTGGAAACGGAGCATACCGACTTACGACCATGGAAGGGGAAGATCATCCAAAAGCTATGGAACATCGTACACCTAAAGAAATACTTCTTCTGAATGGGCCACTGCCGCCAGAGACACGGGCTACTATCGCCAGAGACATGTCATCTATTCTGCCAGATATACCTCCACCAGAACCCAGGTTTCATCTTATCAAACCTTGCAAACATATATTTTTTCCTTTTGTCTTTCTATCTGCATTGCTTTCTTTTTCGTGATTTTTGGAAGTCAAATGTTTTATCTTCAAGTATGCCTTTTTATATGTGTCATCAAAATTCGATTTTCTTTTGCATCAAAGTTTGATTTTCTTTTTGCGTGTGTCATCAAAATTCGATTTTCTTTTGCATCAAAGTTTGATTTTCTTTTTGCATGTGTCATCAAAATTCGATTTTCTTTTGCATCAAAATTTGATTTTCTTTTTGCATGTGTCATCAAATTTTGATTTTCTTTTGCATCAAAGTTTAATTCTCTTTTCATAAACTTCGAAATTTAATTTTCTTGTCACATGTCTTCAAGATCCAATTTTCTTTTCATATGTTTTCAAAATTCGATTATCTTTTCACATGTCTTCAAAATTGGATTTTCTTCCTTCACATATTTTCAAAAGTTTGATTTCCTCCTGCATATACCTTCAAACATTGCATCTTTACCATCTTTCGTCAGCTTTTTCAACCAAAACTGGTGACCAATCTGGTGGAGTGTATAATTTCTACAGAAGGCGTGTGTCTTGTGACTAAGTGCCTACAACCGGGACATTACAGTCTCCTGCGCCACTTAGCACCCACGCAAAGCGTGGCACCTCCGACTGAGTGGGCGAACTAAATCCCAGGCCACCACTATATCAAAGGTCGACCATACAAACATAAGGCATGCATACAACAGAAGGTAGTAAGACAAAACTACAACAAACGATTACAATCGAATTCAGACATAACATACAGCCGCACATCGACATTACAAAAGATACTTCGATTTCACACGACGAAAGTTAAGGCACGAAGTGCCACGGAATACTAGCACACTTCGCTCCCCTTAGCAAAGGCGAAGTCATTACAGAATTTTTTTGCAAACAAATCAGAAGTTCATACCATGCAGGATTCACAAGCCGACAACAGAGTACAACAAAAGAAGAGTAACATCACTCCAGCAGAACTTGGTCCACAGCCTGGACATTCTCCTCTGGTGGAGACGAAACTGTAGCAGATCCTCCTGCAGGAACCTGGGTCTCTAGTGAACAGCAGTAGAACCTCTCCCAGGATCATCAGCAACATCCTCTTGGTCCACACTCTCTTGCCTATCAGCCTCCTGATCAGCAATAGGAGAATCAACAGACTCCTCCAGATCCTCCGCCTCCACGTCAAAGAGAGCATCCAAGTTAGGTGCCACAAGAAATTTCTCATACAGACGCCTCTTCTCTACAACCAGGTCCCGATCATTGTGCCTCACCGCCAGATATTTCTTGATCACCTCAACCTTGATATACTGGTCCGGCCAAGCAAGAGCATCCCTCAGGGTCTTCTTCAGCTCAACATTCTTCCCTTACAGGGAAGAATTGGCATTCAGGGCCTGGGCAAGCTCATTCCTTGCCTCCACCAGATCTGCACTAAGCTTTTGTCTTTTGCCAGATTCCTCCGCCAACAATCCACAAACCAAGTCCAACTCCTTCAAAGAAGATCTGGGACCAGGAAGTAGCATCTGATCCAGAAAAGTCATATCCTCTACAGACTTGGACGTACTGAAGCCTTCAGAAAATTTGAGCACCACTCCAGCAGGAACATCATCAATGAATCTGGGGGCAGAATAAGAGTGAGACTCAGAAAGATCTGCCACCAGGGGTTCACTTTCTGCAGAAGTAACTTCTGAAGAAGGGGACGAGTTATGACTTTTCCCAGAACCAGCAAAGCCAGCAGAAACAGAATTAACTTTCCTCTTGGAGACCGCCTTAGTAGTAACGGCCCGCCTCCTAGTAGCTACTTGCTCTAGGGACACACGAGGTTTAACGGATCCTGAAGGAGGGAGCAAGCGAAAATGAGTACCATGAAAATTTGAGGTCAAGTAAACATAGCCAAGCATGAACGTATCTTGCCCGAAGACATGTTCCCACCAGACTCTTCTTTTTTCTCCCTCTGGGGGAGAAAGGGAAGGATCACTTGTGGAAGGATAGAGTAAGTGGCGGAGTGTCATTAGCTTCGAGTTTAGGACGAATGGTCGGATCAAAGAATCAATCATCACGTAAACCGACTACGATCCAAGCGAACGGAAATTCCCGCCTAAGATGAGCTTAGTCGGAAATTTGGGAGCATTTGTTCGGGCCAAAAATTTGCACCTTCGGAAGGCAACGTGGCATGATATAAGTGGACGGTCAAAAGGTCAAAAGTCAAAGGTCAACGATAAGAGAGTCAAAATTCGCGGGTGAAAAGTTAAAGTCGGGGATTAAAAGACGGAAGTCAAAATAATCGAAAGTCGTCAAGTCAAACCAACCCGGAATAATAAACAAGTAATAGGCCAAACGAAGCATGGATTAAATAAAACAATGGACCACCTACTCAAGCAGGCCCAACAAACGAGAGGAGGAACTCAGCCCATATGAAGGAGGAAAGAGTCAAAAACTGACTCCTACATTTAAGGCATATTCCTGCAGGCCAGGAGATAAATGAGAAGGGGAATGTAACTGCTGAGGAGGAGTTGATACCAAGATCCCATGCAATAAAGGAGGAGTTAATGCCAAGATTCCAGGCAATAAAGGAGGGCAACGGCTTCAGAAGACAACAGCATATAAGCACGCACAAACCGTATTCATCATCATCATTCAACCCACAATCAACACACAAAAACTCCGAGCAAAACTTCACGACACAATACTCGTAGACAATTGTAGTTCCAATACTCAAACTTGTATCTCTTTCTTACTCATTTTCGACTATAGTAGAAACTTGGTGGGATTCCGACTCCACCCGTGGTTTTTCCCACATCGGGTTTCCACGTCACCAAAACTTTGTGTGTCTTTCTTTTCCTCGGGTTACTTTCTAATTCACTAGATCCGACCCGATTTCGCCAAACATAGTTATAGGACGATCGCTTTAACCCGCAACCGAAATCGTAAACTCGGTAAATTTTTACCAAAACAACTATTGCCATCCATATATGTTAATTGTAAATAAATAAAAAAAATCTTATCTACAATTTATACAGTATAGTTTGTGTGATTTGCATGTAATTGGCAAATTTTAGAATAGTATACAAATATATGGACTATTAATCTATTATATGCATGTATAATCAATACATATAATTGGTAAACTTACCCATATTAATTTGTACAAGATAATATATTTGTACAAATTACTACATTATTGTTTATTTATGGTAATTTGTAGTACAAATTAATGAGTATATATATTAACATACCTAGAAACGTACTCAAATTACCATACGTATAATCCCCTATATACATATAATGAGAAAATGTGACAATCATTAAGAATATGGGAGTATTAAAATTAGTATAGTACTCCGTATATTTTACTTCACATTATTACTTGATATTATTATCAAACAAAATAAAATAAAAAATTCTCTTATAAATGATAATCTATATAAGCCGCACATTTGTGCGGGCTCTATACTAATTAAAGTCAAACAAAATGGATCAATTGGGTGGATTAGCAGCGCACACAAAGTGTATTTCATATTCGTTGTTAAGTAACGTTTAATCTCAGCCTTTTATTGAATTCTAATTGTGGACATGACATAGGTCCACCCCGACGCGGCCACGCGCGGGTTTGGGGAGACGAATGAATCTCCATATGAGATGGTCAAATTGAAATTTAAATCGAAGTAGGAGTCGCCACCGAATTTTGTGGTTATTCGGAACCGTTCGAGCCCACTCTATGTCGTAGTGGGCCGTATACAAAATACGGCCCATTTCCGATGTCAGAGTTTATTGGGCTCGTCCCTTTGCATATCGATACCGATGCCGACTGGGCGGTTAATCGTATATTGAATGACTCTCGTTGCCAATGGTTTCGGACATCCGAAAACCACGGTTCTGAGTAAGGGGTGAGGGTACGTGTTGGGAAGTTCACTAAGAACACCCAACCCCGCCCGCACTTAGCGGCCTTTACTAAGATATCGTTCGTTTTTGGTGTACACGGGTTAGTTCGACGGTTGAATGATATGCAAACATTATTTTCCTAAGCATGTGAGAAAAATAAAGTGAGTTGCTAAGTCGTTTAATGCATATTAAACTAATAACGTCAAAGTTATTTTAGCATGTGAGTTCGTTTTAGTCTAATAAAACGATAAAAACAAATAAAAAGCTACAAACACGAGAAAACGAGTTAGTAATGATGAATAAATCGAAAAAGGTGTAAATAAATAATATGCATGATTTTAGAAAAGATTTGATGACACGTGATTGATTAACACGTGTTGACCGAGGTCGAAAAAAAGTATTTATTAAAATATGTCGCGAAAGTCGCATTTTAATATAAGGTTCGAAAAGAATTAAAAATAGAAAAGCGAAGAAACGAAGAAAAAAGGACTCGGCCGAGCAGGCTGTGGCGCGAGTCGCCTGACAGGCGCGCGACTCGCGTGACAGCCTGTTCGGGTTTTTTTAATTTTGTTAATCGTTAATTCTTATAAATCGCGTACAAATATGGATTAATTTATACTCGATTTATATTTTCGATATTCGTCGTATTCGATATTCGATTATGAAATCGATATCGAATAGTCGGAATGATTTTATAAAAAAGTTTTGAAAAACTCGTTTTTGAACGAAAAATTGAAAAAAAGAATTTTGAACGAAAAAAAGTGTTAATTTTCTCCGCGTTAAAAAATCTTCGAATTTTGTTAAAAAAAAGGTAATGATTTTATTAGCATCAACGAAAATCGATTTAATTTAGTTCTTGTAGGTACGATATTCGATTAGAGAATCGGTATCGTATTTTAAGAACGTTATAAAAAAGTTTTTATCATTGAAAATAAATAAAAATATGATGCGACAAACGACCCATATTAATAATGCGAAACGATCGATAAAAAAAATAAAAAAAAATAAAAAAACGGACGAAAAAGGGGAGAAAGACGTGAGAGAGAGAGAGAGAGAGAAAGGAGAAGAATCGGGTTGATTTACACCCTCAACCTACATGCTTTAGTTTCTCGGTATAAGGCTCGTCGGACGGTGGCTTAGGCACGGGAGCGTCGAGATGATGTGGGTGAGTTAAGGTGTCGGTTTTTGGAGCGTTTTTGTGTGTGTGTGTGAGGCGTGGGTTCGGCCAGGTGACGGGACGAATTCGTCGGTTTTTGGACACTATTTCGGGATTCCTTCGGATGTGGATTTCGAGATTGTTTTTGCTATAATAATTGTGTATGAGTTGCTGAAATATTGTGTAGTGTATTGATCGATAATGAATGTATGTTTTGTGTTTGAATATGAGGTCCTATTTATAGGAATCGAGGTGGTCTTGCTTGTGTGACAAGAAACACCGGTTTGGATAGAAAACACGAGAGTTCGTAAGGGAATAAACTTCTCGTTTCTTGGTGAATAAGCCAAGAATCTCGGCTGGTGGGGAGGTATCTCGGCTGTTTCAGCCGAGTATCTGAGCTCGGGTGATACTTCGTTTCGGTTTCCGGATAGAATTCCTACTTGAGATCGAATTCTATCCTTAAACGAATTTATTTAATATTATTGAAGGCTGATTTTTGTAGTGATTGAGTCCGAACTGGACGCGTAATGACACGGCCAGATCGTGTGACTCAGGAAAAAATATCTTTGACCGGGTTTGACTCGGTCGCTAAAAGACGGTTTTACCCCCGGTGTCAGAATCGACCCAAATTAGTCTTATTTGACTCGAAACGACCCACTGGGCCTGAATTTGAGGTCCGTTTTGTGAGATTTGTACTCCGTAATAAGCCTAAACCAAATGTCCATGATTTCGAGCCCATATCCGAGTCCATTAAAGCACGTTTGCGTCCTATCATCATCGGGTGTTTGGCGGGACCTACTATAGACACCTGGCGGTCAAAATGTGGGTGTCTACAGAGCCCCCATTCTAACTGAGGCTTGGACAAGGCGAAAGTCAGAGTAGCTACCAGGCCAATCGAGGATTAAGACCTGGCAGACTTCCGATCGGGTCGTTTAGAGTCCATTAGACTTGCGTGAAGGGCTCGCCAGCCATAAGATAGAAATCATACCTGGATAGATGTCAATAACGGCGTGGGGACTTTCTACTAAAAAAGTCTTGGATTTGTCTGTTTACGGACAATCTTCATCTTGAAATTGCGTGGGAGTTTGCCTTGGAGGCTATGGGTGTACCGCTTACTGATACGTCCCATTTTTGAATTGCGCGGGAGCCTGTATTAGAAGCTGCGGATGTACCGCTTACTGATACATCCGGTTCCTCAGCGAAAATGTTGCTTGAATTTTCACTGAGAACTTTGAGAATTCTCCGGGAGTCTTGGGATACCTGTCTGTTTTGCATGCAACATACAGATAAAACATCGACTCGTGCTGGGGAAGAAAATGATTTTTCGTTGATTTTTTTGGAAAAACCGATTTTTTTATTTTTGAAAATGGCGGAAATTTTGAAAAATTTGGAAGAAAAGGAATGTTTGGGATGACTTGATTCCTGATCAGATTCTGAACGGACTCCTAGAATCCTCTGATTAGGCCTGTATGCCTAAATGAAGTGGGAGATATACCGACAGACTCGACTCTGGACGTGACCGGACGAGTAGGCAGACACGACTGGACTCCCTAAGGGTTAGATCGTGACTCGGTAGGGGATGGGCCACCTAAGATGACAAGACTCTTAAGTTGCGCTATTCCGTAGCCTAGGCGAGTGGCAACATGGTCGAATCCTCAGAGTGAGATTGTTTCCGTACGACAGGGCTTTGTGGTAGCAATGCCGTAGAAAATTTTTTTGGTTTCGGGGCATGTTCCCAAAGTAGGTGTTGTCTCGAGTCTCTGACAGATTCTTGTCTTCGACTGGGCCGAGTACTAGGACACACTATAGAAAGGAGGCTAGTTTTTGAAAAGTATTTGGATTATGTGAGAGGATGGAGAACTTTTGCCTAAGAGAAGCCCCCAGGATGACAAAGCTAACTGTTGAGAACATGACAGTGTCGTGACCGGAATGATGATGCTTTTCGAATTTGTGTCAATGTGGGTGGTTGTGCCTTTGTTGAAAGGCTGCCTACATATTCACGTGTAGTGAAATCAAACCAAGCCGTAGTTCAGTGTTGAAAAATGTATTATGGTGCCTAGTTTATTAGGGCTTTGTGTGTAACTAGCCATAGTAATGGTGTAGGCTAGGTGCATTCCCAATGATGTCTTGATCAAAGGGCTAGAATGGTTAGGATGTTGATCCTGTGACTGTGAGCGTTCTCCGGGGTAGCCCCCAGAGGTGGTATTAACTATTTGGGCATGTTCTATGCCGACCGCAAGTTGAATTCCCGTGTTTGGGGTTGGTAACTGGTTTAGATGTTTTTGGAAATGTGGTGCTAGGAAGTAAGTGGCTTTGATGGTTCGAAATCTGGAGCTCGATTTTGTGGAGCTAAGGCTTCGAGGGTAAGGTATTGTAATGTGGTAGGAAAGGGGGAAGTCGAGTAATAATGACTCGAACTTCGATCGGGGTAGGTTTGATAATGCGGGATCTGATTTCCATGTCTGGCCCTAATGGTTAGGGTATCCTATGGAGCTTGAATCCTCGAAATTTCGGGCTGTCTCTAGCCTAGTTCTCGAGAAGGTCTTGAGGGTTGTAATGTGGGAAGGCTAAATGTGGTGTTAGCTGACCAGCTTGATTGTCACTCCCCTATTGGATGGTATTGATAATTTTGAATTTGACCGTACCCCGGTCAAAGGATTTTTACTTGAGTTGACCGTTGACCACGGTCATGGGTATTTGATTTTTTTGATTGACCTCTTAGCCCCGGTCATGGGTTTTTTGAATTTTTGCTGGTTGACCTCTTAGCCCCGGTCATGGTTTTTTTTTTGAATGTTGGTTGACCTCTCAGCCCCGGTCATGGGTTTCTTGAATTTTGGTTGACCTCTCAGCCCCGGTCATGGGTTTTTTGAATGTTGGTTGGACTAATACCAAAGGTAGGGATCAGTTGATCTTATCGGATGGGTGATTATTGTGGGAAATGGGCTTGCCTCCCGTCTTGGACCCAAACTAGGAGACTACCTAGATTTGTCATAGGATTCGATACCGCTCCTACTGAGGGTGGTTATGTGGCTTTCTATGTCAGACATGGAACAGGTAAAAGGAAAACACGGGTCTCGATTTCCTGCAGTCGTTATAGATGTGCCTATAATAGTCACGTGCATGTGCTCACAGTGTATGATGGTGTTCATCATGTTCTCGGAAACACATAAGGAAATATATGAGAAAATAGAAAAACTGATTTTATGGAAATGTGAAAAGAGGACAGAATGCAAATGACTCTGACTTTGACTTTGACAGAAAATAGTGATCCTAGATTCGGACTCAGACTAGGACTTGAACCAAATCTAGACTCTCGGATAATGTTGTCATTTGTCGTCGGCTTCTGAGGACTCAAGTTGATGTCCAATATAGCCTTCAGTAGAAGCTTCACCCAAATCTTCATTACGTCGAAGATCATCTTCAATCCTAATGCCCATTTCGGTAAGCACTGTATAGTTGGAAATGCCGGCAGACCTAAGATGGATGCGGTAGGAAGGTAGGAGGTTGTTGATGAACACCTCCACTAGTGTCTTCTCGTTGGGCTTGTCTACCAACTTCACACTCTCGGCCCTCCACCTTTGAAGGTACTTAGTGAAATCTTCCTTGGGCTCTTGGGCCATGACTTCTAAAGTACGCATCGTGGTCTGGATCTCGGTATTATTGGCATAATTCCGAGCGAATTCCGTCGCCACGTCATCCCAAGTCTTGTACTTCTTGGAGTCAAGCCTGTAGTACCAGGCTTTCGGGTGCTTCTCGAGGGAGGAAGCAAACAGGTGCTTGAACATGGTTGATTTCACTCCTTTGATGGCCATGAATTCTTTGAAAGCCCGGATATGTAATACCGGGTCTTCAGTCCCGTCGAACATTGGTAGGCCCGTCAGGTTGAGGTTAGCGGGCAGCTCGTCGATCAAAGGTGAATAGGAACGAGCATTTTCCGTATGGATTGAATTGTTGGTCGACAGGTGGACCTGTTCCTCCAGCTTGCGGACTGCGTTGGCCAGTTCAGCTATGGGCCCAGTGGTTTCATTCCCGACCTTAGGAGTCCTTTGTTCCAAGGCACTCAAACGGGTGGCAATGGCGGTTTGGTCTCCCCTCATCTTGTTCAGTTGATCTTGGATCTTGGCCAACGAGGCGGTTAGTTGATCAATGGAGTCCTTAGTCATGGTTCAGGTGAAGGGTGGCCTGTCTGTAAGAATACCGCGTAATCAGGAAAGTTGCTTCGGAACTCAAATTCACCAAGGCATAGGAAATAGCGCGGGAGAAGAGACGATTCTAGTTTGACTCGGGTTAGACTCTCCTAAGACAAATGTGCGGGGTATGATTCTCGGAGTGACTGTGATTAATCGCTCCGTCGGAGAATAGCCCCCAAGTGAGACTAAGGGCTTAGACATGACTCAGATGGTGTGACACCTAAGCGACTCGAAAGTGGGATACGTGAGATAACACGTGTAAGACCTGACCCTTAGAGCAACCGTTATTGACCGCTCTGATGAAGGGTAGCCCCCGAGTGGGGGTGAAGACCGACTCCTAGACGGGTGACTCATGGACGGTGGGCTTTCTTTAAGATTTCGGCAGAATGGGCCTAGTCCCGTGTGAAAAAAGACCTACGTGTGAGCTAATCCCCAGACTTTGGACTCGATTGTGTAAGTGGGCTTCCCTTTGTAGGAGTTTGTCCTACGTAGGTGGGCCGTGCCTTGACTAATAAGGCGGACTTGGGATGGGGTGGAAACCCGTGATGTAAGATCGACGGAGTTTCGACGCTATAGACTCTAACTACTTATGACAAGACCCGACACTGCTATATACGGGAAGTCCTAAGAAGAAGAAAGTTTTGAAAAGAGGATTTGGATTTGAAAACCGAGCAATGTCGGATAGGATGGCCCGATCTTTTTTGAAAATAGAAAAAAGGTGTCATCGGGCCGAGATTTTCGAATTTTTGAAAAGTTTTGGACAGCATACCGGCTAAAAATAGGCTATTTTGAGTCAAAATCATAAGTCCTAAATTCGGTAGCTTTCCGGGTTTGAAAAATGGATAATTTTCGAAAAAAGATGCAAGTTTTTTGAAAACTCGGTTTTTTGAAAAAAGGATGAGACACGGACCAAGTAGCATGTAGTCACGGAAACAGTATAACGACACCATGTATGCTCCTAGTCTAAGTCTCGGTCGGTCTAATAGGGTCTATACCAACAACGATGGCTTTCTCGTATTGAGGACGGACTCCCTAAGCCGAGTTGGTCTTAGGACATGCCGCAAAACCTAGACGAGTTCCACCATCGATGTCTTTAGCGCACCCATGTAGGAATGCACCGTGGTATAGTGGGACGTCGGTCACAAGTAACCGGCCCGGGAAAGATTGGGTTATGCATGGCCCATTGAACTAAAACGTGTACATTACTATTCGAACGATTTCTTTTCGAGTCTCACCCTAGGGATGCCGATGGTAAGTGACTCATCTGTTGATCCCCAGCGGAGTCGCCAAATTGTGGACATGACATAGGTCCACCCCGACGCGGCCACGCGCGGGTTTGGGGAGGCGAATGAATCTCCATATGAGATGGTCAAATTGAAATTTAAATCGAAGTAGGAGTCGCCACCGAATTTTGTGGTTATTCGGAACCGTTCGAGCCCACTCTATGTCGTAGTGGGCCGTATACAAAATACGGCCCATTTCCGATGTCAGAGTTTATTGGGCTCGTCCCTTTGCATATTGATACCGATGCCGACTGGGCGGTTAATCGTATATTGAATGACTCTCGTTGCCAATGGTTTCGGACATCCGAAAACCACGGTTCTGAGTAAGGGGTGAGGGTACGTGTTGGGAAGTTCACTAAGAACACCCAACCCCGCCCGCACTTAGCGGCCTTTACTAAGATATCGTTCGTTTTTGTTGTACACGGGTTAGTTCGACGGTTGAATGATATGCAAACATTATTTTCCTAAGCATGTGAGAAAAATAAAGTGGGTTGCTAAGTCGTTTAATGCATATTAAACTAATAACGTCAAAGTTATTTTAGCATGTGAGTTCGTTTTAGTCTAATAAAACGATAAAAACAAATAAAAAGCTACAAACACGAGAAAACGAGTTAGTAACGATGAATAAATCGAAAAAGGTGTAAATAAATAATATGCATGATTTTAGAAAAGATTTGATGACACGTGATTGATTAACACGTGTTGACCGAGGTCGAAAAAAAGTATTTATTAAAATATGTCGCGAAAGTCGCATTTTAATATAAGGTTCGAAAAGAATTAAAAATAGAAAAGCGAAGAAACGAAGAAAAAAGGACTCGGCCGAGCAGGCTGTGGCGCGAGTCGCGTGACAGGCGCGCGACTCGCGTGACAGCCTGTTCGGGTTTTTTTTATTTTGTTCGAAAAATCGTTAATTCTTATAAATCGCGTACAAATATGGATTAATTTATACTCGATTTATATTTTCGATATTCGTCGTATTCGATATTCGATTATGAAATCGATATCGAATAGTCGGAATGATTTTATAAAAAAGTTTTGAAAAACTCGTTTTTGAACGAAAAATTGAAAAAAAGAATTTTGAACGAAAAAAGGTGTTAATTTTCTCCGCGTTAAAAAATCATCGAATTTTGTTAAAAAAAAGGTAATGATTTTATTAGCATCAACGAAAATCGATTTAATTTAGTTCTTGTAGGTACGATATTCGATTAGAGAATCGGTATCGTATTTTAAGAACGTTATAAAAAAGTTTTTATCATTGAAAATAAATAAAAATATGATGCGACAAACGACCCATATTAATAATGCGAAACGATCGATAAAAAAAATAAAATAAAATAAAAAAACGGACGAAAAAGGGGAGAAAGACGTGAGAGAGAGAGAGAGAAAGGAGAAGAATCGGGTTGATTTACACCCTCAACCTACATGCTTTAGTTTCTCGGTATAAGGCTCGTCGGACGGTGGCTTAGGCACGGGAGCGTCGAGATGATGCGGGTGAGTTAAGGTGTCGGTTTTTGGAGCGTTTTTGTGTGTGTGTGTGAGGCGTGGGTTCGGCCGGGTGACGGGACGAATTCGTCGGTTTTTGGACACTATTTCGGGATTCCTTCGGATGTGGATTTCGAGATTGTTTTTGCTATAATAATTGTGTATGAGTTGCTGAAATATTGTGTAGTGTATTGATCGATAATGAATGTATGTTTTGTGTTTGAATATGAGGTCCTATTTATAGGAATCGAGGTGGTCTTGCTTGTGTGACAAGAAACACCGGTTTGGATAGAAAACACGAGTGTTCGTAAGGGAATAAACTTCTCGTTTCTTGGTGAATAAGCCAAGAATCTCGGCTGGTGGGGAGTATCTCGGCTGTTTCAGCCGAGTATCTGAGCTCGGGTGATACTTCGTTTCGGTTTCCGGATAGAATTCCTACTTGAGATCGAATTCTATCCTTAAACGGATTTATTTAATATTATTGAAGGCTGATTTTTGTAGTGATTGAGTCCGAACTGGACGCGTAATGACACGGCCAGATCGTGTGACTCGGGAAAAAATATCTTTGACCGGGTTTGACTCGGTCGCTAAAAGACGGTTTTACCCCCGGTGTCAGAATCGACCCAAATTAGTCTTATTTGACTCGAAACGACCCACTGGGCCTGAATTTGAGGTCCGTTTTGTGAGATTTGTACTCTGTAATAAGCCTAAACCAAATGTCCATGATTTCGAACCCATATCCGAGTCCATTAAAGCACGTTTGCGTCCTATCATCATCGGGTGTTTGGCGGGACCTACTATAGACACCTGGCGGTCAAAATGTGGGTGTCTATAGAGCCCCCACTCTGACTGAGGCTTGGAAAAGGCGAAAGTCAGAGTAGCTACCAGGCCAATCGAGGATTAAGACCTGGCAGACTTCCGATCGGGTCGTTTAGAGTCCATTAGACTTGCGTGAAGGGCTCGCCAGCCATAAGATAGAAATCATACCTGGATAGATGTCAATAACGACGTGGGGACTTTCTACTAAAAAAGTCTTGGATTTGTCTGTTTACGGACAATCTTCATCTTGAAATTGCGTGGGAGTTTGCCTTGGAGGCTATGGGTGTACCGCTTACTGATACGTCCTATCTTTGAATTGCGTGGGAGCCTGTATTAGAAGCTGCGGATGTACCGCTTACTGATACATCCGGTTCCTCAGCGAAAATGTTGCTTGAATTTTCACTGAGAACTTTGAGAATTCTCCGGGAGTCTTGGGATACCTGTCTGTTTTGCATGCAACATACAGATAAAACATCGACTCGTGCTGGGGAAGAAAATGATTTTTGGTTGATTTTTTTGGAAAAACCGATTTTTTTATTTTTGAAAATGGCGGAAATTTTGAAAAATTTGGAAGAAAAGGAATGTTTGGGATGACTTGATTCCTGATCAGATTCTGAACGGACTCCTAGAATCCTCTGATTAGGCCTGTATGCCTAAATGAAGTGGGAGATATACCGACAGACTCGACTCTGGACGTGACCGAACGAGTAGGCAGACACGACTGGACTCCCTAAGGGTTAGATCGTGACTCGGTAGGGGATGGGCCACCTAAGATGACAAGACTCTTAAGTTGCGCTATTCCGTAGCCTAGGCGAGTGGCAACATGGTCGAATCCTCAGAGTGAGATTGTTTCCGTACGACAGGGCTTTGTGGTAGCAATGCCGTAGAATTTTTTTTTGGTTTCGGGGCATGTTCCCAAAGTAGGTGTTGTCTCGAGTCTCTGACAGATTCTTGTCTTCGACTGGGCCGAGTACTAGGACACACTATAGAAAGGAGGCTAGTTTTTGAAAAGTATTTGGATTATGTGAGAGGATGGAGAACTTTTGCCTAAGAGAAGCCCCCAGGATGACAAAGCTAACTGTTGAGAACATGACAGTGTCGTGACCGGAATGATGATGCTTTTCGAGTTTGTGTCAATGTGGGTGGTTGTGCCTTTGTTGAAAGGCTGCCTACATATTCACGTGTAGGGAAATCAAACCAAGCCGTAGTTCAGTGTTGAAAAATGTATTATGGTGCCTAGTTTATTAGGGCTTTGTGTGTAACTACCCATAGTAATGGTGTAGGCTAGGTGCATTCCCAATGATGTCTTGATCAAAGGGCTAGAATGGTTAGGATGTTGATCCTGTGACTGTGAGCGTTCTCCGGGGTAGCCCCCAGAGGTGGTATTAACTATTTGGGCATGTTCTATGCCGACCGCAAGTTGAATTCCCGTGTTTGGGGTTGGTAACTGGTTTAGATGTTTTTGGAAATGTGGTGCTAGGAAGTAAGTGGTTTTGATGGTTCGAAATCTGGAGCTCGATTTTGTGGAGCTAAGGCTTCGAGGGTAAGGTATTGTAATGTGGTAGGAAAGGGGGAAGTCGAGTAATAATGACTCGAACTTCGATCGGGGTAGGTTTGATAATGCGGGATCTGATTTCCATGTCTGGCCCTAATGGTTAGGGTATCCTATGGAGCTTGAATCCTCGAAATTTCGGGCTGTCTCTAGCCTAGGTCTCGAGAAGGTCTTGAGGGTTGTAATGTGGGAAGGCTAAATGTGGTGTTAGCTGACCAGCTTGATTGTCACTCCCCTATTGGATGGTATTGATAATTTTGAATTTGACCGTACCCCGGTCAAAGGATTTTTACTTGAGTTGACCGTTGACCACGGTCATGGGTATTTGATTTTTTTTGATTGACCTCTTAGCCCCGGTCATGGGTTTTTTGAATTTTTGCTGGTTGACCTCTTAGCCCCGGTCATGGTTTTTTTTTTGAATGTTGGTTGACCTCTCAGCCCCGGTCATGGGTTTCTTGAATTTTGGTTGACCTCTCAGCCCCGGTCATGGGTTTTTTGAATGTTGGTTGGACTAATACCAAAGGTAGGGATCAGTTGATCTTATAGGATGGGTGATTATTGTGGGAAATGGGCTTGCCTCCCGTCTTGGACCCAAACTAGGAGACTACCTAGATTTGTCATAGGATTCGATACCGCTCCTACTGAGGGTGGTTATGTGGCTTTCTATGTCAGACATGGAACAGGTAAAAGGAAAACATGGGTCTCGATTTCCTGCAGTCGTTATAGATGTGCCTATAATAGTCACGTGCATGTGCTCACAGTGTATGATGGTGTTCATCATGTTCTCGGAAACACATAAGGAAATATATGAGAAAATAGAAAAACTGATTTTATGGAAATGTGAAAAGAGGACAGAATGCAAATGACTCTGACTTTGACTTTGACAGAAAATAGTGATCCTAGATTCGGACTCAGACTAGGACTTGAACCAAATCTAGACTCTCAGATAATGTTGTCATTTGTCGTCGGCTTCTGAGGACTCAAGTTGATGTCCAATATAGCCTTCAGTAGAAGCTTCACCCAAATCTTCATTATGTCGAAGATCATCTTCAATCCTAATGCCCACTTCGGTAAGCACTGCAAAGTTGGAAATGCCGGCATACCTAAGATGGATACGGTAGGAAGGTAGGAGGTTGTTGATGAACGCCTCCACTAGTGTCTTCTCGTTGGGCTTGTCTACCAACTTCACACTCTCGGCCCTCCACCTTTGAAGGTACTTAGTGAAATCTTCCTTGGGCTCTTGGGCCATGACTTCTAAAGTACGCATCGTGGTCTGGATCTCGGTATTATCGGCATAATTCTGAGCGAATTCCGTCGCCACGTCATCCCAAGTCTTGTACTTCTTGGAGTCAAGCCTGTAGTACCAGGCTTTCGGGTGCTTCTCGAGGGAGGAAGCAAACAGGTGCTTGAACATGGTTGATTTCACTCCTTTGATGGCCATGAATTCTTTGAAAGCCCGGATATGTAATACCGGGTCTTCAGTCCCGTCGAACATTGGTAGGCCCGTCAGGTTGAGGTTAGCGGGCAGCTCGTCGATCAAAGGTGAATAGGAACGAGCATTTTCCGTATGGATTGAATTGTTGGTCGACAGGTGGACCTGTTCCTCCAGCTTGCGGACTGCGTTGGCCAGTTCAGCTATGGGCCCAGTGGTTTCATTCCCGACCTTAGGAGTCCTTTGTTCCAAGGCACTCAAACGGGTGGCAATGGCGGTTTGGTCTCCCCGCATCTGGTTCAGTTGATCTTGGATCTTGGCCAACGAGGCGGTTAGTTGATCAATGGAGTCCTTAGTCATGGTTCGGGTGAAGGGCGGCCTGTCTGTAAGAATACCGCGTAATCAGGAAAGTTGCTTCGGAACTCAAATTCACCAAGGCATAGGAAATAGCGCGGGAGAAGAGACGATTCCAGTTTGACTCGGGTTAGACTCTCCTAAGACAAATGTGCGGGGTATGATTCTCGGAGTGACTGTGATTAATCGCTCCGTCGGAGAATAGCCCCCAAGTGAGACTAAGGGCTTAGACATGACTCAGATGGTGTGACACCTAAGCGACTCGAAAGTGGGATACGTGAGATAACACGTGTAAGACCTGACCCTTAGAGCAACCGTTATTGACCGCTCTGATGAAGGGTAGCCCCCGAGTGGGGGTGAAGACCGACTCCTAGACGGGTGACTCATGGACGGTGGGCTTTCTTTAGGATTTCGGCAGAATGGGCCTAGTCCCGTGTGAAAAAAGACCTACGTGTGAGCTAATCCCCAGACTTTGGACTCGATTGTGTAAGTGGGCTTCCCTTTGTAGGAGTTTGTCCTACGTAGGTGGGCCGTGCCTTGACTAATAAGGCGGACTTGGGATGGGGTGGAAACCCGTGATGTAAGATCGACGGAGTTTCGACGCTATAGACTCTAACTACTTATGACAAGACCCGACACTGCTATATACGGGAAGTCCTAAGAAGAAGAAAGTTTTAAAAAGAGAATTTGGATTTGAAAACCGAGCAAAGTCGGATAGGATGGCCCGATCTTTTTTGAAAATCGAAAAAAGGTGTCATCGGGCCGAGATTTTCGAATTTTTGAAAAGTTTTGGACAGCATACCGGCTAAAAATAGGCTATTTTGAGTCAAAATCATAAGTCCTAAATTCGGTAGCTTTCCGGGTTTGAAAAATGGATAATTTTCGAAAAAAGATGCAAGTTTTTTGAAAACTCGGTTTTTTGAAAAAAGGATGAGACACGGACCAAGTAGCATGTAGTCACGGAAACAGTATAACGACACCATGTATGCTCCTAGTCTAAGTCTCGGTCGGTCTAATAGGGTCTATACCAACAACGATGGCTTTCTCGTATTGAGGACGGACTCCCTAAGCCGAGTTGGTCTTAGGACATGCCGCAAAACCTAGACGAGTTCCACCATCGATGTCTTTAGCGCACCCATGTAGGAATGCACCGTGGTATAGTGGGACGTCGGTCACAAGTAACCGGCCCGGGAAAGATTGGGTTATGCATGGCCCATTGAACTAAAATGTGTACATTACTATTCGAACGATTTCTTTTCGAGTCTCACCCTAGGGATGCCGATGGTAAGTGACTCATCTGTTGATCCCCAACGGAGTCGCCAAATTGTGGACATGACATAGGTCCACCCAGACGCGGCCACGCGCGGGTTTGGGGAGGCGAATGAATCTCCATATGAGATGGTCAAATTGAAATTTAAATCGAAGTAGGAGTCGCCACCGAATTTTGTGGTTATTCGGAACCGTTCGAGCCCACTCTATGTCGTAGTGAGCCGTATACAAAATACGGCCCATTTCCGATGTCAGAGTTTATTGGGCTCGTCCCTTTGCATATCGATACCGATGCCGACTGGGCGATTAATCGTATATTGAATGACTCTCGTTGCCAATGGTTTCGGACATCCGAAAACCACGGTTCTGAGTAAGGGGTGAGGGTACGTGTTGGGAAGTTCACTAAGAACACCCAACCCCGCCCGCACTTAGCGGCCTTTACTAAGATATCGTTCGTTTTTGGTGTACACGGGTTAGTTCGACGGTTGAATGATATGTAAACATTATTTTCCTAAGCATGTGAGAAAAATAAAGTGGGTTGCTAAGTCGTTTAATGCATATTAAACTAATAACGTCAAAGTTATTTTAGCATGTGAGTTCGTTTTAGTCTAATAAAACGATAAAAACAAATAAAAAGCTACAAACACGAGAAAACGAGTTAGTAACGATGAATAAATCGAAAAAGGTCTAAATAAATAATATGCATGATTTTAGAAAAGATTTGATGACACGTGATTGATTAACACGTGTTGACCGAGGTCGAAAAAAAGTATTTATTAAAATATGTCGCGAAAGTCGCATTTTAATATAAGGTTCGAAAAGAATTAAAAATAGAAAAGCGAAGAAACGAAGAAAAAAGGACTCGGCCGAGCAGGCTGTGGCGCGAGTCGCCTGACAGGCGCGCGACTCGCGTGACAGCATGTTCGGGTTTTTTTTATTTTGTTCGAAAAATCGTTAATTCTTATAAATCGCGTACAAATATGGATTAATTTATACTCGATTTATATTTTCGATATTCGTCGTATTCGATATTCGATTATGAAATCGATATCGAATAGTCGGAATGATTTTATAAAAAAGTTTTGAAAAACTCGTTTTTGAACGAAAAATTGAAAAAAAGAATTTTGAACGAAAAAAGGTGTTAATTTTCTCCGCGTTAAAAAATCATCGAATTTTGTTAAAAAAAAGGTAATGATTTTATTAGCATCAACGAAAATCGATTTAATTTAGTTCTTGTAGGTACGATATTCGATTAGAGAATCGGTATCGTATTTTAAGAACGTTATAAAAAAGTTTTTATCATTGAAAATAAATAAAAATATGATGCGACAAATGACCCATATTAATAATGCGAAACGATCGATAAAAAAAATAAAAATAAAATAAAAAAACGGACGAAAAAGGGGAGAAAGACGTGAGAGAGAGAGAGAGAGAAAGGAGAAGAATCGGGTTGATTTACACCCTCAACCTACATGCTTTAGTTTCTCGGTATAAGGCTCGTCGGACGGTGGCTTAGGCACGGGAGCGTCGAGATGATGCGGGTGAGTTAAGGTGTCGGTTTTTGGAGCGTTTTTGTGTGTGTGTGTGAGGCGTGGGTTCGGCCGGGTGACGGGACGAATTCGTCGGTTTTTGGACACTATTTCGGGATTCCTTCGGATGTGGATTTCGAGATTGTTTTTGCTATAATAATTGTGTATGAGTTGCTGAAATATTGTGTAGTGTATTGATCGATAATGAATGTATGTTTTGTGTTTGAATATGAGGTCCTATTTATAGAAATCGAGGTGGTCTTGCTTGTGTGACAAGAAACACCGGTTTGGATAGGAAACACGAGAGTTCGTAAGGGAATAAACTTCTCGTTTCTTGGTGAATAAGCCAAGAATCTCGGCTGGTGGGGAGGTATCTCGGCTGTTTCAGCCGAGTATCTGAGCTCGGGTGATACTTCGTTTCGGTTTCCGGATAGAATTCCTACTTGAGATCGAATTCTATCCTTAAACGGATTTATTTAATATTATTGAAGGCTGATTTTTGTAGTGATTGAGTCCGAACTGGACGCGTAATGACACGGCCAGATCGTGTGACTCGGGAAAAAATATCTTTGACCGGGTTTGACTCGGTCGCTAAAAGACGGTTTTACCCCCGGTGTCAGAATCGACCCAAATTAGTCTTATTTGACTCGAAACGACCCACTGGGCCTGAATTTGAGGTCCGTTTTGTGAGATTCGTACTCTGTAATAAACCTAAACCAAATATCCATGATTTGAGCCCATATCCGAGTCCATTAAAGCACGTTTGCGTCCTATCATCATCGGGTGTTTGGCGGGACCTACTATAGACACCTGGCGGTCAAAATGTGGGTGTCTACACTAATCAAAGGGTTGATAATTGTTCTCACATTTCTCACCGAGTGTTTGTTCTCACCGGGCCACAAGTTCGGTACGAACCGTCTGTGTTAGGAAATTAGTGCCTAGCAATTGTCCTTTTGGGCCTTGAATTGATTTGTTGCTGATATCTTTCCTAAAGTTGATCTTCTTGTTTTGGTAACAATGTTGTTACATAAGATTGTTTGGTTTTAGGAAAGATTGGTCTGTTTCCATATTAGTTTAGGGAACTAGTTTAGGTGAAATAATACTATATAAAGACCTTACTAGTTTCTAGGTTATTTAGGATAAAGAGATGATTTGAGAGCACAATATAGAGGGCTGATCTGTGAGGTTTTCTTGAGGGAAAAAACTCAGTTTGTTCCGAGTCCTTATATTTGGTGGTTCTATTGATCTCATCTTCGTTGGAGACCGTTGGAGTTTGTTCGGATCTTGGTTGGCCGCAAGATCGTTTGTCCTTCGTCTCGTCAGTGAGTTTGTGGCAGGTCGAACTCAATCTAGGTAGTCTCTTTCCAGTTTGAGATTACTATCTGGTTGGTAGAATTGGTAGTATTTTTGGCTTTAGCTGTGAGCTATTATGCACGTGTATTACAGTCTACTGTTGTACTATTATCTCCTCATAGTGAATTTGGTCTCCTTGTCGGTGTGGACGTAGCCAGTGTTTTGCTGGTGAACCACGTAAATTTGTGCGTCAGTTTTATTATTGTTACAACAGTCTGAACCCACTTACACTTCTTTAAAGCTCCGCTAGCTTACACTTTTAAGGCTCCACTTACACTTTAAAAAAGACAACAAAATGGGAGGTTCATCCGGCTGGTCTAGAGCAGGGGGCCGGTTCACAAGCTTTTTGGCCTTTTGCCCGGTATAGTACTCTATCTGAGTTTTCCATTTTGGGTTGGGTTTGATTACCCACTTTCCAGTTTAGGCTATAAATGTATGTGGTTCACATTTACCTACAAATTTCTCTCTCTTCCCTCTCTTTTTTTGAACCACTAATTTTCCTTCTCTATTTTTCACCCAAAAAGAAATGGGTCAATCATAGGAACTCGGAGGGAGTATAATATAAGTATAATTTGAGCTTTTGAATTTAGAATAGAACTAAATTTATAAAATTTTAACGGTACGTTTATTTCATGCATAGGTATGGATTTAGAATGAAGAATCATACCAAGGTGGTATAGGATTGGAAATTGATTCCTCATACCTTGTGTTTGTTTCGATTCTAATTAGTATCGGGTTAATACTTGACTAGTGTCAATAATCTTCAAAAAAAAACATTTAAAATATTTATTTTTAATTATTTAATTAATTTCATGTATATATTAATATATTATGCTTTAATCAAATGTATGATTTTATAACATTTCAAACAAGTATTTTTTTTTTTTGTTAAATTGATTCACATGGGTATCAATCGCATGCCCAAGGAAGGGGTTGGGTATGGGAAACTCATACCTCATGGGTTTGAGGTATGAATATGAAAACTGTTTTTTTTTCGCAAACAAACCCAACATATAAGTTTAGATCATTCCAAACCCATACTTATACCCAAATTTGATCAACCAAACGCGCCCAAAAGAATATGAAGAGAAAGGATTAGGGAGCACGCAAGCTAAGATGGAGTAACTTAGGGATCAAGGAGAAACGTAGATACCGTGGGGAAAGGTTTTCCTTTCCCTCTAGCTACTATATAACCTTAACCTGCATGATATGACATGCATGCCTCAGGCATACAATATACTCGTACTACATTAATTAATTTGACTAAAAAAGAAACAAGGAAAATGCAGATATTCGTTAAAACTCTAACTGGCAAAACCATCACCTTAGAGGTTGAAAGCAGTGACACCATTGGCAATGTCAAAACCAAGATCCATGACAAACAAGGTGCATGCGGCGGCCATAATATATAATATCATTGCTCCCTCCCTTCCTTTTAAGCAAGATTAGTAATTAATGGAGTATGTATGATGCAGGTATTCCCCCGGAGCAGCAGCGTCTGATTTACGCCGGAAAGCAGCTGGAAGATGGCCCTACTGATCTTGCTGACTACAACATCCACAAAGGTCTTCTGCCTGCTTTTATTCCATCTTCTAAATACATACATACAGACTTCCTCTTAATTAATTAATTGCATGCACCTAGCTAGCTAATTAATGATGATTACTTATATACTACTCCAATATATATGCAGAATCAACGTTGCATCTTGTGTTGAGGCTGAGAGGTGGAGGAAGTGGAGTCATTAGGATTGCACCTAATCTCATCGCTTTGGCCCGTAAATTCAACCAAGACAAGAAGATTTGCCGCAAGTAATTAAGCTTACACATCCATTCGATCAGTTGTATGTGTCGTACGCATATACTGGAGTATCGATCATCTTGTATGTAATGATAATAAAATATACGGACACTCATCGTCATGATGCATGACATGAATGAATGAATGAATGAATGCAGGTGCTATGCTCGTCTGCACCCCAAGGCCACAAATTGCAGGAAGAAGAAGTGTGGCCACTCTAACCAGCTCAGAGAGAAGAAGGTGTTGCAGGCATAATACCGTAGTAGATACTACTCCTAAGTCCTAAATTATATTGTTGCTTCTCATTATAATTATAATTATTCCGAGTATATATACTCCGTACAATATATTGTCTTATATATCTAGTTTGTGATCCTAAAGAGTTGATGCATGTTTACAAGTTGTTTGGGATAAAAATCCGCATCCTCAAAACACGACGTGGCATATTACAAATGAAAGGTCAAATGAATGTCAAAAGATCAAAAGACGAGAGTCGATAGTTGAAAGTCGGAAGTCAAAAGTCAATACAATTAAAAATCGTTAGGCTAGTCGGAGTCCAAAACAAACATAAGCTAGGCAAATGGGCCATTTAGAATTGCTGCAACACCAGTCGACCCATTAGAAGTAGCAACCCGTTAAGAAGCATCAGTCCAATACACCAGAAGAAAGAGTCAAAAGAAGATCTTAAATACTGGGGAGACTCACCTAAAGAAAGGGAGAAACCTCAGGAAGAGGTTGAGGGGAAAAAACCCTAATGGCAAGCATTATATAAGGGAAGGAGACTGAAGACAAAGACATTCAACCCATTCACTGACATTCAACCTATCCTCAACATACATCAAACACATGCCATAGAAAAATACTCATAGTCAATTGTAGTTCAAATACTCGTATTTGTATCCCTTTCCTTTTCTCATTCTTTTCCCGTCCATAGTAGAACATTGGTGGGATTCCGACTCCCCCCGCGGTTTTTCCCACATCGGGTTTCCGCGTCACCAAAATATCTTGTGTCATTTTCTTTTCCTTTTTCATCGTTCTTCGTTCTTCGTTTACCAGTATCGTCGCAATATTGTTAATTCGTAGTTATAGGCCGATCACTTTAACCCGCTACCAAAAAACGATAATCCGGTAAATTTTTACCAAAACAAATTGGCGCCGTCTATGGGGAAAAGTGATCATTTCCTATAGCCAAAATCAGCAGTAAACGACTAGCATATCGTCATGTCCGGACCCAGCCAAAGTCCCTCCAGTAGCCTGGAAGCGTCAACTCAGCCCACTAGAGAAGGACCACCCCTAGAACCTCAGGGCCCGGACCTCAATGGTGATCAAACCTCCAGTAGGAGAAGCAAACATCCCTGGAGAGCCGAACACCAACATGAGATCCACCAGAACAAGAGATCCCCTCAGGATTAGTCATAAGGCTGGAGCTCAGATTGGCATCACTCAACAGAATCAT
Organism: Agrostemma githago; assembly: GCA_958450325.1. Lineage (NCBI taxonomy): Eukaryota > Viridiplantae > Streptophyta > Magnoliopsida > Caryophyllales > Caryophyllaceae > Agrostemma > Agrostemma githago. Next base: position 11,421,820 of record OY288250.1, on the reverse strand, counting down.
CGACCCTCAGGAACCAGGCCGTCTGCCCTACAATCGCACACCCAACAGACAACAAACTGTTGGTAACACTCTCTCTGATATCAAAAGGCAGGAAACTAACTTGTTGTCTCTTGCAGGTACCCCCGTCCACCAGATGTCAGGATGGCAGCCGGTAAGTTCACCAGGAGTGCGCACCCCAATCAACAATCGACTCCCACCTGATCTGGGAAAAGCACCTACCCCCAGTCAGCAAACACTAGGATGGCCGCCAGAAGTGATAGTTAACCCAATGGTCGCCGGCGCCAGCCCATACCCTGAAGTGACTTGGCCGTCCCGAAACCCGCCTCAGCAGACATCGGAATGGCGGCCTGAGCCTGCAGTAGCTATATCTTTTCCGCCTCCTCCCCCGAGCATTCGCCACCTTGGAGGGCCCCAGGCAGGGAGTATCCCTTTCAGTTTCTTCCCACCTGCTTCTAACCCTTTTGCAGGAACAAATAGTGTTGTAGATCAGCAGTACCAAGAACTGAAGGAGCTGAGGGGCCCGATCAGCAAAATCCCTAGAATGCCACGTCCTCTGGAGCTGAGGGAGGTATGCATGTGCAAGGGATTCGGCTCCACTTTGTCAGGAGCAGCTCTGCAGTGGTTCGTTAGTCTGCCCAACCGGAGTGTCACCTCCTCTGCTAACCTGGTCAATGCCTTCAACCAGCAATTCGCCAGCAGCAGAAAACCGGAGAAGCTGACCAGCGATCTGTACCGGGTGGTACAAAAGTCTGAAGAATCCACGCGCGACTTCTTCAACAGATTCAACAAGGAGAAAGTGACCATCCCCAGATGCAATGTAGCCACCGCAATAGAAGCCTTCTGCCAAGGACTCCACCAGGATTCAGATCTGTATAAAGACCTCACCAAGTATCCGCGCACCACATTTAAGGATGTGCAGACTAAAGCTTTTGCAGCCATCAGGCTGGAGGAGGATTCAGATCCTAGAGGAGTTACTTATGATCTAGCATAGCAATCATCAACCCAACACAATCAGGAGGAGTACATCGAACCGCCTCAAACTTAGATAGATGAAATCAACCTGGATAAGCTGCCCCCAGAGCAAAAAGTGTTGGTTGGATCAGAACGTACAGGTAATATCCGCCAAAACCTCATTGAATTATTAAAAACTAACATGGATTGTTTTCCTTGGTCGCATGATGATATGGTAGGTATAGATCCGAGCATTATCACCCACAGGCTAAGTGTGGATCCGAGCTACAAACCAGTCCAGCAGGAGAGAAGCAAGTTTGCCCCAGAGAGAAATCAAGTCATAAATCAGGAGGTAGACAACCTGCTGGCTGCTGGAAAAATCAGGGAGGTGAAATACCCAGTATGGCTATCTAATGTGGTGGTAGTCCCAAAGAAGAATGGCAAGTGGAGGATATGCGTTGACTTTACCGACTTAAACAAGGCATGCCCAAAGGATCCATTCCCTCTGCCGCACATAGACGCCATGGTGGATGCTACAACAGGCCACGAGAGGCTAACCTTTCTCGATGCATGGAGTGGGTACAACCAGATCAAGATGCATCCAGCAGACCAGAAGAAGATGGCCTTCAGATCTGAGAGAGGTATATATTGTTACAACGTAATGCCTTTTGGTGTAAAGAATGCAGGGTCCACCTACCAAAGATTGGTCAATAAGATGTTCAAGAGGCAAATTGGGAACACGATGGAGGTGTACATTGACGACATGGTCGTCAAGTCAAAGCAAGCTTCACAACATACAACACACTTGGAAGACACCTTCAACACCTTGAGGGAATACAAAAATGAAGTTGAATCCTCCAAAGTGCACGTTTGGAGTGTCGTGTGGGAAGTTTTTAGGGTACATAGTCGCCCAGAGAGGAATTGAAACCAGCACAAAGCAGATCAAAGCCATCCTTCAGCTGGAGTCCCCGTAGAAACCTACAACGCCTGACTGGAAGAGTTGCTGCTCTAAACAGATTCGTATCCAGGTCCTCAGATAGGTGCAGACTGTTCTATGATATACTAAAGAAGGCCCAAAGGTTTGAGTGGACAACAGAGCACAAGAAGGCGTCCAGCGACCTAAAGCAATACCTCAGCACCCCACCTCTGCACCCCACCTCTGCTGCCAAAACCAGAACCTGGAGAACAACTCCTCCTGTATCTATTAGTAACAGAGGTAGTAGTCAGCACGGTATTAGTACGAGAGCACGAAGGAATACAACAACCGGTGTACTATGTCAGTAAGTCTCTGCTTCCTGTAGAGACCAGGTACACGTCCCTTGAAAAACTCGTACTTGCACTTGTAATAGCGTCTCATAAAACTTCGACCTTATTTTGAATCACATACTATTTCTGTAATAACAAACTATTCTCTAAAAACTATTATGAGAAAACCTGAGTTGTCAGGAAAGATGGCCAAGCGGTCCATGCACCTGAAAGGCTTCGATCTGAAGACTCGTCCCCAGATTAGCGATCAAGTCCCAGGCGCTAGCAGACTTTGTATCCGACTTCAGCCCAGCACTGCAGTCCCAGGCGGAGAAAGACATCCACATCCTGGAGGAGGACAAGGGCGAACAGCCTTTTCAGTCAGCCAGATCTGTAGCCTTTTCAGTCAACCAGATCCCAAGGAACCAAAATACAGAAGCAGAAGCCCTGGGGGCAACGTTCAAGCCTGAAGCAGTCTCCACCATACCTATTGTCCACGTCTTGAAGCCAGTAATCCAGAAGAATCAAGAAGCATCTGGAGGAGGCAGAAGTTGTTTTGCATGATCTCCACAATGGTGAATGTGGAAATCATGCAGGGGGCAGGGGTCTATCCAACAAGGCACTCCGCCAGGGCTACTTCTAGCCAACAATGCGTAGAGATGCTGTTGACTACGTCAAGAAATGTGACGCCTGCCAGAGGCACGCACCAGTCAGCCACCAGCCAGCAGAGCCACTGCATCCAATTACTTCTCCAAGTGGATAGAAGCAGAGGCATTCCCTCAGGTGACTGAGAAGCAGGTTATATCCTTCATAAAATGTAACATTATCTGCAGGTTTGGCATTCCTTCAGAGATCATCTGCGACAACGGATCCCAGTTTATTGGCAACAAGATGGAGGCCTACTGCGCCAGGTGGAACATCGCACTAAGCAAGTCTACTCCCAGAAACCCTCAGTCTGACGGTCAGGCGGAGTCTAGCAACAAAATTGTGATAGACAACCTGAAGAGAAGGCTGGAAGAGGCAGGGGGCAGATGGGCAGAGGAACTCCCCTTGGTGCTATGGTCTGACAAAACCACACGGGCCACTGCCGTCAGGAACAACGTCACCAGAAAATGGGCCGCTGCCGCCAGAAACATGGCGTCTGTTCTGCCAGATACACCTCCACCAGAACCCAGGTTTCATCTTATCAAACCTTACAAACATATATTTAAATTTTCCTTTTGTCCTTCTATCTGTTTTGCTTTCTTTTTCGTGATTTTTGAAAGTCAGATGTTTTATCTTCAAGTATGCCTTTAGAGTTTGACTCTCTCCTTTGTGTCATCAAAATTCGATTTTCTTTTGCATCAAAATTTGATTTTCTTTTTCCATTAAAATTCGGTTTTCGTTTGCATCAAAATTCAATTTTCTTTTCATACATCTTCATAATTTAGTCTTCGAAATTTAATTTTCTTGTCACATGTCTTCAAAATCTATTTTCTTTTCATATATTTTCGAATTTCGATTTTCTTTTCACATACCCTCAAAATTGGATCTTATTCCTTCACATATTTTCAAAAGTTTGATTTCCTCCCGCATATACCTTCAAACATTGCATCTTTACCATCTTTCGTCAGCTTTTTCAACCAAAACTGGTGACCAATCTGGTGGAGTGTATAATTTCTACAGAAGGCGTGCGGCTTGTGACTAAGTGCCTACAACCAGGACATTACAGTCTCCTGCGCCACTTAGCACCCACGCAAAGCGTGGCACCTCCGACTGAGTGGGCAAACAAAATCCCAGGCCACCACTATATCAAAGGTCGACCATACAAACATAAGGTATGCATACAACAGAAGGTAGAAAGACAAAACTACAACAAACGATTACAATCAAAAGTTAAACGGGAAAAAATTCAGAGATTAAATCAGAAAAGACCTAACAACCTAGGCATTGTCTTCTGGAGGAAGGCAGGCAAGGGGCTCCACCACAGCAGGAGTGCCAGAAACAGCATCCACCTGGTCATGCGTCTTCTAGACAGCAGGGGGAGAAGAGACTGATTCCTCCACCATCTCATCTTCACCCCCAGAGAGAATGTCTAAGTTAAAGCCCTCAGGAAACTCTTCCCTCGTCATATCTTCCAGAGCAGCCAGGTTCCAGTTCTCGTGCTTCCCCTCAGAGTAAGCTCTGACCATCTAGATCTCAGTGCTCAGAGCCGACCGGCTTAAAGTATCCCTCAGAGTCTTCTTCAGCTCAGCACTCTTCCCTTACAGGGAAGAATTGACATCCAAGGCCCAGGCAAGCTCACTTCGTGCCTCCACCAGATCTGCTCTAAGCTTTTGTCTTTTACCAGATCTCTCCGCCAGCAATCCGCAAACAAAACCCAACTCCTCCAGAGAACTATTTTCTAGCGCAGACCTGGGACCAGGAAGAAGCAGCTAGTCCAGAAGAGTCATGTCCTCTGCAAGATTGGATGTATCGAAGCCCTCAGGAAATTTGAGCACCACTCCAGCAGGAACATCATCAATGAATCTGGGGGCGGAATAAGAGTGAGACTCAGAAAGATCTACCACCAGGGGTTCACTTTCTCCAAAAGTAATTTCTGAAAAATGGGACGAGTTACGACTTCTCCCAGAACCAGCAAAGCCAGCAGAAACAGAACTAACTTTCCTTTTGGAGACCGCCCTAGTAGCAACGGCCCGCCTCCTAGCAACTACTTGCTCTGGGGACACACGAGGTTTAGCGGATCCTGAAGGAGGGAGCAAGCGAAAATGAGTACCAGGAGAATTTGAGGTCAAGTAAACCTAGCCAAGCATGAACGTATCTTGCCCGAAGACATGTTCCCACCAGACTTTTCTTTTTTCTCCCTCTAGGGGAGAAGGGGAAGGACCACTTGTGGAAGGATAGAGTGAATTGCGGAGTGTCATCATCTTCGGGTTTAGGACGAATGGTCGGATCAAAGAATCAATCATCACGCAAACCGACTACGATCCAAGCGAACAGAAATTCCCGCCTAAGATGAGCTTAGTCGGAAATTTGGGGGCATTTGTTTGGGATAAAAATCCGCATCCTCAAAGCACGACGTGGCATATTACAAATAGAAGGTCAAATGAATGTCAAAAGATCAAAAGACGAGAGTCGATAGTTGAAAGTCGGAAGTCAAAAGTCAATACAATTAAAAATCGTTAGGCTAGTCGGAGTCCAAAACAAACATAAGCTAGGCAAATGGGCCATTTAGAATTGCTGCAACACCAGTCGACCCATTAGAAGTAGCAACCCGTTAAGAAGCATCAGTCCAATACACCAGAAGAAAGAGTCAAAAGAAGATCCTAAATACTGGGGAGACTCCCCTAAAGAAAGGGAGAAACCTCAGGAAGAGGTTGAGGGGAAAAAACCCTAATGGCAAGCATTATATAAGGGAAGGAGACTGAAGACAAAGACATTCAACCCATTCACTGACATTCAACCTATCCTCAACATACATCAAACACATGCCATAGAAAAATACTCATAGTCAATTGTAGTTCAAATACTCGTATTTGTATCCCTTTCCTTTTCTCATTCTTTTCCCGTCCATAGTAGAACATTGGTGGGATTCCGACTCCCCCCGCGGTTTTTCCCACATCGGGTTTCCGCGTCACCAAAATATCTTGTGTCATTTTCTTTTCCTTTTTCATCGTTCTTCGTTCTTCGTTTACCAGTATCGTCGCAATATTGTTAATTCGTAGTTATAGGCCGATCACTTTAACCCGCTACCAAAAAACGATAATCCGGTAAATTTTTACCAAAACACAAGTATGAATGATCTGTATGTCCAGTTCCGTGTCCACCAATCACCATGCTCAATTCAATAAGAGTAAATTAAAAATTACTCCCTTTTAAAATAGCAATTTTAAAATTTACTCCTTTTTGAATTTTTTGTTAAAAATAACCCTCAAAATCTATTAAAAGTTCAAAAATTGCTCCCAAATTTATTTATAGGACGAAAATGCCCTTGGCTAGAAGGCGAAGTAATATGGCATAAAAAAGTTAGGGGCAATTTCGTCCAAAAAATATATTTTGGAGTAATTTTTGAACTTTTGATAGATTTTGGGAGTTATTTTTAACAAAAATTTCAAAAGGGAGTAAATTTTAAAATTAATATTTTACAAGGGAATAATTTTAAATTTACTCTAATAATAATAACAATAATTGGTTTCATTCTTCTTTGTTTTAACGGATGGATTCAATTTCAAGATACGATTTCATTAATTACATAACGACTGATACAATAATAATGGGTTCATCACTCTTGTTCGATGGACCTGCAGGCGCAGACTTTAAACTCACACTCATTACTATTGATCTCTACTACACCTCAGACCTCCTTCAAACAGGTCGTGACTCGAATACGGCTCAATAATGTATCTTCAAAATTATTAAATTATTATTCCCTCCGTTCCAATGAATTGTTTGCCTTTGTTTTTGACATCAAGGGAACGAGAACCAATTCCAATGAATTGTTTGCCTTTGTTTTTGACATCAAGGGAACGAGAACCAATGGGGAAGTGACATGTGGAGCCAAGGGTCAAATTACATACAAAAAGCATCCCTAAAATAGAAAGGCAAACAATTCATTGAAACGCCTCAATATGGAATAGACAAACAATTCATTGGAACGGAGGGAGTACGAGTAATATTTATACTCCCTCTATTTAGAATAATGAGATGGCGCCACCTGGTGGCCTCGAGTTTGTGCGCCACCGAGGATATTTTAGTAATTTACTATACTTATTTTATTTATCACCATTAAAATATCAGTTTAAATTAAGTTAGTTATTAAGGGTAAATTTGGTAATTCACATATTTAAAATAACTTATAATATATAATTAAAAAAAATCAAAGAAAATAACAAAAGAATATGAAGATTGTGTTATGAAGATTTGCGTGATAGAAAAAAAAAAAGCTTAATTGTAGGATTGGTTGATAACTAATACTCTATGTATGAGATTTACGACCGATAAAAACTATTTTAAAAAAAATATTACTTGATAACTAATACTTTATGTATGGATCGTTACTCGTAAATCTTAAAGTGCCTCCAAAAATTTTTTTGCAGAGGGCCACCAAATATCATTTGATGAATCTCACGATAACTTATCGTGAGAATAACTACTAATAAGAATAAAATAATAATAAAACTAACTACTTTCTATGTGAGAGGTCTCACGATAAACTCATTCTGAGACCGTGTAAATCGCCTCATACAAGAACTTAAGCCCGAAAATTGACCATAAATATATTACTCCGTAGAATAATAATTTTAGTATAACAATAAAAAATATCAAAGTAACCAGTAATTTATAATTTACAATTACGTAGTACTAAAAGTACATATATACGAAGTCGGGCTGATCGTCTAATAATTAAAAAAATTAAATTAATTTGAGAATAGTCTTCTAATCGTAACTAATTTCCCATCTTTTTTTCAAGTTTTGAAGTGGTAATGGTGATTTTTTTTTCAAAAAATAACAATGAATCAGTAATACGTAAATTATTGGTGAAGAATCAATTAAAAGATACAGTAAACATTATTTTATTTAAAATATTCTTAATTAAATAATTTATAATAAATAATACACGGTAAAATTACATGTATGTCCTTTTGAATTTCACCCAAAATCAAAATAAAGATTTTCAAGATTTTATTTTTTTTTATTATTTTATTCCGGTGGCGCCCTATCACTATCCCTCTATTTAGAATAATTGTTTTTCCCATTTGCTTTATACACTACACTCTTCAAGACGATGTTTTGACCGTAATTTTACTCACTTATATGTACAGTAATTATTTTCTGTTGAAAATTATTTTTATAAGAGATTTATCGATAATAAACATAACTATATAAATACGGAGTATCATATTATGAGATTTTATATTTTATGTTTTATTCATGGTCAAAATTTTATAACTTTGACAGTTTGACCTCCAAAAAATCAAATGGGAAAAACAAATGGAGAGAGTACAGTTTGACCTCCAATAAGTGTAACTTTTCTTTTATGATTTATTTTTAATTAGCTTCATTATCAATAAGGCAAAATTCTTAAAACTTTGTGACCATAAATAATGTTCTTATCAATTTTTTTATATTATCATTATCTACCCTCATTTAACAACTTTTTACTTTATTATCCTTCAAGAAGGAGGAGTATTTGACGTAATAATTAGAAATTGTAAAAAAAATATTATACTTCTATTATTAAATGATACGGAGTATAAAAGTTAAATTCATTTTAATAATTTCGGTGACACATCATCTATTCAATCGGTCGATCTGTTTGGGTCGATCTTTACCCCAAATTAACAAGTTATTTAGGGTTCTGGTAAAACTTGTCAAGTTAAAATTTTCAAGTCTTGACCCTACAAAAAGCGGGCCAGGTCGAATTTCTACCATAGTACAAAGTACCATGCTTACTCTGTAGGAAAATAACCCTCCTACATTAGGTCGTTGGCATTTCAGGCAGGTCATCGGCGTTTTATACGTGATTTTACCCTTTTGCCCTCCTTTAATTATGATTAATTATATTAATTATTGTACTTAATTACCTAATTATTATTTCCCGACTACTTTAAGAATAGGTTTGATAATTTTTGACGGTTTTTGAGACACGTGTCTCAATAAAGCTCGGAAATCTTTTTAAGAAATTTCTATACAAATCCTCATTGTTTCTCATAATTCACTTCCTCCTCTCTCTAAACCACTCGTAATTCCTAAAAAAATCGTTTCTCAAGTATAAAATCGCTTCCACTTCCACTTCACCTCACGTAATACTTAGTCAAGTAAGTATATATCAATTTTTTAGTACTTTATTTTGTAAGTGATTTTATTTACGTCGATTAGTTTCATTATAGTTGTGATTAGTTTGATAGTTTAGGCTCCCCGTAGTTAGCATGTAGTTGAATAATCATTGATGTATTCGATTTTAGTTGTTACGGTTTGACGTATTCGATTTTAGTAATTTCTCTCATTGATTTCCGTACGAAAATTTGAAGAAAAAAAAACCAAAAAGCCTACTTGACGTCAATTTTTGACGCCATTTCGACCAGAATGGCGTCGGAAATTAACGCCATTTAGACCGGTATCACGTCAAAAATTGACGTCATTCTAGTCGATATGGCGTCAGTACAGTTTTTGGCGCTATTCTGGCCGAAAGGGCGTCAATTTTTGGCGCCATACTGGTCAAAATGACGTCAAAAATTGAGGTCATTCCGGTCAAAATGGCGTAAAAAATTGATGTCATACGGTAATTTGCGTATTTGTTTTATAAAAACTCGTACGAGTATTATACGACATTATATGTTACGAATACGTTTAGTTTATTTTAATTTTTCAATAAATACGTATATTTAAGTTCCAATTCATTTTTCAATATTATGAATTTTTAATATTAATCAAAAACCAATAACAAACTAACTTGGCTGAAAAAAAAAAAAAAAAAGCTCTCTTCCCTCCCAGGCGATCAGGCGATCTTGCAGGTTTGACTGGCTAGGGTTTTTCCGGCGTGGGCAGCCATTGACGGCGACAGGGCTGTCCGCGTTTCACTGTCTCGATGAAGAAAAAAGCACGCTCGATTCCCGCTGGCCCTAAGCCTTTGACTAGGGCTGCGAAGGACGCATTTTTGCGAAGAATTGATTCGAATACTGAGAAGACGACTGCGAATGAAACTGAGGATAATGCCTCGGATAATGGACGAGTGAATGACATACCAGGCCTCAATCTTGGTTCCGAGTCTGAGCAGGAGGAGGATTCGGAGGAGGCATCAGAGTATGTCCCAGAAACGTACTCTCTCCCTCTGTCTAAATCCGACGACAATTTAGGGTGGAAACAGAAGGACGGGAAAAAAGTGATCGATGTTGAGGAAGAAGAAGAATTACTTAAGTTCACTGAGGATGATGTCGAAGAAGAGGTTGATTATTGGAGCAACGCAGTCTATTGCTTCATCATGGGTGCAAATCCACCATGGGAGGTAATTGAAGGATACATTAAGAGAATCTGGAAAGAACACGGAATTGACAAAATTTCGTTACTACCGAATGGAATTTTTCTAGTTCGGTTCAAGGAAAGAGAGGCTAAGGTAAAAGTTCTGAATCATGGCTTATTTATGTTTGATAATAAGCCTCTAATTGTGAAAGAATGGACACCCGAGGCTAAGCTAGATAAGGAAGATGTTCAGGAAGTGCCTATTTGGGTACAATTCCATGATCTCCCTTTAAAATTTTGGGGTCGATGGTTGCCTAGGATAGCGTCGCTTGTTGGTCCGTATGTTAAATCTGACTTGGCTACGAAAGAACGTTCAAGGCTAGGTTATGCTAGGACAATGATTGTGGCTAGAGTGGGACAGAAGTTCAAGAATATGATCAAAATCCTAGACGAGCATGGGAATGAAGTGAATGTTCTAGTCAAATATGAGTGGAAACCCATATGGTGTACTAAATGTAAAAATTATGGACATGATAGTAAGGAATACAAACGTGAGGAATTGAAGAAAGCTAGAGAGGATGCGTTACAAAAGAAAAAAAATGAAGGGGTACTGGTAGCCAAAAGACAGCAGTTGAATCAGCCTGCTAAGGCGGGACTGGCTGTCGGGGTTACGGTGAAGACTGCGCAGCCTGCCAAGGCTATTCGGACTGTACAGGCAGGAGGTGGTATGAAAGGAGCTTCGACGTCGGTTGTGAAGAACGTCCGGGTGAGACCGGAGATTACTTTCACCGATGTAGTGAAGGGGTCTCCAACGAAAGGTGGTGGGGTTGAAAAGGAGGGGGTCGGCATGGAATTGGTTATACATGGAGGTACATAATATCGGATGGTGGAATGTCCGAGGTATGTGTAATATAAATAAGCAGCGAGCAATAAGAGATTTCGTTAGAAAGCAGCAGGTAGACATTTTTGGTTTATTAGAGACTAAAATAAAGAATAAGGCGTATGCAAAAATTCATCAAAATATTTTTAATGAATGGAGCATTACAACTAATAATCACTGTCACGAAGGAGGTCGTGTTTGGCTTTTATGGAAATATGAAAGGGTGAACTTGATGATTTTGGAGTATACGAGTCAAAGCATTCATGTTGAAGTGATAGCTGATTCGGGGAAGAAGTATCTGCTTACACTTGTGTATGCATTCAATTCGGCCTCGGAAAGGATAGACCTTTGGAGAAAGCTTGAAACTTATGCTCTGTGTGGTCCTTGGATAATTATGGGGGATTTCAATTGTGTAATTGATGCCCGAGAAAGATTGGGTGGTGGATCGTCGGATGAGGCGATGAGCCAATTTCGAGACTGTCTAGCTAAATGTGATGTGAATGATTGCAAGGCAAGTGGGTCTTGGTTCACTTGGAATAATAAACATAAAGTGGCGGATACAAGAGTGTTTAGTCGCATTGATCGTTGCTTGGTGAATGACGAGATGACGGCCCTATTCCCGAATGGCTCCACTAATTTTATGCCAGAAGGTACTTTCGATCATTGTCCTTGTATAGTGCAATTAGCCTATCCTCCTACAAGGAAAAATAGGAGCTTTAAATACATGAATATGTGGAGTAAAGCTACCGACATTAAGAGGTATGTTTCGGATGTTTGTAATGAGACGATCGATGGGACAAGAATGTTTCGTGTGGTCAATAAGTTGCGAATGCTCAAGAGACCGTTAAAGAACTTGAATGCTACCTGCTTTTCAGACATTGAAAATAGGTGCAGTCAGGCTGAAATCAGGCTCGATGAGGCTCAGGTTAGGCTGCGTTTCAGCAGGTCTGCTGATGCTCTGAACGCTGAAGCCGTGCTGAACGAGGAAGTTTGAAGACTGCAGACCGCGCGAGGGGAATTTTGGTGTCAAAAGGCCAAAATGAAATGGATCAAAGATGGGGACATCAACTCAGCTTTTTTTCATGGAATTTTGCGCGCTCGAAGGGCCCAAAATGCTGTTGTTCGAATAAAAGACGCCGAGGGAGTAGACTGTGCAAATCAAGCGGATATTGAGGCGGCCTTTAGCCGATACTTTGGTTCGTTGTTGGGTGAATCGAGGAATGTCGAGGATGTAAATTTGAGTATCGTTCGGCGGGGTAAGATATGTTCAGCGGATCATAAATTGGTCCTGGAAGAACGTGTGACCGCGGAGGAGGTGAAAGCGGCCTTATGGAGTATCCCTCGAGATAAAGCACCCGGTCCGGATGGGTTTTCGAGCCAGTTCTTTATCGACTCCTGGGACTTAATAGGGGATGAGATAACCGGAGCTATCCAGGATTTCTTTCGGTCAGGTAAAATGCTTAAACAGCTAAACTGTGCTAATACCATTTTGATCCCGAAAGTTAATCGGCCTCAATCTGTGAAGGAATTCCGTCCGATTGCCTGTTGTAATGTTTTATACAAATGTATTGCTAAAATCATTTGTACAAGACTAGCACGGGTTCTGCCTCACGTAATCAGCCTGATTCAAGGAGGTTTTATAGAAGGGAGAAGCATTGTCGAAAATGTGCTTATTTGTCAGGATCTTGTACGGTTGTATAAGAGAGGAGGTGTCTCTCCGCGTTGTCTCTTCAAAGTAGATATTCATAAGGCATACGATAGCGTCGAATGGAGTTTTGTGGACCAAATGTTGCGAGCATTGGATTTCCCTGAGCACTTTCGAAAGCTTATTATGGAATGTATTTCAACTGTGTCCTATTCGCTATGTGTTAATGGGGACAACTTTGGATACTTCCGTGGGAGGAGGGGTTTGAGGCAAGGTGATCCGATGTCTCCCCTACTCTTCACGATTTGTATGGACTATTTTACTCGCATCATGAATTTTGTTACTTTGGAGAGGAACTTCAAATTTCATCCAAAATGCAACGCGATGAAGCTCAGTCACTTGCTTTTTGCTGACGACCTTCTCCTATTTTGCAAAGGGGATTCTGGCTCGATGGAGACTATTTGGCGTGCATTTGCAACGTTTGGTAGGGCATCGGGGTTGAGCCTAGGTGTAGGCAAATCCCACGCTTACTTCGCGGGTGTAGATGAAGACAGAAAGTTGGCTATTTTGCAATTTTCGGGCTTTGTGGAAGGTACGTTTCCTTTTCGGTATCTTGGGTTACCTATTCAGAATACTAGATTGGGGAAGAATGATTGTGATAGACTCTTGGCTCGAATTGTTGCTAGAATCTCGAGTATTGGGGCGCGAAAATTATCCTATGCTGGGAGATTGACTTTGGTTCAGTCATTTTTTGTCTCAATTACATAACTACTGGGCGATGGTTTTCAGTCAGTTTTCATTATGGCTCGGATTGGCTCGATATGTCGCAATTTCCTGTGGGATGGGGGTGTAGAGGGATCCAATCGAGCTTTAGTGAGTTGGGAGAAGGTTTGTTGTCCTAAGAATGAAGGTGGTCTAGGGCTCAGAGACCTGACGGGCTGGAATGAAGCTGCTGTTGCGAAATTGGCCTCTTGGATTTTTGATCAGCCTGAACGACTCTGGGTTCGATGGGTGAATAGCATCTACCTTCGAGGAACTTCATGGCGGGATTATAAGCCTCAGGCAGATGTTACTTGGGCATGGCGGAAAATTTGTCAGGCTAAGGAACGAATTAAGGATATGTATGAGAATGGTGTTTGGCATGGAGCGGATAATTGTTATTCGATCTCGAAGGCTTACAATGAACTTCGTCATCACAGGCCGTTGGTTCCGTGGTGGCGGCTGGTTTGGAGCAGTTGGAGTATATCAAAGCACAGTTTTATATCATGGCTAGTGTACCGGGAGGCGCTTAACACGAGAGTCAAATTGGCTAAGATAGGAGTGGCGGACTCTGATTGCTGCTTCTTGTGTGAAGAGAAGGCGGAAACTTTTGAACATTTGTTCTTCGAATGCTCCTGGAGCTATCGAATTCCAAAGATTCTAGGCGATTGGGCGGGATTGAAGGTTCCGGTCAAGGGTGGTCTCGGCTGGGCTTTGCGCGTGAGGGGCTCGAAAATGCAGTGTAATGTATTTCGAGCCATAATCAATGCGATGATCTATTACATTTGGAGGCAGAGAAACTCGTGTCGGTTTGAAGGAAAGGTGATGCATCCTCGGAATATAGTGAAAATGATTTAAGGGCGACATTAAGAATAGAATATCATTTATGATTAAATACCCGATTCATTCTAATGATGCTAGATGGCTACGTAATTTGACGTAACCTTTTTGGCACATTTTGTAAATTGACTACATGATATATATATATACTTACCTTTCATCAAAAAAAAAAACATTCCGTTTAGTTTATTTTTATTTTTCAATAAATACGTGTATTTAACTTTCAATTCGGTTATCGATTGTTTCTAAATGATAGTAACGTGAAATTTTAATATTATTAACAATTAAATTAGTTTTCTTAATCGTGTCATATAATCAAAAGTAGATGGCTCACAAGGGGAAGAGTAAGGTTGGGGGTAGCCGGATCGACGGTAGAGTTATCATGGCTTTGACAGCCATCTACCGAACCACCAGAGGCGTCAGCTACCACGGAGCCGTTACAGACACCGGCTGCGCAGGTGGAGGGTAGAAGCTCGTCTGGGGGAGGGACACAGTCTTTTGTTCCTCGTTTTTGTATCATCCGGGAGCGATGGTGTCCCTAACGCGTCTAGGTCGTTCAGACTGGCGACCTTAGACGTGGAGTTTGACGAGACTGAGAGGCAGTACGATCTTCCGGATAACATCCTACAGTATGCCGACAAAGAGGAGGAGGAGCCAGACGCTGACACACAGAGGGCCTTTCCGTACAAGAATGGACTGGATGGGCGGTTGCAAGGGAGCGTTGGTGTGGACATGACATAGGTCCACCTCGACGCGACTACGCGCGGGTTTGGGCGGCGATATGTTTCCCGTGTGAGATAATTCTCGGGTCGAAATTTAAATCGAAATAGGAGTCGCCACCGAACTTTGTGAGAGTCCGGGCCCATTCGAACTCACTCTATATTTCGGTGGACCGTGCACGAAGTACGGTCCACTTTGATACTAGAGCTTGTGGGGTTCGTCTATTTGCATTGCCATACCGATACCAAGTTGTCGGGTATCGTATATCGAATGACTCTCGTGCGCCAACTGTTTCGGGCATCCGGAAACCGAGGTTCTGAGTAAGAGGTGAGGGTACGTGTTGGGAAGCCCACAAAGGACATCCAACCCTGCCCGCACATAACAGTCTCTACTAAGATATCGATCGGTTTTTAATACGCGCGCTAGTAATTCGATAAAATGAAATGAAAAAGCGTTTTAGCTAAACATGTGAGATATGTTTGAACTACGTCATTTTAATGCATCTTAGGTTATGTCAAAGTTGTTTTAGCACGTAATGTTCATTTAAATGCGATAAATGGCAAACATCAAAAATAAATTACAAATTACACGGGCGGAATACAACCAGGAATTCACAATACAACGAGCAAAAGATATAAAATTAGAGAGTTAGAAACGGTGACGCAAACAATAAACGCACTCGTAAATGAATCGTAAATTGAAAACCGTAAACTGGATAGCTGGACAAACCCTAATCAATTACGTATTGTATTACGTATTAACTAGGGGACAGAGGCTGGAATGGGCAGAAGACTGCAGCCCGGAACTCAGGCGCCTGTAGTGAGGCGGCCTAGAGTTCAGGCGCTTGGGGGCAAACAGTTCGGTATTCGGGCGCCTGTCCTCTAGCGTCTCGACAGGCGAGGTTCGGGACCAAAGCGTGATACTAGGTTGATCCCGAAGCCTCGATGTCTCGTCTCGACTTCTCATGGTGAAGGCTGGCTGTCCCGATACGTCATATACCGAATCCGACTAGGAAGTCGTTGGTATAAAACGTATGTAATGAGACATTCGCTCGTAGTCGTAAAAAAAAGAGCAAAATGAATGCGAAATGTAGATTTAAAAAGGAAACGCAATATTGATTGATGCGCGTCAACTTAATGTCGCAAGTATTGTTCCTTAGGCGAAATGTGTATCGTTATGGACTTCGTCAGAAGTCTACGATATCTCATTTCGCTATAATTGGGTACTTGTCCTTAAGCTATACAATTTTGGGGTAAATCGATTACATCGACTTGATACGAATATATGAGCCCTTCGTATCGCGATGTCGTTATCGGGTCGTGTGGACCGTACGACTCTCAGATTGATGTCATAGGGTTTCGTACCACTTCGATTATCGATGGCTCTTTAACGCGCGACATTTGACTAGGGAATCAACATCAGGTGCTTAGAGCGATATTCGAAAATGATATCGGATACACTCGATAATCAAACAAATGTGGTCGCGTCATTACCCGTAGGGTAAGGCGCACGCCATGAGGCGCCCTGACCCTTAGGCGCCTGGGGCGGCGTGCCTCAAAATATGGGCGCCAGCTCTGTTGTGTCCTACTCGGGTATTATACGAACTTTGGGCAATGTTTGATTATCGAATGCGTTCGATTTGATTTTGAAAGTGGTTTCGTATTATCGTAATATACACGGTATTTATATATGACGGAATTATAAATAACGATAATATAAATGTTAGATGGTTAGCGGTGCTAGTTTGAACAAAAAGGTAAAAAAAAAATGTTTTAAAGGGTTGATTCGCCTTAAACAACCAAAAACGCGGGGTGACGGGATAAGCGACCGGCTACATGAGTGCGATACTCTTGTATTCGTGTTTCCATATCTCATCATCCATTGTTTTCGATACGTAAAAGGACGAATATTTTAAAGTGGAGTTAGTAGCTAGCGTTACGATAAAGTAATGTTAGCATTACGATAAAATAAAAGTTAGTAAAAATATTTAAAGATGAAGAGATCAAGAGAAAGACGGGGTTTGTTTACACTCTTAACCTACAAGCTGAAAATCTCGAAATACGAGCTCGTCTAGTGGCGGCGTAGGCACGGGAGCGTCGAGAATGTAGGTGAGTTAAGGTGTGTTTAAGGGTGGGAAAGGCTCTCGGTTTTTAGAAAAGAGTTTCGAGAAAATGATGTTGTGTCCTCCTCGACGTTGGACGAGAGGGTGTATTTATAAGGTTTTGCGAAAATTCTTCGGCTCAAAACTTGGACGCGTGGTGGGAGACGGTGAAAGACTCGGGTGCCCCAGCCGAGGCAGCTCAGTTCTGGGACGCCTGGTTGCGAGCAATCGAAGTCGCGTATATCAGAAGTTGCTCAAAATACGGATTGATATCTGTGTTATTTGAGGCAATATAGGATTTGGTTTTGACTTAGTTTTTGAACATATTTGGACGTGTTTTGAGGTTTTTTTTTTGGGTTTCGACTTTGACTGGTTTCGGCTCGGTCGCAAAAGACGGTTTTGCCCCCGGTGGCGGTTTTTGCTCAAAGTAGCTTTATTTTGTTGGAAACGACCCACTGGGCCTGAATTTGAGATTGGTTTTGAGAGATTTGTACTCCGCTAAGTGCCCACATCGGATACTATGGATTCCGACACCGTATTCGAGCGTATTAAAGCATGTTTATGTCCGATCAGCATCGAGTGTTTTGTTGGAGACTGCTATAGACATAAGCAGTCAGAATGCGGGTGTCTACGAGCCCCCACTCTGACTGAGGCTTGGACAAGGAGAAATTCAGAGTAGCCACCAGGCCAATCGAGGATTACGACATGGCAGCCTTCCTGTCGGGTCGTTTATAGTCCATTGGACTCGCGTAAATGGCTCGCCAGCCATAAGGTAGAAATCATACTTGTCCTAAATATGATGGCTCCGTGGGGAGTTGGACTTGCCTACGAAGTCTTGGGTGTACCTGTGTGCAGACACATCACATCTTGGATGTAGCATTCCCGGAGAAACACCGCCTTGGTTCTCCCACTGCGGAGTTAAGGAGCTGCGCGGGGACTTGCTTCTGAAGTCTTGGGTGTACCTGTACGCGGTCACATAATAATTTGTATGTAACATTTAGGTGAAACACCGACTCGATTCCGCTGGGGAGTAAAAAATATTTTGAATTTTTTTGAAAATTTTTGGACATTTTATTAAGGAGGAATGCTCAGGATGACTCGATTCCTATATTGGGCTTAGAGAGGCGTCAGAACGCGGATTGGGCATGTATATTTAGGCGCGCAAGCTGGGGTGGCCCAAGGATTAGGCGCGGGTTCCCGTGCGCCTTAGTATTCGGGCGCCCGGGCCCAGGTGGCCTAACTTTTGGATTTCGCCTTTTCGCGCTGCGGCGCGGGCTCCGAGGCGTGCTGTAGGGTTTTGCACTACATATGCGACCCCCTAGCTTCGATTTTTCATCATCATTCATTCCCCTTCTTAAAAGTTCTTGTTCCTTCTTCTTAAGAATTTAGTTATGGGTATTGAGCTTCTGTCCGAGAGGTTGCACGCTTGGTTCCGAAGCTTTAGGGACGCGGAAAAGGTGGCTCTAAACTAGACGGGTATTTCTCATCTGTTCACAGTTCGTCAGCTGCAGGTAGACCCTTATTTTCTTGATGCTTGTTTATCGTACTGGGACGATATTTATCATGTCTTTTCTTTTCCTCGAGGCGAAATTTGTCCTTTACCCGAGGAGATTGCCGTTATTGGAGGGTGGAACCCTTTGCTTCGACTTGCTGTCCCTTTTTCCGTTTCTGACCCGAGAAGAAAATTACGGGAATTTTTAGGCCTTTCTCACATGGAGGTGTCTTGTATGCTAGTCGGGGATACCGTTTCACTGTTAGCTTTAGCTGACAAATTTATGAACCCTAATGACGTCCGAGTCATGCCGGTTCATAGCCGTAGGGCATTTGCTTTTTATATGCTCCACGTTTATGCTTTTGAGGGACATATGGAGTTGTTGTCGTGCATGGGCAACGCTCGAATCTTAACTATCGTCGACCTAATGGAGATGGAGCATAGCCCGGCATGGCTTATTACAAGGGAGATTATCCAGGGTTTAGATAACCGTAAGAGGGACCCGTCAGTTCGTTTGACTGGGAGCACCCACTGGTAGCGTCGACCAGCTGGTCAATCCGTGGCAGGGGGTAGCAGTCCTTCATGCATGCCATATTGAGGTTGGTAAAGTCTACGCACATCCTCCAGGCTTCCGAAGCCTTTTTCACCATTACTACGTTGGTCAGCCACTCTGGGTAGTAACAGCTTTCGATGAAGTTGGCATTTAGGAGTTTTTTCACTTCCTCATTGATAGCCTGGTCCTTCTCGGCTGACATGTTCCTCTTCTTTTGCTTCACTGGCCTGGCGTTAGGGTCGACGTTTAGTCTGTGCACTATATAGCTCGGGTCGACCCCCGGCATTTCATCTGCCAAGTAGGCGAAAACGTCTCTGTTGTCTTGCAACACTTTAATTAATTTTTCCTTGTATGAGTCCTGTAGGTCGGTACCTACAAGGACCGTTCTCCCTGGTTCCAGCTCAAGCAACATACTTTTGCCCCCGGGTTCAGGGCGATCGGCTGGCTTCCCATTGGCCAATTGCTCGGCCTGAATCTCGCCTTCCCTGGTGGGGGAGCCATATGTCTTTCTCTTTCCCTTCCGTTCGGCCTCATGGGTCTGCAGGGCTACGGAATAGCATTGGCGGGCGAACTCCTGGTCATCATGTATCTTTCCTTCCATCCTCAAATCGGTCACATACGCCACTGTTAATGCTCGGATAGAGATGGCTGCTTCGACTTCGTCAAGTGTGGCTCGGCCAATCAGGGCATTGTAGGCTGATTTAGCATCTACCACTACAAAGGACGCTCGGATGTTTCTGGCTGAGGCTGCCTCTCAAAACGTGACAGGTAATTCAATTACACCCATTGGGACTATGCCTGCACCCATGTTTCTTTGCTTCAGATGTCTTTTTTCCAGATCCATTTTGTAACAGCCCTAAATTTTCGCGACCAAAAATAACCAACCGAAACGGAAAATTTAAAACTATTACTCCGCACTTAGCTCACAAAGCCAAGTGCAAGGCAAATAAAGTGATATAAATCAATCGAAAAGAAATTTGATAGAAAATAATTGAAACGAAATAAAACTTCGATACTTAATTAAATGAAAACGTTGCAGCGGAAGTCTTAAGTCTTACAAAATCGAAAATGATTTAAAACAATTTCCAACCAACTAGTTTAATATAAATATAAAAAGCTCAGAGCCAAATTTAAATAATTAAAATTCTTCCTCGCTCAGCAAACCCCGAAACCAGAATGCACCCATGCAACATATATCAAGTATATCTACCAACTGTACCCAAAATCACGAATAGGTATAGGTTCCAGTGGGGGAACGACCCAAAAACAAAAGGACGTCAGCAAAGCTAAGTGAAAGTATAATATACAATAATGATAATTTGTAGTAAACTGAATCCAGAGTTAAAATTCTTCGCCTTGAAACCAAACCACAATACTTTAAAACATCATAGTCGAAATCAAAACCAACCAAAATATATTTTTCACCACTTGTGTGCCAAGGTCCTACCCTTGCATGGTCTAGAGATAACCACCTGTGCTTAGTTCGACTTATATAGTGCGCACCTCTCGCATTTGGACAGTCAGTAGGATGAAGCTGCCAAAGAAGAAAGTTTAACTACCTAGCAAGTGGGGGCCGGATACCCCACTCAAATATAACTCGGGCCAAGAGTTCAGTTTCGGGATGAAGTCCGAGGAACGTCGTAAACGCATCTTAAACCAACTATACCAACAGAGCTCCTAGAGTTTGTTATAACCTCCAAAATTTTATCAAAACAATACCAATGTGTGACTCGTGTCACAAGTTCAATATCCAAAATTGTACGAGTATCATAAAAATTCACCATTGACAAAATAATTTACAAAACTGATTTTTAAAAAATATATAATTTAACCGAACATGCTCTTTACTTAAATGTGAAAAGGGTAAACGTCCTTACCTCTCAAGACGATCAATCCAAGCTAATATTAATCCAAAAATTATTTCCCCTCGAACTCACAAGCTACAAATAATACAAATCAGTTCAACGAACCACCAAAAAACAATGTTAAGACGACCCAGACTTATCCACCAACTTATTCTATAGACTCGTTCTAACTCTCGTCTCATGCTCTATCCAAGATGATTATGAAATCAACATGTAAACATCGATCCAAAATAATTGAGCATCCCACTATTAAACCCTTAATAGCACGACACAAAATAGTGGGCAAATATTTCACGCACAACGTACCTACGTGTGTTTCTTTCATTAAGTAGGTCATCATCAGCCCAATCTCATTGACCTCGCATTATCATTATTACTACTTCTACTAATAGTATGATTATCATGATTATTACTCCGTTGTTGTGAAAGAGAATTAAGAAGAGAGAAGAGAGAATTGAGAGGTAGGTTATTCCTTAATGGGGAGTACATATATATAAGATACAAGGGGAATAGGGTTTAGGGTTAGTAATCTACATGGGCCTAACCACTATACATGGACATCCATATAATTATACATAACACTCCCCCTTGGATGTCCAATACTGGAGGGATTGCCTCGTTAAAACCTTATTAGATAAAACCCAGCGGGACAAAAATCTAATGAGGAAAAAGAGTACAATAATCTCCATAATACGCAATAAATGTTGCCCTTTAAAAACCTTGCCTGGAAAACCCAGTGGGACAAAACCATGGCGAGGGAAAAAGAGTGCAACGCGTATTTACTCCCCCTGATTAACACATTGCTTGATGTCCTTGAGACGACGTAAACTGAGTCTAGTGATTAACTTTTCAAAAGTCTTGCTTGTAAGTGCCTTCGTAAAAACATCCGCAAGATTGTCACAAGAAGAGATTTGTTGAACGGTAATAAAGCCATCTTTATGAAGATCATGAGTGAAAAAGAACTTTGGCAAGATGTGCTTCATTCTATCTCCTTTAATGAATCCTGTTTTAAGCTGGGCGATACAAGCTGTATTGTCTTCGTATAGGATAGTAGGGGCCTTAGTTTTCAGACATATACCACAAGATTCTACAATGTGATGAATCATGGATCTTAACCATACACACTCTCGGCTTGCTTCATGAATCGCCAACAATTCTGCGTGGTTGGAAGAGGTGGCAACTATCGTTTTCTTTACTGAGCGCCATAAGATGGGAGTATCACCACACGTAATACATAACCAGTTTGTGAGCGACCATTATGAGGATCAGATAAATAACCAGCATCTGCAAAACCAACCAAATCTGTTTTGGATTTGTTAGAATAATATAAACCCATATCTGACGTACCTCTGAGATATCGAAGTAAATGCTTTACTTCATTCCAGTGTCTTTGAGTAGGACATGAACTGTATCTCGCTAATAAGTTGACAGACAAGGATATGTCCGGTCTTGTCTGACTGGCGAGGTACATCAAGGCTCCAATTGCACTTAAGTATGGTACTTCAGGGCCGAGAATCTTTTCGTTTTCTTCTCGGGGTCGAAATGGATCAATCTTGACATCGAGTGGTCTTACTACCATTGGAGTATTTAGAGGATGTGCCTTGTCCATATTGAACTGTTTTAGTACTTTATCAATGTACGTTCCCTGGTGCAACAGAATCCCATTGTCAAGATGCTCAATTTGTAGGCCAAGACAAAATTTCGTCTTTCCTAGATCTTTCATCGCAAATTCTTTCTTTAGATATTCAACAGCTTTGGTAATCTCTTCAGAAGTACCAATAATATTCAAATCATCAACATAAACAGCAATAATCACAAATCCAAATCCGGATTTCTTTATGAATAGACAAGGGCAAATTGGATCATTTTTGTATCCTTCTATCAATAAATATTCACTAAGGCGATTATACCACATCCTCCCGGATTGCTTCAAGCCATATAGTGATCTATTTAGTTTGATTGAATATCGCTCACGAGGACTTGATTTCATCTTTTCAGGTACCTTAAGACCCTCAGGAAGTTTCATGTATATCTCATTATCAAGTGAGCCATACACATAGCCTGTAACAACGTCCATGAGGCGTAAATCAAGTCCCTCCCTCATAGCGAGGCTTATTAGATAACGAAATGTAGTTGCATCCATTACCGGAGAGTATGTCTCCTCATAGTCAATACCAGGTCTTTGTGAAAAGCCTTGTGCAACTAATCGAGCTTTATATCTGACTATTTCGCCCTTTTTGTTTCTTTTTCGCACAAACACCCATCTATAACCCACAGGTTTTACTCCGTCGGGTGTGCGAAATACAGGTCCAAACACATCACGTTTGGCCAATGATTTTAACTCTGCCTCAATGGCATCTTTCCAATTTGGCCAATCAATTCTACGTATGCACTGATCAACAGACTTTGGTTCATGATCCCCATTTTCATGCATGATATCTAGCGCTACATTAAATGAAAAAACACCATCATCGACGTCGATTGTATTTCGATTCCATATTTTCCTAGACATGATATAATTTATCGAGATCCTTTCATCATTTTCAGGTACCTGAGTCTCTTCTGGAGACATATTCTCAGTCATGTTGTCAGACTTTTCCGGGGACTTTTCAAAAATCACTTCTTCCTCAGATTTTGCTCCTTTACGTTTTCGAGGATTTTTATCTTTGGAACCAATGGGTCTACCACGCTTCAGGCATGTCATAGACTCATTTGCATCTGATGGTCCTTCTGGGACTACAATTTTAGCTGGAGCATTTACAGCTGGTATATGAGAATTAATCACACCTTTCGGATCAGTGAAAGCATCGGGTAATTGATTTGCCAATCGTTTTAAATGAATTATCTTTTGAACTTCGAGTTCACATTGTTTGGTTCGAGGATCTAAATGAGATAGTGATAATTCATTCCAACTTATCTCTTTTTCCAGCTATTTATTATCTCCCCCTAATGTCGGGAAAACTGATTCATCAAAATGACAATCAGCGAAGCGGGCTGTAAATAGATCACCTGTAGATGGTTCTAAATACTTGATAATCAATGAAGATTCATACCCGACATATATTCCCAACCTCCTTTGAGGTCCATCTTTGTACGTTGTGGCGGGTTAATTGGAACAAACACCGCACAACCAAAAATTCTTAGATGAGAAACATTTGGCTCTTGACCAAAGACCAATTTTAGGGGGGATGATGTATGATAACTTGTTGGTATAATGTGAATTAATGATGCTGCGTGCAAAACTGCATGTCCCCATGCGGAAGTAGGTAAATTAGACCTCATAAGCATTGGACGCGCAATCAACTGAATGCGTTTAATTAATGATTCGGCAAGGCCATTTTGAGTATGAACATGTGCTACAGGGTGTTCAACACCTATCCCAATAGACATACGATAATCATTAAAAGTTTGTGAACTGAATTCACCCGCATTGTCAAAACGAATAGCCTTAATGGGATAATCTGGAAAGTGAGCTCTTAATCTTAATTTTGGATTATTTTTCGCATCATCACATATCCGGGATGACCAAATCGATCATGCCACATAATGAACAAAGTGTGATTCAATTGTACTAATTGTCGTATAGTACAAGCCGGAGGACAAAGTAGTAAATCTCTCCAATACACTTTTATTGTTCGAATGTGAACATGTAATATAGAGGTATTCAATGCCTCTTTCATTTGATGTCTCAACGTGATATCCGTTTCTACGAATATCATTAAACTCAGCAAATTTCTTTTTGCCTGTGGAGAATACAAAGCCTCCTGAATTTCAATAATTGTCCCTTTTGGCAACAAAATCTTAGCTCTTCCGGAGCCTTCAATTAGTTTTGTACTACCGGCAATAGTATTAACATTTGCCTTTTGCTCTTTCAATAGAGTAAAATACTTTTTATCCGTAAGGATAGTATGTGTTGTCGCACTATCGATGAGACATATATCTGCTACTATAGCGTCCGTAATCTTCATGGAAAAATAATAAAATAACATAAGATGGATTGTAAACAAAATTGTTTAGTGGTGAGTGATTTATTCTAATGCAAAAATTTAATATTCATTCATGAAACAAACGTAATAAAATGGTAATTTAATGCGACTACAAAATATTTAATAGCTTCTCATTAATAATTAATGCAAATAAAATAATAAAACTTAATAATAATAATTTCCATTGACAAATAATTATTTAAACTAAAAAAAAAAGGATTTTTTACGTGGTACCCCTGAACTTTTTACTTTTCTACCTTATACCCCTACACTTTTTACATGTACACATGGTACCCTTGTACTTTACTAAAGGTTTCTTTGTTGCCCCTAAACTTTATTATTATCTTTATTGGTGCCCCTAAACTTTTTTTTCCCGTCAAGTTTTGGCAACAAATTACCTTTTTATGCTCAAGATTAAAAGTTAAACGTCATTTAACATACCTAATTAACCGATAATTGAACTTAAACTAACAATTTTGTACGTGTTTGCAGTTTATACTCCAAATCTAAACGAATTATATTTTTGACGTTATATTGTCAAATCAAATGATATCACTTAAATTAAGCTCAATTACTTATTAATTATCTAAGTTAAATGATATTGAAGTCTTAATCTTAAGCTAAAAACATAATCTAACGACAAAATTTGATGGAAAAAAAAAATTCGGGGCACTTGGTAAATTAATAATAAAATTCAAGGGTACCATGTATAGACATAGAAAAGGTAGGGGTACCATGTAGAAAAGTGAAAAATATAGGGGTACCGCGTAGAAAATCCCAAAAAAAAATTACGATGACAAAGTCCGATATAAAGTGCTTAATAATAATAATAATAATATAATAATACTAATAAATAATCTTGTGGCTCGAAACTTCCGTCACCAATCAGGTGATCAATTCTTCCATCAGGGTCTGAAAATAAATCTGAGACATCCAAATCACCAATATTATAATCATCTCCATCAGCAAAATTTGTCTCAACATCTTTCTCAGCAACAAAATTTGCTTCAATTTTCTTCCCTTTATTTTTAAGGGACTGATAAAGATTCACAAGATGTCCGGGTGTACGACATGTACGGGCCCAATGACTATTATCACCACAACGGTGGCATGAACTACCGACCGGGATATTCTTTTCGCGTGGACCATCATTTTCTTCTCGTTTATGGCGAGAAAATGAGTTTTTAAATTTTCCACCTCTAGCACCTCGATAATTATTTCTCCCTCGTCCACGTCCACGTCCACGGCCTCTACCGTGACTTCTACTATTATAATTATTATCATATTTCGTCGCATTCACTTCTGGGAATGGATCAGATCTAGTTGGACGGGATTGGTGATTTTTCAACAGAATTTCATTATTCTGTTCAGCCACAAGCAAGCAAGAAATCAACTTAGAGTATTTTTTAAAACCTCTCTGACGGTATTGCTGCGATAAAACCAATTGTGACCCATGAAAGGTCTGATATGTTTTTTCCAACATATCTGCATCAGATATTTTTTCGCCACACAAATTTAATTGTGAGGTAATTCTTAACATGGTTGAATTATAATCACTAACGGATTTAAAATCTTGTAATCTCAGGTGGATCCACTGATGTCGAGTTCTAGGTAAAATTACCAATTTCAAGTGGTCATATCTTTCTTTCAGATTTGCCCATAAGACCAAAGGGTCTTTCACAGTCAAGTACTCGATTTTCAGCCCTTCGCATAGATGGTGACGAATAAAAATTATAGATTTCGCCTTGTTCTAGGGAGATGAATTATTCCCCACTTTGATAGCATCACCAAGACCATTAGCATTCAGGTGCATTTCCGCATCTAATGCCCATTCTATGTAGTTCTTGCCAGAGATATCAAGGGCATTAAATTCAAGCTTCACCAAATTCGACATGATAACTATAAAAGAATAAAAAAAATATTAGTTATATTAAACTGAGACCAATAAAGAATTGTGATATTAAAATAAATAATAAAGTATATGATTAATCAATTACTAAAATAATGAATCACCGCACCAATAAGTCGGCTATCATAATTAATAAGAAATAAGAAGATTGTTAAAACCGATTGAAACCAAAATTATGTGAAATTATTTACGTGCAATTGAAAACAAACAAATAAACTAAAAAAATAAAATAATATAATTTTTTTTTACGTGTAAACAATTTGATCATGTAACAAATTGATCACCCATTGAAACCAATTGTCACGTGAAAAAATCTGTTTTCCTTTTTTTTTCCTTTACCTGAAAAAACTAGTGGTAGAGTTCGTGATGATAACGTGTTGTGAAAGAGAATTAAGAAGAGAGAAGAGAGAATTGAGAGGTAGGTTATTCCTTAATGGGGAGTACATATATATATGATACAAGGGAATAGGGTTTAGGGTTTAAGGTTAGTAATCTACATGGGCCTAAACATTATACATGGACATCCATATAATTATACATAACATTCGTATTATTAACATCTTCAATAATTACCCAGCCAGACCCAATTCAACAATCGAACGTCGTATTTGCTCGTAACCCTCCAACCATTCGCTATTAATAGCAAGTTCCATTCTCTACACTAAAACAAGTCATGTTTACCTCAATATAATCGACTCCATCCAACAATTAATAACTGCTAAAAGAGATATAATTGACTCCCATCGAAACTAACCCCAATACTAATTACTTACGTAATCTTAAATTAAATTAAAGATACTATATAACTGATCCACTAATTATGAAAAATAAGGAGGACAATTGATTAAGAGACTTACAAATTAGATGAAGAAGGAAGTCAGAACTGATAGGTGTAAGCAAGGGATCAAGACCCGATTTTACAAAACAGAGGAAGGAGGAGTGGTAAGGCGGCAGAGGAAGGTGAAAGAAGGAAGAGAATGAATGAATAAATTAGGGGGGTGGGGTGGGATATACGTAGGACCAAAAAGAATTTTGGTTTTTTTTTTGTATTTGATTCAAACTCAAACCCGAAATCAAGTCGGTTTATAAATAAACTTCGACCTTTAAAATAGTCAAAGCCCGATTTATCGTAAAAGGCCCAAAATACTTTAAATTAAATAACGACATTGAAAATATTTTTCCAACTTAAAACCCGATTTAAATAAAATAGAAAAGTAATTCCTTATGAATGACTCAGAAAATAACGGGGTGTTACACATTTTCTCAAAGACTTCTCTGTACATCAGATTAGTGTATGCGCCTGTGTCAATCATATATCTTTTGACTATGTGGTTGTTGATAGGGGTAAGCAAAAAAAAAACGAACCGAATTAAAAACCAAAACCGAACCGAAAACCGGTTTTAAAAACCCGAAAAATCCGGGTTTTGATGATTGAAAACCGGGTCGGGGCCCGAACCAATTTTAAAGACAGAAAACTGGTTCGGGTTCGGTTCATGAACTTAGAAATCCGGGTACCCGGTTTTTAAACCGGTTTACATTTTAAAAAAATAAAAAAATAAATAATACTAACTCTAAGGCTAAGGGTATACGTGTATTGTTTCCCTGGGTCCTCCTCATTCCAAGTTTCCAACAGTCACACACTCAAACTCCTCATTCATTCAAACCCTAAACCCGCACCGCCGCAGCTCTCAGTCTCAGCCTCTCATCTCTCTCTTACTTCATTCAATCATTCATCTCGTCGTACATTCATCAACAGATTCATCACGCCTCAACTTCAATCATATCCCATCGGTAATCTTTCTCAAATTCTCATCTATTTTGGTTTCTATTTCGTTTTTTTTGTTAATTTTGTCGATGTAGTGATAACGAAGGGGTTGAAGGATAATCAACTTGGAGGATAATATTGATGAAAATCGAGCCGACACTTCTAATCATCAAGGTTTGAGGAGTAAAACTAAAAGTTCTATTAAACCGCCAAAGGCTCCCAAAACTCAAACTTTAATGGTGGCTTGAAATTCGGGTTGCAGAAACCGGGTCAAAATTGGTTAAAAAATCCGGTTCAAAAACCGATTTATAGAGTAGTTGCTTTAAATTCTTGGAAACCGGATCAGAGAAACCAGGTCGGTTTAAAACCGGTTCGGTTTCGGTTCACATAATGTAAAAAACCCGGGTCAGTTTCGGTTCGACAAATTTTGGATTTTGAAAACCGGTTACCCGAACCGGTTTTGAAAACCAGTTCGGGTACCCGGTTTTGCTCAGACCTAGTTGTTGATAACCAATGACAGGACTAAAGGGTCGCTGTGCGGATACACCACCCGGCCTGCATCCTCCGGGGTTATGCTGAGGGTTAGGGCGGTTGGGCTCCCAGCTCTCTCTGCATAGCAGATTTGATTTCGGAGCTCGCGGAGCTGCCGCTTCCGGCCCCTTCGACTTGTCTGACAGCCAGCATCCCCTGATATCACATGAATGACCATCCGGTCTTGCCTCGACCCTTCTGGCTTGTCGGTCGATGTTTTCTGACCCTTGTTTCTGGTAGTGTAATTGGTCAGCCATCCATTTATGATGAGATTTTCTATCTCATCCTTCAGATGCCGACATTCCTCGGTTGTATGGCTGATACTGTCATGGAAAGTGGAGAATTTCTTCGAGTCACCTTTTGGGTTGTGTGGCTTGTTAGGACGATTCCACTTTGCCACCTCCTTCTGATAAGTGTAGTTTGTAGTGCCTATTTTGTAGTGTTTTGGTCCCATTTTCCTTGTGGAATCGCTCCTTGTGAGCGGTTTATGGGCTACTTATGCTTCCTCTAGCTCGTTTCAGGTTCCCGAGACCATTCATGAAGAGTTGGAGCGATTCCGACTCGATACATACACTTTTTGGAGCCAACGAAGCTAAGGAACGATCACTCGCTGCCTTGGAGTCGATCCCGAGACCTTGGGACCCAATCCCGAGCCTTCGAGACCCGATCCCGAGTCCCGAGAATCGATGGGAAGCCCATGAGAACCAAGGAAGGACCAAAAAGGTCTTATTGGAGGCCTACAAGACTCATCCCCGACGGGTATGGCCTCATCCCGTCCGGGATGAAGGAGCAAACAAGAGGGCTACTGTCTGAAGCCCATCCCGATCGATAGCAGGTCATCCCGGCCGGGACCGACCCCATCCCGACCGGGACCACCTCGTCTCGGCCGAGACGGGCCTGCTGCAGCTCGCCTTTGTTTCTTTCTTCTCCTTTCCACTTGAAACCCTATATATACTCTTCCCTTGTTTTGTTAAGCTTATGTTAGACATTACCCATAAACCCTAGACTACTTTAGGTTAGATTAGAGTAGATTAGTCGGTAATTAGTCTTTAATCTTAGTTTAGTCTTGTATTAAGGGAATTCTTCAAGATCCATTCAAGATTGCAAACCTTGGGTGTTTGTTTTGGGTTTTTCTCATTAATGCATGTTTCAATCTTTCCTCTTCACTAGTATGGTATAATCTTCTCATCTTTTTACTCTTTATCTTGTTTGTTTATCCAAGTTTTAATCTTTGTTCATTATATTGTTCTTAGTTCATTGTTTTCACTAGTTTGTTTATGCTTGTTTTGATTCTTGTTTTGGTTCTTCTTGTTTATGTTAGTTTTAGCATTAGATATGTTTGAGTAGATTCTTGCTAGGGTTAGTAGGGTGATTTGGGTGTTTATTGGGTGATTAAGGGTTCGTTAGAGATGTTGGTGGAAGATTTGGGTTTCCTCTTGGTTTGATGCATGTTACATGTTTGTTGAAATGCTTGAATGACTAGTAGATGCATATGCTTGTTTTTCTTGCCTTTTCTCTTGTGGGTAATAGTTTGTTTGTGGGTTTGGTTCCCTCACTACGTAGAGAGAGCCCGGTGAGGACCACCCCTAGGTCCGGTCTACGTAGCGAGAGCCCGGACATGACCTAGGCTACGATAGCACGCTAGAACCCCGTTTGTCATGTGTGTCGCCAAGGTGGGTTCTAGGAGGAACCTCTAGGTTGGTCTACGTAGCGAGAGCCCAGACCTCACCTAGATTACCCTACTACTCCCTTCACTCTAGTTCTTCCTCGACCATTCCATTGCCCCTTTGAACCCGACCTAATCCTAGCCCGTTTTCCTTGTTTGTTTTCTCCGTCACCTTAGAGTCGTAGTCTTAGCCTTCTTCCCTCCTTATCATTTCTAGTTTAGCTTAGTTCGTTGACCGAGTCTCGTTTTTGGGCGACCTTAGTCTAGACGCCTCTTACCGTCCCCGTGGATTCGACCCGACTTGCCCTATCTACGTGTTAGGTGTAGTTGGTTATTATTTGATCGGTGGGGATCCACGACAAATCCCTACCATCAATTTGGCGCCGTTGCCGGGGATGGTGCTAGTTTAGACTTTGTTTTCCTAGTTACTTGACTTTGTCGTTTGTTTTTGTGTTTTTCTTTTTTCTCTTTTTTAGTTTCTTTGCTTCTTGTGTGTGTGAGGTTTATTTCTCTCTTGTCTAGTGCCCAAAAAGCACTAGGCTTCTCACGTTTGTTCTTAGTCTACAGTTTGTGCTTAGAAGTGGTGACCATCTTCTTCTTGCAACTTAGAGCCGCTCTAACGGACGGTTGCTAGATTGAGAAGTCCTCAACCGGGTACGAGCCAAGATTTCGAGCAAGCATGAGGTTTGATCTAAACTCCCCACACTCGGGAGCCGATATGAGCTACTCCTCTCCCTCTATGAACCAAGAGTATGACATGACGTCCCCCTACCATTATCAAGCTTCTTGGGGTAATCAAGACAATAGTGGGTATGAACTTCATGGATATGGAAACGGCTACCAACAAGTAAACACTTACCAATCTTAAGATCATGGTGGCTATTACTCAAGCAATCATTGTGAACCCACCATGTTTCATCAAGATTCAACTTATGGAAACCAATATTCCCAAAAGCCACCACATTACCCTCCACCCCAACCACAATATGAATCCCATGACCCACAATACTACCAATCACCTCAACCTTGCTACCAACAGTATGATACCCCACTCCTTGGGTATCATCAAGATTTTCAAGGAGCTTTACAAGACCCCAATGACCACCAATCGTCAAACTTGGAGTTGTATCAATCGATTCTTCAATTGCAAAGGACCACCCAAGAATTGGCCATTCAAATGCAAAAGGATCAAGATGATTCATGGCCCAATATCGAAGGGAAAACGAGGCGAGGGATGCTCGATTAAATGCATTATCTGTTCAAACCGTAATGCTTTTATCCCGAACGTCACAACAAGATGAAGGGTTCTCACTTGAGCAAAGAGAGCAACCTAATCACGAAGCCGCCGATGATGGTCCTTTTGGAAGCAAAATTTCCTTTGAAAGAGAGGCGAACGAGGATATGGCTCTTGGTGTAGGCAACATTGGTGAGGAATTGGAGGAGGATAGTGAGTTAGATGATTTGGTGGAGTTTGTGAAGTTGTTGGGTGAAATTGATGAGCCCAAGTTGCCCATGCCCGAGAATGTGGATATGCATCAAGAGCCATTTGCAAGTAAGCGATGCAATGATTTGGAAGAGATTGAAACCGCCGGTAGAAGTTTCAATCCTCCTCTCCAAGATGATGTGGGGCCAAGTGATGAAGATGGGGAACCACAACTTGAGGAAAGTGTGGGGGTGTGCAACAAGGAAATGGGGCCAAAGCCGCTTTTTGTGCCTCGTTTCTTGTATTTGAAGCTTGCTTGTGATTGGAGACGATGTCTAGGGAGGAAGAGGTCGGTGAAGCTCGTAGGATGGATAGACCCCGGAGACAACATGAATGATGACGTTGGGTCTTGGGATTCCTGCTTCTTGCCTCCACCTTGGAGGCCGTGGAGGTTAGCTTGGCTCGAGCACTCTTTGGACCATCTCTATGATGTTGGTAGTGCGTTCAACTTGCTCCTCCATGCCCTTGAGGGCTATGGTTGAAGAATGGGAGTCCACCATCCTCGGTTTGATGGAGTTCCTTAAGAACCGTCATGTTGTACATTCCCCTACCTCTCTTCTCTTTAGTTTTATGTTTGTAATTGTGTTTATTGTAGTTTGGTTTCTAGGATTGTTAGTTTTTGTGAAATTCTTGTTTATTTGGATTGTTGATGAGCGATGTGAGGGAGGGAATTTGATGTGTATGTGAGCTTTGTTGGATAGGTGAAGTGAAGATGATTCCTAGAGAGGAATGGCTATGATAAAGCTTGGATAGTAAGCATGAAGATCGGGTTTTTGAAGCTTAGAGTAAGCTTTTGGGTTTGTGGAAGGTCAAGAAGACCCATCCCGATCGGGAAGAGGATTCCCGACCGGGAAGGGTGCGGCATCCCGACCGGGAAGGAGCCGTCCCGATCGGGATGGAGGTGCATATTTTCGAGCTTACTGGAGGTCCGTCCCGACCGGGAAGGGAGCGTCCCGACCGGGACGGGTGTGTCATCCCGACCGGGACCATCCATCCCGACCGGGATGATCCCCTACTCCCCCTTTGTGCCTCTTCTTCGACATTTGAATCCACCCAACCATTATATGCCCCCTCCCAACCTCCCTACTTATCCTTGCTCTTATCATATGCCCCATGTACTTCATTGTCATGTCCCCACTTCATTTCCTATCCACTTTACACCGACTCTCACATCATATCCCACCCCCTACCATTACTACCTCTACCATGAGTTATCCTCAAGTTTGAAGCGAGATGGCAACGAAGAAGACAAGCTACGTACCTATAATGATCATTGAGTCGATGGAGCGAGTGAGTTACTAGCCGTTTGGTTTGGGTAACTATCCTTACTTTTCCGTCTTTTGTCGCTTGTTTTCTCTTGTTTGCCCCCTTCCCCTTGAGTCATGGTATCTTGGTGGCCTTCGAGGCCTTAGTATGGTTGCTCCCGACTCTCGATGATGTGACTACGTCGAGAGTCATTTTCAAAATCTAAATTTTCAAGTTTTTCACCCTTTTTTTAGGATTTAGTCGGATTCGGGCGGAATCCGGGCTAGGTGACTTGATTACACCTAGCCCTCCCCTCCCATTTCCTTTTATTTCTTTCTTTTTATTTTCTTCCCCCATCCATATCTTTTCTCGTCTCGGCCCATGGTGACTTGACTACACCCCGACCGGACACATTCTACACCTTTTCTTCACTTTTCTTTTTGTTTTTTTTAGCTTTATTTTCGTAGTTTCTTTTCTTTCCTTTTTGTCTCTCCGCGCACTACGATCGAGCACGAGGACATTGCTCGGTTTAAGTGTGGGGGAGCGATAATCTAGCGTAGTTAGTTTTATTTTTATAGTTTTTCGAAAAATCTTAAAAATCCCTAAAAATTTGAAAAAATTTCACAAAAATCAAAAAGATTTTCTTTTTGTGTCTTTTTCTTTTGTGTCCTTGTGTCGTATATTTGTTTTGTTGTATGTGTTTTGCCTCCCTTTTCCTTATAGGTTGCTTAATCACCGTTAGTTTTGGAAAACTTTCAAGACATTCGGTAACATCTTCTATCCCTTTTCCCTCTTTATTTCTTGTGAAGTTTGGAGAAGGTTTGTGATATGGTGTGCTCGGGTGGAGCTTTGTAAAGTTGTGGTTGATTGGGTGGCTTATTTGGATGATCGGGGTGGTGTTTGTGCTGTTTATGTGTTCGCTTTGTTTTGTTTTTTTGTTTTGTTGCTTTTGCTTCTTTTTCTTTCGTTCCTTGTTGAGTCTTTGTTTTGTGTTGTGTAGTTGTGTCTTGTGGGTAAAAAGGTTTTCGAAAACCCGGTTTAGAGACTAGTGTGCGAGTGTTTACTTTCCCTTCCTAGTAGTATAAATCGAGTCTTGGACTTTAGTCTAGTAGAATGACCCTAAATCAACGATTTCGTTGGTCCTTTACCTTGAGTCCACCTAGCTTACTAGGGATTTACTACGGGATTTGCACTTTTGACCATTATGACCACCCACGGTGTGAAAAGGCCTTGGTTACCGAGGCTCGTCCCTTAGGTGACCGTATTTAGGATCGTTTGATTAGTCCAAGTTCTCCCCTTTTTGTGGGTTAGAAGGGAACGGCCCGTCCCGATTCACCCATTCCCCTACCTCCTACACATACCCACAAAATAAACTTGCAATTTGTTGAAATCTATCTTTCTTAGTCACAAAGAAATGCCAAAAAGCCAAATCAAGCCAAAAAGGGCAAAGAAAAGAAAAAAGAAAGAAAATGAAAGAAAGAAAGAAATGAAGAAAAAGAAAAGGCACAAAAGCCAAAAAGAAAAATAGAAAAGAAGAAAAAGAAATGGCATGGCAACACACAAAGCAAAAACGCAAAAGAAAAAAGAAAATGCCAAAAGAAAACCCGTCTCACAAAAAAGAAATCCCCACAAAAATAAGCCTTTTTCCGAATTTTGCCGTGAAGAGTCTACCAAAGGAACGAGTCCCTAGGAAGGATGATAGCAGCAAAGGTCGGTCTTCCCTCACTTTGCAAATATTTTCACCTTTTTACTTGGACTAGTTAGGCGGTTTTGGGCATGGGACGACCCTCTTGGCTCATCGCTAAAGGGGGCGGGGTCTCACTTACCTACAGTGTCGACTAACACCGTGGTTCATCCTTTTTCCACTCCGCCGATCGTCCCGTAGTACGTTCTTAGAAAGTTAGGAGGAATCTAGGTAAGTTACCAACGTTTTTGTTGCTTTGTCGTCATACTATTAGGGTTTGGTTCACCTTGGTTTATATTGCTAGCTTGGGAACGTTGTCACTTGCCTTGAGTCCTAAACCGGTGTCTTTTCACCGCTTTGTTGAGGGAAGCGGTATTTGTTTTCTTTTGGGTGCAACCGTTTTTTTTATTTGTTTGTGTGCTTGTTTGTCTTTGTGTCTTGTGTCCGGTTGCATCCACAATTTTGTCGCAAGACCCCACTTGCCTTGCGGAGTGCACTTGTCCTCTAAGTGTACTTGCGTGAGTTGAAAGGGCGTAGGGTGCGCTAATACCCACTCAGCTAGTTTAGTAGTTAGTATGTGCTTACTCGAGGGCGAGTAAGGGTTAAGTGTGGGGGAGTTGATAAGTGTAGTTTGTAGTGCCTATTTTGTAGTGTTTTGGTCCCATTTTCCTTGTGGAATCGCTCCTTGGGAGCGGTTTATGGGCTACTTATGCTTCCTCTAGCTCGTTTCAGGTTCCCGAGACCATTCATGAAGAGTTGGAGCGATTCCGACTCGATACATACACTTTTTGGAGCCAACGAAGCTAAGGAACGATCACTCGCTGCCTTGGAGTCGATCCCGAGACCTTGGGACCCAATCCCGAGCCTTCGAGACCCGATCCCGAGTCCCGAGAATCGATGGGAAGCCCATGAGAACCAAGGAAGGACCAAAAAGGTCTTATTGGAGGCCTACAAGACTCATCCCCGACGGGTATGGCCTCATCCCGTCCGGGATGAAGGAGCAAACAAGAGGGCTACTGTCTGAAGCCCATCCCGACCGATAGCAGGTCATCCCGGCCGGGACCGACCCCATCCCGACCGGGACCACCTCGTCTCGGCCGAGACGGGCCTGCTGCAGCTCGCCTTTGTTTCTTTCTTCTCCTTTCCACTTGAAACCCTATATATACTCTTCCCTTGTTTTGTTAAGCTTATGTTAGACATTACCCATAAACCCTAGACTACTTTAGGTTAGATTAGAGTAGATTAGTCGGTAATTAGTCTTTAATCTTAGTTTAGTCTTGTATTAAGGGAATTCTTCAAGATCCATTCAAGATTGCAAACCTTGGGTGTTTGTTTTGGGTTTTTCTCATTAATGCATGTTTCAATCTTTCCTCTTCACTAGTATGGTATAATCTTCTCATCTTTTTACTCTTTATCTTGTTTGTTTATCCAAGTTTTAATCTTTGTTCATTATATTGTTCTTAGTTCATTGTTTTCACTAGTTTGTTTATGCTTGTTTTGATTCTTGTTTTGGTTCTTCTTGTTTATGTTAGTTTTAGCATTAGATATGTTTGAGTAGATTCTTGCTAGGGTTAGTAGGGTGATTTGGATGTTTATTGGGTGATTAAGGGTTCGTTAGAGATGTTGGTGGAAGATTTGGGTTTCCTCTTGGTTTGATGCATGTTACATGTTTGTTGAAATGCTTGAATGACTAGTAGATGCATATGCTTGTTTTTGCTTGAATGCCTACTTATTGCTTCTCTCTCCCTTGCAGGGGAGTGATGTCGAGAACGAGGTCTCTTTTCACGAGGCGGCAAAGGGGGCTCGGCTTCCGGGCCCCTGGCCTGATGATGCCTCTGCTCAACCGGCTGACCCTGATTGAGCCTTTCATGCATGCTCTTTGACAACTCTGACGCCTTTTAATTTTTTGCCTCTCAGCTAGCTTTAGTCTATCGAACACCCTGGCCTGCTTCGAGCCCAGGCGCGTTGACCTGGGCGCTCTTGGCTTCATCCGTTCTCGCATTCCTTGTGACAAGGTACCCTTATCTGCTGACGCTATTGATTCGATTATATGGACGGATCCGTTCTTCTGTTGAGGCTCTTGCCCCTGGGTGTCAGGTGTCAGCCAGCAGGCGCTTCTTCGCCTGAACATATCCCCTGGCCACTTTCTTCGCCTTTCTCTGGATCTTCCTGGCGGCGGTTCGCTTCGAGCCCCCGGCATCATCAATGTTTGCATACTGTAGGTGCCCGGGGATCGTCGCTAATACACCTACCAGGTCTTCTGGCGTGACCGGCTTGTTGAGCATTACTGTGAAGAAGGCGGCAGCCTGCTGCGCTTAGGCGGGAGTGAGCTCCAGGTTCGGACCCTGCTCTACCTCCTGCCCAGCCGCGGCTGCTGTTCCCTTGCTTGGGGCTTCATGGAGTGTAGCATGCCCAACTCCCCGGAGGGTGGCGGCAGGCGTTACCTCTCTCGGAGTGAGGGGCATGCCATACCGGGGGAAGATCATATCTCCCGCCGGATCAGCACCCGCTTCAGTTTCTACAATTTCGTGCATCTTCTGATCGTTTTTTCGTTCTAAGGTTTTTTAACTCGATAGTCCCCACATACGGCGCCAAATTGTTCTGGTAAGGAAACAATCACACCCGAATCGGATTCGGATCTAGGATTAGATCTCGGTTCTCCTTGGATCTGGTTTGATCCTTACGCCTCACTTTCCTCTCCTCTAGTGGTCAGACTTTCCCGGCGGAGGGGTCTTGATGCGCGTTGTCGTCGACACGTATGCAAACAATATTTGTAACACCTACTAACTTAACTAGTGTAGTAGTGGTAGGTCGAGATCGATCCACAGGGAGACAGTTAAGCGATATTGGTCAAGTCTAGAGTTTAATCGTGATTGGGATTGAGATGGGGGTTTTGGGTTGAGAGAGGTCGAACTAATGCTAATGAGCTACGCTTACTAAGGCTAGGGACAATAATAGGAAAGGTGTTGGGGAGAGTCGGGATTCGAAAATGGGATCTAAGAGTCTCGGGATCGAGTTTTAGTTACAACGTCAAAAAGAGAGAATGCCACCTTTCGGTTTTTTCACCCAACCTACCTATACCCGCTTTCGCGACGAAATGGTAAGTCTCAAATTAAGGTTATTCCTACCCCGAGTTTCCCCATATTGATAAGAACGAGTCAAGGTCAATCTAGCTGCAGTCTAGGTCAACAAAGACACAAAATCTTAAAATTGATAATCAACAAGTAAACAACCCACCAACATCCCTTGAATCAAATAATCTAAATCCTCATCCCTAATTCCCCAACAAGAAAATCTACTCACTAGTCATGATGAATAACAATAAAACACTAATAAAAGAGAAATTAACTAAAACATGCATAATAACTATACTAACAAATTACACTAAGGAGAGAATAAACTAACACACAAATTAAAGAGAAACTAACAAAGGAGAGAAAATCATAAACTAGTAGAGAAAAGGGAGAGGAAAGTATTTAACAACTATGGAGAAAACTAAGGAGGAAGATGAAGATAAACATAAAAGATTGAATCTTGGGAGAAATATACAAGAATTTGTCACTAATCCATGCATAAATCTTCAATCTTCAATAAAAGAAATATGAATCTTCAAGAAATAATACAAGAATCTTCTCACATAAACCCTTGCAAAACCCTTGAATCTTCAACATAAAAACACAATATTCAACAAAGATGGAAGCTTGATTACTAACTAATGAGTAGAATTAATCTAATACTAAGATCTACTAATTGTTTATGGAGGATTTTACTAGAGAGTTTACTACAATCTACTACTACTACTACTACTACTAAGAACCCTCTAAAACTACTCCTACTCCTAAAGGCTCACTCAAGGCACAAGGAGGCACAAAACCCTAGGAGGAGTATTTATACTAGTCTTAATGGGTTGCACAAACTTCAAGGCCCAAATCCAATTCCTTTTCATTTAGCTAGACCTTCACCCTTTGCATCTTCATGGGGCGAAATTTCGCCCCGCGGCTTGACATAATAATCCCACCGGGTGAAATTTCACCCGGTGAGATTTTCTTCATTTTTTTGCGATTTCGGCCCGGTTTCTCCATCGGGAGAAATTTCACCCGGTGGGCGAAATTTCGCCCGATCATTTCGCCCGGTGGAGAGTGTCATAAAAATCTTCGGGGGTGGAAAAATGTCGTCGGGCGAAACTTCGCCCGGTAGTGACTCACCAGGCGAAACTTTACCCGGTGGTCCACTGCCTCTTTTCCGGTCTCTTTCTTTGTTGATCAATTGGATTACTTGAAATTTCAGTTGTGTGCTTTGCTTTTCGGACCGTGTCTCTCTCTTTTGTGCTCATGGAAGCTCGGTTACGTTTTCGGTCGAAAATCCTATCAAAATAGACAGAAAACTACCAAAAACACGTAAAATGCAAAAGAGAGACACTAATGCGAGAATTACGCAAAATACGGCAATAATCGCACTCAAGTCTCCCAAAACGGAGGAAAAACAAGTCTAAATGGGAGGAAAAACGGTCCAAATTTGGCACACAACAATTCCCCCACACTAAACCGTTGCTCGTCCTCGAGCAAAGACCCAAAAAGAAACTAGCTACTACTACTAAGCTAGACTATGCTAAGCCGATACGAGGCAATTAACGGGCCCGCTCCGTCCCTTCAACTCACATCGAGATACCCATGAGGTAGAGTACCTCCATGCAAGGCAAGTTGGGTCTTGCTCAAAATTGGGGTTACGACTAACACACACACACAAACATAAAACAAAGAAGACACACATAAAAAGATAGTCGCAACCAAAGAGAAAATAAATCACCGAATCCCTCATCGAAACGGCGGAGAAAGAACCGATTCGAGCATAAGACAAGCGAGAACACTACCAAGTTAGTAACACAAATTGACATGGACAAAATCCTAATAGGATGACAATCAAACAATAAAAACATTGAAAATTTACCAAGGTCCTTCTAATTCCACTAAAGATGCCTACAACGGGACGATAAATGGAGAGGATAAGTGAGAACCATGGAGTTAGTAAGCACTGTAGGTAAGTGTTATGCCGTCTCCTAAGCTAGGCCTAGAGGGTCGTTCCAAACTCGAGAAAGCCAATTAGACCAAAAAGATGGATAAGTGTTTGCAAAATGGTAAGGATTGCCAAATTACCGCTATTTTTCTTCCTCGGAACTCGGTCCTCTAGTAGGCATTTGACGGCAATAAGTCAACCAAGGGATTATTTGGGTTTGGGAACGATTTTTGAGATTTTGATTTTCTTTTCGGTTTTTCTTTCCCCATTATTTCGATTGAGGGGTTTTTTTTTTCATATGCCCTTCTTCTTCATTTTTCCCTTTTTCTTTTGAATAACCCATTTTTGACTAGATGATTCATTTGAGATCAAGGTAAAGCATATTCTTGCAAACTTATTTGTGGAAATGGATCAATGGTAGAGAAATAGGCTAGTCGGGTGTGCACTCCCTCCGAACCCATAAAAGGATGAGAATTTTGGACTAAAAGTGGCTTCTCAAGTAAGGTCACCTAAGAGACACTACAAGAAAAATGTTTTTGGGCGACAAAATGGATTGATATGGGCGACAAATTTTATTTTTTTTTGCACAATTACATTAATTTGGGCGACAACCTTTTTTTTGTTGTCCTATATTACACTTTGTGTGACAACACTCATATTTCGTTGCACAAACATCTTTGGGCAACAAATTATTTCATTTGTTGCACATGCTCTACTATTTTGAACAACAATACAAACTTACCGTCACCCTTGCATTAAAAAAAGCCGCAAATAAGTAAATAACCAGTCCCACCGCCAAATACTTCATCGCCAAAAAATTCCACGCAATTCACTAAATTATGATCAAACTGAAATCGTAATCGAATACTTTAATCTTCATCAATTGAAATCAAAATCCACTTAATCTTCATCTCCGAGCGAATCCTCCAGGTTACACTTTCATTTATTCTTATCTAATTGAGCAAATATATTGGGAATTAGGGTTTATGCTGAAGAAATTTATCATCAACTGTCAATTCAGAAGAAATTTATCAACAAATGTCCGTTTTAATCTTCACTTTTTTCAGAAGTTCGTTCTAATCTTTACTTTTTTCAGAACAT
This sequence comes from Agrostemma githago, assembly GCA_958450325.1. NCBI lineage: Eukaryota > Viridiplantae > Streptophyta > Magnoliopsida > Caryophyllales > Caryophyllaceae > Agrostemma > Agrostemma githago. The sequence goes on along the minus strand of OY288250.1, from coordinate 11,380,448 downwards.
CGTCCCGATTTCAGCCAGGAGTCCGGCCTGATTTCATAAATTCATTCAAGCATTTAAGAAATTTCATTCAGGTAATTCATTCATTCAGGAAATTGTCAATTCATCCCGTAATTCATTCATGTGTTCAGAACATTGTATTCATTCAGGTATTTAAAAATTTCTCGTTTCTTAGAAATTCATTCAGGTATTTTAATAGATGTTGATAGATAAGTGACCCATTCGATGTTGTATGGAACCTGTAGTATTATTTGATATACGTTTTGTGAAATATTGTAGAGATTTAGGTTTTGTGTTGTGAATATGCAGTTCACTCATGTCATGTACTTCCTCTCATCCATTCAATTCTTTACACTTACTATAAATGGACAATTCAATCAATTCTTTACATTCCCTTTTTGGCAAAACACTTTACCTTATAATCCTTATATCCTTACTCTATTTACACAAAATGCCACTACTTTTTCTTTACTTTAAGTTTGGTGGACCCATAAAACCATTTGATTTACCAATAATACCCATACTTTTACCACTTTTCTTAAAACTTGTGAAACCCCCCATGTCAAGGATTGAATGGATGGGAGGGAGTAGGCTGTAGCTGTTCGATGAAATGTGTCTGTGAATTATTGTTTTCCTTTATGTTTGTTCTTTGTAATTGGTTTAAGTGTTCGACGCTGAAATGTGTTTGTGAATCTTCATTTGTGTTTGTTGTGAGTAATCTGTTTTAAGTACTTGTAGATGTTCGACTAAATGCTTGCGTAAGATATCAGGAGTGTTATCTGCATTTGCATTTGGGTTTGTTCAGAATAATCAGGTCACAGTTAGGGTTTGATACGATTAAATTAGGGTTTTCTGTGATTATTGGTTTCAAGGATATTTGTGTTGGGAGTTCATCTACATTTCATTTTTTTTTCGTAGCCTGATCTGTTTCACTTAATCAGGAATTTGTCACTTTTCATCCGTTTTGCTTAATCATCATTTTAAACCTTATTCTTTATAATTCCCTATGCTTGATCGTTTTGCTATATAATGTATCTCAAGATATGACACTATTTTGATATTGTTAACATAGTAATAGCTTCTTCTTTTTTTCCCTGTTTTGGCTCAAGAATGAATAGAGATCGAAGTTGGATGAATCACAATGGGGTAAAAGATAGGCGGAAACCAGAGTATAAAGTTGGTGTTGACAAGTTTCTACAATTTGCTTTTAAGGATAATAACAATGAAATAATGTTGAAGTGTCCTTGTTTGAATTGTAGATTGAGTTTAGCCCAAAATCGAAAGACCATGCAATGTCACTTATTAGTTTATGGTATCGATTCTAGTTATAACCCATGGGTTAGTCATGGAGAAATTGAAGAGCTAAATTATAGTAGTGGAGATGATAATATAGAGGATATTTTAGTTAATGAGGATAACAAAATGCCCTTTGATGACATGTGTCCACTAGTATATGATGCAACCAATATATGGAACTCTACGGATACTAGAGTTTTGGATGGTGAAGAAGGAAACATGGGAGATGGGTCGACTAAACTTAATGATGATACTCCTAAGGTGTTATTAAAGTTAGTGGAAGATATGGAGGCTATGTTGTATCATGGGTGTAAGACATATAAGAGATTAGAGTTCATTATTTCATTATTACACATCAAAGTTTCAAATAAGTTGTCAGATAGTTCTTTTTCAATGTTATTGAAGGCACTACATAGAGCACTTAATTATGATAAAAAAATTCCAGAAAGCTCTTATGAAGCAAAAAAGTACACAAAAACACTTGGGTTAGATTATGTTAAGATCGATGCATGTGTCAATCACTGTGTTTTGTTTCGAAAAGAGTTTGAAAATGAAGAAAAATGCCCCAAGTGCTTTTCTCCTAGATGGAAGGATGAAGTTGTGCAGGGTGGTGATGAATGGTCAGATGATGATAATGTCCGGAGGAGAACTCGTATACCTCAGTTGGTCTTACGTCATTTTCCTTTAATTCTGAGATTGCAAAGATTGTTCATCTCTTCCAAGTTAGCTGTTTATACGCGTTGGCATAAAGATAGGCATAGCAATAATGACAACGTCGACGAAGAGATAATGCGACACCCATCAGACTCTATAGACAATGGCACTATTGGCTCAAAGAAACGCACTTTAGAGGCAAATCATTAGCCCAAGCGAAAGATAGTAGACCGTTGACAGTGGACAAAGACGAATGGGATTGGTTGGTTTTCGAGTATTGGGATAGTGATCAGCAGAAGGTAATCTACTTATTCATGTTTTCGAGTATTCGGCTCAAAGAAATGAATTTTTAGGGTTTACGTAATTTGATTTGGTTAACTTGCCTTTGAGTTGCAGAAAAGAAGCAAGACTAATACTGACAATAAAATGAAGCAATTTGATATACCGGCTAATAGTTCAAAGTCTACCGCAAGAATTTTCTATGATATGGTATTCCCCCCCCCCCCCCCCCCCTTTTTTCTAGTTCAAATATATGGTGTTTTTTATTGTACAATTGAAGATGGTGAATTTGCACATGCAGCTTAATGATCCATCTAATATTCCAACTCAAGATCTTGAAGCATCTAAGAGGGCTGATATACAACAAGATCCTTTATATATTAGATTGTTTGAGAAGACTAAGAGGTATATATTATCACTACCTCTTTTTTTATTACGAGTATTATTCTTATTTTTCTTGGTGATTACAAAGGTGGAATAGTTTGACGAATGGGCAACTTAATTTTGTGCATTAGACATACCAATGCTGATGAGAATAGTCATTGGGGACCGAGTGGTTTTGGACCAAATGATGAGAAACATTTTGAAGAATTGAAAAAACTCCATGAAAATGAAATTGAGAAGTACGGTGAGGATAAACTGAATGTGAAAGAGGCATATATGAAGGTGATAAAGCACAAATCTGGATATGTTAGAGGACTTGGACCTGGAGCACGACGACCAGTGGAAGACAAATTTGAAGGACGCACTAATGAACTAAGAGTGGAGTTCTCTTCCGAAATACAAAACTTGAAAGATGTTGCTACATTACGCGAGACTCAAATCGAGGCGCTAAAAGCATCCAATGATGATCTTAGAGCGTCAAATGAGCAACTTAAATCATCGAATGAGGAGTTGAAAGCATCTGTCACGAAAATAAACTTAGACGGAATTGAACGGGAAAAGTTGATGAGAGCTGATATGCGAAAAATGTTTGATGAAATCAGGTACCTTTTCCTTTCTGCCTTTCTTTTTAAGAAAAAAAAAAGTCATATTGAGATGCAACTTGGTTTAGGGAATTTATTGAGCTTCCCTGAAGAACAGTTACTGGCACCTGAATTCCCGACCATAATCTCCAAACTGCCTTTGCCTGCAAATATACAGTGTAGTCATTCTAACTTAATTCACGTTTGCTTGTCCCATTTACTTTTTTTTGTTATAATCTACTCGTATGATCTTGACATCACCTCATTTCTTACATATTACTGCAAATAATATACAAAGACCTCATTTCTCACCCCAATTTCCACTAATTATAATCTAAAATGTAATACTGGTACAATATCTTTAGGAGATTAGAAGCTTAGTTGTGCATATAGATGGTAATACTAGTACAGTATCTTTTGTAATTCCGTCATCGGATTACTGCTGTGATTGAATATTCCAATTGTGATATCAAATTCATTAATAAAATACAGTATTGTTTTTTTCCGTACATTGTTGCATTTGTTATCGATATTCTGTGTGAAATTGAGTATTTAGTTCACGGGATAGTTTCAGGTTTGGAACTAGGCTTGCAGATTTGTTGGGTATGTTATAGTTGGATTGAAGGTTGTTGCTCCGAATTAGAGGAGTTTTGGATGTGTAGACGATTTTGTAGTGTATTGCTTTTGACTTCGACACTTTCCTATATGCTATACAAAGATGGAAATACAGCAGCTGCTACGATTTACTATAACTTGTTTTATTCTTTCTGTTGTCGGAAAATGAAGATTGCAAGGTTGACACATTTCCAACACATTTCTGTTACTACTAGTTCAGGAACATAATCTACTCCCCTTAACACATTACATTCTGAGGTAAACTTGCATACTAGAAAAAATTTCCCGATCAAAGTAGTTCTAAGCCTCGCTCCCATCCACATCCACAACCAAGGATGATGTTCTTTACCGGAAGGAACGGAAATACTATAGCTCTATCTATACGAATCTTATTGGTGAAGTTTTCTTCTATTGTATGGAGTAGTTGTCCACGCATTTCCCTCCATCCGAATTATAATCTAAAATGTTCCCTATCTATGCAGGATGGGGCGCTAACATGAAACACCGGTGTTACACAAATGGTTGATGGATCTTTTGAATGCTATTTGGGCAATTGGATGATGGATATGGAGCTTCTTTTTTGGTTTACCACAAAGTATGGTTACCTTTTGGATAAAGCCTAGTAGTAAATTATTGATGTAATATCTTTGAGGCTTTATTTTTGATACATTATCTTCTTCGTGGTGGACATATGTAGAGATCGTATCAATCCTATTTTAGGGTATATATATATATATATATATATATATATATATATATATATATATATATATATATATATTGCTACAGAATAATTGTGAATCATTTTATCTTCCGAAATGTAATTTTATTTAGCATATTGTTGCAGATACTTCGGTTTTTATTTATCACAAACTACTATTGTGTGACGAATTTTTTTTGTTGCACAAAGTGCATGATAGTTGGCAACAAAAGCGTTGACGTTGCACATGAGCGAAAGGGCAACCACAACTTTTTGTTGCACAAAGTGCATGACAATTGGCAACAAATGTGTTAACGTTGCACACGAGGGAAAGGGTGACCACGACTTTTTGTTGCACAAATTATATTTAGTGCAACAAAAATATTTTTGTCGTAGAAAGTGCATTGGGCGACGAAAATGTTTTGATGCACAAAACGTCTCTAAGGCTACAAAAGGTATTTTGTTGCAAAAGTAATATATTGGGCAACGAAATCGGTTTGTTGCACAAACGATCCTATGGGCGACGAATACAAATCTAGTTGCACATATGAGAAAGGGCAACGAGCCTTGGGCATCGAACCCATGACGAAAGTATTTTCGTTGCACAAGCATATGGGCGACGAAAACTCTATTTAAGGCGACGAAATTTTTTGTTGCACAAAATCATTTTTCTTGTAGTGAGAACGAGGAACGGTAACCAAGGCCTTATCACTCCATAGGTGGTCAAGGTGGTCAAATGCAAAAATCCCGATGTAGACTCCTAGTAGAATAGATGGACTCATGGTAAAAATCCAATGCAAAAATTGGTTCAAGGTCATTCTACTAGAATTATGTCCAAAAATCAAAAAGAGTTATTAAAATGGGAGTAATAAACACTCGGCCTACACTCAAAATCGGGTTTTCGAAAACTTTACCTAGACAAACTATACACAAAATAAAAAGAACACAAAAATGACAAAAATACAAGAAAACAAAAGCAAAAACAAAACAAAATCACAAGTAAAGCCAAGCACTCCATACTCCATTAAGTCAACACAATCCACAACCACCAACTCCAAAATGTTCACCAAGTGAACCTCCAAATAGCATATATGCCCAAACTCCATGCATAAGAGAAAGGGATAAAACGAAGGTAGAAAGTATTACCGTGCGGTCTTCGTTTCATTTCTGCTACCTTACGTATCCATGCTAAATGGTTGGCGGTGTACCTACAAGAAGGAGAATGCAGGACAATACAAGTGACACAAAAACGAAAATAAAGGGAAGAAAACTAAAAAGAGAAAGAAAATGAAAGTTTTTTGGATTTTTGGTTTTTAAAGGAAAAAAGAAAAAAAAAATGAAGAAAAGGATAGTATTAGATCTCTCCCCCACACTAAAACTGTGCATTGTCCTCAATGCACGAATAGGAGAGGAATCGAAAAAGAAAAAGAGAAAAGAACGAAATGTTTTTTGAATTTTTATGATTTTTCAAATGTTTTTGGATTTTTGACGATTTTTCAAATGTTTTTGGATTTTTGATGATTTTAGGGAATAAAAAGAAAAGAAAAGAAAATGGAAAAAAAAAGAGAATATAAAAGATAAAATAAAGAAAATGAAGTGGCGGACCTAGGTGTAATTACGTCACCTAGACCCTAGCCAAAGAGAAAAATCGAAAAATAAGAAAAGAAAATGAAGTGAAAAAACGAAAAAAAATTAAAAAAATCGATAAGTGGAGAAAGGGCGTAGGTGTAATCACGTCACCTCGCCCGGATTCCGCACAAATCGGGAAAATTAAAAGAAAAAGAAAATTTTGGATTTTTCAAATGGTCTTGGTGCGATCAAGTCACCGAAGACCGGGAGCAACAATCAGGTCCTTCGTCTCTAAGGCACCTGCAATAAACCTCACGTGTGTAACGACCCAAGTAGGGTCACGGAGGGGCTGACAATTTCTCAAACCAACAAAATAACCAATTACAAATCAACCAACAACATAATTATCAATTGCCAAAAATTGGCGCTGCAAGGACAGACAGTGACCGAGATAACTGAGACAAGAGAACAGATTACTGACAACTGACAACCGTTAACTAACACCCCCCCACTAACACTAACGACACTCGACCACTCACATAGGACCTGGGGGACGAGGTGGTGGGTAGTAAGACCCTGGCGGAGGCATACCGAAAAATCGATCAAAAAAGTGTTGCTGCTGTTGCAACATCCTTTGGTTCTTCTCTGCCGCCAACCTTGCTGCTTGGGAATCCCTAGCAGCCTCCCTATCCATCTCAAAACTGGTCCGGGCGTACTCAAAACCTTCCCTAGAGTACGAGTACAAACTATGCGCAGTATCGTGCGCATCACCGGGCCACATTGTAGGCGTCCTGGGCCAGGTTTAGTGAGGTGGTCGAGTTCTCCCAAAGCTGACGTGTACGATAATAGACTTCCCCCCATTGGTTATAAAAGTCCTCCGATCCGAAGAACGAGGAGTGTCGTGGAGGACTCATGTTAATGTTCTCCTGAAAACCAGGGGTAGACTGGGTGAACGTGGAGTGTCTGTATGGTTCAAAGTCTGAAAAGTTAGGAGTGAAAAATTGCGAGGTCTGGGGTTCGGATTGGTAGGAGGAAGAGGGTCCGTGTGATGATGACGGTAATGTTCTTTGACCCTCATCCCGAGAGGTTTCAACCTCCGGTTCCTCCTCCGACACGTCTACGACCTCTATATCATCGTCGCCAAAATCTAAAGGTCCCTCGGGGTATTCAATCTGATAAAACTTACCTCGGGTGCTACCCCGAATGTACTCCCCGGACCTTTTCGGCATGCCGAAGTTCTCTTCAATATCTAGCCTTACCCATTTGAGGTTAGGCATTGCAATAGCTCGCAGCTCATGAATCTTATACAAGAACAAACTGTCATAATCCCCTTTCTGGGGCCACACAAGATAAGGACAATAAACCTCATCTGTATAAATTTCCGCCCCCGCAACTGGTGTTAAATCTCTAATATCGACGCCTAAGGCTCTAGCTAGCATCGTTACAACCCCGCCACAAGAAATTCTTTTGCGGCCGCCCTTCGCAATCTGGGCGAAGTGGGTAACTAAAGCCTCGGACATATCGATCGACGGGCCTCTCTCCAAAACCGCATCCTCTAACAGCTGTACAGCTGTAGCACTACAGTTGTGATGCGTATCATAGCTCAACAAGAATGAATTGGCTATAATACGCGCCACATACCGGAGGATGGGGTTTCGGATAGAGAAAGAACGCATTTTTCCTCCCTTGAAAGTCCTTTGACGGGCAATTTTAAACCAAAATCGATCACGGGCGAACTTGTCGTCCCGACTTTGCCCCGCCCTAGGCCTTTCAAGGACAGAAGAAGGTAAACCAAGCAAAGCACCAAAATCCCTCAAATTAAGGACGTATAGAGTTTCTCGCAGCTGAAAACTAACAGTGGTATTATCGTCACCACTCAGCTCAAAAGTTGCGAAAAACTCACACGTCAACTTTTGAAAAGTATCCTCCTCGGAGGCATAAAATTTGGTGAGACCAAGGTTTTGGCACATTGCTTGTACCTGCGTTTCTATACCCATACGAACAAGTACATCTCGAGCCGCCCAACGAGTTGGCTCGAGACGACAGACTCATAATTTTTTACATTTATCAAGATGGGCTTTCTTAGCGAAAAAGAGACCAGACAGAGGTTCACAGAAATTACAACGGATTTTCGGGTAACGTACCTCAAGCGGAACATGTTGTTCACACGGAATAGAGCTTTGTGTTTGAACGGGCATCGGGACAGATTCGTCCCGAGCCTCAGCCTTCTCCTCGGACCTTGAGGAAGATGTTGAACCCGAATTGCGATTTAGCATTGAAGATATCCTTTTTATTGCCATTTGCTTTACCCTCCTCATCCTTGATGCATGATTTTGACGATTATGTGTTGACGGTCTCGGTTTGGGGTTTGTCGGAATCGGAACAATTTCTCGAATCAAACTCCAAGAAGGTAATAGGAATGTGATAAGGATGAGAAATATATATAATTTAATTGGATTTTGGTGAAGGAATGGAGGGATAGAGGTGGTTTAAGATGGAGGATTTGGGGTTTTTTTGGGGTTTTTGGGGTTTGATTGAGGAGAGAGAGAGGAAATGGTGAATTATAAAGATGGTAAGAGGGGTTTGGTTGGGTAAGTGACGCGGGGTGTTATTTCGCCCGGTGGTCACCATCGGGCAAAATTTCACCCGACGGTCTTCAGACCATTCTTCGACATTTCCGCGCTATTTCACCACCGGGCGAAATTTTGCTCGGTCAGATTCCACCGGGCAAAATTTCGCCCGGTCGGATTTCCGTCAATTCCAAGTCGCAAAATATTTTTACCGCAGGGCGAAATTTCGCCCGGTGAGATTCCACCGGGTGAAATTTTGCCCGACGGATTTTCCGTCAATTCCTCTAGTTTGAGCATAGTTGCCGTTGGGTGAAGTTTCACCCGACGGACCTCGGGCCACAATTCCACCGGACGAAATGTTGCCCGGTGAGATCCTCCACTCCGAATAAGCCCCTTGCTGCGAAATATTTTCTTTGACTTGGCCCAAACCTTCCTTAACTTCTTCAAATATATAACCTATCTTCTCAATCCATAATGTTCATAATCGTTCAAAGCGCAACCCCAAAAATTCCGAAAGAAATCTTCACGATTCCTGCAGGTACCAAAACAAGCAAGCTCCAAAGAGAAAAATCCAAAAGCTATTGTTCGAAGAAAATAAAAAGAGACGAGAATATACAAATATTTACAAAGGTGGTTATTATGGATACCACCAAACCGAATTGAATAGTTTGAGATTAGTTGGGGTTGCTTAAAAAGCAACCCGGAGGGTCTTGATCATTCACTTCAAACTCCACATTACCGATCTTGAGCTTTTCTCTAAACTCCGGCAAACTCATAAGTTGTGCTACCTCGGGAAGCATTGCAAATTCTTTGGGAATATCTTCGTTGGGGGTAGAACCAAGGATGAATAGGGCACCATCGACTTCTTCATCATCATAGTCAAGATCTTCGGTAGAAGGTTCTTCATTGGATGGGAATTCCAACATTTGGTTCCAAAACTCCATATTAGGAGGATCTTTGGGAAGGAATGCAGGAAGAAAAAACTGAACCATTTCGTTAGCAACATTGAAGGATAAACGTCTTTGCTTCACATCGATAATCACCCCACCGGTACCTAGGAAAGGCCGTCCCAAGAGGATAGGATTCCGCTCCTCAATTGGCATGTCTCTAAAATGACGAAGTCGGTGGGGATATACAAATTCCCCATATTAACCATGAGGTTACGGGCCAATCCATAGGGCTCCTTAGTGGTTCCATCGGCCATTTGCACATTCACGGCGAAGTAGTCCAAGTCTTTAATATAAATAGTACGAGCAATGGCTAAGGGCATCAAACTAATGTCCGCACCAAGGTCGCACAGGGCTCGGTCTATCAAGACATGGTCTATGGAACAAGGAATGGCAAAACTACCCGGATCTCCTAGTTTGATGGGAATTGTGACTTTAGGGTTTGTCCTTGGAGAAACGGGAGCTTTTTCCTTCTCGGCGGGTTTCAAAATGATGTCTCGGATGTAATCGGACGGGGTAGGCATGGATGTGCTTGTAACAATGTCTTCAATAAGGTCGTGAAGGTTATCATGCCCAAAGCTTGATCATTGAATGGGATTGGTGTCTTGTCATTCAAAAGAGGTACTTCAATCCTAGAGACTAGATTTGTGTCCTCTATTGGAATTTGTTCAATAACAAACGCAAGGTCTCCTACAAGATACTTTGATAGATCTCTTCTTGGTTTTTCGGTTACATCTTTGACCACTTTCTCATCGAGTTCATTGATTGAGGGATGAGATACAAGAGTTTGTGGATCAAAAGATTTCACCGGTTTCTTTTTGCTTACTACCTTAATGGCATTCACGGAAGCTTGTTTGAAAGAATTGGTCAGCTCTTGAGGAGTTCGAGCTTGCGATGCGGCACGTGCTTCTAGAGCTTTAAGTCTAGCTTGATTTGACGCATTTTCTTTCAATAAGAACTTGATCGTTTGTTGAATGTCATAAAAGGGTTGAGAGTTACCTTGAAAGTGTTTTGGAGGACCTTGATTAAATGGAGGATAGGTTCCAAAAAGAGGACCATAGTTTGGTCGAGGTGGTCCTTGAGGATAGAAATAGCCTTGATTGAATTGATTGGTGTGAGGAGGTCTCGGTTGATAATGGGCTCATATGAATTGGGGTAAACCCTTTGATTGGGGGCTCTTGGAAAAGGATATGATCCTTGAGTCGGGGTGGAATAAAATCCGGTCCCCAAGTTAGGGTTATGCATGTACGATTCTTCATATGTTCCTTGGGTGTTGACTCGATAAACATTTTCCTTCCTCACACAAAAGTTGAAGTCGTGATCATATTCTCCACAATGATCACATGGGATATCTACCCTATATGGCTTTGGAGGCGAGATGGACATTCACCTAGGTGGTGTGATTCTTCTTGGTGGGGTGACTTTTCTTGGTGGGGTGGAAGGTGTCCCTAGCAACCATCGCGTCAAATCTCCCAACTAGTTGAGCGATTTGTGCTTCAAGAGTGGCCTCCATGTCTTTTGACGATTTTGAGTTACCATTTGATTCACCCTCTTGCATTTTCTTATCACATATGCCACTTTTGGCTATCTTGTCAAGAAGCTCATGGGATTCATTCTCGTTAAGTAAGAAAAATTCGCCCTTTGCGGTTGCGTTAAGAATGTCCCTTTCATCGGCAAATAAGGAATAGAAAAATGTTTGGAGCAAAAGCCAATGAGGGATACCATGGTGTGGGCACTTTCTTTGTAGAGTTTGGAATCGATCCCAAGCTTCACTTATGCTTTCGTTTTCACCTTGTCGGAAAGTATGAATCTCCATTCGATATTGATTGGTCTTGGAAGGAGGATAGTATTTTTCTATAAATGCATTGGCTAATTGATTCCAAGTTTGGAAGGTATCATCGTGGTGGCTTTGTAGTCATCTCCTAGCATCATCACGAAGAGTTTTGGGGAACAAAAGCCTATGGAATTGACATGAAGTAAGTCCATTTAATTTCATTCCAACTAGCTTTTCTTTAAATGTAGCTATGTGTTCTAGAGCATCTTCTTGTGGGAGCCCATGATAAGTGTCTTGTTGGACTATGGCAATTGAAGAAATCTTGAGCTCAAAATTATCGGGTATGGTTCCATATGCGACGGGAGAAGAAGTTTGTTCATTGGTGGGTTGGGAGTGAGATCTCAAAGTAGGCATGTTTGTTTGTAGAGGTGATTTTTGAAGAGAGAAGAGGAAAAGGGAATTTTGTAAGAGTTTTGGGAATGTTGGATGGGTGAAAAGTTGATGTAAGATATGGATGAGATTTCACTTTGGTTGAATTGAAGTCCGAAATAATAATAACGCCTCGCTTGCACCGGTATGGAATAAGCAATGCCAAATATGATTGTTCCTGAACACAACTCAATTCAAAGATGAGACTCCTAGCACCAAGCGGTACTAGGGTAGAACGAAAAGAAACAATTATCCAAACACAATAAAACAAAGACTTAATCAATTAACTAATCATCGTCTCCCCGGCAACGGCGCCATTTTGATGCGCGCTGTCATCGACACGCATGCAAACAATATTTTTAACACCGACTAACCTAACTAGTGTAGTAGTGGTAGGTCGGGATCGATCCACAGGGAGACGGTTAAGCGATATTGGTCAAGTCTAGAGTTTAATCGTGATTGGGATTGAGATGGGGGTTTTGGGTTGAGAGAGGTTGAACTAATGCTAATGAGCTACGCTTACTAAGGCTAGGGACAATAATAGGAAAGGTGTTGGGGAGAGTCGGGATTTGGAAATGGGACCTAAGAGTCTCGGGATCGAGTTTTAGTTACAACGTCAAAAAGGGAGAATGCCACCTTTCGGTTTCTTCACCCAACCTACCTATACCCGCTTTCGCGACGAAATGGTAAGTCTCAAATTAAGGTTATTCCTACCCCGAGTTTCCCCATATTGATAAGAACAAGTCAAGGTCAATCTAGCTGCAGTCAAGGTCAACAAAGACGCAAAAACCTTAAAATTGATAATCAACAAGTAAACAACCCACCAACATCCCTTGAATCAAATAATCCAAATCATCATCCCTAATTCCCCAACAAGAAAATCTACTCACTAGTCATGATGAATAACAATAAAACACTAATAAAAGAGAAATTAACTAAAACATGCATAATAACTATTCTAACAAATTACACTAAGGAGAGAATAAACTAACACACAAATTAAAGAGAAACTAACAAAGGAGAGAAAATCATAAACTAATAGAGAAAAGGGAGAGGAAAGAATTTACCAACTATGGAGAAATGATGAAGATAAACATAAAAGAAATATGAATCTTCAAGAAATAATACAAGAATCTTGTCACATAAACCCTTGCAAAACCCTTGAATCTTCAACATAAAAACACAATCTTCAACAAATTAAAGATGAAAACTTGATTACTAACTAATGAGTAGAATTAATCTAATACTAAGATCTACTAATTGTTTATGGAGGATTTTACTAGAGAGTTTACTACAATCTACTACTACTACTACTACTACTACTAAGAACCCTCTAAAACTACTCCTACTCCTAAAGGCTCACTCAAGGCACAAGGAGGCACAAAACCCTAGGAGGAGTATTTATACTAGTCTTAATGGGTTGCACAAACTTCAAGGCCCAAATCCAATTCCTTTTCATTTAGCTAGACCTTCACCCTTTGCATCTTCATGGGGCGAAATTTCGCCCCGCGGCTTGACATAATAATCCCACCGGGTGAAATTTCACCCGGTGAGATTTTCTTCTTTTTTTGCGATTTCGGCCCGGTTTCTCCATCGGGCGAAATTTCACCCGGTGGGCGAAATTTCGCCCGGTCATTTCGCCCGGTGGAGAGTGTCATGAAAATGTTCGGGGTGGAAAAATGTCGTTGGGCGAAACTTCGCCCGGTAGTGACTCACCGGGCGAAACTTTACCCGGTGGTCCACTGCCTCTTTTCTGGTCTCTTTCTTTGTCGATCAATTGGATTACTTGAACTTTCAGTTGTGCGCTTTGCTTTTCGAACCGTGTCTCTCTCTTTTGTGCTCATGGAAGCTCGGTTACGTTTTCGATCGAAAATCATATCAGAATAGACAGAAAACTACCAAAACACGTAAAATGCAAAAGAGAGGCACTAATGCGAGAATTACGCAAAATACGGCGATAATCGCACTCAAGTCTCACAAAACGGAGGAAAAACGGGTCTAAATGGAAGGAAAAACGATCCAAATTTGGCACACAACAGGTCTGCAACCTGCACAGGGAGCGCACAGGGCCTCGGAGGTGTCCGAGAGAACCTTCTCCGATGCCTAAGTCAGTCCGTGTATGCACTTGACGAACCTTACTCGTGAAGAGTAAGGTGGTGTTTTCTAGAGTGAGATTCTAGTGAGAGAAAATTAATTACCCTCTAATGAAGGAAAATAAGGAGGTATTTATAGGTTTCCACAAGAGAGAGAGAGAGAGAGATGTGGAGGCATAACCTCCACTCATCCCCTTTTACCTTAGGCTTGATCAGGAGGGCTTGCTTCACCCAGCCTGGGGTCGGCGGGGTAGGCTGCTCTGAGGTCAAGAGATCAAAAGGGATCCCTTCCCCCTGCGAGGGTCGCAGAAGGGCTCGGCTCGGGTGGCCGAGGGCTGGGCCTCGGACTCAAGACTTGGTGGGACTTTTCTAGAGATGCCCCAGAGGGCTGGTTGGTTATGTCCGACTGGTGGGCCGCGTAGCAGACTGTTCCAGGGTTCGGACATTCAACAAGATCGGGTCAGACCCAGGTCTAGCTTGGCAGGCGACCCGAGACGGACAACTGACCCCATCAGTACCGTACTCATGAGAGCATTTGAAGTTAGCTGCATTTTTGTAGTTGGTGGTCATTTTGTTTAAATTCAGGACAACTATAACACAAAAGCAAATCATATTTAAGGACAAAAAGGAGGGGAAGAAGAGGAAGGAGAAAGGATAAAGTGGAATATCGGGGAAGATAGGGGAAGAATAGGAATGGTCACATCTAGGATAAGTATATGACTACAGCTAGACCTGACTTCTTACCAAATCCTATGTGAATGACTAATATTGTATTGGATATTTCCCTACATCGACTACCCGTTAATTGTTCTTCTGTTACAGATAAAACATGGAAGACTAAAGGGATCAATTAAGATGGTTGACGTACACTTAGAATGTGGCTACAATGATGTTCACCGTATACAAAATTTGAATAGGCAAAACCAACAAAACGCCATCTCGCATATCATATACAATATATTTCCAACTGTCTGCGCGCATACCATAAACATGCAGTGGTTAGTTGCCCTTTCACATTTCCCAAAATAATGACTAATGAACGGTAACATGCGTAGACAAGCACATCCACGCATTGTTGAGTCTCATCAGGCACGGAATCTTCACGCACATCAAAACAAAACAGTGTAGAGTAAACATGTAGGGGCTTCATAGAGTTGCAACAAAATCCATACTTGTGAACAGCTTCCTCAACTGTTATTTTTAGAAGATCGAGTCTAAATTATTTGTGGGCGTACATATACGTCTCCCTTATAACGAGTTGTCCATCTTAAGTTCATAGCATATTTGATAATATAGCATGTATCTTTTATTGCTTTATTGAGAGACGTCTATATATGCAATCGAAAATTATGATGTATTTACAAGAAATGATGCTCGGCTTCTGTCAATTTTCGACATAGCCACATGCTAGCGTAATAGATCTCAATAAACTTGGTAAAGATGAGCCCTTTAAGCTCGATCTTTACCGATGTGATCAGTCTCCGTCTATAATGCTACTCCTGACATTTTAGGGATGTACAAAACTTTAAGGAGACGTTTTGAATGACGTTTTTACAGTATGCTTAAGGTAAATTTTGGATGACGTTTTTACAGTATAGCAAGGATGAAGTCATGAAGATGAAGTTTGTCCATTGTCATACCTTTCCTAGACTACATTGCATGAAAAGTATGTGTTTGGCATAAATCTTGCAATAAATAGAGCCAGCAACTGACATTACTAAATGCTTTTTCCCTCTCACTGTTTACATACATATCCAAGAAAAAAAGGAATCGGAACAACTATTTGGGGATTCTTTATTTGAGATCAGAAATGATTTCTGCTTTCAACTTAGGTGTTCATTTTTCCCCTACACCAATACAGTTGTTGTTTCCATAGATAAACTTCATTCTAAACCAGATCTTTGATGTGGGAACTCTCTATAGCACGAAGACTTAGTTCTGGACTTGGGTTTTTTAACTGTCAGGAACTATTAATCGTCTAAAATGACCGCCCAAGTATCATTCGTAAAAACACTTCTTGCTACACCGGAACCTTGTTCCCGCCTTACACATGCCAGAAGCCAATAAGTATGGCAGTACAGATCGGAGATAATGCATGAAACATTGATATTTAGTGGGAGTCAAATTAGAAAATACAGGTACATTGTAATCCTACAAACTAAACAGGAAACGACATAATATTAACTACATGAAACAACAGTTTGACGCAACAGATTTGTACACATAATTAAACCGGCACGAGGAGAAAACCGCTTATGCAAATGTCGTTAATAGGCATCGATCCGTCTACCTACTTTCCATAGAACTCTGGGTACAGATCCACTAATTCTTGCAGCACGACACCGTAGTGCGAAACTTGACTGTCATCTGCATCCCATATTCCAGCATTCTTAACGGCCACTTGCACAGACTCATATGCTGGCGTCCTGGACACGTAATGACTATCTTCACGAGTTTGCTTGCAGGACTATATTAGCAGTTTACTAAATACTCATATTTAATGCCATATTCAATTATGATTAGTGAGTTTATGTAGTTATTCAACTTCTCTCATCTGTTGCCTGTTGTTTACTGGCTTTGTAAGATTTGGTCTTTTGTTGGCCTTTTGGGATTTTTCGGGTTGTTGTTTACTCATTTAGGTGGTTGTTATTCATAGTGTGAAGTAATAAGATACTAATTCATGGAGCAAATCATGAGATGAGGTTTTTGGATGTAAGGCTGGCTTGGGTAGTCAATTAGGCTTCCAGATGGAGTTAGACATGCTTTGTAATTAAATTGTCCATCAACAACATGAGCAAAATCAATGAGTTTGCTTGCAAGACTAGATCCGCGTTTGTAATTTTGTATTATTTGGGATTATTTTCTCCAGATTTTGCTTTACTAGTCATGTCATTTTGCTAATATTTGATTTTTTTAAGAATTTCATTGTATGCTCCTGATAATGCATTATTTGGGATAATATTCTGCTCCTGATAATTTTCTATTGGGATAATTTTGTATTATTTGGGATTGTATGCTTTAGTCATCTTCTGATAATGCATGAAACAATGGTACACATCAACTAAAATGCATTACAAGACTTTTCATACAACTTCGATGAACTTCCGCCTAAGGAGAAACAAAGGGTATATATGATAGCTTCAGCATTGCTAAGCGGTAAACATATCGAGGTGGCCCACTAATATATTTTTATGAATTTGTATGACGCACTTAATTTCGTGGTTTGGTTTAGTGTACCTTCAACTATGACCCTTTTGCTTTGCTTTGAATGGCGGGAAAAAAAACCCAAGACTACCATTTTTTATATTCCATCAGCATGTTTTGCGCAAGATGATATTACAGCGCGTACTTCTTAGATTAGTAAATAGTTTCATCTTAGAACTATAAACGTATGGCAAAAAGAAAAAAAGCCTCAAACAATAGTTCGAATTATTCCAACAGTTCGACAATCAATGACAACAATATGCGCTATCAAAATATATACGTGAATCGTACCTAACCATCAAACTAGTAATACCAAAATGGGTGTAACAACTAACAATTATAAAGTGCGAAAGTATTAATTAAGCCCCTAGACGGCTAGACTATATTCAGATGTGAAATTAAACCCCTTAAGTTTAAACTAAACATAAATAAATAAATATAAAAAATATATATTTATAACACTGAATTCAATTTTTTTCAGGAAAAATTAATTAATCTTAAAAAATTTGAATTTTTAAACATATGAGATATGAACTCAATATCTTTTGGGTTTTATTTTCTACACATTTAATTTTTTTTTTATATACTTTTGACAAGATTATCGAATTCGAAAAAAAATGTAACTACGTGATAAACCTTTTTCGTAGACCTAAGAATTAAAAGTATATTACTTTGTACTAAATTTGTTTTCATGTTTGTATTTTTTTTTCAACCACTGGTAAAGATATTTTAAAAGACGGTAAAAAAAACTTTAAGAGGTAAACTCATTATTGAAGATAAAATGCCCTTTTGTAATTTTTTTATGAATATTTGAAGGTTTTTATGTTGTGTGTACATACATACATACACACACATATTATTATAAAATTTTGAAATCATTTATTTATTTATTTTCTTAAATTAAGATTTTGCAAAAAAAATATTACTAATGTTAGTTTTTTCCGATACGTCTATTTAGGTATTAGGTTATAATTTAAAATATTTTTTAGGATGAAATACTTAATTTCTCATAAGATTTTGATTAAAGGGTTCAATTACACTTTTTACCTAATCTAAGGGGCATAATCACCCCCAATTGAAACCTTCAATTTCACAATTGAATATAGTAATGAGGCTTGACTACCATTTAGACGATTTATAAAAGGGTCAAGAAAAGAAAACAAATGAAATGAAACATAAATGAAGGGAATACATACTTCCATCAAAACTAAGGGTCATTACAATCATTGTTCTTCGTTATCATTTACGTACATAATTTTCTTAGTAACGGAGCTTAATTACCACTTTGGCGATTTATACAGGGTCAAGAAAAGAAAACAAATGAAATGAAATATGGAGTATAAATGAAGGGAATATATACTTCCATCAAAACTAAAGGTCATTATAAACATTGTTATTCGTTATCTTTTACATTATTATAGGTATTGGTTTTTTAGTCATGCGAAACTCACCACCATTATCTTAGCCACTATATAAGACAACTACCAGCATATGTATTGATTTAAATTACCTTTCACATATATGAGTCGTTGTATCGAATAGGATGCTTTCTCGTTTCGAATTATTTCTTATTTGCTATTCTACATATTATGTATTATTATGACAATTTTACATCATATAAAATTATAAAGACCTCATTCATCCAAGGTTTATTTCTACAATACATATATTTATACTCATTTTTCAATAGAAGTTACACAATTATGAACATTAATTTCACTTTGTTTTCATTAATAATAAAGTATAGAGTAATATGCTAATTCTTTCATAATTGGATAATTGAAAATATTTGTACTTTAATCAGTTATCATAAATCATTTTATCTATCTGTATAACAAATAATGTACGCATTCCTGAAGATAATAATTACTCCGTACATGTTTAATCGAGTTTCACTACATATCCCAACATCGTTAGAAGACGCTCATCGTGAAAAAAACTGTTTCGGAAAACTTAGACGCTATAGGCCCAGCATCGTTGGGCCCAAAAACTAGTATAAATAAATGGGCCCAACTCACCCTCACATCAAAAGCCCAGAACCCCATTAAAATGTTGACCCATTGTTAATCTCTCCCTCCACCTCTTCCCTGCAAACCAGCCTAAACAAACCGAGAGAGAGAGAGAGAGAGAGAGAAAGCTTCACTCCGCCATAGCTTCTTTACCCTCATTATTTCTATATCATGTATAGAGTTTCCGGTTCGCGTCTTCGTTCTCTCAAGGTCTCATTTTTTAATCACTCTTCTTTTATTTTATCCTAAACCCTGATTTTCGACTCACTTTTTGTCTATTCTCCCAATTTTCGAGGATTTTGTTAACGTCTATTATTTGATCATCTTCATTGTCATATATACAATCTGTCTGATTGTTGTGATTATTCCCCGCTTTGTTATTTTCTCAAGTCGTTGATTTTTTTTTGGTGATTTTATGTCGTCCTATGGTTATGAATCATGTAGTTATGAGTATATACTTTGATACCGATTTCGATTAGTGACTGTTGCAAGTATCGATTTTTATGCATTGTTTTTCTTACGTTTTACTCGGTTATCATTTAAAATGCTGCAATGTATGCCATGGATTTTTGATTGGCTAAGTTCGATGTGTTGTGTTGTCATTCGATACCTGTGCTATTTTTTTTAGTCTTTAAGCTAGGTTGAGAGAGTTTCTGCTGAAAATGGCATTTAGACGATTATATATGTTTTGAGTTGAGGTAGTTGTATGTTGATTACTTAGGCTCTCTGTATTATTATTCACATTTGATTGGCAAAGTTTTAATGTAATTTGAGTTTGCGATGCTAACTTGGAGTCGACTGAATAGTGTAGACAAGTCCATATCAGAATGCTAATTAGGTATGTGGGGCACAGTAGTGGCGCGAGTGTTGGTAGGTTCACTAGAATATCGTAGTCGATTAATAACTCGGTGAAGTTCAAACGTTGACAACTCGGTCATAGTGTGGTATTGCGGCAGATATTTTTAATACCTTGTACGCATGAATGAACATGTTTCGATGTGTTTTTAATGCTGGTTTATATAGTGTTTATCAAAGTAGTTTGACTTCAACATTGACTGTAGGTTCGTGAAAGCTGCAATCATTTACCTAGGTATGCCAGTTCTAGTGTTGTAGCCTCGCAAACCTCCTCTTCCGGGTTATTAAGCTGGATTCTGGGAGGAAAATCTACTTCTCTCCCTCCTCTAGATCTCCCATTAGATGGAGTAAATGTACCCCCTCCTCTGCCAGATTATGTTGAACCAGGAAAAACTAAGATTACTACTCTTGCTAATGGGCTCAAAATAGCTTCTGAAGCATCACATGTAAGTTTCGGTGTTTTTCATCTACTAACGGAGATGTGAATGGTCATCATGTAGTAAAAACCCTTTTGTGGAGCTTTTTGGTGCAGAACCCTGTGGCTTCTATTGGTCTTTACATCAACTGTGGCTCAATATATGAGTCATCACAGTCACTTGGTGCAACACACCTTTTGGAGCGCATGGCATTCAAAAGCACAACAAATCGGACTCACCTGTGCTTAGTACGTGAAGTGGAAGCTCTAGGAGGCAATGTAACAGCTTCAGCTTCTCGTGAACAGATGGGTTATACTTTTGACGCTTTGAAGACATATCTTCCGGAAATGATTGAGCTTCTTGTGGATTCTGTTAGGAATCCTGCGTTCTTGGATTGGGAGGTCAATGAGACGGTAAATTCCTGACCATTTGACTCTTAACATTCATAATGTTGCATTGTTGCTTGAGAACTATTGTATTGTATATTATACTTAAATTGGCAACATTTATGCAGCTTCAAAAGCTTAAGAGTGAATTAACTGAAGCTTCCAACAACCCTCAGGCCTTGCTTTTGGAGACCGTTCATTCCGTTGGTTATGTGGGTGCATTAGCAAATTCTCTTATGGCCCAAGAAGCTATAGTTGGCAGATTGAACAGCTCTGTTTTGGAGGAGTTTGTTATGGTAAGCACAAGATAGTTCTTTCTCATACTTTTGAACACTCTGAGCGCTCTGCATAGCTCCTTTTGTCTAAACCTACCTGCATACTTCATCTAACCAAGGACTCTCTTTGAGAATATTAGGAGAATTACACTGCTCCTCGTATGGTACTTGCTGCTTCGGGCGTTGAGCATGAGGAGCTATTGTCCTTTGCTGAGCCGCTTTTGTCAGATCTTTCTAGTGCACAACCTCCGAAAGAGCCGCGTTCTGATTATATTAGAGGTGATTATCGCTGTCAAGCAGGTTCAGGGGTCTGTGATACCATTTTATGTACTAATTTGTTATTCATTTATGTTAAACACCGTTTGGCTAGTGATCTTATGCTACTTACATGGTCAGGTAACACAATTTGCACTTTTTTTTTTGGTAAAGGGTAAGTATATAAATGAAAGGGAAAACAACAGAACAATGACTACATCAAATTATGTAGCCATTTAACATCCTTAGCAGTTACAGGGTATTTAATCTTACACAAAATCCTATTCTTAACATCCGACACGATCAATTTAACTATCTCCTGTGGATGTCGCACCGCTTCATCAATTCTGCAAGAATTCCTCTGTCTCCAAAAATGGTAAATAGTCGCATTGATCATCGCTCGGAGCATATTACATTGCAACTTTGAACCCCGCAACTTCGTAGCCCAAACCATCCCCGTGATGCACGGGATTGGTTTTCGCACCCAATTGCTCAACAGACCCATCACCCGAGAACTCCAACTGCAACCAAAGAAAAGATGTTTTGCTTTTGAATTTCGTGGTGGGTGGAAGAAGGATAAAGAATCCATGGTTTTAACTGTTCTTCAGGTATAACATTTTAGGAATTAAAAATTTCATCTGTTATGCTTTCATAAGTAGTTTTCATATTTTTCTCACCGGATTTATATCCAACCAATTGATCTCCGGATACTTCATCTGTTATGCTTTTTGTAAGTAGTTCTGATATTCTGTTCTCACTAGAGTTATCTCTGCCCAATCCCGGTACAAAAATTTATGTTTTTTGAATAGGATTAGAGTTGCCTTTTGTGGAATGAAAATAAATGTTTTGTTATACATAGTTTCTCTTTGCTCTGTGAACGAGCCAATTTAAGCTTGTATTTTCTGGTACTAGCCTAACTAGAATATCATTTAGTCCAAAAGTTGGAAAACTTCTAAGCAACTCACAGTCGATTCGGTGTAATGAATTTTCATAGCTTTTTTAAATAGACTATTTTATAATATTTACATAAATTCAACATAGATATTTAAGAACCAAAATTGATGTGAAAGAAGCTCTTCCGATTTGGGCCTTCCTAAAGTTATGCTCTGGTTAGATTTTGTTAGGGTTTGTCTTTGTCTTGAGGTCAAGATATAGTTTGAGTTCTGACTAAACCGGTTCTCAGGGATTGTCAGTTGGACTTAACTCATTTGCAACCCTAGTTTCTGATATATTCACTTTATCTTTCCGTTTTTGACTTGTTGGAAACTAAATTTCAAGGTTTTCACTCTATATCTAGATGCTTATGGGTGGCGGTGGATCTTTTTCAGCCGGTGGTCCGGGAAAAGGAATGTATTCTCGATTATGTGAGTTATTCTCGAGCAGTACTATTTTCACACCAAGATTATATTTTTCGTAAGCAAAAATGATTAGAATGTGCATTTGCTCCTTCGATCTCTTGTCTATATGTATCCTGTTTGCATTGCTATCATCACATTTTGCTTGCTTTACCATTGTTTGTTTGTGAGGCTGGGGTGTTAGTTGGTTTGGTGGCTATGGGTTGTTAATGGATTGCATTGTTGACCTTCTTGGTGAATGGGGATTGTGAATTAGAAGAATTATTATTAGCGACAACTGGGATATGAGGGTACTAACTACTATATATGGTACAATAACAGTACTTAAGGGCCTCTGTAAACAGCATTCGACCTTCACTCCAGTGGTAACAATATCGTATGGCTGTTTGCATATGACCCTAGTTGGAAATATCATTGAGAATTGCATCATAATCTAGAACCAAAGACTCCAGACTGTGGAGTCTTTGCATCATAAGTGGGATATGAGTTGTGATAACAAATTATTATCTTTGATATTTATTGTTCTTAGTAACTATTGCTTGTATATTGTGCTTTAGAATTATTGTACATGTATCATTCATAGCTTCCTAACTATTTTGTATTACCATGACCAGATTTAAATGTCTTGAACCAGTATCCCGAGGTTCGTGCGTTCTCTGCTTTTAACAGCATCTACAATAACACGGGCCTTTTTGGTATTCAAGCGACCACGGTAAGCATTTCTTTCGAACTCTCACCCTGAGTTTCTTGAGCTTGAACTGCTTCTCTTGTAAGTTTTTCATGCATGGGTTAGTGCAAACTCTTTTAATTTCTGAGATTTTGGCACTTGACATTAACAGTTTTAGTCATGTTGCATATGAGTGCTGAAGCTGAATCTCTGCAATACTCTTTCTTTAACTTTTCATATTGAGTTTATGTTTCTCTGCTGTTTCTGGTTCTCGTGGAACTTAGGTTAGTTATTTTTGACAATATCTGACAGTATCTTATCTGATAGTTATTTTTCAGTTCACGATCTACCTGCAACCATATTAGTAAGCCTTTGTACATAATTCCATAATTATTAAGAACTAAAGAATCGATACTTCTTTCCATTCACTGGAGGTTCGGATTCATAACACTTTCCTCCTCACTTTCTTAACACTCTCCATTTCATATCATTCACTGGATCAGAACATTTCCAGTGATACATACAAAATTACTCATTTACCCTCCCTTTATTTCATACCACTCCTCATACTTTACCCGTATATATTATTCTTTCCCCCAACTCCAGCATTACACTTCATCATGGCCGGAGGCCCGGTACCAAATATTTTGCTAGAGGCCCTTAAATTCGTATTTTTCGATTATTCTTCAAGAATACTCCGCAACATTTTAGATATCCAAACTTGAAGAAGACGGAGATTCCGAAATACTCCATCAAATATCACGAGCGTGATGACCCATAGATATTGGCATATTGCTGTTGTGTGCCAAATTTGGACCGTTTTTCCTCCCATTTAGACCCATTTTTCCTCTGTTTTGTGAGACTTGAGTGCGATTATCGCCATATTTTGCGTAATTCTCACATTAATGTCTCTCTTTTGCATTTTACGTGTTGTTGGTAGTTTTTTGTCTATTTTGATAGGATTTTCGACCGAGAACGTGTTTGAGCTTCTACGAGCATGAGAGAGATACGGTCCAAGAGCAAAGCACACAACCGAAAGTTCAAGTAATCCAACTGATCAACGAAGAAAAAGACCGGAAAAGAGTCAATGGACCACCGGGTAAAGTTTCTCCCGGTGAGTCACAACCGGGCGAAGTTTCGCCCGGCGACATTTCCTTTCATCCCCGAAGATTTTCACGGCGACTTGACCGGGCGAAATTTCGCCCGATGGTGAAGACGGGTCAAAAACGCGAAAAATGAAGAAAATCTCACCGGGTGAAATTTCATCCGGTGGGATTATTACGTCAAGCCGCGGGGCGAAATTTCACCCCATGAAGATGCAAAGGGTAATGGTCTAGCAAAATGAAGAGAAATCGGATTTGGGCCTTGAAGTTTGTGCAACCCATTAAGCAACTCTATATATATCCCTCCTAGGGTTTTGAGCCAAAGTGAGCCTTGAGTGTGCCTCTTAGGAGTAGGATAGAAAACCTCCATTGTAGTAGTAATAGTAGTTGTAGCAAAGCTCTCTTAGAAAATTCTCTAAAATAATTAATAGATCTATCCAACACTAATACAATTACTCCATTATTAGTAGTAAAGTTTACATCTTTATTGAAGAATTGGTTTTATTATTGAAGATTCAAGGGTTTTACAAGGGTTTATGTGACAAAACCCTTGTCTTATTTTCTTGAAGATTCTTATTTCTCTTATTGAAGATTGAAAATTTATGCATGGATTAGTGACAAATTCTTGTGTATTTCTCTCAAGATTCAATCTTTATTATTATTAATCTTCTTCTTCCTCTTTAGATCTCTTCATTGTTGGTAAAATTCTCTCCTCTCCCTTTTCTCCATTAGTATATTTGTTAGTGTAGTTTTTATGCATGCTTCAATTATTCTCTTCTTAATGAATGCTTTGTTGTTAACTACCATGATTAGTGAGTAGATCTCTTTGTTAGGGGGTTAGGGGAGGAGGAATAATAGATAAAGATTTCATCTTTTGTGAGATTATTGCATTTGAGGGTGATATTGTCTTTATGGGATTGTTGTGTTATGTTTGACTTAGCTTGATCACCTAGGTTGACTTGACTCACCCGGACCAATATGGGGAAACTCGGGTTTGGGTAATTCCGTCTAGAGACCTTAGTTTATTCGTCGCGAAAGCGGGCTTAGACTTGGTTGGTAGGGAAACCGAAAGGTGGAACCTCCCTTATACATCTTGTGATAATTCTTGCATTATTAGAATCTTGTCTTTATTTCTGATTCCCCGACTCTCCCTAACGCCTTTCCCATCAATAGTTTCCCACCTTAGTCATATAAGCTCATTTAGTAAATCTAGCTCGACTCAATCAAACCCCCCTTCTAGACTCAATCACTCATAGAATTTGACTTGAACGACTACCCCTCGACCGTCCCTGTGGATCAATCCCTGACTTACCGCTACTACGTAGTAGTAGTATTCCGGGGTTATAAATATTGTTTGACCGCGTTGGATACAGGGGCGAATCCAGGAAAAGAAGTGTGGGGTAGCGAAATTTTTTTCGTCGTCGTCGTCTAAAAAATTTAAAATCACGATTCAAAGAAGCATATCTTAAATTCAAAATAAATTATCAATAAAGTGAAGCATAAATAAAATCAAAATACTATTTTCTTTTCATTATAATTATAATCACAATAAATTCATTTAAAAAAATAAAAAAAATGTAAGAAGATAAGGAAGGTACTTGTTCCATCTAATTGCATGATGGGATAATAGAATCAAAATAAATAAAAAATATTTATCCCTTACAAGAATAGAACCTTGGTCCCTAGAGTGATGGACATGTAGTATTGCCAATACACCACCATTAATTTTATGTTTATTTTGAGTATCAAATGTTATTTATTATAGCTTTTATAGTATTATTTGGGGTAGCAAGAATGGATCATTCTAACTACAATTATTGGGCTTGGGGTAGCATGGGCTACCTCTTGCTACCACATAGATTCGCCCCTGGTTGGATAGACGACAATCCCGCGCGCATCAATTGCATTACTCACCAATGTGAAAATATTGATAAAATAGTTTCTCGTAAACAAACTTTTAATATAAATATGGTTACTTTTATAAATAAAATAATTATAAGAAAGGTCTCTACTTTTAAGAAAATGAGCGCCATAAAATTAACAAAATCTTACTGTGATAATAATGGGACAATTTGTAAAATCTCTCTTTTTTTTATGTTGAAGTTCATATTGATTCTCCTTTTATAGAAATTGCAAAACACGTGAAAACTAAATTTGTGAAAAACATAAAGACTATGAAGAAACTAAAATAACAAGGACAAGAATACTTAATGTAGAAGAAAAGGGAGAAAAGGAGAACTACACGAATGGCAACTGGGTATGCAATTACCCAAAAAAAAACATGTGTGGCCTTACCTGCTTACCCAGTTCTTTCACCCAATTCTTTCCCTGACAAATTATTACCAGTCTGCCAACGTATCCACAGCTAAATAACTCATAGCTATTCACTTATGTATGAGACCCCTATATGGGCTGGGCCTAGAACCCAACCACTTAAATGGCCTTCCCCGACAACCTAACAAAAGCCCAAACTCGAGATGTATCGTCATAACTCGATCACCACACCCCACAACCACCATGCTGTAATCCCCAACTAACCGAATGACCTTCGATAATCTAACAAAAGCCCAAATTCCTGCAAGTCTGCTACAACACTCTCAAGTCTCAACCACCAAAAAACTCGTCCTCGTCCACAAAATCCCCTTTTCCACACTCGAAAGTCCCAGATGTAAGGTTTTCGTGGGTGGGGGAAGGGGTTTTCAAGGACTTAGGTGGTGTTTTGTCGCCGGAGTGTTGGTCAGAGGGTGGTTGAAAGGGAAATGAGAACGGTAGCGGGTTGTTTTTGCTAGATTTTGGAAGTTGGGGGAGGAGCGGTGGCTAGGGGTAGGGGAAATGCTGGTGGGCAGATGACTGTGTCGCAAGTGGTGGGCCAAATCCGTCGTCAGTGGTTGTGGTTGTGGTTGGGTTAGTGTTTGGGTGATGGCGTTGGAGAAATAGGTGAGGCGATGTGGTTATTTGGGTGATAGGGTGATAAAGGTATTTTTGTCCAGCCCTTCTTCTACCCATTGTTCCTCCATCGCCGACTCGTCGCTGGTGGTGATGGTTGTGGTTGTGGTTGTGGTTGTGGTTGGGTTATTGTTTGGGTGGTGGCGTTGGAGAAATAGGTGAGGCGATGTGGTTATTTGGGTGATAGGGTGATAAAGGTATTTTTGTCCAGCCCTTCTTCTACCCATTGTTCCTCCATCGCCGACTCGTCGCTGGTGGTGATGGTTGTGGTTGTGGTTGTGGTTGGGTTATTGTTTGGGTGGTGGCGTTGGAGAAATAGGTGAGGCGATGTGGTTATTTGGGTGATAGGGTGATAAAGGTATTTTTGTCCAGCCCTTCTTCTACCCATTGTTCCTCCATCGCCGACTCGTCGCTGGTGGTGATGGTTGTGGTTGTGGTTGTGGTTGTGGTTGGGTGGTGGCGTTGGAGAAATAGGTGAGGCGATGTGGTTATTTGGGTGATAGGGTGATAAAGGTATTTTTGTCCAGCCCTTCTTCTACCCATTGTTCCTCCATCGCCGACTCGTCGCTGGTGGTGATGGTTGTGGTTGTGGTTGTGGTTGTGGTTGGGTTATTGTTTGGGTGGTGGCGTTGGAGAAATAGGTGAGGCGATGTGGTTATTTGGGTGATAGGGTGATAAAGGTATTTTTGTCCAGCCCTTCTTCTACCCATTGTTCCTCCATCGCCGACTCGTCGCTGGTGGTGATGGTTGTGGTTGTGGTTGTGGTTGTGGTTGGGTTATTGTTTGGGTGGTGGCGTTGGAGAAATAGGTGAGGCGATGTGGTTATTTGGGTGATAGGGTGATAAAGGTATTTTTGTCCAGCCCTTCTTCTACCCATTGTTCCTCCATCGCCGACTCGTCGCTGGTGGTGATGGTTGTGGCTGTGGTTGTGGTTGTGGTTGTGGTTGGGTTATTGTTTGGGTGGTGGCGTTGGAGAAATAGGTGAGGCGATGTGGTTATTTGGGTGATAGGGTGATAAAGGTATTTTTGTCCAGCCCTTCTTCTACCCATTGTTCCTCCATCGCCGACTCGTCGCTGGTGGTGATGGTTGTGGTTGTGGTTGTGGTTGTGGTTGGGTTATTGTTTGGGTGGTGGCGTTGGAGAAATAGGTGAGGCAATGTGGTTATTTGGGTGATAGGGTGATAAAGGTATTTTTGTCCAGCCCTTCTTCTACCCATTGTTCCTCCATCGCCGACTCGTCGCTGGTGGTGATGGTTGTGGCTGTGGTTGTGGTTGTGGTTGTGGTTGGGTTATTGTTTGGGTGGTGGCGTTGGAGAAATAGGTGAGGCGATGTGGTTATTTAGGTGATAGGGTGATAAAGGTATTTTTGTCCAGCCCTTCTTCTACCCATTGTTCCTCCATCGCCGACTCGTCGCTGGTGGTGATGGTTGTGGTTGTGGTTGTGGTTGGGTTATTTTTTGGGCGGTGGCGTTGGAGAAATAGGTTAGGCGATGTGGTTATTAGGGTGAGCGGGTGATAAAGGTATTTTTGTCAAATCCATCTT
This sequence comes from Agrostemma githago, assembly GCA_958450325.1. NCBI lineage: Eukaryota > Viridiplantae > Streptophyta > Magnoliopsida > Caryophyllales > Caryophyllaceae > Agrostemma > Agrostemma githago. The sequence continues at coordinate 11,351,546 of OY288250.1, read as the reverse complement.
CTGCCCATTGTTCTTAATATGGGCCCAAAACTTAAATGTTATCTTTCCGGTGATTGGGATGGTGTACTTCATAAGAGGGTCTTACCTACCGACCTCTCAGGTTAATTCATTACCCTCATACGAGGGTAGACCTGTCAAAAACTGACCCGACCCGAAAACCCGACCCGAAACCGCCCGAAAATAAACCCGAAAAAACCCGCCCGAAAATGACCGAAACCCGAAAGTGACCCGCCCGATAAAAACCCGAATATATTGGGTCAAAACCCGCCCGAACCCGTTACCCGCCCGAAAATAGATAAATTAAAAAAATATTGTTATTATACACTAAAGTTTCTCAAAAATAGTACGAAATATTTTTTTATTTTCAAAATTTTAAGAAATAATATTTATATATATTTTTAAAATCATATTTTTATCCCATGATTATTATAATGATAGAAAAAAATCAATAAATCAAGTCAAAGTTCGTCATATATATTCGTACCTCCTATAGAAATAAAATATCAATGTATACCAAAAAATATAGTAAATGGTTAAGAAAATTAAGAATAAAATTGTATTTATGATAAAAAAAAGTAAAGAAAATTAATGTTTTTAAAATGCGTTAATAACCCGTATTTGACCCGAACCCGACCCGAAACCCGTATAAACCCGACCCGTATAAAACCCGTATTTTGCAAACCCGAAATACACCCGACCCGTATATTACCCGAACCCGAAGTGACCGAACCCGAAACCCGACCGCCCGACCCGTTTGACAGGTCTATACGAGGGTATTCCACTACCTTCACTCCTTTAGGTGCTTTTTTTCCCTCTGTTTTAGTATTGTTTACCTCAATTACTCCCAGTCTACGCTCTTAGTAGTTTAATAGAGTATCCGAACATAAATGTTTAGCATTCTCCTTCCAATTAGCGTGAAGTTTTTAACGTAGGACTGTAGGATGATTGCTCGTTCCGCCCTTGTAAAATACATTATCTAGTGATTTGTTGACACATTACTTCATTTTGCTTTCTTTGTGTTTCAGAACACTGAGTTTGTATCAAAGGCCATTGAGATTGCAGCTGGGGAACTCATTTCAGTTGCATCACCTGGATATGGTTTGACTCCTTCAAAAATATGCTTGTATATTCTAAGGAGCAGCTAATTCTGTGGGGTATTTAAATCCAATTTGTTATCCTGTCATCGCTTTTTTTTTTCAGTTGATCAGATGCAGCTGGATCGTGCTAAAGCTGCAACAAAGTCAGCTATCCTAATGAATCTGGAATCAAGGGTATGTTCCTTGTAGTGAAGGTAAATGTTTCTTTTAATGACTATCTTTTTTTCCTGACTACTGATTGATACTGCAGATGGTGGTAACTGAGGACACAGGTCGACAAATTTTGACATATGGGGAGAGGTATGTCGTGTTTTTGAATGATTTTCCGAATCTTATACATCTCTCTTTTTATTTTCTTGTTCACGTTGGCTACTTTTTTTTTGTTTGTCAAGAGCTTTTCTTGGCTAATATTCTATGTGCATGCGTGTTTACTTTTAGCCAATATTGGGCTCTGATTGATTTATGTCGTGCTTAGTTTCAATGTTTAGAACCGTTTGCTTAATTGCTAATACCTGCAATGGGAGGTTAAATATCATGAGGTTCGCTTTACCTGCTGACTGAGACAAGTGGAGAGCGGAAAGTGTTTTCCACAATTTGAGATGATATTGCCTCTAGGACTTTTCTCATGACCTGAATTATTTGTGCTCTTTTGTATGTTAGTGTTTGCGATTTTGGAAGCTTCTGAGCCTTATCGGATTCTTTCCTTGTCTCGCAACATGTAAACAAGAGTAGTAACTTGCCTTTACATCATGATTATTGCCGTCTTTCCCCCTTTGAAGTATGATACTATGAATCCACTACAATCAGTGTCACTTCAATTTTTCGCTGGTAGGGCCTTACTCATGTCCGACACAACACTTCAGGATATGGGTACGGAATCAGACCCTGAATGTTACCAAATCGACATTTTTCTAGCCTAAAAAAATTAGGAGGCTTGTATGAGAAGAAGTGGAGGAAGAGGTGGTACATGACTATACGAGGCTTATAATAATGTGACCTGTGTCAGTAATCCTCATTTTTGTAAAGTGGTGTCTGAAATCTGAATATTAGAATCATGGCGAGTCCGATAGCCTAGTACTTGGATATGTACTTGGTTAATTTCACTCGCATACCCAAGTCCGACTAACATAGCCAATAACTGTAAAACTGTTTTCTGTATGACAGGAAACCACTGGATCATTTCCTGAAAACTATTGATGATATCACAGTGAACGCCATTACATCCACTGCTGAAAAGCTCTTGTCCTCTCCTCTCACAATGGCTTCCTATGGCGATGGTAATTTCATTTTTATTGCATTTTAGTATTGTTTGTTCTGCTGTATTTTTTAAGTGAACCAGTGGCCAGTCAGCGCTCATCACAATGCAGTTTACACTACGTGTCATCCATAAACAGTCATCTAGAAACAGTATTTCGGTGTTTTATAGTTATTGTGCTGTCTGCTTTTGTTCTTTAGTTGGTACATGGATGATTTTAACACTTCCATCTGTTGGCATGCAGTTCTTTATGTTCCAAGCTATGATGCCGTGAGCCGCCTGTTCCATTCAAATTGAAATTGAGTTTCATTACTACCATTTCTGGGAATCTTTGGGAAGGCAGGAGGTAATGACAATAAAATAAAATAAAAATTAAAATTAAAAAAGAGAAATGTTTAGAGTTTAGAACATAATTATTTGGTAAACCCCATTAACGTAGTTTTGAGGAGCAATCAAATATTCCGATGTAATTTTGTCTTGCTGGTGGTATGTCATCCCCCAAGTATTGTACTTACAGGCTTACAGCAGTTATGAGCATTGTGTAACGCTGAATGATTTTTTTATTTATTTATATAAAAGTAGTTTTTACCTTTTGATCAGCTTTTGTGGGACGGTTTAAGCGTCACAATTCGAAAAACTTGTCGGAACGCTTTTCTTTTCGGCAAAAATATACTAGTATAAGTTTATACTGAGTATATATCTAAGAAGACGGTACATTTGTGTAAGCTATACCCCGGGCCAAGGCGGAAATAGCAACCTAAGAAAATGTCAAGGAATAGGGCAAAAAGAAGTTGGTGCCTTTCTGTATGACATCTCATTTTTATTTTCGTCGAGTTGCGGTTATATCATCATTATCTTTCATTTTACATTAGCAAAGTTATAAAAATTTGATATTTTTAATTTACTTATAAAGATAAATCAATTAAGATCTTATATGTCTATATTTTCTTTTATAAATTATCGAAAATATTGAGCAAAACAATTATATAGTGTACCTGCATGCGTCTCTAGTCTTTCTTTGGAATCTGCGTATGAACACAAAAGCAATCATGATCTTCATAAAGTGTCCAACTTACTTTTCCGAACTTCTTGTTTCTTCCGCATTTTTAGACAAATAATGTTTAATGATTATCAAAATCTCAGATGTATGAGAGTGTAAGACTAATTTTACCTACTTTAGGTTTGGTCGATATAATTATGATTTTCATATCCATACTTTAAACCTAGAAGGTAATTAAGTTTGATCTTCATAATTTAAGCAGTTAGGGAGCTAAGGGTAAGGAGTAGACTGGGTAAGTTGTTCACGTGATCAATTAAGACGAGTGGAACAAAAGTTGGTGAAAATGAGTTGTACGTGAATCTGGGATAGAGGAGCAGCACTCATAGGCACACTCACACACCAATACAAACCATTAGTCCATTATGTATGTGTGTATAGTGGCACGAGCATCTACTCATCTATATCTAGTCTAGTGCGGCCTTTTTTTTTTAATTAAAAACAATGCATAGCTTATAATGTAAATTCAAAGACTTTGGGTGTTGGCACTGTTTCATCCACTCACTTAAGTAGCACTACTATTAGTCTACTCTACTACCACAGCAAATCCGCAATTACTTAATGCCTTCAATGCTCCATTTAAATACCAGGATTTAATGTTCCAGCTGAGCTACTAAATGATTACTAAGTAATCTCTTCCTTTGTCTTAATAATTTCTTTTAACTTTGACTAAGTGATAGGTTAAATTATATACGAAAATTATTACGCAATAAACATAATTTCTGTATTTACACTTCTCATTTCTATCTCTCCTTTCCCTTCTTTTGGGAAAAAAAAAACAAGAAAAAGAAAAGGTCACACACGTACACCACCCATCTCAACTCCTCACCTGACCCCTAGCTCACACCTCGCTCGACCACGACCACCGATCCCCCAACCACCCATGCCCTCCCTTGAAACATCTCATGTTAATGTACTACTCATATAAAAAATATACTCCGTACTTTCTTTTCTAGTTTGTCCATGATAAGAACTCTACAATTAAGCGTGCTCGGCGGTGAGAAGTCTTAGGATGTGTACCTTCTGGGAAGGTTTCGGGATGCGCATGAGTGATAACAAAATGCGCTGGAAATGCTCATGTGGGAATAGTATAAAGCCTGGCGAGCTGCCGCGACTAACATTTCCGGTCCTAGCAAGGTTTGGGTCGGGATGTTACATCTGTCCTCCACACCTTACCTCAACAACCACCTCAGCAATTGCCTTAACCCCAACAACCGTCGGGCCACTACGCACCAACCTTAACCCCGCTGACGCACACACCATCAGTCGTCCCCACCAACCGCCACCCTATCGACATCCTATAGACATTCTTATTGGTTACCGATTTAAATACTCATTAATAATATAAAATAGAAAATAGTACTCTCTCCAAATCATTAAGATTTTCCCACTTTACTTAAAAGGAAACTCTACTTTGATTTTCTCACTTTAAAATTTTTCTTATTCATCAAATATACTTCCTCCATTTTCTTTTTATCTTCCCATTCACTTTTGGCACAAGTTTTTTTGTAATGAATATAAAATGATAAATTTAGTAAATATTGAGAGTAGAAGGGTAAAATGTGCGTAAATAGGAAAGAATAAAGGTATAAAGTGTTGTAAATAGTAAGGGTAGTATGGTAAAAATTATGGACTAAAATGGAAAGAAATGAAATGGGAAAATAAAAAAAAGTGACCAAAAAAAGAAATTGGGAAAATAAAAAGAAAATGGAGGAAGTACTATTTTTTCATTGATTATTTTATTGTGATTTGATTTCTTGAACCCCAACTTAACAATTTATCACCTTATTTTATTAATTTTCTTATTTCATATGTCAAAGTGAAGTGGGAAAATCAATTAGATTTGGAGGGAGTACTATAATTTGTACTCCGTAATACAAACTCTAGAAGTCGTTTCAATTGTTTTGCTTTGCTTAAAATTTATACATATATACACATATTACAATTCTTATTAATGTCCGTACTCCCTTCGTTCCAATGAATTGTTTGCCTTTATTTTTTACAACAAGAGGAAGAAATCCAATGAGAAAGTGATATGAGGAGCCAACCTCATGAGAATTATCAAATTACATATAAAAACATTCCTAAAATAGAAAGACAAACAATTCATTGAGACGTCACATTATGGAATAGACAAACAATTCATTAGAATGGAGAGACTACGTACTCCCTCCGATTTTTTATTATCTTCCTTATTTCCTTATTGGGTTGAAACATTCTTTCTTCCCTATTTCCATTTTGGGCCATCAACATGTGGTCTAGAATTCCCCTTCCATTTCTCTCTCTTACTTCTTTTATTTTGACCCACACATTCCTACATCCTTATTTTCTTCCCAAAACCAAAGGAGAAGATAATAAAAAATCGAAGGGAGTATTATTTTACTCATTAATTAATTACTCGTATATTGCTTTTGTACACCGTCTCATTTTTTTTACAGACTCCCACGTTTTTAAGCACTAGTACTCATTTTTCTCCTATCATCAATAACACTAAAAGCCACATGACTTGATATTCGAAAACTTACAAAAAATGAGTTCAATAATTATCAACAATCATTGTTGGTGAAGCTAAAACTAGAAAGGCAAATTAACAACGACTTCTATCTCACTTCACCCCTAAATCCTTCTTCAACCCAAATAACCAAGCAAGCAAAGCTAGCTACGGATGAGTACTCTGTATACTACTTTCGTTCGAATCTAAGGGACATGCTTGCTTTTTCACACTTGTCGAGACACGTTTTATATCGCCAATATCATTCTTTTTACATTAACAAAAATGATAAAAATTCGATATTCTTGATCTACTCATAAAATGAATCAAACTAGATGAATCAAACTAGATCTCACGTGATTATATTTTCTCTTATAAATTGTCGGATATACTAACGATTCTATAAGTTGTGAATAACATCCAAAAGGAAAACATACTCTTTGGATTCGAACGGAGGGATCATTAATTAGTCCCCAACCTCCCCACCATTTGGTTTGGTTGTATTCACTCCCAAGAGTCCCAACTCACTAACAACCAGCAATACAATCACATTCCACAAATCCCTTGAAACAAACTATGAACATCACCACCACCTGAGAAATTCCAACACCCACAAAATGCCAACATTATTTATCCTCATTCTTCTTTTCCTCCACTCCCTCCCAACCCAACTAGCCTTCGGCTTTGGCGGCGGCGTTGGCGTGGGCATTGGCACCGGCAGCGGCTCCACTGGCGGCGGCATTTGGCTCGGCGGAAACCCAAACCCAAACCCACAACCCCCATCATATTCCAACCTGAATGATGCGTACAAAGCACTTGGAGCATGGAAATCAGCCATAAGTGAAGACCCAAATGGGATGCTAACAAACTGGGTTGGTCCAAATGTGTGCAACTACAAAGGCGTGTTCTGCACAAGCATGCAGCAAGACAATGACTACGCCCCTGGTGTCACCTCAGTGACCGCCATAGATCTCAACCATGCAAACCTGAGGGGCACTCTGGTCAAAGACCTCTCCCTTCTCACACAGCTGTCAATCTTACATCTCAACAGCAACAGGTTTTCAGGCACAATTCCTGATACATTCAAAGACCTCCAGTTCCTGAGTGAGCTGGACCTGAGCAACAATCTCTTCTCGGGCTCATTTCCCGACACTGTCATTTACATGCCCAATCTCGTCTACTTGGACCTCAGATTCAACTCTTTCTCCGGGGAATTACCCGACGATCTTTTCAACAAACAGCTTGATGCAATCCTCCTGAACAACAACCAGTTCTCAGGGCAGCTCCCACAAAGCATGGGCAATTCTCCGGCATCCGTCATCAATCTGGCTAATAACATGTTTACGGGTGGGATTCCTGCAAGTCTAGGGTATGTGAACTCGAGATTAAAGGAGGTACTGTTCTTAAACAACCAATTGAGTGGGTGTATACCGGAAGGAGTGGGGTTGTTCTCAGATATGCAGGTTCTGGATGTGAGTTATAATTCACTCATGGGTCATGTGCCGGATTCGTTGTCATGCCTGGAAGACATACAAGTCCTCAACTTGGCTCATAATAAGTTGTCAGGGGAGCTGTCAGATTTGGTGTGTTCCTTGAAAAGTCTGGTGAATTTGAGTGTGGAGTATAATTTCTTTTCTGGGTTGAGTCAGAAATGTGCAAATCTGTTCCTGAGAAGTGTGGGATTTGATTTCTCACTAAACTGTATACCAGGGAAGGGAATGCAGAGGCCTCGACCTGATTGTTCTATGATCCCTGGAATTGGGGGAAATGCATGCCCTAGAATTCCTTCAACTAAACCACTTGTTTGTGGCAATTTGCTTGATCTTATACTCAATCTTGGCTCTCTCCCATTATCTCCTTAAAACACTTTTACTTTTTAATTATTATTATTATTACTATTATTAGGGTTTGGGAAGATTTGCCCAAATTAATTGTTGGGTTGTAATCTTGTCTGCTGTAAAAGAGGTGAGGTGAGGCGAGGTGGGTGAATACTCATTTAGTAGTGTGAGTATCACTTGATGATTTTAACTACTCCTTAATTAATGCATGGCGATGGCTCTACTCAATTGTGTATTTGTGTAATATGATCATCTCATCTATTACTACTCAACTTGTTACGTATACGTTTCTTTTAATTGCAACTTTAATTAGTAGTAAGTGTGATTCATAGACGATAAACAATGAGCATAAATTTTTAGGCAAATTCATGTTTTAAGACGGTATATTTAGAAGTGGCAATCGGGTTACTTGGGTCGGATTCGGGTTATCGGGACAGCATACTCTTTCGGCCCGAGACTGATTCGGGCTGGATCATTATCAGGTTAGATCATTTCGGGCCAAAAGATATATCGGGTCAGATTGGATTTAGATCAGGTCATTATCGAGTCCAAGGAAGAACAATATTTTTATCTTTTTTATTTTTATTTTAAATAGATAAATAGTTACGGAGTATAATATTATACTCCGTAACAGATAACTTATGGCAAGTAACAATTTGTGGCAACACTTGAGACGGAGTAATTAGGGTGTAAATGTAAATGGAGTGCATGCTATAATCAGCAATGCAATGGTGAAAGGTGCACAAGTGCACACCCCAGACAAAGTCAATGAAACAGAGCTCGAGACTGGAGAAATGGAGAGTGGTCCACAGCCTACATTAGTACATTCCATTACACTTTTTGTCAACTTAATTGCAAAGTATTCGGGGCTAGTTTGGTTCGAAATAGGAATGAATTGTAATGAAGTATGATTTCATGAAGGGTTGAAGTTAGATACTCATACTACTTATTTACTGTTGTTTGGTTCGAGAGTGAAATGAATTGTGTTTGTGGCAAGTTGAGATGAAGTTATATAACTTGATGTTGGAGTAGATGATGTGATTTCAATGGTTTGAGACGAAGAAATCTAATGGGATCTAATTTCATTACTAAACTAGTATAATACCCGTGAAAAAATTTCACGGGTTGCCCACTTGTATTGATATTGAAGAAGAAATAAAGTAAAGATTTATTTTAGATTATTCGTTCCAAGTGTTATTAAAAAGTTAGTTGATGTATTGATAGGTGGACAAAAGTATGAACAACATAGAGTACGTTGAAATGTCGTTTTCTCAACATAGAGTATGAACAACTTAGATCGTTTTCAATTCTCATACCCATTTCAGTAAGGGTGGTGAAATTGGGTATGACAGCATATCGGAGATGGACCCGATAGGAGGGGAGGAGGTTCTTGACGAATGCCTCCACCAAAGTTTTCTCGCTGGGCTTATCAACCAGCTTCACACTCTCGGCCCTCCAGCGTTGAAGGTATTTAGTAAAACCTTCTTTGGGCTCTTGAGCCATAACCTCCAAGGAATGCATAGTAGTCTGGATTTTGGTATTGTCAACATAATTCCGAGCAAACTCCGTGGCCACATCATCCCAGGTCAGGTATTTCTTAGGGTCTAACCTGTAATCCCAAGCCCTTGGATGCTTCTCGAGGGACGCAGCAGATAAATTCTTGAACATACTAGAATCTACCCCCTTGATAGCCATAAACTTCTTGAAGGCTCGTATATGTAGTAACGGGTCTTCAGTCCCCTCGAACATTGGCAAACCCGTGAAATTTAGGTTTGCAGGCAACTTGTCATTCACCGGGGAATAGTCACGAGAATTTTCCCTGTGGATGTTGTTATCCCCGGACAGGTGGACTTGTTCCTATAATTGGCGCACCGCGCTGATCAGTTCAGCCATGGGTCCAGTGTTTTCGGGCTCGAATTTAGGAACCCCTTGCTCTACAGCGGTCAGACGTGCATTTGTGGCCGCTTGATCGGCCCTTATTGCTACCAGTTGAGTTTCGACCTCTGTTTGTTTGCTGACATGGTTTCCATCATGGCCTTCAGATCATTCAAGGCTTGATCTATTCTGAGCCTAGTTGAAGGTGACCTGTCTAGAAGAATATCACGTAATCATAAACCTTGAGCCCAGACCCTGCAATCAAAACATCCCGAGCAAAGAAAAGACTGAACGAGGGAAAAAAGACTCGGAAAAGACGACTAGACAGGTGACTCTTGGGTGGTGCTAGTCCCTTAGGATACGGCTATGTGGGCCGGATCCCGTTCGAAGAAAGGACCACGTGAGATTTCCCCGGACTCTTGGACTCGAGTGTCTAGACGAACTTTCCATTGTAGAGGTATGCCCTACGCGGGTTAGTCATGCCTTTAAGACAAGGCGGACTTGAGATGGGAAAGAAACCCGTGATGTAAGATCGACGAAGTATCGACGCTACAGACCTTCGACGTATTATGAAAAGACTCGACACACGGATTACGGTAGATTCTATAATGAGGAAGGTTTTCGAAAAGAAATTCGGAGGATGGTCCTGACTTTTGAAATTGGCAGCATGTCGACAGGACCGAGCCTTATTTTTAAAGTCAAGAATTTCGAGTTTCGAAATGGGCAACATGTTGGCTAAAAATAGGCTATTTTGAGTAAATCTTAAGTCTAAATTTCGGCAGCATTCTGAGTTTTTGAAAACTTGACATTTCGAAAAGATGCATTTTTGAAATGATGGTTTTTGAAAAATGACACGGAAACCAAGTAGCCCGTAGTCAAACAAGCATTATAACGACAACATGTATGCTTTACACTAAGTCTCGGTCAGTCAAAATAGGGTCTATACTAACACCGATGACTCTCTCGTAAATCAGGACTGACTTTCTAAGCCGAATCGGACTTAGAACATGCCGCGAAACCCATATGAGTTCGGCCATAGAGGTCTTTAGTGCACCCATGTAGGAATGCACCACGGTATAGTGGGACGTCGACCACAAGTAACCGACTCGGGCAAAAATGGGGTTATGCATGAACCATCGAACTAGAACGCGTACATCAATAACCGATCGATTTCTCTTCGAGTCTCACCCTAAGAATCTCGATGACAAGTAGTACATCAGGTATCCCCAGTGGAGTCGCCAAATTGTGGACATGGCAAAGTCCACTGCGATGCGGCCACACGCGGGTTTGGGTAGGCGAATGAATCTCGTGGTAAGATTGTTCTCGGGTCGAAATTTAAATCGGAGTTGGAGTCGCCACTGAACTTTGTGGGAGTTTGGACCCGTTCGAACTCACTCTATACTTAGGCATGTCGCGCACAAAGCACAGCCCGCTTTAGTACTAGAGCTTATGGGGGTTCGTCCCTTTCCATAACGATATCGATGTCGAATTACCGGATATCGTAGATCGAATGACTCTCGTTCGCCAATGGTTTCGGGCATCCGGAAACCAAAGGTTCTGAGTAAGGGGTGAGGGTACGTGTTGGGAAGCCCACAAAGGACACCCAACCCCGCCCGTACTTAGCGGACTCTACTAGGATATCGATCGGCGCTCGTGAACGCGAATTAGTAAGACGGTGAAATGATATGCAAACACTGTTTTGAGCTACGCATGTGAAATACGTGTTTAGCTACGTCGTTTAATGCATCTTAAATACGTCGAAGTTGTTTTAGTATGTGGGTTCATTTAGGAAACGGTAAATGCCACGCAACGAAAATAAACAACTTAAAAGTAAATTACAAATTACATGGGCGGAATACAACCCGGAATTCACAATACTTGGACATAACGTAATAATAATAAACGGATTTGCAACGGTAAACGTAACTATAAACGGACCCGTAAAAAGAAAATGTAAATTGAAACCGTAAATCGAATGCTTGGACGAACTCCGATCACTTACACATTATGTTGTATATTGACCAGAGGACTAAGGTCTTAGCACGCATTAGCGCACGGGACCGGAGCGTAATGCTAGCTCGATCCCAGACCTCGGGGTCTTGTCCCGACTTATCCTAGCGAAATGGGAATTGCCTTGACTTATAGGATATCGAAATCGACTAATGAGTCATCGATATAAGATTAATCATATGAAACATTATTGCTCAAAGTCGTAAAAGAAACGAGATGATAATAAATTAGAAATGATATAATGTGTGGGTTTTGGAAGACGAGCACATGATTGATTTAGCATGTATCGACTTGGAGTCGCAAATATGACTCGACGAAACTTTATATCGTCTTTTGATCTTCGTTGGAGGCACGTAGGGGTCACTCGATCGAGTCATTACGGGGACTCAGTCGAGTGCCCATAGACGAAAAATACCTGCCCATTTTTGAGGGGGTCACTCGATCGAGTGGCGCTTAGGCACTCGATCAAGTGCCCTCTGTAACAGGTGGTATGTGCTTCTAAAAGTTCCCATTTTATGAAATTGTGATTTAAATCGAGAAATGGTCGATCTAATACAAATATCGAGCTCTTCCGTGTCATGACGTTGTTATCGGGTCTTATGGACCCTACGACGATCGATCACGTCATTAGGTTTTGCATTAGCACGATTCTCGATAGCTCTTCATTCTCGACACTCGATTATGGAATCGGCATCGAACATTTTAGAGCGATGTTTATGGAATCGAGAATAATCGAACTAGAATGAATATCAAATCCCTCCGCATCACGATGTCGTTACCGGGTCTCGTGGACCATACGACGATCGGTTCAACGTCCTCGGGTTTCATGCTAATTCAATTGTCGATAGCTCTTTTACACGCGACATTCGATTACAGAATCGACATCGGGTCTTTAGAGCGATATTTTGAAAATGACATCGAATATGCTTGATAGTGAATTACCGCAATCGCGTTATAACCCGATCGGTTATGCGTAAGTCATAGGGCGCCCTACTCTTTAAGTTCCTGGGGGCGTGCCTTGAGGGGCGCCACCTCCAGTACGACTTGTTCGGGGATTATACGGACTTTAGGCGGCATTTATTATCGAATGTACTCGGTCGGAAAATTCGATTCGTCATCACAAACCTTAGGTCCTTTTCATTTCGACGTCGTAATTTTGCTTTTAAAGCCTACGACGATCGATTTAGCGTCATTGGACGTTTGCTCGAATCGATTTTTAAAATAGTTTTTTTTTTATTATATCGTAATATACACGGTATTTGATATATAACGGAATGTAAAAACGATAAGTAAATGTTAGATTGTTAGGAACAATAATAAAATGTTAGGAACGATAATAAAAATGTTAGATTGCGATAAAGTAAATGTTAGTAGAATAGAATTTGAAAGTTAGTAACGATAATGTAAATGTGACGGGAGGGATTTGCCGTGGGTCCCTACCAACAACTAAAAACCAACTAGACCTAACTAGTAGCTAGGGTAAGTCGGGTCGATCCACGGAGACGGTTACGGGTGTCTAGACTATGGTCTACCTACAAGACAAGACTAGGTCACAAACAAACACAAAGAGGACGAGAATTGACAAGAATTGATTATAAATGACGATGGAAGGGGATAAAACTAGACTAGCAAAGGACTAGATATAACAAGAACTAAATGAAACAACTAAAGATTAATGAACTATCAAACTAGAGAAAATGATTGACTAAAGAGATGGAGAAATCAAATATGGGAAGGAGTAGGGTTAGGTCGGGTTCATAAGTGTAGTACGATGATTGGGAGATCAAGGGTGTAGGTTTCACCTAGTTACTAAGGTCGGTCCGCGCTCTTGCGTCAAAGCCAAAGTCCGCACTCTCGTGTCAAAGACTAAACCCGAATACTCATGCAAGATATTACCCATTACATAAGAATTCAACCACAAATCAATCACACAATGAGAAGATGAAAACAAGTATGAGAAGCATGGCCACTACAACTCAAACAAGCAATTCAACAAACACATAGAGTGCTCAACATGTGACTAGTAACAAAGGATTCATCTTTACCCTTAATCAAACCCTAATTACCCATAATCTACACTTAATCTCCCTACTAACCCCACAATAAGTCTACTCACACATAATGAAACTAATCCTAACCATAACAAGAGAAATCAACATAAACAACAAAACATTCATAATGAAACTAGCAAAACAAGAACAATAATCAAAGATTGAAACTTGAAAGATTAAACAAGGATTAAGAGTAAAGAGAATAAGAAGATTATACCTACTAACAAGAGGATGAAAAGATAAGAACTTGCATTAATAAGAAAAAACCCAAATGAATCTCCCAAGGTTGTCAATCTTGGATGAGTCTTGAAGAATTCCCTTAATACAAGACTAATTACTAAGATTAAGCTAAGATTAACAAAAGATTAATGAAAGATTAAGCTAGGGACGAAGAGAGTCTATCTAGGGTTTAGAATAATGTAGAGTAATGTAAGGTGTTTAAACAATACTCCCTCCGTCCATAATTTATCGCCCCACACCATTATACACAGAAAATAAGAAAAGTGTATATAATGTTAAAGAAATGATGGTGGGCCACAATTAATGGGTAATATATTAATTAATTAAGGTAGGATAAGTGTAGTATTGAAAGTGAGGATGGTGGGCCACAAGCATAATTGGGTAAAAAAGGTAGGATGAAAAAGGAAAGTGAGGGAATGGGGCAATAAATAATAACCTACCCAAAAAGGAAAGCGGGGCGATAAATTATGGGCGGAGGGAGTACAAAGGAAGGGTATTTATAAGGTTACAAGAGTGAAGGAGAAGAAAAGAAGAGTCACTAGCTGCACCTGCTCCTTCCCGGCCGGGAAGGTGGTGGTCCCGATCGGGACGAGATGATCCCGACCGGGATGAAGTTGTTCCCGGCCGGGATGGCCCATCAGAAGACGCTTCTTTCTTGCACTCCTTCGCGACCGGGAAGGCTACTCTTCCCGTCCGGGAAGGGTCTTGTAGGCCTCCAATATGATCGTAGAGGTCCCTATTTGCTCTTCACAGGCTTCTCATCGATTCTCGGTGCTCTGGAATGGGTCCCAAGGTCTCGGGATCGAGTCTAAGCCACCGAGTGATCGTCGCTTCTCTTCGATGGCTCCAAATGTGTCGAAAACGAGTCGGAATCGTTCCACTTCTCCAATATTAGTCTTAGGAGCCTAAAACGAACTAGAAGAAGCGTAAGTAGCCTCGAAACCGCTCCCAAAGAGCGATTCCACAAGAGAAACCGGGACCAAATACAAGAAATAGGCACTACAAACTACACTTATCAACTCCCCCACACTTAACCCTTACTCGCCCTCGAGTAAGCACAAACTAACTAAAAACTAAAAGAAACTAGACTACTAACCGAGCGGGTATTAGCGCACCCTACGCCCTTTCAACTCACGCGAGAACACTTAGAGGAAAAGTGCTCTCCGCAAGGCAAGTGAGGTCTTGCGACAAAACTGTGGACCCAACCGGACACGAAAACACACAAAGAAACAAACACGTACACTAACAAACAAACAATCGGTTTCACCCAAGAAGAAATAAATACCGCTTCCCTCTACAAAGCGGTGAAAGAAACACCGGTTAAGGACTCAAGGCAAGTGACAACGTTCCCAAGCTAATAACACAAATCGAATTGGACATAACCCTAATAGTATGACAACAAAGCAATAAAAACGTTGGTAACTTACCTAGTTCCTCCTAACCTTCTAAGAACGTACTACGGGACGATAGGCGGGATGGAAAAAGGATGAACCACGGAGTTAGTCGACATTGTAGGTAAGTGAGACCCCGCCCCCTTTAGCGATGGGCCAAGAGGATCGTCCCATGCTCAAAATCGCCCAACTAGTCCAAGTAAAAAGGTGGAATATGATTGCAAAATGAGGGAAGACCGATCATTATCGCTATCATCCTTCCTAGGGACTCGGTCCTTTGGTAGGCTCTTCACGGTAACGATCGGAAAAAGGCTTATTTTTGAGAGGGTGAGAATCTTTTTGTGAGATGGTTTTCTTTTGGCATTTTTCTTTTGCACTTGGCTTTTGAGTTGCTATGCCACTTCTTTTTCTTCTTTTGTATTTTGTTTTTGACTTGTTGTGCCTTTTCTTTTTCTTCATTATTTTCTTTCTTTTCTTTCTTTCTTTTTCTCTTTTTCTTTCTTTTGACTTGGCTTGCCTTTTGGATGATTTTGTTTTGTAGGCATTTCTTGCAACCAAGTGAGAATTTCAACAATTTGCAACTTATTTGTGGAGATGTGTAGGAGGTAGGGAAATGGGTAAGTCGGGGATCGCAATTTCCCTTCAAACCCACAAAAAGGTGGAAAACTTGGACTAATCAAAAAATTTCGAACACGGTCACCTAAGGAACGGGACTCGGCAACCAAGGCCTTTTCACACCGCGGGTGGTCATAGTGGTCAAAATGTAAATCCCGTAGTAAATCCCTAGTAGACTAGGTGACTCAAGGTAAAGGACCAACGAAACTATTGATTTAGGGTCATTCTACTAGACTAAAGTCCAAGACTCGACTCATATTACTAGAAAGGGAAAGTAAATACTTGCACACTAGCCTCAAAACCGGGTTTTCGAAAACCTTTTATTACACAAGACACAAACTAAGCAAAACACAACAAGGTTGAAAGAAAATGATACACACACAACAAAACAAAACAAAATAAGAGAAAAGAAAGTAAACATACAAACACAACAAACACCACCCCGAAACATCCACATAAGCAACCAAAACAACCACAACCTTCAACAAGCTTCACCCGAGCACACATCATCACAAATCTCCTCCAAACTCCGCAAGAGACAAAGAGGAAAAGAGATAGAATGACGTTACCGGATGTCTTGAGCTTTCCGAAAATTACGGCGATCCGGGAACCTACAAGGAAATGGGGAGGCAAAACACACAATACAACAAAAATACGACACAACAACACAAAAGGAAGAGACACAAGACAAAATTTTTTTGATTTTTATGAATCTTTTCAAATTTTTAGGGGTTTTTAAGATTTTTCGAAAAAACTACGAAAATAAAACTAATCTAGACTACGATATCGCTCCCCCACACTTAAACCGAGAAATGTCTTCATGCTCGATCGGTAGTGTGTGGAGACACTAAAAAGAAGGGAAACTACGAGAATAAAGCTAAAATTCGAAAAGAAAAGCGAAGAAAAGGTAGAATGTGTCCGGCCGGGGTGTAATCAAGTCACCATGGGCCGAGACGAGAAAAGATATGGATGAGGGAAGAAATAAAAAGAAGGAAATAAAAGGAAGTGGGAGGGGAGGACTAGGTGTAATCAAGTCACCTAGCCCGGATTCCGCCTAAATCCGACTAAATCCTACAAAAATGCGGAAAATAAAGAAAAAGTGAAAGGACTTGTAAATTTGGATTTTTGAAATGACTCTCGATGTAGTCACGTCATCGAGAGTCGGGAGCAATGACCACCAAGGCCCCGAGGGCCACCATGACACGAAAATGATAAGGGGAAGGGAAACAAACAAAGGGAGACAAGCAATAAAAGACGGAAAAGAAATGAGAGTCGCCTTACCAAACGGTTAGCAACTCAAAAGTCTCCATCGTCTCAATGTTCGATATCGGCACATTACTTGTCTTCATCATTGTTATTCCTCTTCATTCTCAATATGGTCGCATGGTTGAAGTACTAGGCTCGCAATGGTATAATGAGGGTAGGATTTGATGTGAAACTCGGTGTGTAGTGAAGAGAAGATGAGGTGAAGGTGTATATATGAAGTATATGGGTCATAGATAGTTGCAAGGGTAGGTAGGGAGGTTGGGAGGGGGTATAATGTGGTTGGGTGGGCTCAAATGTCAAATAAGAGGCAAAAGGAGGAGCTGGGCACCATCCCGGTCGGGATGGACTTGATCCCGGTCGGGATGGCACATCAGTGAACCCACTTTTCAGCACACTCATCCCGATCGGGATGACATCCTTCCCGGTTGGGATGAGTCTTCTAGCCCTTCATTTTCTTGATAGCATCACCCACAAGGCCACCAATACATCGAGATCTAAAATCTCGTCCCCAAAAGCTTGTCAAAAGCTTCAAAAACTGACTCCCATGCCCAAATCCAAGCTTCTATCATCAACAACTCTCCTCGAAACTTCATCTTCACCACCAACCTATCAAATAAACTCACATCATCAAAATCCCTCCCTCACATTGCTCATCAAATTACCAAATTACAAGATTTCCAAAAACACACAAAAGAGTAAGAAAGAGATATATACAAAGAGACGGTTCTTTTGGAACTCTGTCAAACCAAGGGTGGTAGGTTCTTCATTCATTTTTTTTTTCAGCAACATCATAGACAACTCCATCGCCATCAAGAGCACGGAGTAACAAATCAAAGGCTCGGGAGAAATCTTCAATCAAGCTCGTGGAGTACCAATCCATACTCCAAGGATCCTCACAACCTTGCCTCGAAGTTCCCGGGGCATCCCGATCTACTAAGTTCAACGGCTTTAACTTGTACTTTCGATCCTTCGGTATATACCCAAACTTCATTTCATCATCACAAGGCCTCAAGGGAGGCTCAACTTTTTTCTTACCAACCGGCTTACCTTCACTCACATCACATGTGCATTCATCCGCCCCAAGCTCGGAATCATCATCTTCAATTCCATACAAGTTGTCTTTCAAGCTTTCACCCGACTCATCCCTTAGATCGATGTCTTTCACGGCGTGGATCATATTACACGATTCTTCTTTTGTATGCGAAGTGTTTCCTTGGAGGTCAAACACGAGCTTCTCGTCGCCTAACTCAAAGGTGATCCTACCATTCTTTACATCAATCATCGAACCGGCGGTATGTAGAAACGGGCGGCCTAGGATAATGGGAGTGATGGCATTTTCCGGCATATCAAGTACAAGGAAGTCGACCGGAATGAAGAACTTCCCTATTCTTAGTGGCACATCCTCTAGCATTCCTAATGGTCGGTTAAGCGAACGATCGGCCATTTGAAGTGTAATAGAGGTACACTTGAGCTCTTTCATCCCAAGTCGCTCACAAATAGAATACGGAATAATGCTTACACTCGCACCCAAATCACATAATGCCCTTTCAATCTTCAAGTTCCCTATGGTGCACGGGATTAAGAAACTACCCGGATCCTTTAACTTAAGAAGTGTAGAGCCTTGAATGAGCTCGCTCACCTCCCTCGTGAACGATATGGTCTCTTCCTTGTCAAAGGATCGCTTCCTAGCCAAGATTTCTCTCATAAATTTTCCATATGCCGGGACTTGGGTAATTAGTTCGGTGAAAGGGATGCTCACATCCAAATTCTTCACAATATTGACAAACTTGTCAAATTGAACATCCACCTTGGTCTTCATTTGCCTTGTTGGGAATGACAACTTGATATGTATCTTGTCTTGCTCATTGGGGTTGGACTTTTCAATTGACATTTTCTCCTTTCCTTTGTCTTCTCCTTGGAGTGGGGGAAGCTTGTCTTCATGGGGTTTCTCAACCTCCCGCAAGACTTGCTCCTCCATGAGGTTTACCCAACCTTCATTGCTTTGAGATGGAGATACAACTTCTTTCATGGCTTGTTGCTCACTAGGAAACAAGGGAGAATCGTAGGATGCACCGCTCCTCAAGGTGATAGCATTCACATGTTCAAATTTCGATGGTTCACCTTGAGGAGGTAGTTGACCCCTTTGTCTTGAAGAACTACCCGAAGCAACTTGAGCTAGTTGGGTTTCGAGCATCTTGAGATGAGTTTTTGTTTCCTTGTTTTCCATTTGAAGTTGGGCAATAAGTTCTTGTTGGGATCTTTGCAACTCCATTTGACTTCTTTGCATCTCCAACATTTGCTTTTGTGTATCGAAATCCCGAGGTGGGGATTGTTGATTGTGTGGAGTATCGGTGATGGCTAAGGGAGTGCCATAATCATGAATTGGAGACCGGCTCCTTTGCTTGCTTTCTTGTTGAAAACCTTGAGACCCTTGTTGATGTTGGAAGTTCCCTTGGAATCCATGAGAATTGCCTTGATTAAGGCCAGGAGAGTTACCATGATTGTGGTTTTGATGTCCTTGAGAGTGTTGGTTTCCTTGGAAACCACCTTGATGATTGAAGTTCCCTTGATTTTGGAACCCTTGATTGTTGTTGAAGGCACCTTAGTTATGTTTTTGGAAGGCCTTTGATTGCCTTGATAACCTAGGTAGCCTTGGTTGTTGTCCCTTAAGGGAGGTGGAACATAGATTGGACGGTGTTGTTGTAGAGATTGTTGTTGGGAAGCTTGATGGGAAGCTTGGAACATGTGAGGATTTGGCACATTTTGAGCCTTGAAGTTAGAGTATGGGGCACTTGCTTGAATGCTTGAAAAGCATTCACTTGCTCAATGCTACCTCGACAATGTTGAGGTTCATGTCCAAATATCCCACAAATCTCGCATATCCCATAATAGGATGTAGGAGGTACAACTCCCAAAGCATTGACTTGTTGAATTGAATGTTGGTGGGAAGAACTTGTGCATTGACCTTGATCAAAATGACTTTGGAGCTTCTGGTCGATGGCATCAATGTGGGTCTTCAATTGTACTCCAAGTTCGGCACTAAGTTGTGTAATGGCATCGATCTCGTGCCTTCCCCCTCGATTCGCCTTCCTAGGCCTTGAGTATTGAGAGTTGTGAACCGCCATTTCCTCAATTCTTGACCAAGTTTGGTCATCATCTACCTCGGTGAACCTTCCATTAGATCCCATGTTGAGTATGGCCCTTGAATCTTCATATAACCCATTCCAAAATTGTTGGACAAGGAACCACTGTGATAAACCATGGTGAGGACAAGAACGGATCAAGGCTTTAAACCTTTCCCACGACTCATAGAGACTTTCTTCGTCACGTTGTTGAAACCCCGTGATTGAAGCTCTCAATAGATTAGTCTTCTCCGGTGGATAAAATTGTTGGTAGAATGCTAAGGCTAGCTTCTTCCAAGTGTCTATACCGAGAGCCCAATTGTCTAAACCTTTGAGCCATTGCTTTTCCTTGCCGATCAAAGAGAAAGGAAATAATACCCACCAGATTTGGTCTTGGGTTATTCCCGGTTGTGAGATAGCATCACAATAGTCCGAAAAGGTTTCCATGTGTTGATGAGGATCTTCTGTTGGTAACCCACTAAATTGACTTCTTTCAACCAATTGGATAAATTGCATTTTAGCCACAAAATTCCCGGCATATGCGGCCGGTAAAGCGGTTGGACCGGGCAAAAGGTCTTCCGTAAAAGTTGAATGAGAAGAGAACTTAGGCATTATTGGATGTGCGGGAGATGACGGTGTAGATGGTGTTGATGCAGAAGTTGAAGGAGAACTAGGTGAAGAAGAATGGATAGATGTACCAAAGGGATTGATGAAGGTCCCTTCGGCGGTCTCTCGAGGTGACTCGTTCAAGTCGGATCCTTGAGCTTGTTCTTCAATGATATTGCTAGTACCCGGTTGAGAATTCCTAACCCGATCAATCGTCCGTTGGCGAAA
The DNA here is from genome assembly GCA_958450325.1 of Agrostemma githago. NCBI lineage: Eukaryota > Viridiplantae > Streptophyta > Magnoliopsida > Caryophyllales > Caryophyllaceae > Agrostemma > Agrostemma githago. The sequence continues at coordinate 11,330,404 of OY288250.1, read as the reverse complement.
GGCTCTAAAGAGTCTTTCTGGCTCTGGATTGAAGAGAAGAAAGTTGTCTCTCCTCCTAGGCATGCACTACACACTTGAACAAACGTGAGAACACCTAGTGCTTTATGGGCACTAGGCAAAGACAATAAACGAACACAACGGAAGACAAAGAGAGAAGAAAAAAATAAAAACAAAGAAAAAGCCTACATAATATGCACTAGGGATAGAAAAAGAGCACAAAAGGGGTAACTAAGTCAAGCTAATAAGCAAACTAAGTCTAAACATGCACCGTCCCCGGCAACGGCGCCAAATTGATGGGAGGGATTTGCCGTGGGTCCCTACCAACAACTAAAAACCAACTAGACCTAACTAGTAGTTAGGGTAAGTCGGGTCGATCCACGGAGACGGTTAGGGGTGTCTAGACTATGGTCTACCTACAAGACAAGACTAGGTCACAAACAAACACAAAGAGGACGAGAATTGACAAGAATTGATTATAAATGACGATGGAAGGGGATAAAACTAGACTAGCAAAGGACTAGATATAACAAGAACTAAATGAAACAACTAAAGATTAATGAACTATCAAACTAGAGAAAATGATTGACTAAAGAGATGGAGAAATCAAATATGGGAAGGAGTAGGGTTAGGTCGGGTTTATAAGTGTAGTACGATGATTGGGAGATCAAGGGTGTAGGTTTCACCTAGTTACTAAGGTCGGTCCGCGCTCTCGCGTCAAAGCCAAAGTCCGCACTCTCGTGTCAAAGACTAAACCCGAATACTCATGCAAGATATTACCCATTACACAAGAATTCAACCACAAATCAATCACACAATGAGAAGATGAAAACAAGTATGAGAAGCATGGCCACTACAACTCAAACAAGCAATTCAACAAACACATAGAGTGCTCAACATGTGACTAGTAACAAAGGATTCATCTTTACCCTTAATCAAACCCTAATTACCCATAATCTACACTTAATCTCCCTACTAACCCCACAATAAGTCTACTCACACATAATGAAACTAATGCTAACAATAACAAGAGAAATCAACACAAACAACAAAACATTCATAATGAAACTAGCAAGAACAAGAACAATAATCAAAGATTGAAACCTGAAAGATTAAACAAGGATTAAGAGTAAAGAGAATAAGAAGATTATACCTACTAACAAGAGGATGAAAAGATAAGAACTTGCATTAATAAGAAAAACCCAAATGAATCTCCCAAGGTTGTCAATCTTAGATGAGTCTTGAAGAATTCCCTTAATACAAGACTAATTAAAAAGATTAATCTAAAATTAACAAAAGATTAATGAAAGATTAAGCTAGGGATGAAGAGAGTCTATCTAGGGTTTAGAATAATGTAGAGTAATGTAAGGTGTCTAAACAATACAAAGGAAGGGTATTTATAAGGTTGCAAGAGTGAAGGAGAAGAAAAGAAGAGTCACGAGCTGCAGCTGCTCCTTCCCGGCCGGGAAGGTGGTGGTCCCGACCGGGACGAGATGATCCCGAGATGAAGTTGTTCCCGGCCGGGATGGCCCATCAGAAGACGCTTCTTTCTTGCACTCCTTCGCGACCGGGAAGGCTACTCTTCCCGCCCGGGAAGGGTCTTGTAGGCCTCCAATATGATCCTAGAGGTCCCTATTTGCTCTTCATAGGCTTCTCATCGATTCTCGGTGCTCGGGATCGAGTCTAGGGGGCTCGCGAATGGGTCTCAAGGTCTCGAGATCGAGTCTAAGCCACCGAGTGATCGTCGCTTCTCTTCGATGGTTCCAAATATGTCGGAAACGAGTCGGAATCGTTCCACTTCTCCAATATTAGTCTTAGGAGCCTAAAACAAACTAGAAGAAGCGTAAGTAGCCTCGAAACCGCTCCCAAAGAGCGATTCCACAAGAGAAACCGGGACCAAACACAAGAAATAGGCACTACAAACTACACTTATCAAAATGTTAGCGTTGTTAGTATAGTAAACAAAGTAAAAAGGAGTTAGAGATTAGAAAATGGGATTCGGTACACCCTTAATAACCTACATGTTAATAGTCTCGGAAAACGGGCTCGTTGAGTATCAGCGTAGGCACGGGAACGGTTCGAGAATGTAGGGAGAGTTAGGGTGTGTGACTAGAAGAAGGAGTGCTCTTGCTTTTTGTGAGAAAAAGTATGCAAGGAGGTGAAAAATGAGGGTTCAAGAAGAGGTCCCACAATGATGTGCAAAAGGGGGGGTATTTATAGAGTTCACCTCGATTTAGGGTCACTCGATCGAGTGCTCTTTGCTGGACTCGATCGAGTGCCCTACTGAAAGGTGTCCTGGTGGATTTTTAGGGGGTCACTCGATCGAGTGGCCCTTAGCCCGTACACAGGTGAGCTAAATTAGGATGGTTTGGATTTGTTTTGACTTTTTGAATTTGTTTGTTTTTGACTTGGTTCATTTTGTATTTGGACGCAGCGTGAGGCTGGTTTCGTTCTCGGGTTTCAACTTTGACCGGTTTCGGCTCGGTCGCAAAAGACGGTTTTACCCCCGGTGATGGTTTTAGCTCAAAATAGCTTTATTTTATTGGAAACGACTCACTGAGTCTGAATTTGAGGTCGGTTTTGAGAGATTTATACTCCGCTAAGTGCCCACGTCGGATGCTATTGATTCCGAGTCTCGTATTCGAGCGTATTAATGCATGTTAATATTCGATCATCATCGGGTGTTTGTTGAAGACTACTATAGACACGAGCAGTCAAAATATGGGTGTCTACACAGTTGCATATCTGCGGCTATGCCATGGCATAGTCGCTGATATTCAACGTCTGGTTTTTTTTCGTGATAATCAATGAGACTAATTATAGCCGCGTACATTACAATTAAAACGAAAACTACATCGTCAATGTCGTCATGTTCCGAATTTCTTTTGGTATACGGCAAACTCAAGTCAAAAGAAAAATTGTTTTTTGCGTTCAACATTCCGAACAATGAAAAATTCGAAATATAAGCATTTCGATGTTGTTTCGAGGGTGATTAAATTAAATTCAAATAAAATAGTGTTCTTCTCGGATTTTATAATTTACTTAGGTTAAATAGCAGTAGAGTTAGTGATTAGGTTAATTTAGTTGGTTATTAAACAATGGACGATTCCGTCATTTACTATCAAATTTACCGACGACATTAAGTAAATTGTCGACGACGATGAGTAATGCCCTTTATATTTTTGATACGTTAACTTCTTCGTGGTGGACATATGTAGATTTTGTATTAACCCTATTGTTGCTTATGTATATAATTTTTTTGTGAATCATTTATCTTCCGAAATATAATTTTATTGATCATACTTCAGTTTTAATTAGGTAAATAGGTGACTCCAAAAGTGTCATAAGCGTAGCACAAAACAACTATTATTGTGCGACGATATTTTTTTGTTGCACAAAGTACATGGTAGTTGGCAATAAAATGTCGACGTTGCACAAGAGGTAAAGGGCGACAACAATCTTTTGCTCCACAAATTACCTTTAGGGCAACAAACAAGTCTTTGTCACAGAAAGGTCATTGGGCGAAGAAAATCTTTTTGGTGCACATCCCTAGGGGCGCTAGGGCTACAAAGGCCTTTTTGTCGCCGAAATAATATATTAGGCAACGAAAATTTTTTGTTGCACAAATGATCCTATGGGCGACGGAAACCAATTTTGTTACACGAATAAGAAAGGGTATCGCCCCTTGGGCGTCGAAGCCATGACAAACGTAATTTCGTTGCACAAGTGTATGGCCGACGAAAACTCTGTTTAAGGTAACGAAATTTTTTGTTGCACAAAATCTTTTTTCTTGTAGTGTCGTTTCTCTAATCCTCCTCCTAAGATCGAAAGTCTGGTTGAGGTGTTGTCTAAACATGATTAGTAGACCGACCTAGTGAACTTGAAAGCCTCTAAATTCGTTCTATGAACTATGGTTACTAATAAATCGAGAGGTGTTTTCTCGAGACCTAGACAATGATCGACATCAGTATCCCTAATTTAACCATGTTCCTATGATAATCTACATGTGAATCTATCCTCTAGAAGCCTTTTCCTATATTGTTTTATCATCTTGTTATTTGAGTTAGTTCTTTACTTTATCAAACAAATCTAAAGATCACTCGATTAAGATAAAATTCTACCTATCGCAACTACTTAACATATCCCGTCTATCATCCTACTTACCACTAACTATTTGTCACCAATAATCTAAGGTTTTGTTTTGATATAGAGGATATGGATACATGAGTCTAGAGGTGGCAATCGGGTCACTTGAGTCGGGTTCGGCTCGGGTCAAGACGGGGCGGATCATATCGGGTTTGGGTCTTAACAGTTCAGCATCTCTTTCGGGTCGAGTCGGGTTCAGGTTGGATCGCTATTGGGTCGGGTCATTTCAGGTCAGTTGATCTGGCGAGTCAGGTCGGATTTGGATCGGGTCATTATGTAATCCCCTAATAAATCAAACGCAATACAGTGGTGGAAACAACTGTAATCCCCTAGAAATTTTAACGCAATATAGTGGCGGAAACACTGTAGAAGTGAGATTATAACACACTGTAACTATGTCTTGAATAAATAAAAAGGGTAAGTCAATACATAAGCCATGAAATAAAAATGGCTACAAAATAAAAATAAATTAAAATCCATAAAAAGGGTTTTAACAATCCATAGTTCAAATTATTAATTAGTGAAGCAGGATTCGTAACTACTCACTAGCCCACCCGAAAGGAACACATATACCCGCCATGTTAAAAACACAACAACCACAATCAGTGAGGAGCAACGGGGACGTTCTCCCAACCATATTACAAGATTTTAAAACTGTAATTACTACGAGTATTATATTAAAATAGTAAAAATGGAAAACAACATCATAACAAAAATATGATTTCAAAGAAAACTTAAAATATTGGAACAATAAAATCAGAATAAGTTTTCAGAAGAAAACTTAAAATGTTTGCCAACCTGCAAACCAAAATATATCGATAATAATAAAATATTCAAAATGGTGTTATGGATAAAATTAGTGTAGACGGCTAGACTTTCACCAGGATAATACTTGAAACTAGATTGTAGAACTTTAGTCTTAACACATATCAGATTTCAGTCTCTAACTAGGCAACTCAACCATAACAGGACTGCGTGCAACGAGGTCCTGATTTAAGTAGTGCCCACCCCTCCTGGACACAAACCATGTCCAGTTCAACCCGATGCGACTTACACGATGCGATATCTAAATTTAAGGTCAACCTACACTCTTCTAAACACAAACTATCCACAGTTCAATTAACTGCCAGTGTGCGATATGTAATATTACCAGTTGTTGTGTGCTAAATTTAGACCGTTTTTCCTCCCATTTAGACCCGTTTTTCCCTCGTTTTGCGAATCTTGAGTGCAATTATCGCCATATTTTGCGTACTTCTCGCATTAGCATCCCTCTTGTACGTTTTACGTGTTTTTGGTAGTTTTTCTATCATTTTGATAGGATTTGGCACCGAAATCACGATTGAGCTTTCACGAGCACAAGAGAAGGGAATACCGTCCAAAGAGCAAAGCACACAACTTAAAGTTTGAAGCCATCCAATCAATCGACGAAGAATGAGACAAGAAAGAGGCCAGAAAAATGACCGGGCGAAATTTCACCCGGTGAGACACCACCGGGCGAAATTTCACCCGACGGTAAAAATGCCTCCCGAAGATTTTCCGAGACTCCCCACCGGGCGAAACTGACCGGGCGAGAGAAGAGCCGGAAACCGCGAAAAAAGAAGAAAATCTCACCGGGCGAAAATTTCACCCGGTGGGATTTATCGTCAAGTCCGCAGGGCAAAGTTTCACCCCATGAAGATGCCAAGGGTGATTGTCTCACTAATGGAGCATAGAGTTGGATTTGGGCTTTAGGTTAAGTACCCATTAAGAGATTACTATATATATGTTACCCTAGTTTGTTGCTCAAGGCACTCACTATCATCCACAACCATCCATCGTTAGTGTAGTAATAGTAGTAGTATCACCCTTTCATTAGTATAGAAAAACCATCTCCTTAGTAGTAATCTAGTAATATTCGTAGTAATTCTCTATAATTTAGTAGTAGATCTACTTAGTTTCCATCAACAATTCTCTAGATTACAAGTTTGTAGAAGATTATTCCAAGTTTTATTTGAAGATTTGGTGGGTTTATTGAAGAATTAAGTGACAAGTTCTTCATTTTCTTCATCAAAGATTCAACCTTTATTTATTGTTTTAGTTTTATTTGAAGCTTTGTGGGGTTTATTGGAGGATTAGTGACAAGTTCTCCATTTTCTTCATCAAAGATTCAATCTTTATTCATGCAATCTTATTATTTCTTATAGATCTTCATAATTGGTATATTTCTCTTTGTGGACATGACATAGGTCCACCCCGACGCGACCACGCGCGGGTTTGGGGAGGCGAATGAATCTCCATATGAGAATGGATCGAAATGAAATTTAAATCGAAGTGGAGTCGCCACCGAACTTTGTGGGAGTTCGGGCCCGTTCGAACCCACTCTATATCGTAGTGGGCCGTGTACAAAATACGGCCCATTTCCGATGTCAGAGTTTATTGGGTTCGTCCCTTTGCATTTGATACCGATACCGACATTATCGGATACCGTGTATTGAATGATTCTCGTTGCCAATGGTTTAGGACATCCGGAAACCGAGGTTCTGAGTAAGGGGTGAGGGTACGTGTTGGGAAGTTCACAAAGAACGCCCAACCCCGCCCGCACATTAGCGGCCTCTACTAGGATATCGAATGACTTTCTAATACGCGCGTTAGTAGTTCGGTTAAATGATATGCAAACATTGTTTTCCCTAAGCATGTGAGAAATTAAACGGGTTGCTAAGTCGATTTAATGCAACTAAAATTAACGTCAAAGTTGTATTTTATCATGTGAAGTTCGTTTTAGTATAATAAAACAAGAGATAAAAAAAAGTTGCTAAAAAGATGAACAAACGTGTTAGTAACAATTGAATAAAAAAATATAAATACGATAATAAGCATGATTTTGAAAAGTTTACGACACGTGATGGATTAACACGTGTTGACCGTGGTCAAGGAAAAAATATATCGTGATCTGAAATATGCCCGGAAACCCGCTGTTTTGTCTAAAAAACAATGTTCGAAGAATATAAAAAAAAAGGAATTGTGCCGCGTTTCCAGACGGTCGCGCGACTCGCCCGAGATGCCGGCGGGTCGCGTGACGGGCTTCATCAGAATCGATTTTTTGAAAATCGATAATTTTATTAAACCGCGTACAAATATTGCATAATTCGTACTCGACTTAATTTAGCGATATTCGTTATATTCGATATTCGACTATGAAATTGATATTGAATATTCGGAATAGCTTTTTTTTAGAAACGATAAAAAAAGGTTTTCTTTTTGTAAATCGTTTGAAACAAATCGAACTAAAAAAAATGATGTTTGATTCTCTCCGTGTTAAAATCGTTGTATTTTGTTTTAAGAAAACTATGTAATGATTTTTAGCGTCAACAAGATTAATTTAGTTCTTTTTTAGTACGATATTCGATTAGAGAATCGATATCGTATTTTTAAGAACGTTTCGTTATATATGAAAATAGTTTTGTAATATCGATATTAGAAATAAATAAAAAAAATGCGACGAACAACCCGTAAAAAAACGACCGACGACGACGCTAAGACGAGGAAAAGACGAGAAGGAAAGGAAGAGAGAAAGGAGAAGTCGGGTTTGATTTTACACCCTCAACCTATATGCTTTTGTTTACTCGGATCGGGGCTCATCGGAATGTGGCTAGGGCACGGGAGCGTCGAGTTAATGTCGGTGAGTTATGGTGGTTTTTTTGGTTTGGACGTGTAAAGGGTAAGAGGTGGCCGGTTTCGTCGGGTCTCGGATAAACTATCGGTTTCTCGATGCTAAGTGTATATTTCTGAATCGTAGATGTGTGATAAAAAGTTAATTATTTTCGAATGTCGATGTGTACGAATAAGAAAGTTGATGTGTAGTTCCTCTTAATTGTGTTGTGCAAGGGGCCTATTTATAGGAAAATTCCCGACCTTGGCTAGGAGAAGTGTTTGGGTGAGAACTACCGCTTAGGATAGGAAACGTAAGAAGCTGAGAAGAACGAGAATTCCGTTTACTTGGTGAAGAAGCAAGGAACTCGGCTGAAAACAGGCTGCTCGGCCGAGTATTTGATGCTCGGTCGAGTGTTTGATTTGGTATTCGGATAGAATTTCTACTTGAGATCGAATTCTATCCTTAAATGGATTTGTTTAATATTTTGTGTAGCTGATTTTTTGTAGCGTTTGAGCTCGAATCAGCCAGGTGGGGTGACACGGCTGACTCGTGAGTTTCGAGATTTGACCGGGTTTTGACTCGGTCGATAAAAGACGGTTTTACCCCTGGTGTCGGATTCAACCCAAATTAGTCTTATTTGACTCGAAACGACCCACTGGGCCTGAATTTGAGGTTGGTTTTGTGAGATTTGTACTCCGTAAAAAGCCCAAGCCAAATGCCAATGATTTTGAGCCCGTTCTCGAGTATATTAAAGCACGTTTGCGTCCGATCATCATCGGGTGTTTGTCGGAAACTACTATAGATACCTGGCGGTCAAAATGTGGGTGTCTACAGAGCCCCCACTCTGACTGAGGCTTGGACAAGGCGAAAGTCAGGGTAGCTTCCAGGCCAATCGAGGATTAAGACCTGGTAGACTTCCGGTCGGGTCGTTTATAGTCCATTAGACTTGCGTAAAAGGGCTTGCCAGCCATAAGTTGGAAATCATACCTGAGCTGATGATGCTAACTCCGTGGGGAATCGGACTTGTCGTATAAGTCTTGGGTGCGCTTATATGTGGGCCCATCCCGTTAAATGCCGCTGGGGGAGTTATGCGAATTGTGCGGTGTTGAATTGTACCTGTATAATAAGTTACATAAAATTTTGCATGCAACATGTAGGTGAAACAAATATGACTCGCGCTGGGGAATAAAAATGATTTTTGCTTAGTTTTGAAATCGAAGTCCTGAAAGCAACTCACGTGCTAGGTAATAGGTTTTCAAAACTGAAATGGGTAGAAAAGAAATTTGCAATTTAAATAGACCGAAATTTGACCTTGTCAAAAAGGATTTTTCTCAAATGGCTAAGTTTTGCAGGTTTTAAAAATGAGAATTTGAAGAGAGAGGTATACCGACAGACTCGACTCTGGACGTGACCGGACGAGTTGACAGACACGACTGGACTCTCGAGGGGTTGAACCGTGACTCGGTAAAAGGGTGGACCACCTAAGATGACAAGACTCTTAAGTTGCGCTATTCCGTAGCCTAGGCGAGTGGCAACACGGTCGAATCCTCGGAATGGGAAGGATGTGCTATGGCCTGGGGGGATTGCAATAGTCTGTAATGAGACTGTTGTAGTCTAGTGCTCTCCTGGATTTTTGATTTTAGGGTACATTTCCAAAGTGGGTATTGCCTCGAGTCCTGACAGATTCTTGTCTTCGACTGAGCCGAGTACTAGGACGCACTACAGAAAGGAGGCTAGATTTTTTGAATTTATCTGGATTTTGTGAGTGGATGGAGGTTTTCTGCCTAAGAGAAGCCCTCAGGACGACAAAGCTAGCTGTTGAGAACATGATGGTGTCGTGACCAGAATGATGGCGCTTTTTGAATGTGTGTCAATGTGGGTGGTTGCGCCTCTGTTGAAAGGCTGCCTACGTATTCACGTGTAGTGAAATCAAACCAAGCCGTAGTTCAGTGTTGAAAGATATATTATGATGCCTAGTCTAATAGGACTTTGTGTGTAACTAGCCATAACAATGATGCAGGCTAGGTGCATTCCCAATGACGTCTTGATCAAAGGGCTAGAATGGTTAGGATATTGATCCTGTGACTGTGAGCGTTCTCCGGGATAGCCCCCAGAGGTGGTGTGCACTATTTGGGCATGTTCTATGCCGACCGCAAGTTGAGTTCCCGTGCTTGGCGTTGGTAACTGGTTTGGATAAGAAGAATTGGGATGGGATTTGACGAGTTTTGCTCTCGGGATTGACGAGTTTTGCTCTCGGGGATTTGACGAGTTTTGCTCTCGGGGATTTGACGAGTTTTGCTCTCGGGTCTTTGACGAGTTTTGATCTCGGATCTTTGTATGGTGATTGTGAATTTTGTTATGTCGAGGGGAAGTCGAGTAAAATGGCTCGAACTTTGATCGGGATAGGTTTTGATAATGCGGGATCTGGTTTCCATGTCTGGCCCTAATGGTTAGGGGTATCCTATGGAGCTTGAATCCTCAAAATTCCGGGCTGTCTCTAGCCTGGGTCTCGGGAAGGTCTTGAGGGTTGTAATGGGGGAAGGCTAAATGTGGTGTTAGTTGACCAGCTCGATTATCTCTCCCTTATTCGATGGTATGAATTTTGACCGTACCCTGGTCATGGGACTTTCACTTGAATTGACCGTTGATCATGGTCATGGATTTTTGGAAGTTCTTTTTTTATCATGGCCAGCTCTTGTATTTTGAGCCTTTTGCTTTTTTTTTTTCTTTTTTTCTTGGACTTTTGTTTTTTTTTGTCCAGTTTTTTTTTTCTTTTTTTTTCTGTTGGTCTGACTAACACCTAAGGTAGGGATTGGTCGATCTTATTGGAGGGGTGTGTATTGTGGCAAATGAGCTTGCCTCCCGTCTTGAACCCAAACTAGGAGACTACCTAGATTTGTCCTAGGATTCGATACCGCTCCTGCTAAGTGTAGTTTTGTGGCTTCCTATGTCAGACATGGAACAGGTAAAGGAAAACACGGGTCTCGATTTTCTGCAGTCATTATAGATGTGCCTGTAATAGTCACGTGCATGTGCTCACAGTGTATGACGGTGTTCATCATGTTCTCGGAAACACATAAGAAAAGTAATATGAGCAATAGAAAAGCTGATTTTATTGAATTTTAAAAAAGAGGACATAATGCAAAAGGCTCTGACTCTGATTTGGAAATGAGGATGTAGGGTATCCTAGACTCGGACTCAGACTTAGACTCGAATCAGATCTAGACTCGGATGCTCGGTTGGTTGTTTTTTTTTGGTAAGGTCTTCGACAGGTGCCACGACTCGCCTAAACTCGGTTTTGCGGAAATGCAAGAGAGGGAGTCAAACTAGACGCGACCCGGGGTAACTGGAATGACTAGGATTCTTGGATCGGGATACTCGAACGTTGACCTGGACAAGGTAACGACCATGACTTGGACTCGATCATGAGGGTGAGTCCAAAAAATGGGGCGACCGTGTTTGACCGCGCCGCGTGCTCGGACCAACTGTGGTGACCTAACCCTAGGTGACTCGAGCGTTCGTAGCATAGGTACGACTCGAAGAAGGCATCATAAGGACGCCGGTTTAGGATGGACGTAGGGTACCCCTCTAGGGTGGCCGTGGTCGATTTCTCGGATGGAGGATAGCCCCCAAGTGAGACTAAAGACTCTGGTAGGACTCAGATGGTGTGACATCTAAATGACTCAAAAGTGGGGTACGTGAGACACGTGTAAGACATGACCTTTAGAGCAACCGTGATTGATTGCTCTGCTGAGGGGTAGCCCCCAATCGGGATCAAAGACTTTGTTAAGACTCGAGTGTCGGACGAGTGACCCTTAGATGTAAGGATCGCGAACCTTTTGTTATGGGTCTATGCCTTGTAAAAGGTTGACTTGGAAAAGACACCTAGACGGGTGACTTGTGAAAGGTGGACCTCCTTTAGGATCCAGCTGTGTGGGCTGGGCCCTGTTTGAAAGGAGGTTCACGTGAGACATTACCCAGACTTTGGACTCGATTGTGTAGACGGGCCAACCCTTGTAGGAGTATGTCCTACGTAGGTGGGTCTTGCCTTAGTCAAATAAGGCGGACTGGGATAGGGAGGAAATCCGTGATATAAGATCGGCGGAGTTTCGACGCTAGAGACTTCGATGACTTACGACACGACCCGACACTGCTAAATACGGGAAGTCCTAAGAAAAGGAAGTTTTTTTGAAATAGATTTTTTTTGAAAGCCCGAAAATCGGGAAAGAAAACCCGGCCTTTTTTCGAAAAAAACGGAAAAGGTGGGCCGGGCGACGGTTTTGAAAGATTCGAAAATATTTTCGAGTTTTGAAATGGGCATAATACCGGCTAAAAATAGGCTATTTTGAGTAAAATCGTAGATCCTAAATTCGGTATACGTCCCGGGTTTTGAAATTGGATATTTTGAAAAACGATGCAAATTTTGAAAATGACGGTTTTTGAAAGAGGACTTGTAAATCAGGTAGCACGTAGTCATGGAAACAGCATAACGACATCATGTATGCTCTAATTCTAAGTCTCGGTCAGTCTGTAAGGGTCTATACTAGTGTACATAGCCTATCGAGAATCGGGGCGGACTTCCTAAGTCGAGTTGAGCTTAGAACATGCCGTAAAACCCATACGAATCGGCTATGGACACCTTTGACATATCCAATTTGGATTACATCAATAGTATAGTGGGACGTCGGTCACCAGTACCGGCCCGGGAAAATATGGGGTTATGCATGAACCGTAAAACTAAAACGCGTATTGTACTAGTCAAACGATTTCTAATCGAGTCTCACCCTGAGGATGCCGATGGTAAGTCACGCACCAGTTAATCCCCAGCGGAGTTGCCAAATTGTGGACATGACATAGGTCCACCCCGACGCGACCACGCGCGGGTTTGGGGAGGCGAATGAATCTCCATATGAGAATGGATCGAATTGAAATTTAAATCGAAGTGGAGTCGCCACCGAACTTTGTGGGATTTTGGGCCCGTTCGAACCCACTCTATATTGTAGTGGGCCGTGTACAAAATACGGCCCATTTCCGATGTCAGAGTTTATTGGGTTCGTCCCTTTGCATTTGATACCGATACCGACATTATCGGATACCGTGTATTGAATGACTCTCGTTGCCAATGGTTTCGGACATCCGGAAACCGAGGTTCTGAGTAAGGGGTGAGGGTACGTGTTGGGAAGTTCACAAAGAACACCCAACCCCGCCCGCACATTAGCGGCCCCTACTTGGATATCGAATGACTTTCTAATACGCGCGTTAGTAGTTCGGTTAAATGATATCCAAACGTTGTTTTCCCTAAGCATGTGAGAAATTAAACGGGTTGCTAAGTTAATTTAATGCAACTAAAATTAACGTCAAAGTTGTATTTTAGCATGTGAAGTTCGTTTTAGTATAATAAAACAAAAATAAAAAGAAGTTGCTAAAAGATGAACAAACGTGTTAGTAACAATTGAATAAAAAAATATAAATACGATAATATGCATGATTTTGAAAAGTTTACGACACGTGATGGATTAACACGTGTTGACCGTGGTCAAGAAAAAAAATATATCAAGATCTGAAATATGCCCGGAAACCCGCTGTTTTGTCTAAAAAAACGATATTCGAAGAATATAAAAAAAAAAAAAAAATTGTGCCGCGTTTCCAGACGGTCGCGCGACTCGCCCGAGATGCCGGCGGGTCGCGTGACGGGCTGCCTCAGAATCGATTTTTTGAAAATTGATAATTTTATTAAACCGCGTACAAATATTGCATAATTCGTACTCGACTTAATTTAGCGATAATCGTTATATTCGATATTCGACTATGAAATTGATATCGAATATTCGGAATAGCTCTTTTTTAGAAACGATAAAAAAGGTTTTCTTTTTGTAAATCGTTTGAAACAAATCGAACTAAAAAAAATGATGTTTGATTCTCTCCGTGTTAAAATCGTTGTATTTTGTTTTAAGAAAACTATGTAACGATTTTTAGCGTCAACAAGATTAATTTAGTTCTTTTTTAGTACGATATTCGATTAGAGAATCGATATCGTATTTTTAAGAACGTTTCGTTATATATGAAAATAGTTTTGTAATATCGATATTAGAAATAAATAAATAAAATGCGACGAACGACCCGTAAAAAAAACGACCGACGACGACGCTAAGACGAGGAAAAGACGAGAAGGAAGGGAAGAGAGAAAGGAGAAGTCGGGTTTGATTTTACACCCTCAACCTACATGCTTTTGTTTACTCGGATCGGGGCTCATCGGAATGTGGCTAGGGCACGGGAGCGTCGAGTTAATGTCGGTGAGTTATGGTGGTTTTTTTGGTTTGGACGTGTAATGGGTAAGAGGTAGCCGGTTTCGTCGGGTCTCGGATAAACTATCGGTTTCTCGATGCTAAGTGTATATTTCTGAATCGTAGATGTGTGATAAAAAGTTAATTATTTTCGAATGTCGATGTGTACGAATAAGAAAGTTGATGTGTAGTTCCTCTTAATTGTGTTGTGCAAGGGGCCTATTTATAGGAAAATTCCCGACCTTGGCTAAGAGAAGTGTTTTGGTGAGAACTACCGCTTAGGATAGGAAACGTAAGAAGCTGAGAAGAACGAGAATTCCGTTTACTTGGTGGAAGCAAGGAACTCGGCTGAAAACAGGCTGCTCGGCCGAGTATTTGATGCTCGGTCGAGTGTTTGATTCGGTATTCGGATAGAATTTCTACTTGAGATCGAATTCTATCCTTAAATGGATTTGTTTAATATTTTGTGTAGCTGATTTTTTGTAGCGTTTGAGCTCGAATCAGCCAGGTGGGGTGACACGGCTGACTCGTGAGTTTCGAGAATATCTTTGACCGGGTTTTGACTCGGTCGCTAAAAGACGGTTTTACCCCTGGTGTCGGATTCGACCCAAATTAGTCTTATTTGACTCGAAACGACCCACTAGGCCTGAATTTGAGGTTGGTTTTGTGAGATTTGTACTCCGTAAAAAGCCCAAGCCAAATGCCAATGATTTTGAGCCCGTTCTCGAGTATGTTAAAGCACGTTTGCGTCCGATCATCATCGGGTGTTTGTCGGAAACTGCTATAGACACTTGGCGGTCAAAATGTGGGTGTCTACACTCTTCCAGTCTTCCACTCTCTAATCTCTATTTTAGTTTTTATGTTATTTTATTATTATTGTCTTGTTTAGATCATATTAGTGTTGTTAGTTTCTCTAGATTTCATTTATGTTGTTCTTGATTATTCTCTAGTTTATTGTGTTAGATCTTATTTCTTCCTTAGTTTAGTGAGTAATTGTTAGATCGTAGTTTTCTCATAGTTTTATTGTTAGTTTCCTTAGATTTAGTTAATATGCATGTTGTAGCAGTTTTATCCTTAGTTAATGTTTTATTGTCTTCCATAATGTTTAGTGAGTAGATTTCTTGTTGGGGGGTTTAGAGATGAGGACTTGGATTATTTGAATATAGGGATGTTGGTGGGTTGCTTGCTTGTTGGTTTATCTTGTTTATGGTTGTTATGTCATTGTTGTTTTAGTCCGGCCAACTAGACCGACCTTGACTAGTTTCTATCAATATGGGGAAACTCGGGGTAGAAATTACCATAGCTAGAGACTTACCCTTATTCACCGCAAAAGCGGGTTTTTAGGTGAGTTAGGTGAAGAAACCGAAAGGTGACATTCTCCTTTATCAATGTTGCGACAAAAAACTCGATTCCGACCTTCTTAGACTCCAAGTACCGAATCCCGACTTCCCCCTAACACCTTTTCTTAGATTGATTATCACCCCTAGCTATTTCTCTAGTTATTCCTCTAGTATAGACTCGACCCTTGGAAAACTCCCTTCTAGACATCAAACACACCGCTTTAAACTTGATTGTCAACACACCGTTCCCTGTGGACCGACCTCGACTTACCACGATTACTCGTTTGTTTTTGTGTAATCTCGAGTCTTATAAATATCGTTTGATCCCCCGTCCTTCGTTAACGACCGATCCGATTGGGAGGCGATCACCAGTGTACCCCATAAAGACACATCAGTCTTACAATTAATGACAAAACGTACATCCTAGACTGTATTACTCTAAACCCCGCAGTCCTTATTCCGTAACTCCAAAACAAAGCCATTATCGATATAAACAAAAGATATAATCATTATAATAAGAGAACAAAAGGGAAAAATGATCATCTTCCAAAAGAGGAAACTTTTTATTTTAGAAAACTTCTATTTTTAAAAATTTTACAAAAATAGCATTATATCATATTATCGAAAATATTATTTCATACTAATAAAAAAAATTTAGTAAACGATATAAATTTATAAAACTAATACTTTTGGCCTTAACGATACTAGTTTCTAAAATAAGGATAAATGGGTTTATGAAATTATTGAATATCACACAAGTGTCGGTGTTTCCAAAATTTATAAAACTAAAATTCTCTAATTATTAATAATCTCTATAAAACAAGCATAAATAGGATTTTACGTTAAATGTCAAAATAAATCACTTAACGCCATTTATTTCATTAAACAATTAAACAGATTTAGAATATAATAAGGGGTGATTTAACTTATAAAGTTTCAGATTTTAATATTTTCAAAATTGCTGGAAAAAAATTCATTTAGCTGAAACAGAGTATTTTAATGAGAAATCGTAATTTTGTCCAAAAATCAATACTATCATTTAAAGGCTTCGATAAATAGTACAAAAATTATGTAAAATAGCTAAATACATTTTTGGACATTTTGCCCAGAAAAAATAAATTTTCCAGAACCTTTAAACTCGGTTTTTTAAGGGTTTTCTCGTTAATCACCTAATCTCGACAATAACGAATAATAAAAATAGTAACTATAAAATGATTTGAGTATAAATACCCAAAACCTATTACTAAACCTAAAAATATGATTTTCCAGAAACTATCAATTTTTCCAGATTTCCAAAATTCCAGATTTCATAAATTTCACTAAAACCGTCTTTTAAAACTTGTTTCCACAATTAACGATTCTTTTAATAAAACTTGTCGTTCCTAATATTTTATTAAAGCACTAAAAATCATTAAAATACTTTTTTTTTATCAAGAGTACATCAGGAATATTTTTTTTCAGTTTTAAAACATGAACCAAAAATCATAAATCAAAATAGAAGACACGGTTTTAACAATAAATGACGATTTAAAGTAATTAATTAATTAACTCACTTAAAAATTTAGAAAAATTATGAAAACATTCACAAAGTTCTTTTTCACCAGAATAATCATCCATGTCGAATTTCAGATTAAAAGAAAATGTTTACGTATAAGAACTAAAAATCGGCTTTTAATCATTTTTGTCCGAAAATGATAATAATTCAATAATTGATACTTAAAATATCAGAAAAATACAAAATTATCAAAAATGAACAAAAACATCATTTTTAAATAATACTCCCTCCTAGTTTTTTATATCTTCTCTCTTTCCTTTTTGGCACTAGTTCACCAATCTTCCATCTTTCCATTTTTGGGTTGTACTTTAATCAATTCTTTATTCTTCCTTCAATTCTTTATTCTTTCCTTTACTCACAAACCCCACCATATTTCTACTTTATACCCCACATTTTCTTACTTTAATCAATTCTTTGATAGTTTCTTAATCTTTGTGCCAAAAAAAAGAGGGAACAAATAAAGAACCTAGGAGGGAGTATATTTATACTTCACATGTTTAGGCCGATTATTATGATTTTATAAAATAATATAACAATTTAATCCGTGAATCTCGTAAAAGCGATAAAAATACCGAAACGTGCAAATTTACGACTTTTAAAATTTTTCCAAAATATAAATGACATAATATATTGTCAAAAATAAAGTTATAATTATATACATGCAATTACACAAATAAAATCATGCAATACCGAGTAACATCGTCGTCACCAATAATCCAAGTCTGAATCTACGATATATTCGTCTTCTGCGGGATCGCTTCAGAAGCCTAAAAAACATGAATTTCATGGTATGAAAATACCATAAGATCGCTGAAAAAATCAAGGTGGCAACAAATGGAAATGAAATTGATTAATACCTTAACGAAGGAGACGAAAAGAGGATCGAAACAAGAGAAAAATAAGCGAACGAAATGGATGCCTGAACACGATTTTGGGCAGAGCTTAGGCTGCTAGAAATGGCATGTTTCAAGAGAGTTTAGAGGGAGAAAGAGGGAGTCTTACAGGTTTAGAGGGAGGCAGAGCTTAGGCTGCTAGAAATTACAGGTTTCAATTAAAATATTATATGTGAGTCTTGGACAAACTCAAATGGATGACGAGAGAGCAACTCTAATTAATACGGAGTAAATTCAAGGGAGCACTGGCAATAGGAGTATGAAAGAACACACTCTCTTTTCTTCATCAACTAATTATGGCTATGAGTATGTAT
Source organism: Agrostemma githago (assembly GCA_958450325.1). Taxonomy (NCBI): domain Eukaryota; kingdom Viridiplantae; phylum Streptophyta; class Magnoliopsida; order Caryophyllales; family Caryophyllaceae; genus Agrostemma; species Agrostemma githago. The sequence continues at coordinate 11,312,244 of OY288250.1, read as the reverse complement.
GACCCTGACTTGCAAATTGCAATATTGATAGAAGTAATGCACTTTATTCCCCCAAGTAACATAATCCAAAATTAGGAATTTGTCAATCAAAGAAAAGAAAGCACTCCATCTCCAATCTACATACCAACAATTTTGGCTCTCCTCATTTCTTTAGTCACTGGGAAGCTAATCTATTATCCTTATACCAACGTACTTCTAACCATACATGATTTATAGTCACCTGACTTCTGCAAATAACACAATTTCCCAATAGGGGATGAGAGTGTTGATGATACTATAATTCCATTATTCGAGAGTATCATATCCAATTTTTACCCCCATTTTAATGAACAATATAAGATTAACAATCAATCTAGTATCACCCACTGAACATAACACCAGATTGGGATTGAAATTTATGACTCATAAAAACCCCTAATTGAAACAAATAATCCAAACCCTAATTTAATCACAATTTCAAATCAAAATTTATAAACTAAACATAAAAATCTACGAAAATAAACACAGTATAATCACATAATAGCATAGAGAAAGATTAAAACGAAGCTTTAATCACATAAATCAAAAAAGGAGAGTTAATAATTTACCTATTGCTTATTGAAGAAAATGGTTTTAATCACATAAATGAACTTTCGTAGCTGGATGATGGTTTTAATAAGTTGATGTTTCAGGATGATCGAGGTAGGTTATGGTGATGAAGTTTTGTTTGCCATTTTTTTTGTACAGTGAAGAAGATGAAAGAAGGTGAAAAGATAGAGAGAGAGAGTAAGTGAATGAGTCAGTAATAGTGTGTCATAGTGTCCTTTGATTAAGAGTGTTAGTGTGTGACTGTAAGTGTGATTAATTATTAATCACTGTGGACATGACATAGGTCCACCCCGACGCGGCCACGCGCGGGTTTGGGGAGGCGAATGAATCTCCATATGAGATGGTCAAATTGAAATTTAAATCGAAGTAGGAGTCGCCACCGAATTTTGTGGTTATTCGGAACCATTCGAGCCCACTCTATGTCGTAGTGGACCGTATACAAAATACGGTCCATTTCCGATGTCAGAGTTTATTGGGCTCGTCCCTTTGCATTACGATACCGATACCGACATTATCGGATATCGTGTATTGAATGACTCTCGTTGCCAATGGATTCGGACATCCGGAAACCATGGTTCTGAGTAAGGGGTGAGGGTACATGTTGGGAAGTTCACTAAGAACACCCAACCCCACCCGCACTTAGCGACCTTTACTAAGATATCGTTCGTTTTTGGTGTACACGGGTTAGTTCGACGGTTGAATGATATGCAAACATTATTTTTCCTAAGCATGTGAGAAAAATAAATAAATGGATTGCTAAGTCGTTTAATGCATGTTCAACTAATAACGTCAAAGTTATTTTAGCATGTGAAGTCGTTTTAGTCTAATAAAACAATAGAAAACGAATAAATTGCTACAAACACGAGAAAACGAGTTAGTAACGATTGAATAAATCGAATAAAGACGTAAATGAATAATATGCATGATTTGAAAAAGATTTAATGACACGTGATGGATTAACACGTGTTGACCGAGGTCGAAAAAGTATTTATCGAAATATGTCGCGAAAGTCGCTTTTTATGTAAGATTCGAAAAGAATAAAAAATAGAAAAGCGAGGAAACGAAAAAAAAAGGACTCGGCGGACCAGGCCACCGCGTGAGTCGCCTGACAGGCGTGCGGCTCGCGTGGCGGTCTGTCCGGTTTTTTTATTTTGTCGAAAATCATTAATTTTTATAGATCGCGTACAAATATGGATTAATTTATACTCGATTTATATTTTCGATATTCGTCGTATTCGATATTCGATTATGAAATCGATATCGAATAATCGGAATGATTTTAGAAAAGGTTTTTAAAAAGTTTGTTTTGAACGAAAAAAGTGAAAAAAAGAATTTGAACGAAAAAAGATGTTAATTCTCTCCGCGTATAAAATCGTTGAATTTTGTTTAAAAAAGATGTAACGATTTTATTAGCATCAACGAGAATTAATTAATTTAGTTCTTGTTAGATACGATATTCGATTAGAGAATCGATATCGTATTTTAAGAACGTTATATAAAAATAGTTTTTGTAGTATCGATTATTAGAAATAAAAAATATGTTACGAACGACCCATATTAAAATATGAAGCGACCGATGATACAACGAAAAAAAGAAAAAAAAACGTGAGAAAGAGGGAGAGAAAAGGGAAGAGTCGGGTTTGATTTACACCCTCAACCTACATGCTTCGTGTTCTCGGTATAAGGCTCGTCGGACGGTGGCTTAGGTACAGGAGCGTCGAGATGATGTGGGATGAGTTAAGGTGTTATTTTGGACGTGTGATGGGATGGGTTTCGGCTGGTTTTTTTGAGGTCGGATTCGTCGATATTTTGACAGTATTTCGATGCTTCTTCGGATGTGTGTCGGGATTTGCTTTGAATTATTTTTGCTAGATGTTGATGATGTATGAGTGGTAGGTTGTGTAAATCGTAAATCGTGTCTTTTGTGTTGAACGGGAGGTCCTATTTATAGGAGTGGAGGTAACCTTGCTTGTATGACAAGAAATACCGGTTTGGATAGGAAACGCAAGAGTTCGAAAGGGAACGAAAGTCTCGTTTCTTGGTGGGGAAGCCGAGTATCTCGGCTGAAAGGGGGAGTTCTAGCCGAGTGTCTGAGCTCGGTTTGTGAACTGTTTCGGTTTTCGGATAGAATTCCTACTTGAGATCGAATTCTATCCTTAAACGGATTTGTTTAATATTTTTTTGAAGCTGATTTTTTGTGGTATTGGAGACCGAATCAGCCATGTGAGGTGTCACGGCTGACTCGCGTGTCTCGGGAATATTTTTGACCGGGTTTTGACTCGGTCGCTAAAAGACGGTTTTACCCCTGGTGCCGGAATCGACCCAAATTAGTCTCATTTGACTCGAAACGACCCACTGGGCCTGGATTTGAGGTAGGTTTTGTAAGATATGTACTCCGTATATAAGCCTAAACCAAATGTCCATGATTTCTAGCCCGTATCCGAGTCCATTAAAGCATGTTCGCGTCCTATCATCATCGGGTGTTTGGTGAGACCTACTATAGACACCTGGCGGTCAAAATGTGGGTGTCTACAATCACACGGCGTTATGACGGAATATGGGGTAAGGTTAAATTGGGAAGTAAATAATAATACTTAAGGTTTCCATGGGAACAAACTTAAAAGCGGGTGTACCGTGTGTAATGTGACATAGTTCGAGGGTACCATGGGAAATTTCCGTAAAATTATTAAGGGAGAGTTTGAAAACATGGAATTATTTTCATTTTCATGAATCTAATTCTAGATATTGAATTATTGACATTCAATTTCATTTCCAATTCCAAAATGTTGTTTGGGTATCCATGGAATTGGAATTGGGCGTGGCGGAGCCGGGTCGAGGTCACAAAAAATTAATTTTTGAAATTTTTTTCCATGATGAAAATGTGTATTTTCAATTAGGGACGAAGTTTAATAAAAAAATATATATTCCGACTAGATTATTTACGCGAAAAAAATGAATAGTGACGGAATTGAAATGACTACCATGGGGTAGTAATTTGAGAAAGTCAAATTTAAACAAGGTTGGAATTGGTATGGAATTCATCTCAAATCCAATTCCAAATTCTCGGTTTTACCAAACACTTGAATCATCTCAAATCCGGAATTCAATTTCAATTCCTAGTGCCCAAACAAGCCATAAAGACATTTCAAAGAAATTCGAGTAAACCTCGCGTTAGAAAATAATTATTTACGAGACTTCGTAATAAAATCATTAAATGATAAACTTTCATAAATAAAAATATTTTCTTAGTTAGAAATATCATATAAACGTGTTTGGACGTTTTTAGAAAAATAAATAACTCAAATCCAAGATTAAAACAATAGTTCGTAAAAAAATGGGATTCTTTCTGAAATAAATGAATAGTTTGCGATGAAAGTTTTAATAAATAGATTTATGATAGAAAAATAAAACAATTAAAATATTTCAATGAAAATAAATAATATTTGACTCAAAATAATAAGAATTCAGAAAGACGAAGGAAACAGAAGGCGAAATTGACACAGAGTCATGACGGAGTCACAAGAGAATAATTAACGGCGCTAGGAAAATAGCGGGTGTTACACATTATCGGATCTAGTTATTTTTCGAGATTTTCCTAATAATTTTTTTTACTGTTATTTTGTTCAATAACTTTTTTGTTTTTTTACTGTAATTTTAATTAATAACTTTGTCATTAAGTCTAACGTATGAAGTTAAACATTAAATCACTTTCATTTGAATCAATCTAACAGATTAGTAGTGTTGTGGTCATCAACCTTATAAATTTTGGGTTCAAATCAGATCTGTTCGGGTTAGGTTTGGGTCACTGGTTATCCGGTCTCCGGTCGAGTCGGTTTCGGGTGACTACATTTTCGGGTTCTAACGGATTGGATTTCGGGCAAGTCGGGTCGGATCAACTTTTATCAGCTCTATGCCTCTATGACTAGTATCAAACATGGCACGGTGTGAGACCGTCTTTCGATCCGGATCGGACAATTGCGGAGCACATTGTGTGTGTGTCTAGAGTCTAGACTTTAGGAGTCGTTGTGTTAAGCAAGTCACTAGCGAAGCCAGAAATCAGAACTTGTCTCCTTTTCCATTACCATCGAAAGAACCCGAAAACTCCAAGTAAGAGAAGATCATCACTTGCTCACTTCGCAACTACTCCTATATCTACCTACAAAAACTAAGTAAATTCACTCGTCATTTCATTTCATTCTAGACCAACTTCAAGGCTTAGGTCGTCAATGTCGTCTCCGGCTGAGTAATTTCTTTTTCCTTTTTGATTTGTAATGTTCAATATTATATTGGGTTTCTTCGATTTTAATCAGTTCTTGTTCAATTGCTCCTAATTGGTTGTTTTTGGTCGAATTTGCTGTTTCTTAGCTAAAAAGTTATGATATTGTTGGGGCATATTGATTTGCAAGTCATTATGTTTGTTATTGAATTTCTTTTGGTATACAATATCGATGAGAAGTGGTGATTTTATGGAATTATAATGGTGCTGCAAATCTGCATGTTTTATGAATTTCGACGAGCAGATGATCAATTTAGATTAGTATCGAGAATTCGGAGATTGTAGTGGATGAGTTTCATGTGATCTGCCGCGTAGCCAGAATTCGGAGACTTGGGTTGTGATGTGGTGGTACTCCCTCCGTATCATATTGTTCCTTCCCTTTCAATAAAATACTCGATCACATATGTTAAAGAAAGGGGAGGAACAATATGATATGGAGGGAGTAACATTCAAGAACCATAAGTACAGATTGGTGACTCCTTTCTCTCAATAACTTATTGAGGGACCATTCTTCAGTACCACCCTATGTACTATTCGTACCGTTAAATGACAATTTTGTTTTGTACCTATTTTTATAACAAGCGTACCATCTTTATATTTGTATACTCTTTTATGTTAATCGTACCTATTTTTATTAGATTTGGTACCATTGTAATTTTCATTTGTACTTGGTCTCTCAATAAAGTTAATGAGAGACCGTCCCTCAGGAGACCTACTCTTATGGAAAAACATGTGGAACTCTAGTTATATGGCGTTTGTAACCGCCAACTTATATTTGTTCCTAATGTTGGTTGAATGTTTAATTTAGGAATGACTTTGGTTGAAGGTAATTATTAGGTGGTAATAGAACTCAAAATTGAGAAGAAAATGGAGGAGTCCTATGGTTAGTGCTGGTAGTTTAAGGTGTAAAGGGGATTTGAGGGAGGAACAAATTGATCTTCCGGAGTAGTTCTCACCAATCACAAAGTATATGATCACTTCTCTCCCCTCAAGACTTTTTCAAGCTTGCAATTGCACCGGAAACGTAACAACATTTGAACATATATAAGCCACTAGTTACAAACACCTACTAATTACATTTCATTTCAAGTAAAGTACCGAGATGAGACTAACATATATCGGATTGTTGTGTACTCCCCCCTTACAGTAAGTTGATACCATCACTTTTCCAATAGGGCCGTGAATGTTTCATCTTAGTGTTTTTCAAATGAAAGCGCAGAAGTGTATGTAGTTAAGTAGAGAAGATCATCACCATATCTTGTCCACTACTAATATTTTCTACCCAAAATTTATTCTTTAGTTGGTTCATTTCATTAAGTCATGCACCTAGGTTAGAGGGAAAAAGCACAACATAATATTCGATACCTGAAGAAAAAGAGACCTTAGTCTTTACCTTATATTATCGCCAGTTAGTGTTGTGTATAAGAGCAGTCATTTGTCTCCGAACAACACATTTCACATGATGGGTATTCACTCTTATGTACTCTGTACTGTATAACATGGAATTGAAACTGTCGGGACCTGCTTGCCACAATTAGTGATGCTTGCTTATAATTACCACTCGACGGGTCGCTATGGTTTCTTTTGTTTGACAAGTTTATGATGACAGAATGGTCGTCTAGAATATTTAACTTCACTTTCATTCCAGGTGGTATAACTCTCTTCCTCCTATAAGCAAGGGGTATGGTACTCTTTGCCTGGCTCTTACCACAGCATTCCAACTGGGTTTGATCAATCTTGATTATATTGCTCTGATGTATGGATTGGTTTTCAAAAACTTTCAGGTATACTTCCTGCTCCATATGCCTTTTGCGTTAACCGTCTTAGGTTTGTGGTTTTGCTCTAGTTAATTGATGAATGTGTGGAATATGTTTCCACTCTGAAGAGCATTGGAGCCATATCCCTTACGCTCTTAGGCAAGCCATACGTTTGCGCATTTAATAATAGTCTTTTTTTACTTCTGATGGATATATATTATTTGTTTGGGTGATTTTATTTTTTGCTTAATCTAAAGGTATTACAGAGAAAGGAATATGGTAGAGACGTCTAAACAAAAGTGCATTTCATGAAATTTGTGAAGGGAATTCACAAAGGGAAACAGCCTATGTTAAATTACAAGGAAAATGAGTGTTTTTGGCTAAATGCATACGGAATATATTTCATATTCAATTATGGCCAACACAGACACATCATTTAGTTGGTGAGTGTCGATAAGAATTGAGAGTTGTTCTTGCACAGATTGTTTTGGCAGTTGAGGTTCTATCTTCCTAAATCACTGAAGTTAGAGTTGAGCCAGGATAAGCATGCGCTTGAGTTCTGAATGCTCTTCATGTATTGGTGTTGCATGTTTTGTATTCTGACTGTCTATAGTTGGCAAAGAGAAGCTCTTTAGTACTTAACGCTTTTATTGTCGATACCTGCATGCCTGCATCTGGAGTATTTACTTCCTTGTTCCTATTCTTAACAATCATATAATGTTCGCAGTTATGGCGGCTGTTTACAAACTTCTTTTTCCTTGGGAAATTTTCTGTGAACTTTGGAATTCGGCTCCTAATGATGTAAGTTGTTTGGCTTATGACTTTAACTCAGAGTTACCAGAATGCCCTACTTTGTCTTTCTTTTTTTACCGACTTCTGCGCTCTTTTGTGAGACTGGCAGTGTAACTGTTCAATGGTTCATTGCTTGTAGCAAATATTACTGGCCGGGTTAATTTATGATATTGTCGACAATCCTAATAGTCTATCTATGTTTACTGTTTATTTTTTGAGTTAATAATTTTATATGATTAGCATACTCTCAATGATGCGCAAACATGTTTCTCTAAAGTCGGTCAGATATTAGCAAAGCCATCCTTAGTGCTGACTTTATACCATGGCCTTGTTATGATAAGCATGAGCATTTTATGTCGACATATCTACATTGCACGAGTCAAATTTGAGCTCTAGACAATATCTTTACCACTGGTGTTTTCAAAAAGTAATGTGTGTTTGTTTTCTGTATCGCTGTTTGGGTTTCTTTTTCCTCAAATAAAGTAAATCTAACTTGTTGCTCAGACCAATTTCCATCAATCTTCTATCATTCTCGTTACCTGTTAAATAGTGAGGCTTCTTCTTAGCATTAGGCAGCTGTTTGGGAAAAAAAAGTGGATATTTGGTTTTCGCCATCCTTGGTTTATTGTCCCCAAGTTTACATGCTGGTGCTTTATCTAACAGAGCAAGATATGGAGTTCAACTCGAGCAGGGGCCATTCCAAAGGCGAACAGCAGATTTCTTGTGGATGTTGATCTTTGGAACTTTGACTATGTTGGTATGAGAACACTTACATTTCCAATTTCAATGGCATGTCACTGATATATTGAATAAAATTCTCCAAATGCTTTTTTAGTTGTTCACTAGTCGGTGTAAGTGGATGCATTGTATGGCAGTATGAGTTTTGAAGTCGTTTGAATTTCAAAAATAAATGTGTAAGGTAGTTTTTGTACGTGACTGTGAAAATCTGTCCTTACATTATCGATTACCTATGTTACTTTGGCATTTCACATTTGCTGCATTTTATGTGCTCAACATTTTGACATTCCAACAGAAAATGCTCACCATGACACTTTTAACACTTCATTTTAGGGAAAAAAATAAGTTTTTTATTTCAATGAAGTAGTCAAGTGCGATATCCTTTGACCTTCTCAAGCATGGCTTTATTGAATATATATTTCTCCAAATGTCATGACAGTAATCTAGATTTGTGATAATGTTTTTCTATTTTCATTTCTATGAATTTTAGGTATTATCAGCCATCCCCTACTTATATTCACAATTCCTGGGAATATCACTCGTGTTCATGCTTCTTTATGTATGGAGTAGAGAATTTCCCAACTCCAATGTCAACATCTATGGCCTTTTCACTCTTAAGGTACGTTGAAGTGCAATATTGATCCTTGTCATTGTATTTGAAACTTGATGATTATGTCAGTTACAGATTTACAAGTATCTGCCATGTTGATAACCTCCCTGAAATGCAGGCATTCTATCTGCCTTGGGCAATGCTAGCATTAGATGTCATTTTCGGGTCCCCTCTTGTGCCAGACCTCATGGGAATCATAGCCGGACATCTATATTATTTCTTGACGGTGCTGCATCCTCTTGCTGGTGGAAAGAATATTTTGAAGACTCCTTTATGGGTGTATCCTTTTTGATTAAATGAAAGAAAATCAATTCCATTTCCTTAATCTTAGCGAAACACGAGTTAACAACAAACGTCTCGGCTATTTCTGCTATTCTTTCTGCTTCAAGGAGATTAGCGAAATTTTGATGAGACTTTCTGCTACTGATTATTGTCAGTCCCCCAAACTGTTTTAGTTTCAATGTTTCCGAACGAGGCTTTTAGCCTATGAGTGTTTCTTTGACACGTCACTTTTGGAGTGTGTTGAGGAACCAATACTTTTACGTTCCGGCCGAACGTCATTTATCACATTATTTTAGACCAAAGAGATGTAAGTATGAAGCTCTTTCATAATTGGTTGTGTTTGGCACATTCAATCGAGGTGCAGTAACATAGATTTGGAAGAACACACTACCTCTCTCTGAAAGCTCACCACAAACCTTTCAGGGCTCAAATGGTTGATAGGAAAGTGGTACTGTACTTATGAGGGTGTATGACCAGCTCTAATTTGAGATTTTGTGCTAGTTGAATTTCCTTAACTCCATTTATACAGGCATAAGATTGTGGCAAGGTTTAGACTTGGAGCTCCTCCAACATCTTATCGTGTGAGTGGTGCTGCTCCTACAACTGCTGGTGGACCCGCACAACCGGAGAGAAATACAGGCGCTTTCAGAGGGAGAGCTTATCGTCTCAGTGACTGAACAACACTTGTACTAGGGCGATGCTGACCATTTTATTTGAAGAAGTAATACAATTGTATCGTATCAGTAGAGGCACTTCTTCTGTTCAGAAAGGTGGGAGAGTAGAGGGACTGATGTTTTTGACATCCTTGTGGTATTTTCCATATTATTGCGTCTGGTACAATTGAAATAGCAAACCCAAAATCAGATACTTTTGAACTTGATGCCGTTGATTTGATCCTATTGTAGATGTACATTCGAGTAAGAGGTAAAGTCGTGATTACCCAACCATAGCATCGGTTCGAATTCTGTAAGCATAAAAAGTTTCAGGAACATTGTGGTTTGGTACAGGGCTTGTTAATTCCCATAATTTCTCCCACTGTTTTATACAGTAACGAAATGCGAGACGGTTTTAGTGTACACATGGCATCCTGAAGTTATCAGAATACATTTCTGAAAAATGCAGTTGACAAAACAAACATAAAAGATAGTCGAAACCATTCAGCTCCCTCTTCCTCTACCATGAGACTTGATGCATAGATAACGAATAAGAAACGAAGAATTCAAACTCTAAATTCTATACTGGGGCGTTTCGCGGCATAGAAACTTTAGATTGTGAGGTAGCATGCAGGAGGCAGTACTGATTAAGGTAATGCAAATGTATGGAAGCAAGGCATTTGCATGGCAAATTGCGGGCACATTTGGAATTAATGAACAAAGAGAGAAAGTCCTTAAAAAGAGGAGCAAGTGAATGGGATCACCCTTTCTTCCCCCCCTTTTCTCTTTCCTCCTATTTATCAGATGTCGATGTCATCCCCCTCTTTAACCATTCCTTTCCTTCCTCCCACATTCAGCTAATCTTAATCTAACTCAGTTTCGCCCAATTTCTAATTACGAAACATACGTGCATTGTTAGTTTGCGGCAATAATGTCGTGGCAAACATATGTGGATGATCATTTGATGTGTGACATTGATGGCACCGGCCACCACCTCTCGGCCGCTGCCATCTATGGCCTTGATGGCAACGTTTGGGCTCAGAGCTCTGCATTCCCTCAGGTAACTAACTAACCAACCACAGGACACAAAGAATGAGGAAAATGTACATCAAGTAAGGTTGCATGTATCCTGTATGTTATGCAGTTAAAACAGGAAGAGATGACAGCAATCCTTAAGGATTTCGACGAACCAGGTAACCTGGCGCCAACGGGTCTCTTCCTCAATGGACAAAAGTACATGGTTATCCAGGGAGAGCCGGGCGCCGTTATTCGTGGAAAGAAGGTACATAACAAAAATCATTTCCTTGCTAGCTAGCTCCATTTTGGAATTTTGTAGGGGGGATGAATGATGAATCATAAGCTAGCAAAATATGGATGCAGGGAACAGGAGGAGCATGCATCAAGAAGACAGGAGCAGCGCTTATATTCGGGTTATATGATGAGCCGGTGACACCGGGGCAATGCAACATGGTTGTTGAGAGGCTCGGTGACTACCTTGTTGATCAGGGCATGTAGATGTAGTAGATGTTTCCCTTCATTTTGGATCATGATACTAAATCACAGGGTGGTACTTAACTTTCTTTTTCTTCTGTAATTTTCAAAGTTTTTCACCCCCTTTCTGAACTCTTTAAGTCATACACGCAATGGGGAGATGTGATGTACGGAGTAGCAAATAACCGTATGGAAAAACATAGAAGTAGAGCAATTGACACTTTTTTTGTATGCAGTATTAATTTATGGCTGATTCAGTTTTTCAGCTTCCTTCGAATTTTAGTTCCTCTTTTGCGTTTCTGATTAACTGCATGGTTGATGATGTTGCATCGTGTTGATAACGTAAAACACTTGGCCAGATAATACAAAGCCAATATTAAGTCTCTACAAATTAGATTGATTGATAGTTGATACATACATTAAGCATATAGACGGAATACGGTGCATGGAGTTTCCTTGCATACATTAGGATTTAAAAGATGAGTACATGTTTGTTTTGCAAATTCATCTACATAAAAGATTAATACACACATATAACAGACTCTAGGAAATCATAACAGTCCGTAGCGATTAAGTATCAAAAGCAATGGAATCACAATTCACAAGTAGTGAATGCTGCCAGTGTTCCACACTAAAAAAGTTCTACAGAAGTCAGTCAAGCCACTGATACCATGTGCTGCTTGGCGTTATGCCTACCAAGCCGAGACCCTCCAAAGCACAATGCCGGGTTCATGAACCTTTTAGCCATCGACTTTCGTTTCTCTGCCACACACGGAGCATTGACAATTTGCTTGGAGCAAGCTGGTTCTTTGTGACTCTGCTCATTTCCTTTATCCTGAGACTTTGGGGATGGTAGAGACGAAAACGAACCCCAGGGTGATTGAGCTGCTGCTGGTAAGTCCGCAAGAATCTGAGCATTCAAGACGTCATGGGCCAACCCTGGAGCGAATTTCTTCCGGTTGCTAGGGCTTGAAATATTGCTCCTCACTGCGAGCGTCCTCTTATTATTATTAGACAGAGAGCCCGCGTTAGAATATCTCTCTCTGAGCGTCACTGGTGTCTCCTCTGAAGTGCTAAATCTTTTATCCGAGAAATCTTGACTCGGCTTCCTACACCGTCCTGTTTCTTTCGTCTTCTTGGAAGACCACTGGAACATCGTTTTGAATCTCTTTGCAGCATTGCTCAGGGGGCCTGCCTTTTTAACTTCCGGGTTCAAGTGGGCGGCCCCATTAGTCGAGTCGCATTGACTTATGCTACTAATAGATCGGAAATGGCCTGCACTAACATGGTCACGGCCAGGTCCCAACAAGTGATCCATGCCTGTGCATAGAAATAGTTCACCGTCCGAGATTCTGAAGGATGTTCCGGGGCTCCCTAAGACTCCCTGCAACTTCAACTGGGAAGCAAATGCCCGTCTCACAGCAAAATCTTTGCAACTTGATACTCCTCCAGCAGAGATCAACTGTCGGATTAAGATCTCCGATGACGAAGACCGTGGCTGTCGTTTTAGATAATCAAGTGGGGTCATCCCGTTATCATCTCGGATGTTCAGATTGATGCAATGAGCGGTCATCAGCAATTCCACGAGATTGGAATGAACATTTCCAATAATAGCCAAATGTAGAGCAGTTCTTCCTTGGGTATTTTTGGAGTTAATGATGTCTTCTAAGTGGTAACATTTGTTGCTCACAAGTTGCTTCATGAGTTGAATTTGTTGGTCTAGTCTCCTGAAGCCAGGGGTTTGGAAACCATCTACCGCCATGTGGAGGAACGTCTCGCCAACTTTGTTTAATACTAAAGCAGATGAGGGCGATGCTTGAATCAGGACTTCCAGAACAGATAACTGGCTTTTATATGCAGCAACGTGCAACGGGGTGTTGCCTTTATCATCAGTAGATGAGATCATGTCATACGATGCTATCAAGTGTTTAACTACCTGCACCAACAGTAAACAATTGTGAATTGTTACAAGGCCTCGTACAAACTACACATAGCAGGCATACAGCAAAAGACTCATGCCAGCAGGGACTGTCAAGGATCAATGGTTGTCGTACTTTCGTGTGCAATGTGAAAAGACTCATGCCAGGGACTGTAAAGGATCCTAATAGCCAATATACCTGAACTCAATGAATAGCTGTTAAGTGTTGACATAACAGCTATTCATTGAGTTTGAGTTCAGGTATATTAGCTACTAATAAAAAATCCTGTAAAAAAAACAATAATAAAATAAAAATAAAACCACATAGATAGGACTCATGAGAGTTGGTCTTCCTTGAATGTAGAAACTTTTAAAATATAATCTAAAATTAGTTTTATTACAAATACACTAGTAGTCGTCCGTAGTGGCAACAATCAAGCCGTTGGGTTTCAAGTCGGTTTTATTACTCAAATGTTGTACTCCCTCCATTTTATTTTGTTAGTCCATTTTCTATTTTGGGACATTTATTTTTGTTCCTGATGGAGTAGTGCTCCAAAATAATGGTTTAGTGGGTACTTAATGTTTAATAAACATGCTAATTAATTTAGTTGAAAGTCATGTAATACCTATTTAAAGACCTTCACTTTGTTATTATTATTTGAGCAAGTTAGTATGAACTTCTCCATTTTCTCCAAATTACATATTCCAGTTTACAAATTCTACATGGTATCATAGTTCTTAAGTGAGGGTGTCGGTAATTTCGGCAAATCCACTTAAAAGCCAAGTTCGATTCGGAAATGGGGTGACAAAAAAAGAAAATTATCAAAAAAATGGTGAGAAGAGTATCATTATAAGGGAAAAAAAATTGTGAGATAGAGAGAATGCTTTATTGAGTTTGGTAGAGAAAAATGACTCTACCGTGTTTTGATGAAGATAAGTGCTTCACATATGTATGGTGAGAAGTGCACCATGAAATGGTGAAGAGAATGGCTCCATTGATATTCTATTTTTCGTAGAGAGAAGTGCTCTACTATGATTTTTGGAGATATGTTCTCCAAATGTACGTTGGTGATAATGGTCATCAACAAGTTGGTGACAAAGTGCGTCACTAAGTGAAGACAAGCGTTTTATAAATTGAAGATGGAAAATATTTCAGTTGTGGCAAAGACACAATAATATTGGATTGACATACAAGAATGACTTGTGACATAATACAATGTCGAACATTGAAAATTTAGAAATCAATTTTGTAAATCTTGGATCAAACCGTGTGTTGGAGTAGTGCTCCAAAATTAATGGTTTAGTGGGCAATTAATGTTTAATAAACATGTTAATTAATTTAGTGGGAAGTTACATAAGTAGTGGCTTAAGTTAGTGGGTAATCTTAGTCATGTAATGCCTATTTATAGACCTTTAACTTTGTTATTATTATTTGAGCAAATTAGTATGAACTTCTCCCTTTTCTCCCAATTACATATTCCATTTACAAATTCTACAGTTCCTCCTATTTGTATCCTTTCCATTTTAGTTTTTTTCATTTTCATTTTTTAATGTTTTCTATTATGGTTCACTTGTATTAACTTCTCTCTCGTTTTCAATTTTTAATAATTTTCCTTAATAAGTGTATAAAGTAAATGAGACTAACAAAATAAAACAGAGGGAGTACTTATTGTTTTTCGGGTTTTTTTAATCAAAATTAATATGTAAAAATATTAGTGAGAGTTAGGCGTGTGAAGTTGATTTTAAGGCTAAATGGTTGAAGTCGGTATTTTTTCGATTTTTTGAGTCTTGATTATCGAAATTAATCAACCACAACTATGGAAGATTAAGTTAGAAATACGAACAACGAGTAATTATTAAAGGGCAAAATTGGGAATTGAAACAAAAAGTTGTGTTACTCAATAAAAAGGGACCAGAGGACCATACAACCTGCAGATAATCAAATAACCAAAGTTAATAAATAAACAAATGGCAAGGGAGGAAGTATGTAACATGAAAAGAGGACAATCTGGAATGAGATTTTTGTACAGTATAATATAATGTTAAAGCAACCTATATTCACGGTTTACCCGGAACGCACCAAAGATAACGAGAACAGATTCCTGTCATAAAAAAAAAAAAAAAACATAAACTCACCTCAACTTGACCTCTTCCCGCAGCAGAATGCAAGATAGTTGCACCATGAGCATCTCTGAACTCCAAAACATCAGAAGAATGAGCAAGTAGCTGCTTTAATCCAATCAAATCACCGCCTCTAGCCGCAGCATGAACACCTCTGTTCCTAACCTCCACCTTAAACCCCAAAGAACCACCCTCCTCAATATACTCCTCAACCCCAACCCCATCCTTGGCAACAAACCTTGGCGACACTGCAAAGTCATAAACCAACCTGAAAACCTCGTCATTCCTGCTCCTCGCAGCAGCATACAGTATGTCAGTCACTCCATACTCACCCTCCCCAAACACAAGCAAAGGGTACTTCTGCAGGATGAGTTGGACAAAAGGCATGTCGCCAGCTGATGCAGCTGTGTACAGAAGCCACCCACCATACCCTGACACTATCAGAGAGTTGTTTTCAGACTGACACTCATCAAACAGTTGGTGTGCAACTTGGCACCTGCACTTGGCCACATCGTCGTACTGCTCTTCGTCGTCGTCCCACACCGCTTCCAGCCGCCGAATGCGGCGCAGAGATGTCAGGTTGATCAGGTGGTTGCCGTCCATGCGGAGGAGTTCTCGGACTAAGTCGTAGTGTCCATTTGCTGCTGCCCAATCTATTGGACTCGCATACCACCATTTGTCTCCTGTACTTTCCCACCTCAGGGGAAAATTTGATGGTGCCATTTTTATTTTATGAAAGCCGAGATTTTGAGAGGTGCCCACGATTAATTAGATGCTGAAATCAAATACCCATGTCTTGATTCACCCAAAGATTTCAAAACATTTCTCAAAGTTGGTTTTTTTTGGAGGGAAAATTGTTTTTTGAGGGAATTACTGAGTCTCAGAGTATAGTGGAGTATGAAGTAATAGCTGCAAGAGCTTAGAATATTCAGTTGATGCAAGGAATGATGAGGATGAAATCTAATTATTTAATGGAAGCTTGATTTGATGATGATGATGATTGGGGGGGGGGGGGGGGGGGGGGAAGGAGGGGAATGATGAAACTAACATTGAGAAATGGGGTATGGAAGCATGCTTTAAAAGGGAAAAAGGAAGGAGACAACTTTACTGAAGCCACATGCAAAAGGCTTCGGCCTCCTTTATCTCATATCACAGTATCATTCACTCATAAAAGATGAAATATTTTGATAATTATCTCATGTATTGTTTGGTGCACAAAATTTGTAGTCCGTACTGAGTTTTCCTGGTTTTGCACCAAGTGATATTTTTAGTTGAATGTGTGATGGAGTAATCAGTCATCATTATCTTCCATTGGTTTTGGACGGAAGACCATGCATGTGGTCTGTATTCTGTAGTTACGGATCACACCAAATGCAAATTTGTGTACCGGATGATTTTAGACTGTCTTTGTCCAAGTTTGGCTCAAGCTCCAGCTGAACATTCTGGTTTCATGTCATACACAAAAGGCAAGTCGATTGAAGTTTCGTTTAGGCGAGTTCGACTTACAGCTTAAGACTGGTGCCACACATAAATATCAAATGCGGAATCTGAAACTGTTCCATTTTTATTTCTAATAACTGAAAAACATTGACGGTCTATGAATTCCTAAGTACTTAGCTAAAGAGGTATTGCTACAGAACGAATGACTTGATAGAACAAATCAGAAACTTAAAAAAAAAAAAAAAGCAACGAAAAACAATAAGAAAAGATGAACACGATTCTTTTTTGAATTGCTTCGCCTGTAACACCCCGACCCAAACTAGGACCGGAAATGTTAGTCGCGGTAGCTCACTAGGCTCTATATTGGTCCTACACACCAACAAATTAGTCACGGTAGCTCATCAGGCTCTGTAGTGGTCCCACAGACCAACACGAGTCCTTTCCAGCATATTTTGACCTCACTCATGCGCATCCTGGAAACCTTCTCATGCGGAGTTCTTTTGCATGGATGACTAGAAAAGAAAGTGAACTTTATTGATATGAGTAGTACTTCAAATCTCTTTAAGCAAAGTTCATAAATAAGACATCTTCAATCAATGTGGGGGTGTTTCATCGGCCAACTCTCAAGAGCCTACGTCCAAACTTTGTCTTATTGATAATATATTAAGTGATCTATTCCGACAATTTAAACCCGTACAATAAAAAGGGACAACCAACCTACTCCGGTTGCGACTTGTGAGTTTCGAGATTACACCGTCTCAAACTCGGCTCTCTAGCTTTATCTTAGAAAAGTAATACCATCTCAGAAATTTCACATAAAGAACAAAAGATATACTAACATTAAGATCTTACTTATTTCTAGATAAAAGACAATATGACTCGGCGTAACAGTTGGTCCGACTACGATTCTGATAACCTTGAAAATATATTGCAAAGAGGATCGAGCTTTAAAACCTTTTAAAAAAAACCTTTTGCAATGATGGATTTTAATGCTGTAAAGAAAAGGTTGAGCAAACATCAGCCAAGTACTCCTACTCAAGAGCTAGGAGAAAAGGGAAACCTAGGACAAGTTGAGTAGACAAGACAATTCACAAATAGATTACAAAGTAGAGTCAATTAAGTCTTGACATATAGAAGGATCCATAGGGTATTAACCAGCCTGCTGGTCATTGTACAACTAATTTCCCTTATATACCGAAATGTAGTTCATTTGTGTATATACACAAAAATTCAATCAATGCAAAACTCATCTTCTCTGCACAAATATGGTTGCTCACCATTAATGTCTTCTTAGTTCCTAAATCTATATGAATAAGTATTAAACTTTTCATGGTATCAGAGCAATAAGGATGAGGAGACATACAACCGATTCTTGTTGAGCATTTACTGATCCACTATTTGTGCAGTAGCATTAAACTTGAGTCTATTTATAGAACAACATCTGCCTTCCCAGAAACACAAAACACTACAACCATCAAACATCTAGTTAACTATGTCTGATAAAGTTGTAGAAACCCCCTCAAACACTGAAACCTCGCCCCCTCCAACACCAAAATCAAAGAACTTCATGGAGCCAACTGATCCTCTATACTTGCACCCTGCAGAAAGTGCTCACCCATTGGAGGTTGACACTAAACTGTCTGGTATAGAGAACTATCTAGAGTGGAAGAGACAAATGGAGCTAGCTATATGCTCAAAGAGGAAGCTTGGGTTCTTAACTGGAGTGACTAAGAGGCCAGTTAAGGATCCACAGAGAGTGTAGACACCCACATTTTGACCGCCAGGTGTCCATAGTAGGTCCCACCAAACACCCGATGATGATAGGACGCGAACATGCTTTAATGGACTCGGATATGGGCTCAAAATCATGGACATTTGGTTTAGGCTTATCACAGAGTACAAATATTACAAAACCAACCTCAAATCCAGGCCCAGTGGGTCGTTTCGAGTCAAATAAGACTAATTTGGGTCGATTTCGACACCAGGGGTAAAACCGTCTTTTAGCGACCGAGTCAAAACCCGGTCAAAAATATTCTCGAGACACACGAGTCAGCCGTGACACCTCACGTGGCTGATTCGGTCACCAACACTACAAAAAATCAGCTTCGAAAATATTAAACAAATCCATTCAAGGATAGAATTCGATCTCAAGTAGGAATTCTATCCGAAAACCAAAATAATTCACCGACCGAGCTCAAACACTCAGCCGAGATGTCCAAAACAGCCGAAACACTCCACCAACCAGCCGAGATTCATTGCTTCTTCACCAAGCAACGGAATTTACGTTCCTCTCGACTTCTTACGTTTTCTATCCTAATCGTTATTTCTTGTCGTACAAGCAAGGCTACCTCCACTCCTATAAATAGGACCCTCGCGACACACATTCAACATTCATTATCTACCCATTACCAATCATCAAAAATTCAGATTTAATCTACAATTATTCATTAACCCCGACATACATCCAAAAGGCACCGAAATACTGTCAAGATCAACCCGACAAATCCGACCCACACGCCGGCCGAAACCCGCCACATCACACGACCAAACCGACACCTTAACTCATCCCGCATCATCTCGACGCTCCCGTGCCTAAGCCACTTTCCGACGAGCTCTATATCGAGAAAACAAAGCATGTAGGTTGAGGGTGTAAATCAAACCCGACTCTTCTCTTTTCTCTCCCTCTTTCTCGTTTTTTTCTTTTTTGCGTCGTGTCGTCGGTCCTCGTTTAATATGGGTCGTTGTCGCACTTTTATTTATTTCTAATAATCGATACAACAAAAACTATTTTTTATAACGTTCTTAAAATACGATATCGATTCTCTAATCGAATATCGTATCTAACAAGAACTAAATTAATTAATTCTCATTGATGCTAATAAAATTGTTACATCTTTTTAAACAAAATTCGACGATTTTATACGCGGAGAGAATTAACATCTTTTTCGTTCAAATCCTTTTTTTTCTTTTTTCGTTCAAAACGAGTTTTTTTCAAAACCTTTTCTAAAAGCATTCTAACTATTCGATATCGATTTCATAATCGAATATCGAATACGACGAATATCGAAAATACGAATCGGGTATAAATTAATCCATATTTGTACGCGATTTATAAAAATTGACGGTTTTCGACAAATAAAAAAAGCGGACAGACCGCCACGCGAGTCGCGCGCCTGTCAGGCGACTCGCGCGGTAGCCTTGTTGCCCGGGTCCCTTTTTCTTGTTTCCTCGCTTTTCTATTTTTTATTCTTTTCGAATCTTACATAAAAAGCGACTTTCACGACATATTTCGACAAACACCTTTTTTTGACCTCGGTCAACACGTGTTAATCCATCACGTGTCATTAAATCTTTTCTAAAATCATGCATATTATTTATTTACGTCTTTATTCAAATTATTCAATCGTTACTAACTCATTTTCTCGTGTTTGTAGCAATTTATTTATTTTATTGTTTTATTAGACTAAAACAAACCTCACATGCTAAAATAACTTTGACGTTATTAGTTTAACATGCATTAAACGACTTAGCAACCCATTTATTTATTTTTCTCACATGCTTAGGAAAATAATGTTTGCATATCATTCAACCGTCGAACTAACCCGTGTACACCAAAAACGAACGATATCTTAGTAAAGGCCGCTAAGTGCGGGCGAGGTTGGGTGTTCTTAGTGAACTTCCCAACACGTACCCTCACCCCTTTCTCAGAACCATGGTTTCCGGATGTCCGAATCCATTGGCAACGAGAGTCATTCAATACACGGTATCCGATAATGTCGGTATCGGTATCGTAATGCAAAGGGACGAGCCCAATAAACTCTGACATCGGAAATGGACCGTATTTTGTATACGGCCCACTACGACATAGAGTGGGCTCGAATGGTTCCGAATAACCACAAAATTCGGTGGCGACTCCTACTTCGATTTAAATTTCAATTTGACCATCTCATATGGAGATTCATTCGCCTCCCCAAACCCGCATGTGGCCGCGTCGAGGTGGACCTATGTCATGTCCACAATTTGGCAACTCCACTGGGGATCAACTGATGAGTCACTTACCATCGGCATCCTCAGGGTGAGACTCGAAAAGAAATCGTTCGAATAGTAATGTACACGTTTTAGTTCAATGGGTCACGCATAACCCAATTTTTCCCGGGCCGGTTACTTGTGACCGACGTCCCACTATACCACGGTGCGTTCGTAAATGGGCGCACTAAAGACTTCGATGGCGGAACTCGCATGGGTTTTACGGCAGGTTCTAAGACCAACTCGGCTTAGGAAGACCGTCCTGATTTGCGAGAAAGCTATCGTTGTTGGTATAGACCCTATTCGACCGACCGAGACTTAGACTAAGAGCATACATGGTGTCATTATACTGTTTCCGTGACTACGTGCTACTTGATCCATGTCTCGTCTTTTCAAAAACCGTCATTTTCAAAACTTGCATCTTTTCGAAATCATCCATTTTCGAAACCCGGAAAGCTACCGAATTTAGGACTTATGATTTTGACTCAAAATAGCCTATTTTTAGCCGGTATGCCGTCCGAACTTTATCAAAACTTCCGAAATTCCGGTCCGACAATACTTTTCGGTTTTCAAAAAAAACCGGGCCATCCAATCCAATTTTTTCGGACTATCTTTCTAAAATCCAAATTTCCATTTTCAAAACCTTCTTCTTCTTAGGACTTCTCGTATTTAGTAGTGTCGGGTCTTGTCATAAGAATCTCTAGCGTTGAAACTCCGTCGATCCTACATCACGAGTTTCTCCCCCATCCCGTCCGCCTTATCTGTCGAGGCACGGCCCACCTGCGTAGGACAAACTCCTACAAAGGGAAGCCCATTTACACAATCGAGTCCAAAGTCTGGGGATTTCACACACGGATCTTTCTTCGAACGGGACTAGGCCCACTTTGCCAAAACCCAGGGAGAGTCCACCATCCACGAGTCACCTGTCTAGGAGTAAGTCTTCAGTCCCACTCGGGGGCTACCCCTCAGCAAAGCGATCAATCACGGTTGCTCTAAGGGTCATGGCTTACACGTGTTGTCACACTACCCCACTTTTGAGTCACATAGATGTCGCACCGTCCGAGTCCTACCAAAGTCTTTAGTCTCACTCGGGGGCTGTCCTCCACCCGAGCAGTCAACCACGGTCATCCTAAAGGCACCCCACGTTCATCCTACACTGGCGTCCTCATGATGCCTTCTTCGAGTCGAACCTATGCTACGAACACTCGAGACACCTAGGGTTAGGTCACCACGGTTGGTCCAAGCACGCAACGTGGTCAAACACGGTCGCCCCATTTTCGGACTCACCCTTCTGCAGCCCGAGTCTAATTCGCGGTCGTTACTTTGTCTAGGTCAACGTTCGGGTATCCTGGTCCAAGAGTCTTTGTCATCCCGTCACCCCAGGTCGTGTCTAGTTTGACTCCCTCTCTTGCACTTGCATAAAGCCGAGTTTAGGCGAGTCGTGGCACCTGTCGAAGACCTTACCAAAAAAAAAACAACCAACCGAGCGTCCGAAAGTCCGGATTTGATTCGAGTCTAAGTATGAGTTCGAGTCTAGGATACCCTACATCCTCATTTCCAAATCAGAGTCAGAGTCATTTGCATTCTGTCATCTTTCAATATTCTATTTCCCATATATACTTTCCTTATGTGTTTTCGAGAACATGATGAACACCGTCATACACTGTGAGCACATGCACGTGACTATAGGCACATCTATAACGACTGCAGGAAACCGAGCCCGTGTTTTCCTTTTACCTATTCCATGTCCGGTATAGAAAAGGCACATGACTACCCGTAGCAGGAGCGGTATCGAATCCTATGACAAATCTAGGTAGTCTCCTAGTTTGGGTTCAAGACGGGAGGCAAGCCCATTTCCCAAAATAAACACCCATCCAACAAGATCAACCAATCCCTACCTCAGGTGTTAGTGTGACAAAAAAAAAAAAAAACTGGACGAAAAAAAATCAAAAGTCCAAGAAATAAAAGAAAAACTGGACGAAAAGAAATCAAAAGTCCAGGAAAGAAGCAAAAGGCCAAAACAAAAAAAAAAACAGACCGTTATAAAAAAAAAGAGAGGCACCCATGACCGAGGTTAAGCGGTCAATCCAAATAAAGAATCCCACGACCGGGGCTAAGAGGTCAACCCAAAGAATTCAAAAACCCATGACCGTAGCTAATGATCAACTCAAGTGAAACGGTCAATTCAAAAATTATCAAAACCCATACCATCAAATAGGGGAAAAACAATCAAGCTGGTCAGCTAACACCACATTTAGCCTTCCCACATTACAACCCTCAAGACCTTCTCGAGACCCAGGCCAGAGACAGCCCGGAATTTTGAGGATTCAAGCTCCATAGGATATCCCTAACCATTAGGGCCAGACATGGAAACCAGATCCCGTATTATCAAAACCAATCCCCGAGAGCAAAACTCGTTAAAATCCCCGAGAGCAAAACTCGTTAAAATCCCCGAGAGCAAAACTCGTTAAAAGCCCTGAGAGCAAAACTCGTTAAAATCCCCGAGAGCAAAACTCGTTAAAATCCCCGAGAGCAAAACTCGTTAAAATCCCATCCCAATTCTTCACATCTAAACCAGTTACCAACCCCAAACACGGGAACTCAACTTGCAGTCGGCATAGAACATGCCCAAATGGCTCACACCATCTCTGGGGGCTACCCCGGAGAACGCTCACAGTCACAGGATCAGTATCCTAAATATTCTAGCCCTTTGATCAAGGCATCATTGGGAGCACACCTAGCCTAACCATCGATATGGCTAGTTACACACCAAGCCCTAATAAACTAGGCACCATAATATATCTTTCGACACTGAACTACGGCTTGGTTTGATTTCACTACACGTGAATACGTAGGCAACCTTTCAACAGCGGCACAACCACCCACATTGACACAAATTCAAAAAAGCGCCATCATTCCAGTCACGACACTGTCATGTTCTCAATAGCTAGCTTTGTCGTCCTGGGGGCTTCTTTTAGGCAGAAGTTCTCCATCCACTCACATAATCCAAATATTTTCAAAATCTAGCCACCTTTCTATAGTGTGTCCTAGTACTCGGCTCAGTCAAAGACGAGAATCTGTCAAGACTCGAAGCAATACTCACTTTGGGAATGTACCCCTAAATCAAAAGAAGATCCAAAAGAACACCAGTCTACGGCGTTGCTACCACAAAGCCCTGTCGTACGGAAACAGTCTCATTTTGAGGATTCGACCATGTTGCCACTCGCCTAGGCTACGGAATAGCGCAACTTAAGAGTCTTGTTAGGTGGCCCACCCCCCTACCGAGTCACGGTCCAACCCCTCGAGAGTCCAGTCGTGTCTGTCAACTCGTCCGGTCACGTCCAGAGTCGAGTCTGTCGGTATATCTCTCTCTTCAAATTCTCATTTTAAAATTTGCAAAACTTAGCCATTTGAGGAAATCCCTTTCCTAGTCACCGCAGGAATAGGAGTTTTTTTATACTCCCTAATTCATCTAGGCATACAGGCCTAACCTGAGGATTTTAGGAATCCGTGTCAGAATCTGATTAGAATCAAGTCATCCCAAGCATTCCTATTTCCAAATTTTCTTTTTTTCTTAAAAAAAAAATCGGCATTTTCTAAATTTTCAAAAAAAATCTTTCTCCAAAATTCAATCAGTCAAAACATCATTTCCTTCCCCAGCGTGAGTCGATATTTTATCTGAATATTACATGCAATTTACAGACAGATATCCCAGCTCCCAAAGAATTCTCCACTGGAAAAGTACAAGCGACATTTTTTTTGGATGTATCTGTAAACAGGTACACCCGTAGCCTCCAATGCAGGCTCCCACGTAATTCTAAGATGGGATGTGTCTGTAAACAGACACACCCATAACTTCCAAGGCAAACTCCCGCGCAATTCCAAGATGGGATGTGTCTGTAAACAGACACACCCAAGACTTTTTAAGGAAAAGTCCCCGCGATATTATTAACATCTATCCAGGTATGATTTCTATCTCATGGCTGGCGGGCCCTTCACGCAGGTCTAATGGACTCTAAACGACCCGATCGGAAGTCTGCCAGGTCTTAATCCTCGATTGGCCTGGTAGCTACTCTGACTTTTGCCTTGTCCAAGTCTCAGTCAGAGTGGGGGCTCTACCACATTTTGACCGCCAGGTGTCTATAGTAGGTCCCACCAAGCACCCGATGATGATAGGACGCGAACATGCTTTAATGGACTCGGATATGGGCTCGAAATCATGGACATTTGGTTTAGGCTTATCACGGAGTACAAATATTACAAAACCAACCTCAAATCCAGGCCCAGTGGGTCGTTTCGAGTCAAATAAGACTAATTTGGGTCGATTCCGACACCAGGGGTAAAACCGTCTTTTAGCGACCGAGTCAAAACCCGGTCAAAAATATTCTCGAGACACACGAGTCAGCCGTGACACCTCACGTGGCTGATTCGGTCACCAACACTACAAAAAATCAGCTTCGAAAATATTAAACAAATCCATTCAAGGATAGAATTCGATCTCAAGTAGGAATTCTATCCGAAAACCAAAATAATTCACCGACCGAGCTCAAACACTCGGCCGAGATGTCCAAAACAGCCGAAACACTCCACCAACCATCCGAGATTCATTGCTTCTTCACCAAGCAACGAATTTACGTTCCTCTCGACTTCTTACGTTTTCTATCCTAATCGGTATTTCTTGTCGTACAAGCAAGGCTACCTCCACTCCTATAAATAGGACCCTCGCGACACACATTCAACATTCATTATCTACCCATTACCAATCATCAAAAATTCAGATTTAATCTACAATTATTCATCAACCCCGACATACATCCAAAAGGCACCGAAATACCGTCAAGATCAACCCGACAAATCCGACCCACACGCCGGCCGAAACCCGCCACATCACACGACCAAACCGACACCTTAACTCATCCCGCATCATCTCGACGCTCCCGTGCCTAAGCCACTTTCCGACGAGCTCTATACCGAGAAAACAAAGCATGTAGGTTGAGGGTGTAAATCAAACCCGACTCTTCTCTTTTCTCTCCCTCTTTCTCGTTTTTTTCTTTTTTTGCGTCGTGTCGTCGGTCCTCGTTTAATATGGGTCGTTGTCGCACTTTTATTTATTTCTAATAATCGATACTACAAAAACTATTTTTTATAACGTTCTTAAAATACGATATCGATTCTCTAATCGAATATCGTATCTAACAAGAACTAAATTAATTAATTCTCATTGATGCTAATAAAATCGTTACATCTTTTTAAACAAAATTCGACGATTTTATACGCGGAGAGAATTAACATCTTTTTCGTTCAAATCCTTTTTTTTCTTTTTTCGTTCAAAACGAGTTTTTTTCAAAACCTTTTCTAAAAGCATTCTAACTATTCGATATCGATTTCATAATCGAATATCGAATACGACGAATATCGAAAATACGAATCGGGAATAAATTAATCCATATTTGTACGCGATTTATAAAAATTGACGGTTTTTGACAAATAAAAAAAGCGGACAGACCGCCACGCGACTCGCGCGCCTGTCAGGCGACTCGCGCGGTGGCCTGGTTGCCTGGGTCCCTTTTTTTCGTTTCCTCGCTTTTCTATTTTTTATTCTTTTCGAATCTTACATAAAAAGCGACTTTCGCGACATATTTTGACAAACACCTTTTTTTGACCTCGGTCAACACGTGTTAATCCATCACGTGTCATTAAATCTTTTCTAAAATCATGCATATTATTTATTTACGTCTTTATTCAAATTATTCAATCGTTACTAACTCGTTTTCTCGTGTTTGTAGCAATTTATTTATTTTATTGTTTTATTAGACTAAAACAAACCTCACATGCTAAAATAACTTTGACGTTATTAGTTTAACATGCATTAAACGACTTAGCAACCCATTTATTTATTTTTCTCACATGCTTAGGAAAATAATGTTTGCATATCATTCAACCGTCGAACTAACCCGTGTACACCAAAAATGAACGATATCTTAGTAAAGGCCGCTAAGTGCGGGCGGGGTTGGGTGTTCTTAGTGAACTTCCCAACACGTACCTCACCCCTTTCTCAGAACCATGGTTTCCGGATGTCCGAATCCATTGGCAACGAGAGTCATTCAATACACGGTATCCGATAATGTCGGTATCGGTATCGTAATGCAAAGGGACGAGCCCAATAAACTTTAACATCGGAAATGGGCCGTATTTTGTATACGGCCCACTATGACATAGAGTGGGCTCGAATGGTTCCGAGTAACCACAAAATTCGGTGGCGACTCCTACTTCGATTTAAATTTCAATTTGACTATCTCATATGGAGATTCATTCGCCTCCTCAAACCCGCGCGTGGCCGCGTCGGGGTGGACCTATGTCATGTCCACAGAGAGAGGAAATCTGGGATACGTGCAACAGCCTTCTGATCTCCTGGATCCTCCACAATGTGGAGAAGCCAATAAGGAAATCAGTGCTCTACACTAAGACAGCAAAGGAGATCTGGGATTATCTCGAGAAGCAGTTCAAAGTCAGCAATGGAGCTAGGAAATTTAGACTGAATAAGGAGTTGGAAGAGCTGGAACAAGGAGACAAGACCATTTGTGATTATTTCACAGAACTGAGAACACTCTGGCAGAATATTGAGATGATGAGCGATTGGCCTCCTGTAACTCAGGTTACATCTGAAACAAATGCCTGGCTAGCTGCACAACAAAAGGAACAAGAAGATAGAAAACTTTTCCAGTTCCTGAATGGACTAAATCCATCTTATGCCACAATGAGAACCATTCTCATGATGAACCCCTTACCTTATGTTGAAGAAGCTGCTGCTATGTTTCAACAAGAAGAGTCACAAAGGAGGAACTACAAACCTACTGTTAAAGTAGAAACTGAAAGTGCAACATTTTTTGCTGAACGAAAGGATACAGATGACTCTCCATTCTGCCATGTGTGCAGTAGGAAGGGACACTCAAAGGATAAATGCTGGAGGGTGGTTGGTTACCCAACAGATCATCCAGTGTCTAAAAGGTTTCCTGAAAAATCTCAGGCAAACAAGTCAAGAGGTGGTCATCAGGCATCCGGAGGAAGAGGTTTCAAGCATGGTATGAATAGGGGCAGAGGAAACTCTAGCTACAATAAACAAGGAAGGGTTGCTGCTAAGGCTGTGATAGGAGAAGAAACTGAATCTGGAGGGTCAATAACTCTTACTACTCAACAATTTGCTCAACTAACGAGCAACTCAAAGGGAAAAGAAATCAGCTACAATGAGCTAGAAGATGAAATGGAGGCAAACTTTGCAGGTATGGCATATCTAAATTGTAATTATGCTTCCAAAGCACCACATGAGTGGATTGTTGACTCAGGGGCTTCCAATCATATGGCCTTTGAGGCCTCCATCCTGGAAAATCTTAGAGAATTGACAAATAAACCTAAGATTAATCTGCCAACAGGAGACACAGCAGTTGTTCCACATGTTGGCTCCTATACCTTTCACAATGGACTGACATTAAAGAACGTTGTATTTGTGCCCACATTTAGGCACAACTTACTGTCTGTTTAGAAACTCACAAGAGATGAAAATTGTCATATAACTTTCTTTGACAAAATGTGTGTTATACAGAACTCTCAAACCAAGACTACTAAGGGTGTTGGAAGAGAAAACAAGGGTGTTTATTATCTATTAAATAAGAACTGTGAACAACACCCTAAATTAAGCATTGACAAGAAAAGAACTAGTGAATCAAATGCTTGTAATGATAGTATGTTCAGTAGTATAGCTAATCAAAGGAGACAATCAGATAACTTGATCTTAAATGCTGGTTGTACCTCTCAGGATATATGTAATGAAATGCCCATTTTTAATGAAAAGGACTACAATGTCTGGCATTTAAGGCTAGGACATGCCTCGGATAGCAAACTGAAACATATTCCAACAGTTCCCAAAGAAATGCAACCAAATTCAAAAGGAGTATGTGTGGTATGTTCTATGGCAAAGCAAACCAAGACACCCTTTCCACTCAGAACACACACAGCATCTGCAATCTTTGACCTTGTTCATGTAGATGTATGGGGACCATACAGGAAGGAGACTAGAAACAGACACAGATTTACTTGACCCTTGTTGATGACCACAGTAGGGCAACCTGGGTTTATCTTATGACACATAAGTCAAAGGTGGCAGGTTTACTGGTACAATTCTACAAATTTGTTAAAAACCAGTTCAACACTACAATCAAGATTCTTAGATCTGATAATGCCCTGGAAATAACTGAAGGAGATAATAAAAGGTTTCTACAGTCAAAAGGCATATGTCATTAGACTAGTTGTGTGGATCGACCACAACAAAATGGGGTAGTGGAAAGAAAACACAGACACTTATTGGAAGTAAGTAGGGCAATCAGGTTTAGTTCAGGCTTACCCTTGGCTTTCTGGGGTGATTGTGTTCTAACCGCAGCCTACATAATCAATAGATTACCAACTCCTCTAGTGAAGAACAAAACCCCTTATGAAATCTTATTTCAAAAACCCCCGACTTATGATAGAATGAAAGTCTTTGGATGCCTATGTATGGCATATACTCCTAGTAGAGACAAAGATAAATTTCAACCAAGAGGTGCACTACTACAAATCCTTGGTTTCTTGACGCTTTAAGTTGGACGCTTTTATAAGTGTCTACCCTCTTTCTATCTAATTTTGCCTTGTCGACCCTTTCATGTGTCGAGAAAGTATTTTATAGGTTTAATAAACCAAATCCTCCAAAAATATTTAAATGAGCGCTGAATGAAAATTTGGTATCCCGCTTTCCTCAAAAAAATCCCGCCTTTAGCAAAACAAATTAGTAATAGGAAAGTTTAGTATCCCAAATTATGATTATGATTCCTCGCTATTCTATTCTTCATATTTAAACCTAAATCAATTCTTTCCAATTCATCATCTCTATTCCATTCTTCAAATCAAATCTAAATCAACTCTACTGAGCCATATCCTCATTCGTCTCTTTTTGGGTAGACGATTGAGGTTCTTCAATTTCCCTTTTGAGTTCGGCCAAGAGTTCATAATTCCTTTGCGATTGGATGGCCATCTCTTGTTGGTTCTTTAGCATTTGAAGAATCAATTGATCTAACTCCAAGCTTGGCATTTGGTGGTCATTGGGGTCATGGTAGTGAGGTTGAGGTGATTGGTAGTATTTTGGGTTATCGGGTTCATATTGTGGTTGGGGTGGAGGGTAATGTGGTGGGTTTTGGGGAAATTGGCTTCCATACGGTGAATGATGATGAAACATGGTGGGTTCACTATGATTGCTCGAGTAATAGCCACCATGGTCACATGATTGATAAGCGCTCACCTGTTGGTAGCCATTTCCATATCCTTGAAGCTCATACCCACTAGTATCTTGATTACCCCAAGAAGCTTGATAATGGTAGGGGACGTCATGTCATACCCTTGGTTCAAGGAGGGAGAGGGGTAGCTCATATCGGCTCCCGAGTGTGGGGAGTTTAGATCAAACCTCATGCTTGCTCGAAATCTTGGCTTGTACCCGGTTGGAAACCTCTCAATCTAGCAACCGTCCGTTTATGCGGCTCTGAGTTGTAAAGAAGAGGATGGCAACCACCTCTAGGCAAAAACTGTGGACTAGGAGCAAACGTGAGAAGTCTAGTGCTTTTTGGGCACTAGACAAGAGAGAAATAAACCTCACACACACGAGAAGCAAAGAAACTAAAAAGAGAAAAAAGAAAAACACAAAAACAAACGACAAAGTCAAGTAACTAGGAAAACAAAGTCTAAACTAGCACCGTCCCCGGCAACGGCGCCAAATTGATGTTAGGGATTTGTCACGTCCCCACCGCCAATAATATAACCGGCTATTCCTAACTGGGTAGATAGGGCAAGTCGGGTCGAATCCACGAGGACGGTAAAAGAGGCGTCTAGACTAAGGTCACCCGATTACTAGACTAAGTCAACGGACTAAGCTAAACTAAGGTGATAAGAAGGGGAAGAAGGCTAAGACTATGGCTAAGAAGACGGAGAAAACAAACAAGGAAAACGGGCTAGGATTAGGTCGGGGTCAAAGGGGTAACGGAATGGTCGAGGAAGAACTAGAGTGAAGGGAGTAGTAGGGTAATCTAGGTGAGGTCCGGGCTCTCGCTACGTAGACCGACCTAGAGGTTCAACCTAAAACCCATCTCGGCGACACACATGACAAACGGGGTTACTAGCGCGCTATAGTGGCCTAGGTCGCGTCCGGGCTCTCGCTACGTAGACCGACCTAGGGGTCGTCCTCACCGGGCTCTCGCTACGTAGTGAGGGAACCAAACCCACAAACAAACTATCACCTACTAGAGAAAAGGCAAGAAAAACAAGTATTTGCAACTACTAGTCGTTCAAGCATTTCAACAAACATGTAACATGCATCAAACCAAGAGGAAACCCAAATCTTCCACCAACATCTCCAACAAACCCTTAATCACCCAATTAACACCCAAATCACCTTACTAACCCTAGCAAGAATCTACTCAACCATATCTAATGCTAAAACTAACATAAACAAGAAGAACCAAAACAAGAATCAAAACAAGCATAAACAAACTAGTGAAAACAATGAACTAAGAACAATATAATGAACAAAGATGTGAACTTGGATGAAAAAAACAAGATTAAGAGTAAAAGGGAAGAGAAGATTATACCATACTAGTGAAGGGGAAAGATTGAAACTTGCATTAATGAGAAAAACCCAAAACAAACACCCAAGGTTGTCAATCTTGAATGGATCTTGAAGAATTCCCTTAATACAAGAGTTAAACTAAGATTAACTACTAATTACCGACTAATCTACTCTAATCTAATCTAATCTAACCTAAAGTAGTCTAGGGTTTAAGGGGAAGTGTCTAACATATCCTAGGAATACAAGAGGGAAGTATATATAGGGTTACAAGAATGAAAGGAGAAGAAACAATGAAGCGCGGGTCTGAACTGGGCTCATCCCGGTCGGGATGAGTTGGTCCCGGTCGGGATGATGGTCCCATCCCTGTCGGTAAGCTCATCCCGGTCGGGATGGGCTCCAGACAGCACCTTCTCTTTTGTGCACCTCAACCGGGACCGGTTGAGGCCATACTCGTCGGGGATGAGTCTTGTAGGCCTCCAATAAGAACTTTTTGGTCCCTCCTTGGTTTTCATGGGCTTCCCATCGATTCTCGGGACTCGGGATTGGGTCTCGGAGGCTCGGGATTCGGTCCCAAGGTCTCGGGGTCGACTCCAAGGCATCGAGTGATCGTTCCTTAGCTTCGTTGGCTCCAAAAAGTGTATGTATCGAGTCGGAATCGCTCCAATTCTTCATGAATGGTCTCGGGAACCTGAAACGAGCTAGAGGAAGCATAAGTAGCCCATAAACCGCTCCCAAGGAGCGATTCCACAAGGAAATGGGACCAAAATACAGTAAAATAGGCACTACAAACTACACTTATCAACTCTCCCACACTTAACCCTTACTCGCCCTCGAGTAAGCACATACTAACTACTAAACTAACCGAGTGGGTATTAGCGCACCCTACGCCCTTTCAACTCACGCGAGTACACTTAGATGAAAAGTGCACTCCGCAAGGCAAGTCGGGTCTTGCGACAAAACTGTGGATGCAACCGGACACAAAACACACAAACAAACAAGCACACAAACAAACACATAATCGGTTGCACCCAAAAGAAAACAAATACCGCTTCCCTCAAACAAGCGGTGAAAGAAGCACCGGTTTAGGACTCGAGGCAAGTGACAACGTTCCCAAGCTAATCATACAAATCGAGATGAACTAAACCCTAATAGTATGACAACAAAGCAACAAAAACGTTGGTAACTTACCTAGGTCCTCCTAACTTTCTAAGAACGTACTACGGGACGATCGGCGGAGTGGAAAAAGGATGAACCACGGTGTTAGTCGACACTGTAGGTAAGTGAGATCCCGCCCTCTTTAGCGATGAGCCAAGAAGGTCGTCCCATGCCCAAAACCGCCTAACTAGTCCAAGTAAAAAGGTGGATATGAATGCAAAATGAGGGAAGATCGACCATTACCGCTATCATCCTTCCTAGGGACTCGGTCCTTTGGTAGGATCTTCACGATAATAGTCGGTAAAAGGCTTATTTTGAAATGTAGGGATGAGGTTTCTTTTTGTGGGACGGTTTTCTTTTGGCATTTTCTCTTTTCTTTGCATCTTTGCTTTGTTTTGCTATGCCATTTCTTTTTCTTCTTTTCTATTTTCTTTTTGGCTTTTTGTGCCTTTTCTTTTTCTTCAATCTTTTCTTTCTTTCATTTCTTTCATTTTCTTTTCTTTGCCCTTTTTTTTGGCTTGATTTGGCTTTTTTTGGCATTTCTTTGTGTAACAAGAAAGAGAGATTTTAACAAATTGCAATTTATTGTGAGGATTTGTGTAGAAGGTAGGGAAATGAGTATGTCGGGGCGACGTCTTCCCATCATACTCACAAAAAGGGGAGAACTTGGACTAATCAAACAATTCCGAACACGGTCACCTAGGGGACGGGACTCGGCAACCAAGGCCTTTTCACACCGTGGGTGGTCATAATGGTCAAAATGCAAATCCCGTAGTAAATCCCTAGTAAGCTAGGCGGACTCAAGGTAAAGGACCAACGAAATCATTGATTTAGGGTCATTCTACTAGACTAAGGTCCAAGACTCGATTCATACTACTAAAAAGAGAAAGTAAACGCTTGCACACTAGCCTCTAAACCGGGTTTTCGAAAACCATTTACACACATGACACACTACACAACACAAAACAAAGACATGACGAAAACGAGAGGAAAAGATACAAAAGGCAACAAAACAAAACAAGATAAAACAAACACATAAACAAAACAAACACCACCCCGAACTTCCAAATGAGCAACCAATCATCCACAAACTTTACAAAGCTCCATTCGAGCACACCACAACACACATCTCCTCCAAACTCCACAAGAAACAAAGAGGAAAAAGGGGTGAAAAGATGTTACCGGGTGTCTTGAAAGCTCTCCAAAGCTAGCGGTGATTAAGCGACCTATAAGGAAAAAGGGAGGCAAAACACGCACAACAAAACAAAAATACGGCACAACGACACAAAAGAAAAAGACACAAAAGAAAATCTTTTTGATTTTTGTGAAATTTTTTCAAATTTTTAGGTTTTTTAAAGATTTTTTCGAAAAAACTAAGAAAATAAACTAGACTATACTAGAATATCGCTCCCCCACACTTAAACCGAGCAATGTCCTCATGCTCGATCGTTGTGTGCGGAGAGACAAAAGAAAAAGAAACTAAGAAAATAAAGCTGAGTACGAGGAAAAGCTGCAATAAAGATGTTCTGAAAGTTTTTGCTAGAGAGAGAAAATGCTAGAGAGAGAAAGGTCTAGAGAATTTCCTTGAATTCAGCAATGGCTAAAAACAAGAGAAAGGCTTCTAGATCTAATAGTAATTCTTCAAAATCAAATAGTAATTCATCATTTAATAAAAAAACACAATATAGTAATACTACGTTTCATAATAATAATAAAAAAACAGATGAGCAGGCATACTACAGTGATGAACACTCTAGGACGACTAACGACGGTGATGAAGACATGGATGAGGAAATCCATGATATATTAGAGAACAATGGTGAAGATGGAGGATCGTGGCAGGAGGTCCCGCCTAAACATGGTAATTCGTTGACTCTTACTGCTGCTGATGTTCAATCTGAGCTAGAATATTGGAAAAATACTGTGAGCTGCTATGTCTTAGGGGCGAATCCTCCATGGTTTGTCCTGAATGGGTATTTTAAACGTATTTGGAAAGGAGATGTAGTTGAGCAGGTATCATTCCAACCCAATGGTATCTGTCTGATTCGTTTTAAGTCTGAGGAAGGGAAACAAGAAGCGTTACAGTCGGGGCAGTTATTCTTCGATAATAAGCCTCTGATTCTAAGAGACTGGAACCCTACCCAGAGTTTGGAGAAGGAAGATGTGAAATCGGTTCCAATTTGGATCAGATTCTACAATCTCCCTCTGAAATTCTGGGGACAAGCTTTACTGAAAATAGCAAGTCTTGTTGGTAAACCTATGCGATGTGATGCAGCTACTCAAACGAAGAATTTTGTGGGTTTTGCACGGGTTATGGTAGAGGTACCATTTAATGCAAAACTCCCAGAAGTCATTAAGTTTCAGGATAAGCTTGATGTTACTCATACATAGATAGTGCACTATGAATGGAGGCCGATAAGATGTGGGTCATGCCATGGGATAGGACACGATGATATGATGTGCAGGCTGGGAAAAAAGTTTGGAAGCCAGTTGTACGAATTAATCTGGATGAGCAGGGAGAGGAATTAAACGTACAGGAGCAACATGAGTTGGTAGGGAAGGAGAATATGATGGAAAGGGCCGAAAAACCTACAGAAGATGAACTAATAACTCCAATGCCTACACAAGGAGGCAATTTGTCCAAAACACCTATTAGAGTCATAACAAAGTTTACACAACAGGATCGAGGGGGGCTTATAACAGGAGGAAGGTCGTTCTTTGATGCTCTTAGGTCGGAGGCTGCTAAAGAGGTGAATGGTATGTCAGGAATAGGTCTAGGAGGAAATGACCATGGCTAATTTAGGATTCTGGAATATGAGAGGAATAAACAGTCCGAATAAGCAAAAGGAAATTACTACCTTTTTGCATAGAAATAATGTGGGACTGTTAGGAATAATGGAAACAAGGGTGAGAACTGGGTCAGTAAATAAAGTTATTGCAGGAATTGGATTGGGTTGGAATACTATTACGAATAATTGTTGTCATGATGGAGGGAGAGTATGGGTGATGTGGGATAATACTTATGATGTACAAGTGATTAAGATGGGTGAGCAGTTTATCCATACGAAAGTGAGCTATATTGTAAATGGGCAAAGTTGGCGAATGACAATTATTTATGGACTGAATAGAGTGATTGAGCGTAGGCCTTTATGGGAGGCGATTAAACAGATAATTGAGGAAGATGAGGGACCGTGGTTACTTGTGGGTGACTTCAATAGCGTACTAGGTGGGGAGGAGCGTATAGGCAATAGAGTGACTGAGGCTGAAATGGTTGATTTCCGGGAATGCATTGAAGAATGTGGAATTTCGGATCTGCCAGCTTCAGGAGCCTTTTATACCTGGAATAATAAACATGAACCAGGGGATAGAAGGTTTAGCCGGATTGATAGAGCTATGGGTAATGAAGATTGGATAGTTCGAATGCCTGATTGTCGTATACATTTCCATCCGGAAGGGATGTTTGACCACTGCCCTTGCACTATAGACTTGTGGCATCAGGAGGAGAGAAGGAATGGGAATTTTAAATATTTCAATATGTGGGGAAAGGATAGACAGTTTAAGGCAATAATTCAGCAGGTGTGGAAGAGGAATATTCATGGCACGTTTTAGTACCAACTTGTCAAAAAATTGAAGGCATTGAAAGGGCCGCTCAAGAGACTTAATAACAGTGGATACGCTAATATTGAAACAGCGACTCAGTTAGCTAAGGAGACTCTAATACGAGTGCAAATGGAACTCCATACCAATCCTTATAATCTTGAACTCCAGGTTATGGAGAGACAGGCTGCTGAAGCTTACCAAGAACTTGATGTTGCAAGAATTAGTTTCCTAAAGCAAAAAGCGAAAGCTATGTGGGCTGTTGAGGGGGATGAGAATACTCGGTATTTCCATACTCTAATCAAAGCAAGAAGGAAGAAGAATCATGTTTTTATGCTAAATGA
The DNA here is from genome assembly GCA_958450325.1 of Agrostemma githago. Classification (NCBI taxonomy): domain Eukaryota; kingdom Viridiplantae; phylum Streptophyta; class Magnoliopsida; order Caryophyllales; family Caryophyllaceae; genus Agrostemma; species Agrostemma githago. The sequence goes on along the minus strand of OY288250.1, from coordinate 11,275,814 downwards.
TGAACAGGGACAAAGGTGTGATTCACCTAGCAGTATTCAGGAGGCTTTTTTACACTATTATGAGGGGCTCCTAGGTTCTGCGTGTACTGTACATAATATTAATGAGCAGGTGGTGAAACGAGGAAGGGTCATCACTGATCAGGAAGGGAGACAGCTTTGCAGGTTAGTGACTGAGGAAGAGATCAAGAATGCTATATTCTCTATTCCGGAGACTAAATCACCTGAACCTGATGGGTATACTAGCGGCTTCTTCAAGGATGGGTTTGAAGTTGTTGGAGAGTTAGTTTTGAAGGCAGTGCAGGAATTCTTTAGGACTGGAAAGCTCCTGAAACAACTTAATGCTACTAATATCACGCTATTGCCAAAGAAAGAGAGACCTGAAAGTGTTGGTGAGTTTCGACCGATAGCGTGCTGTAATGTCATTTATAAATGCATTACTAAGATTATTAGTGCTCGCCTCATGGAAGTACTCCCGGAAGTGATTAGTCAGAACCAAAGTGCATTTATATCTGGAAGAGACATAGTGGACAATATCCTTATATGTCAGGATTTGGTACGGTTGTATAATCTGAAGAGTTGTACTCCAAGATGTATTATGAAAGTAGACTTGAAAAAGGCATATGACTCAATTGAGTGGCGGTTTATGCATCAAATGCTTGTTGCATTAAATATGCCAAATAAAATGGTGGGATGGATTATGGAGTGTGTAACTTCTCCGTCTTATTCCTTATCTTTAAATGTGTCGACTTTTGGGTTCTTTAGGGGTAAGAGGGGAATACGACAAGGTGATCCTATGTCGCCTATGTTGTTTACTATTTGTATGGAGTACTTTACAAGGCTAGTAGAGGTCATGGCTTTAAAAGGAGAGTTTAAATATCACTCATTGTGCAAACGGGTGAAATTGACTCATCTTTGTTTTGCCGACGATCTGATGGTTTTTAGTTATGGGAGCGAGGAATCGGTGCAGCTGATGAATAAAGCCTTTAAGTATTTTGCGCAATGCTCTGGTCTTACTGTCAATAAGGCTAAGTCAGAGATATATTTAAATGGAGTTACAGGGGGTATGGAAGCTCGTATATTGCGGAGATGTGGATTTAAACAAGGAAGACTTCCATTCAAATACCTAGGAGTACCAATCTCTTATAAACGGCTACAAGTACATGAATGTGGTTCTCTTATTGACAGGATCACCCAGCGTATTCAAGGTTGGGGTGCGAGGCATTTGAGTTATGCTGGGCGGCTGGTACTAATCAAAGCGACACTAAGCCAATTGCATCAGTATTGGTGTAGGATATTCCTCCTCCCTAATACAGTTATTAAGAAAATTGAATGCATTTGTAGAGAGTACTTGTGGAGGGGCATTGAAGGAGGGAATAAAAGCCCTTTAGTAAATTGGGAGACATGCTGTACACCGCTGAAGATGGGTGGATTAGGCATTAAGGCTGGTAAGGAGTGGAATAAAGCTTTGTTGGGGAAGTATGTGTGGTGGATATTTACCAAAGCGGATCACCTGTGGATTAAATGGGTCAATGCAATATACTTGAAAGGAGCTCCATGGGCTACATATCAACCTACAATGGCCTCAAGTTGGACATGGAGGAAGATATGTAGTGTAAAAAATGACTTAATCCCTGGATACTGTAATGATAGATGGAGAGCAGAAGCCAAGGGATACACCGTGAATGGAGGCTACCGTTGGCTGAATGGTATTGAGTTGAAGAAAGATTGGTGGTGTGTTGTGTGGTGCCGAATGGCTATACCTAAACACCGATTCATATCTTGGCTTTATGCGAATAAGAGACTATTGACTCAGGATCGGTTGATGAGATTTGGTATTGCGATGTCCAATTTATGCTACCTGTGTGGACAGTATGAGGAGAGCCATGACCATTTATTTTGGGACTGTCCATACACGAACCAGTTGCACAGGTTGTTGCAAAATTGGATTGAAATGAAGCTACCGGAGAAAGATTTGTTACAGTATTGCACCCGGATTAAGCATAAATCAGGCAGCTTTAAGCGAAGTATTTTCGCTGCTGTTTGTGCAGTTGTTTATGAAGTGTGGACTGCTAGAAATAGAGGATGGAAAGAAGGGTGGGTTAAAAGACCACATGTAGTAATGAATAAGATAAAGAGTGAAATTGAGTGTAGGGTGAAGAGGAGACTAGCTTGTATCCCGACCATCTTGGCCTAGTAGTCATATTCCGAGTTTGTTTGGTTTGAAATTGATTGTAATTTGGTGGTTTATTCATATTAATATAATTTACATTTTACCAAAAAAAAAAAGAAAATAAAGCTAAAAATCAAAAAGAAAGGTGAAGAAAAGGGTAGAATGGGTCCGGCCGGGGTGTAATCAAGTCACCATGGGCCGAGACAAGAAAAGATATGGATGGGGGAAGAAATAAAAAGAAGGAAATAAAAGGAAATGGGAGGGGAGGGCTAGGTGTAATCAAGTCACCTAGCCCGGATTCCGCCTAAATCCGACTGAATCCTACAAAAAAGGGTGAAAATCTTGTAAATTTGGATTTTTGAAAATGACTCTCGATGTAGTCACGTCATCGAGAGTCGGGAGCAACAATTACCAAGGCCTCGAAGGCCACCATGACACCATGACACAAAAGTGTACAAGGGGAAGAGGATAAACAATGGAAAACAAGCAACAACAAAAACGGAAAAGAAAGGATATTTGCCGTACCTATAGGTTAGCAACTCACTCTCTCCATCGTCTTCAATGGTCAATAATGGCACTTTGCTTGTCTTCGTCATTGTCATCCCGCTTCGAACTTGATAAAATCGCATGGTAGAGGTAGTAATGGTGTGAGGGGGTAGGATTTGATGTAGGAGTCGATGTAAAGTGGATAGAAGATGAAGTGAGGGTATGTAAATTAGGTACATGGGTCATGTGATACTAGCAAGGAAGGTTAGGGAGGTTGGGAGGGGGTATAGAATGGTAGGGTGGGCTCACATGACGAAGAAAAGGCCAAAAGAGGAGCTGGAGGCCATCCCGGTCGGGATTGATGATCCCGGTCGGGATGACACACCCGTCCCGATCGGGACGCCCTCATCCCGGTCGGGAAGGCACTCCAGGAGGCTCGAAATTATACACCCTCATCCCGATCGGGACGGCTCCATCCCGGTCGGGATGCCCCATCCTTCCCGATTGGGACGACTTCTTCCCGGTCGGGATTCTCTCATTATGACATCCAAAACCCCAAAAGCTATTCAAAGCTTCAAGAACCGATCCTCTTGCTCACAATCCACGCTCTAACAATAGACCTTTCTCTCTAGTATTCACCTTCACTTCACACCTATGACAATAAACTCAAATACAACATCAAATTCCCTCTCTCACATCGCTCATCAACAATCCAAATAACAAGAATATCACAAAACAAAGAGTCCTAGAAACAAAATCACAATAAACACAATTATAAACACAAAACTAAAGAGAAGAGAGGTAGGGGAATGTACAACATGACGGTTCTTTAGGAACTCCGTCAAACCGAGGATGGTGGACTCCCATTCTTCAACCATAGCCCTCAAGGGCATGGAGGAGCAAGTCGAACGCACTACCGACATCATAGAGACGGCCCAAGGAGCGCTCGAGCCTAGCTATCCTCCACGGCCTCCAAGGTGGAGGCAAGAAGTAGGAAAACCAAGACCCAAAGTCATCTTTCAAGTAATCTCCGGGGTCTGTCCATCCTACGAGCGTCACCGACCTCTTCCTCCCTAGGCATCGCCTCCAATCACTATCAAGCTTCAAGTCTTCATCATGAGGCACAAAAAGCGGTTTTGGCCTCATCTCCTTGTTGCACACCCCCACACTTTCCTCAAGTTGTGGTTCCCTATCTTCATCACTCGTCCCCACATCATCTTGGAGGAGAGAATCGAAACTTCTACCGGCGGTTTCAATCTCTTCCAAACCATTGCTTGGTTCACTTACAAGGGGCTCTTGATGCTTATCCACGTTCTCGGACATGGGCAACTTGGGCTCATCAATTTCACCCAACAACTTCACAAACTCCACCAAATCATCCAACTCACTATCCTCCTCCAATTCTTCACCAATGATGCCTTCACCAAGAGCCATATCCTCATTCGTCTCTTTTTGGGTAGACGATTGAGGTTCTTCAATTTCCCTTTTGAGTTCGGCCAAGAGTTCATAATTCCTTTGCGATTGGATGGCCATCTCTTGTTGGTTCTTTAGCATTTGAAGAATCAATTGATCTAACTCCAAGCTTGGCATTTGGTGGTCATTGGGGTCATGGTAGTGAGGTTGAGGTGATTGGTAGTATTTTGGGTTATCGGGTTCATATTGTGGTTGGGGTGGAGGGTAATGTGGTGGGTTTTGGGGAAATTGGCTTCCATACGGTGAATGATGATGAAACATGGTGGGTTCACTATGATTGCTCGAGTAATAGCCACCATGGTCACATGATTGATAAGCGCTCACCTGTTGGTAGCCATTTCCATATCCTTGAAGCTCATACCCACTAGTATCTTGATTACCCCAAGAAGCTTGATAATGGTAGGGGACGTCATGTCATACCCTTGGTTCAAGGAGGGAGAGGGGTAGCTCATATCGGCTCCCGAGTGTGGGGAGTTTAGATCAAACCTCATGCTTGCTCGAAATCTTGGCTTGTACCCGGTTGGAAACCTCTCAATCTAGCAACCGTCCGTTTATGCGGCTCTGAGTTGTAAAGAAGAGGATGGCAACCACCTCTAGGCAAAAACTGTGGACTAGGAGCAAACGTGAGAAGTCTAGTGCTTTTTGGGCACTAGACAAGAGAGAAATAAACCTCACACACACGAGAAGCAAAGAAACTAAAAAGAGAAAAAAGAAAAACACAAAAACAAACGACAAAGTCAAGTAACTAGGAAAACAAAGTCTAAACTAGCACCGTCCCCGGCAACGGCGCCAAATTGATGTTAGGGATTTGTCACGTCCCCACCGCCAATAATATAACCGGCTATTCCTAACTGGGTAGATAGGGCAAGTCGGGTCGAATCCACGAGGACGGTAAAAGAGGCGTCTAGACTAAGGTCACCCGATTACTAGACTAAGTCAACGGACTTAGCTAAACTAAGGTGATAAGAAGGGGAAGAAGGCTAAGACTATGGCTAAGAAGACGGAGAAAACAAACAAGGAAAACGGGCTAGGATTAGGTCGGGGTCAAAGGGGTAACGGAATGGTCGAGGAAGAACTAGAGTGAAGGGAGTAGTAGGGTAATCTAGGTGAGGTCCGGGCTCTCGCTACGTAGACCGACCTAGAGGTTCAACCTAAAACCCATCTCGGCGACACACATGACAAACGGGGTTACTAGCGCGCTATAGTGGCCTAGGTCGCGTCCGGGCTCTCGCTACGTAGACCGACCTAGGGGTCGTCCTCACCGGGCTCTCGCTACGTAGTGAGGGAACCAAACCCACAAACAAACTATCACCTACTAGAGAAAAGGCAAGAAAAACAAGTATTTGCAACTACTAGTCGTTCAAGCATTTCAACAAACATGTAACATGCATCAAACCAAGAGGAAACCCAAATCTTCCACCAACATCTCCAACAAACCCTTAATCACCCAATTAACACCCAAATCACCTTACTAACCCTAGCAAGAATCTACTCAACCATATCTAATGCTAAAACTAACATAAACAAGAAGAATCAAAACAAGCATAAACAAATTAGTGAAAACAATGAACTAAGAACAATATAATGAACAAAGATGTGAACTTGGATGAAAAAAACAAGATTAAGAGTAAAAGGGAAGAGAAGATTATACCATACTAGTGAAGGGGAAAGATTGAAACTTGCATTAATGAGAAAAACCCAAAACAAACACCCAAGGTTGTCAATCTTGAATGGATCTTGAAGAATTCCCTTAATACAAGAGTTAAACTAAGATTAACTACTAATTACCGACTAATCTACTCTAATCTAATCTAATATAACCTAAAGTAGTCTAGGGTTTAAGGGGAAGTGTCTAACATATCCTAGGAATACAAGAGGGAAGTATATATAGGGTTACAAGAATGAAAGGAGAAGAAACAATGAAGCGTGGGTCTGAACTGGGCTCATCCCGGTCGGGATGAGTTGGTCCCGGTCGGGATGATGGTCCCATCCCTGTCGGCAAGCTCATCCCGGTCGGGATGGGCTCCAGACAGCACCTTCTCTTTTGTGCACCTCAACCGGGACCGGTTGAGGCCATACTCGTCGGGGATGAGTCTTGTAGGCCTCCAATAAGAACTTTTTGGTCCCTCCTTGGTTTTCATGGGCTTCCCATCGATTTTCGGGACTCGGGATCGGGTCTCGGAGGCTCAGGATTTGGTCCCAAGGTCTCGGGGTCGACTCCAAGGCATCGAGTGATCGTTCCTTAGCTTCGTTGGCTCCAAAAAGTGTATGTATCGAGTCGGTATCGCTCCAACTCTTCATGAATGGTCTCGGGAACCTGAAACGAGCTAGAGGAAGCATAAGTAGCCCATAAACCGCTCCCAAGGAGCGATTCCACAAGGAAATGGGACCAAAATACAGTAAAATAGGCATTACAAACTACACTTATCAACTGTGCAGTAGCATCTGCTTACTGTTTCCTTGTATTCCGACATCATTTTTTGCCTCAGGATTTGGAATTGTAGCATTAGTTCTTTGAGTTTTTTTCTTAGGCCGTTTGTTACAAAGGTTAATCAGGAAGTAACAGTATTGTGCTCAAATTATGCTAGGAATTGGTGATCCAAGGATTCGTATAGCTTCTTTCGATCGATTATGTTCTCTTCTTTGTCATTTGATTTGTCTTCTTTCATTTACCAGATGTTTGTTAAAATTATGTGAGTTCATTTCATTCGATTTCCGTTGGGCTGCTCAAATTATCCTATGAATTGGTGATCGAAGGATTTGTTAGCTTGTTTTGATTGATTACTTTATTTGAAGTTGTATTCGTTCAATTTCCGGACATTTGTTCAAATTATGTTAAGAGTCTTTTCGTTCAATTTTTATTCGTTTGCTCAAATTATGCTAGGAGTCGGTGGTCGAAGGATTGTTAGCTTGTTTCGATCGATTATATTTCTCATATTTATTATTTGATTGATTATATCCGTTCAATTTTCCTGACGTTTGTTCCAATTATGTGAGTCTTTTAATTCGATTTTCGTTCGTTTGCTCAAATTTTGCTCAAGAATACTCATGTTGAAATTGGTTCTAAATCGTAAATTTTCCGATCCATTTTTTTGCCTTCGACGTGATTCTATCTGATATATATAGGATACTAAGCGACTCTGTTCATGTTAAGGGTATATTATTGCAGACGTACGACCTCTGCGGGAGCCAAAACTCGCTTGCTGTGGTCTTGGACTTGGATGGCTCTTGTAAGTCCGCTATCTTTTTTCTCTTTTCATCAGGTTCTACGTCGTCGGCAGGTAATCTTCTTTATTCGTTTGATTTTGTCGGAATTTTTTAGTTTGTTGTTTGATTGATTGATTGAATTGTGCGTTTCGAGATTTTTTATTAGTTTTTTGGATGATTCAGCTGTGTAAAGTTTTGAATTTGCCTGAATTTAAGAGTTCGTTGTTTGATTGATTGAATTGTGTATTTCGTGATCTTTGAGTTACTTTTTCGTGTGATTTATAAAGAACTGTTGTTAACCCATATTAACAACAAGAAAGATGAAAACGGTTGTATGTAGTTAAATATTATTATTACTGACAAGAGAAATCAGTAATAATAATGAGAAGAATAAACATAGTAAATACAGGAGCTTCCCTTGGGAAGATAACTACTCTTAATAATAGTGATTCACCCTTCTATTATTGGAATTCATAAAGACATTGTATGAACTCATGGTAGATTATATTGTCACAATGGCAACACTTTACTTTACTTCTCTTCTTAGAACAACTTAGTGGAAGTGGCGGCCATGTATTTTAATGAAATTACTCTACTAATCCATTTGTATTGGTTAATTTTATCCTTATTTAGTCTGGAACTGTAGCATGCATTAGTTCTTTGAGTTTTTTTCTTAGGCCGTTTGTTACACAGGTTTGGTCGGGTTAATTAGATTCAATTAGCGTTCCGTGTCTCAAAACCCAAATCCAACACAACAGAAGTCTCTATGTGGAAGGGTTTGTTTTCAAAGGTAGCTTGTTGCGAATATGTACGTTTTGAAGTGATAACTCAAAATCTAACTAAGAGTAACTACATACGTCTTGCAGGTGCTTCAATCTTTTAGGAGTATTTTGTATGGACTAGTTGCTTTCTTAAACACATGTAACCGACATAGACTCAGGTTTGTTCTTTCGTTCTTTTCATTCATTTGCTTCCTACACCATCTATCCAAAACTCACTAATTCACAATATAAGAAGAACAAATTGTTCTGAATTAATTTAAATGACTGCTAAATTTCAGCACGAGATTAATTACAACAGATTGCAGCTCAACAACTATGTAATTATGACTCGTTTCTAATGCACAGCATATCCAATCACCTTAGAGTGTGCATCAGGCGCATGTTCCATTTCTCGCTACTAAGATTAGCTACTCCTCCGCAAGAACTTCCAGAAGATTCCTATGATAAGGTAATTTCTTTAGGCATAGAAGAACTTGATTCACGATTTCGTGTGTTCATATGCATGTTTTAGGATTTAACTTCACGAGTTCATGCACTCGGTCAGAGTCAATAGATGGTAATTCAGCTCTTATGCGTTTTCAATTTATGAAACTACAAAACTTAACTGAATTGTACATTCTCAGCATAAACTTTCTTACATTTCGCTTGCAGCAAAATTCATAAAATCACGCACACGTCGACTTAAAGCTAAATTAGATCAGTTCTCAAGCTCTGTTGCATCTTGCTCCAATCTCTGGGCGTTAATCATGGATGCTGGAACTGGATTTACTCACCAAATTTACGAGTTATCGCCTCATTTCTTGCACAAGGTGTGCTGCTTTTGTGCAAAGTAAAAATATTCATATTAAGCTTATGCGAGATTGATCTTTCTTTGATGGACTCGGTGGCTAGTACTTTAGGAGTGGATAATGGAACAATGGGAAAAGAATTTCTACATATGTTTTGTTGCTGGTTCTACCAATGGGAGCTCCCTTGTGGTGATGTCTAAAGGTTTGTCATTGAACTACACTTTGAGCTTGATGAAATAAAGAAACTAAATTTATATACCCACTTTGATTGAATTGACAATGTGTAATGAAGGTACACAGTACACACAGCAGTCTTACAAAGCAAGTGATGCTTTTCCGTTTAAGTGGATAAATAAGAAATGGAGGGGAGGATTTCATGTGACCTCAATGGCTACAGTTGGATCAAGGTGGGGCGTTGTCATGTCTCGCAATGCTGGTTACAGTGATCAAGTTGTTTTTGGAACATTTTGCCATGCCTTCAGTTTTCACTTGTTTATTCTGACACATGCTTGTAGATACAATTCTGACCTGATCAGTCTATTCCGTCAATGTCCATTTTAGGTTGTGGAGCTTGATTTTCTGTATCCAAGTGATGGTATTCACAAGCGTTGGGACAATGGGTATCGAGTAACGTCAACTGCTGCTAATCTGGATCAAACATCACTTGTTTTGAGTGTCCCAAAGCGCCGACCTGGTGACGAGACTCAGGAAACTTTGAGAACCTCTCAATTTCCAAGCATGCGCCGACCTGAGGTAATTTATTTCTCTAACATGCATTTATATTTTCTACCTATTTATGGTTCATTATATGGTCTATTCAGTTTTCCTTATTATATTTTTTTACCACTACAGAACGTTCTACAACACAAAAAGGGAGATGATGACGGAATTGATGGATGACAAAATTGGCTCACTTTTTTGAACTTGGACATTAAATTTAATGTTTTTTTTGGAGGAAGACATGTACCTTTTTTAAATAATATTGTAGTTTTTTAGTAAATTTTTTATTTTACTTTGGATTGCGAAATATATGATTGGATAAAGATTATTCTAGGTGTTCGTCTCATGAAACTCTATTTGATTGCGAAATATATGTATTATTGTAGATTATTCTAATTAAGTGTTTGTTTTCTGAATGACCAACTCGATCTTAGTGTATTATTGATATCTTTTTTTTTTGAAGTCCCCAAAAGGGTTACACATTAAGATATGAATCAGCACGAATTAAGCTAACAATACTCGGAGGAAACGAGTTTGCCCATAAATATGGAGTCGCGCTTTTTATACAAGCAGTAGTCAGTTGTTGGAAATATATAATTATTATTTTATTCTTTATGATAAGATTCTTGACGCTTTTACGATATCAAAGTGTCGGTAACTGAATTTTATATTATTATTTCTCGACTCTTTTAATAGTAGAAAATATCGTGCTTTGAAAAAAATTTGGCCGTGAAAAAAAATCGCGACATAGAAAAGCGTCGAGGTTGTGACGCAAAAAAGCGTCTTGAAGAAAATATTCAACGTTTTAATGCGTCGAGAATGGCGACATAAAAATGCGTCGAGAATTCTCGACGCCCAAAAATCTCCACGCTTTCAGGAAGCGTCGAGAATTAAATTTGCGACACTTTAAAACGTCGAGAACCCACCTTTAAAGCGTCAAGAAACCAAGGGTTTTTTAGTAGTTGTGTACCATGCATATTTATAGGCTATCCTTTGTCTACAAAAGGGTTTTTTTTTGGTACACTTGTCTACAAAAGGGTATAAAATGTACTCCCTCCATTCAAATCCAAGTGTCTCATTTCACTTTTTGACACTATTCACACTTGAGGGGAATCTTCGATATTCTCGACAATCTATAAGTGAGAATATAGTCATGTGAGATTTTGTTTGATTCGTCTTTATGAGCACATTAAGAATATCAAATTTTTATAATTTTTATAATTTTTGCTAATGTGAAATGAAAGATATCGCTAGTGTAAAACGCGTCTCGGCAAATGTGCAAAAGCAAATGAGACACTTGGATAAGAATGTGTTCATTTTGAGAGATGTAAAGTTTTTTGAACAAGTCTTCCCCTGCAAAATTAGAAATTTTGCTCAACATATTCCCACTTTGTATACAGGCAACTATCAGACTGTCTCACCCTCTCTTATAAGGGATTCAATTGGTTTCATTGATGCAGATAACTCACCAGGAGACACAATTCCAAGAACTGAGCACACAGTTCCAGAAAATGAGCACGATTCTCCACCTGAACAGGATTTCTCTACCACTGTTACAGAACTGTCATGGCAAATACTCCTCAGGCTACCTCCATCTCATACTCTCAAGATAGACCCAAACGAGAGAGAAGAGCACCCGAGTGGAGAAAGGATTTTGTCATAAGAAATCCTGTTATGGCACCATCGAGTGTATCTAATGTGGCTCAATTATATTTGGAAAAACCTTTTGCAGGACATTCAATGTTAGAATCAGGAAACATTGATCATGTGAGTTATCAGGAGGCAGTTAAGGATTCTAAATGGGTTCAAGCAATGAAATCAGAATTGAAGGCTCTACATGACAATAACACATGGATCCTCACAGAATTACCTAAAGGAAGAAAGGCAATAGGATGCAAGTGGATATATAAAACCAAGTTTAATCCAGATGGGTCTATTGAGAGACACAAAGCAAGACTTGTAGTCCAGGGGTTCAGACAACAATATGGAGTGGATTATGATGAAATTTTTGCACCTGTGGCAAAGATGTCCACTGTAAGAGCGCTTCTCTCAGTCATCTCCATTAATAACTGGGAAACATGTCAAATGGACATGTCAAATGCCTTCCTACATGGAGACCTAGCAGAAGATGTATACATGAAGCTACCTCAAGGGTATGAAGATGATGTTCTACAGGGCAGTGGATAGGGGGAGTACAGGCTGGAAGGAAAGGTGTGCAAACTACTCAAATCTCTCTATGGTTTGAAGCAGGCTCCTCGCCAGTGGTTCACCAAATTGTCTCAGACTCTCCTCTCTTGTGGGTTTAGACATTCTCATGCAGACCACTCCCTATTCATCAAACAACGCAATGGAAATACTACTGTCGTATTGATCTATGTGGACGATATGGTCATAGCAGAAGATGAACCCCTTGAAATTCAATCTTTGAAAGCAACATTAAATGCAACGTTTCACATGAAAGATCTTGGTGAACTGTCTTATTTCTTGGGTCTGGAAGTAACAAGAAATGACTCGGGGATATTCATATCACAACAAAAGTATACACTTGATATTCTACAAGCCTTTGGAATGGATAAAGCCAAAGCTACTCACTTGCCAGTCAATCCAGTACTTAAACTTGAACCTGGCAAGGGCACGCCTCTGCCACATCCAGAAACATATAGACAGTTGGTAGGCAAACTGATCTATTTAACTATATCCCGGCCAGATATTGCTTTTTCTGTTCAACTCTTGAGCCAGTTTCTCCAGGCACCAACTTCTGATCATATGCAGGCTGCCAGGAGAGTTCTTAGATATCTTAAGAATGCACCATGTCAACGCATATTGTTTGCCAGTAACTCAGCTGCTCAACTCACGGCTTATTGTGATTCTGACTGGGCATCTTGTCCATTTAGTAGAAGATCCACAACTGGTTACTGTATTCTCTTAGGAAATTCCCCAATATCCTGAAAATCTAAGAAACAGACAGTCGTCTCAAGATCCTCAGCTGAGGCAGAGTACAGAGCCATGGCCATGACAACTTGCGAAGTAACATGGTTATTTCAACTACTACAAGATCTGGGACTAAAGCATTTGGGACCTGCACACCTTAAATGTGACAATCAGGCTGCTTTAGCTATTGCTGCTAACCCAGTGTACCATGAACGTACTAAACACATTGAGGTGGACTGTCACTTTGTTCGAGAAAAGTTTCAACAAGAACTGCTCACTACATCCTATGTGAACACTAAAGATCAAGTGGCAGATGTGTTTACCAAGTCGTGCTCTATATCTCAACAAAGATACTTATTGTCCAAGATGGGAGTTACATCAAGACTCCACTCTCATCTTGAGGGGGAGTGTAAAGAAAAGGTTGAGAAAACATCAGCCAACTACTCCTACTCAAGAGCTAGGAGAAAAGGGAAACCTAGGACAAATTGAGTAGACAAGACAATTCACTAATAGATTACAAAGTAGAGTCAATTAAGTCTTGACATATAGAAGGATCCATAGGGTATTAACCAGCCTGCTGGTCATTGTACAACTAATTTCCCTTATGTACCGAAATGTAGTTCATTTGTGTATATACACAAAAATTCAATCAATGCAAAACTCATCTTCTCTGCACAAATATGGTTGCTCACCATTAATGTCTTCTTAGTTCCTAAATCTACATGAATAAGTATTAAACTTTTCAAATGCTGAAAGTGTTGAGGAATAAATGAAGTAAATAAGTTACTATATAGAGGAAGAATTGGATAATAGCATGATTACAACGTCAAATACTCAATCCAAAGGTATTTAGAAAAAGTGTTTATCCTAGCTAGCCTTCTAAAGAAACCGCTAAGTAAGGGTTTCTTGAGAAAGATAAGTGAAGAGCGTATTTCTGAAATACAAAAAATGGAGAAAATAATGGAGATTTTTTTTCCTCCATGGAAAGAATGGAGAAAATAAATAAATTTATAGGTGTTGAAAATAAATACTGAAAGAGAAAGTTTGAGAGTAAGTGTGTTGTCATTCTCATTCATCAGATCATGTATTTATACTACATATATACTGTATACATAGTTGATGTTTGAAAGGAATTTCTTCCATAACTACTGTTCAGGATATGGAAGGAATTCCTTCCATAACTATTGTTCAAGATATGGGTGCAGGGATGTTTTGCTGAGGAGACCGTGGGCTGAGATTTTCACCCTAATGTTGTTTAACACCCCCCTTGAAAATATCACCCATATGGATCGCAATGTTGGATGATGCTGCCTTATTAAAAACCTTGTCAGTAAAACCATGTGGGATAAAACCTGACAAAGGGAAAAAGAGTGCAGCACACCTAATACTCCCCCTCAATTCAACATTTATCCTTTAATCGGCACATTACGACCTGGCGAACAAGTTTTTGGAATTGCTTTTATGGCAATGATTTTGTTAATAAATCTGCTAAATTTTCGTTTGAATGAATTTGTTGGATGTTAACTACGCCTAGTTCTTGCAGATCATGTGCGAAGAAGAACTTTGGTGCTATGTGTTTAGTCCTATCTCCTATGATATAGCCTCTTTTCACTTGGGTAATGCATGAAATATTGTCTTCATATATTGTGGTTGGTTGATCACTTGTCTTAATTTCACATTCATTTTCAATGTGTTGTATCATGGACCTCAACCATACACATTCCCTAGAAGCCTCGTAGAGCGCAATTAGTTCTGCTTGATTTGATGATGTTGTAGTCAAAGTTTGCTTTGTTGACTTCCAGGAAATGGCCGTGCCACCATACGTGAAAACATACCCTGTTTGTAATTTTGCCTTGTGTGAGTCTGATAAGTATCCAGCATCTGCATATCCAATCAATGTAGCATCTTTCCTTCTAGGGTAGAACAGACCCAAGTCCTGGGTTCCTTGAAGATATCTTAACAGATGTTTAACTCCATTCCAGTGCCTCTTAGTGGGGATGCACTAAATCTTGCCAATAGGTTGACTAAAAAAGCTATGTCTGGTCGAGAGTTATTTGCCAAGTACATTAGCGCGCCTATTGCACTAAGATATGGTACTTCAGCTCCTGGGATATCTTCATTTTATTCTCGTGGTCGAAATTCATCCTTTTCAATACTAAGAGTTCGAACGACCATTGGAGAACTTAGGGGGTGCGATCTAGCCATTCCAAATCTTTGTATAACTCTCTGCATGTAATTTTTTTGATGGATAAGGATCCCGTCCTTGAGGTGTTCAATTTGCAGGCAGAGGCAGAACTTTGTCAGTCCAAGATCTTTTATTTCGAATTCTTTCATTAGGTATTTTGCAGCAGCTTCAAGCTCATCGACCGTTTCTCTGATATTTAAATCATCAACATATACCACAATGATTGTAAAACCGTTCATTGTTTTTCTAATGAAAAATTGAAAACGTATGGGGTGATGGGATCATTTTTGTAACCTTCTTTTCTAAGGTACTCTTTTAATCGATTATACCACATCCTTCCAGACTGTTTTAATCCATACAAGGATTTCTGAAGTTTTACACAAAACATCGAGTTTTTCTTATAAAATAATGCCTAAAAATAAATAATTGTCGAAATGGGGTTTGTTTGAAAATAATTATCAAAAATATGTTCACGTCACCTCCTAAGCTAGGGTTGGTAAGAAACCGCTATCTCAGATAGCAATTACAACCAACTCAAACTGCAAAAGATAGGTTCGTTGATAAATCGCTATCTGAGATAGCGATTTAGGGGCAAAACAGCTAAATCACTATCACAGATAGCGATTTTGTAGGGTGGGAGAAAAATTGGTGATTAAAGCGATTAAGGGGCAAAACGCTATCTCTGATCAGATAGCGATTTTGTAGGGTGGCAAAAAAATTAGCATTCTTGGGGATTTGAACCCCTAACCTATTGCCCCAATACAATTTAATTAACGGTTATGTTAAATACAACCCTAAGGGCTGTATTTATCATTTTCTTTTAATTAATACAAGTTTACCACTACACCCAAATAATCAACTTGGTAAAAAAGTATATTCATTTTCGCCCCATTGTCTTTAGCACATAAATTAAGAAAATTTGATAAATTATTGATAAAGAGATAAATGATGATGAAATTTGGTGACTAGACACCAATGAGTCATCAAAGTGAAGGGAATATAATGTTAGTTTAATCAATTCAATGGCATAATGGGTAAATAATAGAAAAGTATAAAGATAATATGGTAATATATACATGACAAATAAGGAAAGTTAAGAAGTGGGGCAAAAAATAAAAACTTGCCAAATAAGGCGAAAATTAAAACCAGAGGGAGTAATAGTTATGGCAATAAATTATCTACAATAACCTCAGCTCGGGATTTTAAATTGTTCATTAATACTCCGTATTATCTAATTGACTTGATTTGTTGGTGGAATTAAATTTCGTGTCTTATTTGCAAGGGTTCAACTCCCACATTTTCCCAATATTTTTTTGTTGTTCTTTTTTATCAAATCGTATTTAAATCGGTATTTTATGAATAAAAAAAGGTACTCGTATGATAAATATCTCAAATTCAATCATAAAAAAGTATTCATATGTATTATATTAATTAAATACTCTGTAATATGGGGTATTTATTAAATACTCCGTATTTATTAATGATGCGTGTATTTTATATACACTTTTTATGCTCTTATTACGCGCATTCCCGTGTTTATTGAATAGTGAAAACTATTATTTTGCCCTGAATTGGCTACTTTGTGGTGTGTATTGTCCTTTTGCAGGAACGGAAGACAAAGGAGCTAAAACGAACCAAAACCGAGCAAAAACGAAGCTGGAAGAGCTGATCGCTAAACTGGGCAGAATAGTCGACCGACTATGAGAATAGTCGGCCGACCATTAGGATAGTCGACCGACAATGGTTTTAGTCGGCCGACTATTTGGGGTGACAGCAGAAGATCAAATTAGTTAAAATTAGTCGACCGACTATTACAATAGTCGGCCGACACAGTTTCGTGTTCAGCAAGCAGTTTCCAAATCAGTTTTAACTCTTTCTAAATTGTATAAATAGGGCTTTTTCAGCCACATTAGAATTCACTTTTACTTCTTTTACTCTTTTTACTTTTAACTTCTTCACTTCTATATTTTTTTAGACTTTTTCTCCTTAGACTTTTATTTAGATCTCTTCTCCTTATTCTCTTAGAAGTATTTTTAGTTTACTTTCTTTCTTTAAAACTCGACTATTGTAAGACTTCAAGATTCGAATCGCCTTCATTTCTTTTGGTAATTTTTATCTAATCTTTCTTCCTTCTTCTTCGTTCCTGATTGTTCATATTTAATTATTCTTAATCGTTGTTTTATGCTTGTCGTAAATTTATTATTATTCATCATGTTTAATCTAGTAAAATCTTTTATTAATCTTGTTGTTCTCAATTTAATTATGAGTAGCTAATTTCCTTCGCTAAGATTTAGGGGATCTGCGATTGAATGTGGTCGCTAAATAATTTATAGATCTGTCAATGATATTGTGTCTAAGTTGTCAATTGTAGCATATAATCGCGATTAGTCAATTAATGCGCATGATTGATTAATTGAATTCGGTAAACTTGAACCTAAGATCGAAAGTCTGGTAAAAGTTAGACCTGCTACAACACATTAGTTTGCCCTAATAAGATCGGAAGCCTTCAGACGCATGCTAGGGTGAATAGCGGACCGGAAGGACCTTTTCAATACCCCTTAGACCAATATCTGCAACAGACCTGTGACTTAGACGTGACCATATGAGATTCGTAGTGAACCGACAATCCTAGTTTTCTCTCCATATATTTATTCATCTTTATTCGTCTTATTTTATTTTAATTATTTCTTCTCTTTTAATTCTCTCCCCTTCACTACTTTAGTTTAGTTAACACAAACATAAAAACCGCCGATTTGTTACTTAGATAGACTTTAATTGCAAGTAGGATTTATTTGTCTCCCTGTGAAATCGATCCCGACTTCCCTAGCTATATTTTTAGTTGGACCGTAGTTGGTTATTTTTGATAGGTACACGACTAGCTTACCAATCAAAAAATGACCGATACGAAAATACTAAAATAGTACTCCGTAGTATATTAAATTCAATGGAAAGTGTAGACACCCACATTTGGCCGTTAGGTGTCTATAGCAGTTTCCAAAAAACACCCGATGATGATCGAACGCAAACATAACTTAATACACTCGATTTTCGGACTCGGAATCAATAGTAGTTGGCACGAGCTTTTAGCGGAGTAAAAATCTCACAAAACAGACCTCAAATCCAGGCCCAGTGGGTCGTTTCCAGTCAAATGAGACTAATTTGGGTCAAAACCGACACCTAGGGCAAAACCGTCTTTTAACAACCGGGTCAAACCCCGATCAAAGGCGTTTTCGAGACATAAAAATCTGTCACGCCACTTCAAAAATCTGACTCGAAGTCAAATACTACACAAATATCAGCTACAAAGTAAGAATCCTTTCCTATCCAAAGTCGGAATCCTACTCCATCTAAACCGGGTGTTTCTTCCCATGCAAGTAATCTTTTCCTATCCAAAGACGGAATCTC
The DNA here is from genome assembly GCA_958450325.1 of Agrostemma githago. Classification (NCBI taxonomy): domain Eukaryota; kingdom Viridiplantae; phylum Streptophyta; class Magnoliopsida; order Caryophyllales; family Caryophyllaceae; genus Agrostemma; species Agrostemma githago. The sequence goes on along the minus strand of OY288250.1, from coordinate 11,257,667 downwards.
ACTTCATCTCAACCGGTTGTTTTCTTCCTTTGCAAGATATCAATCTCCTATCCTAAGTCGGTATTTCATCCTATAAATACCCCACCCTTACACACACAAATAATCAACAATACACACAATTCCCGACATCAATTACAACCCCAACACACATCATCAAATTACAACCCAGAATTCCAGCAATACTAGGCATATTATATTCCGATCTCTCCTCTAGAAATCCTATAGGATTCCCGACCAAATACCAACCCGAAATTCTAGGCATTTTTAGGCAAACCATATACAAACCCGAGAGCAAAACTCGCCAAATCCCCTCCCTAACCATACACACCATAACTCACCTATATACATCTTAACGCTCCCGCGCCTAGGCCGCTATTACGAGTCCCTTTTCTAGATAATTAAGCATGTAGGTTGAGGGTGTTACAAATCCCGACTTCTCCCTTTTCTTCTCTTTTTCTCGTCCGTCTGTCTTTTTATACGGGTCGTCGTCGCGTCGTTTTTTATTTCTTTTTTCATCGTTTCTAATACCGATATTATCGCAACAACTATCTATTTTTTTTATGCAAAACGATCATTCTTAAAATATGATACCGACTCTATAGTCGAATGTCGTATCTACAAGAATCAAATTAATCTCGTTGATGCTAAGATAATCGTCACATAGTCCTAAAACGAAATACGACGATTTCAACGCGAAGAGAATCTACATTGTTTTTTTAGTTCGATTTTCAAAACAATTTACAAAACATCTTTTCTAAAAAGTTGCTCCGAATATTCGATATTGATTCCATAATCAAGTGTCGAATATTACGAGTATCAATATTTAAGTCGAGTATAAATTGCACCATATTTTTACACGACTTAACCAAATCATCGATTTCCAAAACCAAATACAATTTTTTCATCATATCATATTTACATCTTCTAACTCGTTTGCTCCTTTATTATCGCGATTGTTGTATTGTATCGTTGGTTGCATTGTATTTCCGGGTGGTATGCCGCTCGTATATTGTAATCTGTTGTCGCTTTTATTTCGTTGTTTGTTTTATTGTACTAAAATGAACCTCGCATGCTAAAACAACTTTGACGTTAATTTAGATGCATTTAAACGACATAGATCAAACATAATTCACACGTTTAGTCAAAATAATCTTTGCATATCATTCATCGAATTACTAACGCGCGTATTTCAAAATCAAACGATATCTTAGTAGAGGCCGCTAATGTGCGGGCGGGGTTGGGTGTTCTTTGTGAACTTCCCAACACGTATCCTCACCCCTTACTCAGAACCATGGTTTTCGGATGTCCGAATCCATTGGCACACGAGAGTCATTCAATACACGGTATCCGATAATGTCGGTATCGGTATCAAATGCAAAGGGACGAACCCGATAAACTCTGACATCGGAACGGGCCATACTTTGTGCATGGCCCACTACGACATAGAGTGGGTTCGAACGGACCCGAACTCCCACAAAGTTCGGTGGCGACTCCAACTTCGATTTAAATTTCAATTCGACCCATCTCATATGGAGATTCATTCGCCGCCCCAAACCCACGCGTGGCCGCGTCGGGCTGGACCTATGTCATGTCCACAGAAAGTTTTTAAATTCAATAAAATTATGAGGTTATTATAGATTATTTTGTATCACTTACTTCTATAATAAATATATAAATGATTATGGATTATATCAAGTTGGTGGTTTGAGTGTAGGGGTAAACTTGCTTTCATTATCTTACCTAGGTGCATTAGGTTTGGAGTTCAAATCCCTTAAATGGGTTTTTCCCTAAATTTTTTTTGGCACGCTAGAAAATCGCTATCTGAGATAGCGATTTGTCTAAAAAACGCTGTCTCAGATGGCACGCTAAAAAATCGCTATCTGAGATAGCAATTTGTCTCAAAAACGTTGTCGCAGATGGCACGCTAGAAAATCGCTATCTGAGATAGCGATTTGTCTCAAAAACGCTGTCTCAGATAGCGATTAAGCACCGAAGCATAACTTCGCTTACCCGATCCTACGTGGACCCATTTTTGATAATTATTTTGATTTAAACACTATTTCGATAATTATTTTAATTTTGAGCATTATTTTATAAAAAAAACTTCAAAACATCTCACGGGGCAGATTAGGATTGTGATCCCTTGGCATTGTTACTCCCTCGGGGATTTTCATGTAGATATCAGTGTCAAGTGACCCATATAAATATGTCGTCACTACGTCCATAAGACGCATATGTAATCCTCTGGATACTGCGAGTGCGGTTAAGAAGCTTAGGGTTGTTGCATCAACTACAGGCGAATATGTTTCTTCATAATCTATTCCTGGCTTCTGCGAGAAACCTTGTGCAACAAGTCTTGCTTTGTACCTTACAATTTCATTTTTCTCATTTCTTTTTCTAGTGAAAATGCACTTATGCCCTACAGGTTTTCCATTCTTTGGTATTCGGCTTACCGGGCCGAAAACTCATCTTTTCTCAAAAAACTTTAATTTTGCCTTCATTGCTTCTTCCCATTTTGGCTAATCATGTCTTTTTCGACACTCGTTGACGGACTTTGGCTCAATATCGACTTTGTCGTTCATGATTTCTGTCGCTATTGAGTGAACGAATATCTCGTTTATATCGACATTCATTCTGTCATATTCAATTCCTGTATGAACATAATTCATTGAGATTTCATGATTATCATTTATATTCTCTGGTGTGGGTTCTTCTTGAGATTTCATATTTTGTTCATCTTCTTCTGTACCTTTACCAGGTATTTCCTTTGATTTTTTGGATTTTTTCGGCCTTAGGTCTTTTGAACCAGGTGGCCTTCCATGTTTCTTTCGTGTCGTAGATTGTTCAGCTATTGATTTCTCAGAACTATCTACGGGGATGTTAATTCTGGCTGGAGCATTTACCGCAGGTATATGGGATTTTGTGATTCCCTTTGAGTTTGTGAATGCATCGGGTAATTGATTTGCAATATTTTGCAAATGAATTATCTTTTGTACTTCTATATTACAAGAACCATTCCTTGGATCAGGATATGATATTAAATCTGCGTTTCATATGATTTCTGTAGATCGTTGGTCCACCTTCTTTTCTCCCCTTAAGACTTGGAATGTATTCTCGTCAAAATGACAGTCTGCAAATCGTGCATTAAATAAATCTTCAGTTGTGGGTTCGAGGTATTTAATTATACTTGGGGAGACAAAACCCACATATATTCCCAGTCTTCATTGTGGATCCATTTTGGTTCTCTGCGGTGGTGTAATCGGACATACACTGAGCAACCAAAAGTTCTTAAATGAGAAATATTTGGTGGTTGACCGCTTACTAGTTGTAAGGGAGAAAACTTGTGATACGTGGTTGGCCTTAACTTAGTTAAGGCTTCTGCATGTAAAATGGCATGTCCCCATGCAGACGTTGGTAATTTGGATTTCATCAGTAAAGGTCTAGCAGTGAATTGTAATCTTTTAATCATTGCTTCCGCAAGTCCATTTTGGGTATGGACGTGTGCTACTGGATGTTCAACGTCTATACCAATTGACATACAATATTCGTTAAATGCCTGAGATGTAAACTCCCCTGCATTGTCCAAACAAATTTTCTTGATATTTTGGTCTGGGAATTGAGTTCTTAGCCTTATTATTTGGGCTAGTAATTTTGCGAAAGCAAAATTTCGTGTGGAAAGAAGAGTCACATATAACCATCTTGTAGATGCGTCGATTAATACCATGAAATATCTGAATGGTCCACATTGAGGGTTGATTGGTCCGCATATGTCCCCTTGAATTCTTTCAAGAAATGCGGTTGTCTCATTTTTTATTTTATTTATTGATGGTCGTATAATCAGTTTCCTCATTGAACATGCACTGCAAGGAAAATCGCTCGATTTTATAACTCTCACATTTTTCATGGGATGTCCGAGTGCATTTCCAATGATTTTTGCCATCATTGCAGATTTGCAAAACCTGGATGTCTTAACCTATCATGCCATAGAGCAAATGTGGTTTTATCATGGATTTTGGATGATGTCATCATGCTAGTTATAACGTGGGTTATTTTTGTAAAATACAGACCAGATGAGTAAGATGACATTTTCTCAACGATGCATTTTGTGTCTGATTTGAATATCGTTAGGCATAAATATTCTTTATCATTTTCACTCATGGTTTCAATATGATAACCATTTTGTCGCATATATTTGAAACTAATCAGGTTTCTTTGCGACTTAGTTGAGTATAGCGCTTTATGAATTGTTAGACAAGTTCCCATTGGGAGCATAATATTGGTTGTTCCGTTGCCTTCAATAATTTCAGCGTTGCCACATATAGTATTCACATATGCCTTAATTGGCTTTAATTCAACGAAGTACTCCTTTTGTCTCAAAATAGTATGAGTTGTGCCGCTATCAATTAGGCATATTTCTGCTCCAGTGGTCATGTCTAGAATACAAATAAGTGGAGCTCATTAATAGAAAGTGAAATAACAACCAATATATTACATTTTATTTGAGATGATAAGCAAACGGGACGGACACACACACACACACACACATATTTAGTTGTCCTGCATAGTGGAGAGGAGATCGTCTAGAATCCACTGCTCCCATCACCATCATCAAGAAAATAATTAGATGTTTCAATCATCTCTGACTGGAGCGGGTCAATTTCATCTAAATTTGATTCAGGCATCTCAGAGTTTAATGGTACGCATCTGTAACAAAATATGTCTCCCCCTTCCTTTTCTTGATGGATGCTTGATAAAGGTTGACAAAATTTTTTGGGGTGCGGCATGTGCGAGCCCAATGACCCTCCATGCCACATTTATGACAGGTGGTCTTATATTTTTCCGAGGTATCGAAATTAACAATTTGTTTTCCCGGGCGCGTATATTTAAATGAATTTTGGCCTCTGCCTGGGCCATTACTGCGTCCTCCTCGACCTCGTCCGCGTCCGGGTCCATGTCCGCGGCCACCGCTACGGCCATGTTCGGGTCTGGCGAAATTCGCCTCTGGTATAGTAGTAGAGCCACTTGGCCTCAAATTGTCATTTCTTAATAGAACTTCGTCATGTTATTCAGCAACTAAAAGTAATGCAATTAAATTAGGTCCGTGAATTTTTCAATTTTATCGATTCTGATACTCCTTTGAAAATCCATGTTTCTTTTACCCATGGTAGAGAATGTTTTCTCTATTTTACTGAAATCACTAACTTATTCCCCACAAAAATCTCTAGTTGTGATGCAATACGAAATAGAGCAGAATTATATTCGTTTACCGAAGTAAAATCTTGGAAACTCAAATTTTGCCATTCATGTCGAAGCTTTGGGAGGAGGACATATTTCTGATGTCCGAACCGTTCCTCAAGAAGGGACCATAATTCAGATGGATCACTGATCCTCAAATATTCATTTTTTAGCCCTTCATTCATGTGATGTCGTATAAATATATGAGCCTTTTATTTTTCCTGGTGGGTAGCCGAATTGCCTTTCTCAACAATATGTTCAAGGGCTTTTGCCCCTAAATGGGCAATGACATCATCTTTCCATTGTAAGAACTTTTCACCAGATAAGTCAAGGATGTCGAATTCCCTTTTTGCAATCTGAGTCATTTTCTTTTTATTTCTTTTAGATCTAACATATAGGATTGTGCGGGTGTTAGTATAATCATAGGTAATCTATAGTAAAGTAATGTATTAAATAATTATTAATCACTAGTACTAACATTAATATTAGTATATAAAAGTGTGAAAAGATAAAAATAATAGATAAAAATAATGAGGATATATGGGTCGAATGCATACAATAAGGAAGAAAAATGAACATAATTAACGAAGTTTATAATGGATTAGTGGTAATTAATTGATTTATAAGGGATACATGAAGCATAAACTATTTATTGATATATAGAAATATAAAAAAGGCGACTAACAGGACTATTAGAAACATGAGTACATTAAGTAGACCCTCAAACTCACGAAGATTTTGCGTAATAGAGCGCATGTTGTCGTCGTCTTCTCTGTTTTTATCCATTTTATTATTATTATTATTATATTATTATTATTATTATTATTATTATTATTATTATTATTATTATTATTATTATTATTATTATTATTATTATTATTATTATTATTATTATTATTATTTTTTAAGACGGAGCGGATAAGGGAAGTGAGTAAGGTGATAAGATTTTGTGGATTTTATAAGGGTTAAAAGTACTGTAGCGTCGGTGGAGGTTAAAAATTAACATACTTATTTTGCAAATTTGTAGCTTTACGAAGAAGATTTTACGTATACGAGTAGAAACAGTTGAGTTTAGTAACTATATATGGGACTGTTAGAAAGAATAAATGCGAGAGTATATTTGATAGGATTATTAATAGAGCAAAAAAGGTAATATATTTAAAACAAATGTATATATATAAATTGACAAAGCAAAAAAAACAAATGTGTCATATTACTCATGCATACATGCTTACCTCTCATGCAAACGTCTCCTGCACACATCACTTTCACTCACATGCATTCTACACATGTATGCATACTTCACATGCACATGACACTTCACACTTCACACTTCATATATCACACTTCATACTTCACATTTCACACTTCATTTATCGCACTTCATACTTCACATTTCACACTTCATATTTCACACTTCATATTTGATATTTCACACTTCTCATGAATGCATACCATATTACTACTATAACAAGACCACAACCATTTGAATAAAAATCAACACAAACAACTAGAAAATTACGTAATGTTTATTGTTATGGTTAACAAGGTGGGTACTACATTCATTATCGTATTTCGACCAACATCGCTGGTCTAGGTGAGTTTAAAGGCCGTCGACGTTGAAAGTCGGGTCATTAATGTCTGTGTGGCGGCGCTTTGCGCCTGTGAGTTTAACTGACTCGGAGGATTCCGAGGAGTCTACTATACCTTTCGCTTTCTTAGGGCGAGATGGTTCTACCATATTTCCGTGAAAGCAGTGATGAGTTTCGTGATGCTTTTCCGGTTGCTTCCTTGGGCGATTTTGGTTAAGATGGGTGACCGATGGTTCGCTAGGTTGTGGTTCGAGTTGGGGATGAAAGGGGGGAATAATCGGTAAGTTATTAGGTAAATTATTAGTAGGTTCTCTAAGTGTGTGTGACAATTAAGGGTGATGGAGACTCCAAAATAATGGTGATCCATTTCTTTTTCTTTTTTTTTTTTAAATAGAGATTAGTAACTATTGTTAACAAAATACTGATTTAAAATACTACCTTATAAACTTGGAGCAAACTCGTGCTGATAACGTGTTGAAAATAAATACTGAAAGAGAAAGATTGAGAGTAAGGATTGAGAGTAAGTGTGTTGCCATTCTCATTCGTCAGATCATGTATTTATACTACATATATACTGTATTGTAGACACCCGCATTTTGACTGCCAGGTGTCTATGGCAGTTTCCAAAAAACACCCGATGATGATCGGACGCTAACGTGTTTCTACGCGCTCGGATATGGGCTCAAAACCATTAGTTGCTGGCTAATGCACTTACGGAGTACAAATCTCACAAAACTGACCTCAAATTCAGGCCCAGTGGGTCGTTTCCAGTCAAACAAGACTAATTTGGGTCAAAACCGATACCGGAAATAAAACCGACTTTTAGCGATTGGGTCAAACCCCGGTCAAAGTCGTTCCGTGACACACAAAACAGCCATTCAAACGTCAAAAGTCCAATTCAAACACAAATCCACAAGACATCCAACTCAGGGTCCAAAACAACGGACCCGCGCGGCCCAGTTGGGCCACTCAACCGAGTGCCCAACCCACTCGATCGAGTGGGCCTTTTTTTTAGGCCCGACTGCAGGCACACATGGCCACTCGACCGAGTCATCCGGTTACTCGGTCGAGTAACCCTAGCCGGGGTACCTAGGCCTTGCCTATATAAACACCCCATGCACACAACCCTAAGACAACTTTTCACAACTTTTACAACCCTAATCGAACTTTCATCACATCAAATTCAATCCTAATCAACATCAAACTCAAACCCTAATCGATACTACTTTCAAACCCTAAACCTAGCTTTAGGAATTCAAAACCCTAGCCACCACAACTTAGCCTACATACTCGATACTCCCGTGTTAAAGCCACAACTACGAGTCCTATCCGAGACAAGAACATGTAGGTTGAGGGTCCAAAACCCGTCTTCTTCCTTCTCCTCTCTCTCTCTCGTCTTCCCTCCTCTCTCTTCGTTTTTTTTGTTTTTATTTCATTATCGCATCATAATATCGATAATACCGTTAGTATTAAAACATTAAAATACTTGTCAATTTGTGTCGAGTATGAGGGATGTCGGTATAAGGAAACCCGAATATACAAGTGTACCGCACACAGCGTTGCCGGTCGCTTATTCCGACACCCCAATTACTTGATTATTGAGACAAGTCAACTTAAATAATAATTCGTTATTTTTTGTTTTCGTCATCATTAATCGCGCATTCATCAATTTTAAAACCAATTTTCTAAACAAGTTTTTCAATAAGGGTCGAAACCCATTGACGTGGATCCGACATCTCACAATCCCTAGGGATTTATTTCGATGTCGGAGAAGCCGAGGGAATCAAGTCCTTCAATTCAAGCATAGCGTCAATCTCTTAGATTCGATACTAATTCTATAATTAGACGTCGAATCTAACGAACTAGTCAAGTAATTAACTAACGCGATTTTCGTTGATGCCAAAATAATTGTCATACAATTAGTTAGAATTACGACATTATTAAACGCGGAGGAAATCCATTCATATCGTGATAGTTAATTCAAAACGACTTAAAACGATTTTTTTTTATCTCGCTCTAATTATTTCATATCGATTCAATAATCGAATAGGGGATACAACGAGTATTCAAATTCGGAATCGAGTATAAATCCCACAATATTTATATTCGGTTCAACAAAATCAATGATTTATAAAATCCAAATTGAGCATAAATTGTACAATATTATGCCCGATTCGGTAGAATCATCGAATTATCAAAAAATCAAAAGCAATTGCGAAAGTTAATAATAAATTGCAAAGCGAATTAAAATTCGTACAGGGGGCACTCGACCGAGTGCCTAGCCCACTCGGTCGAGTGGCACCCCAAAAATCGAAACAGAATGCATTTACGACCTCCACTCTGTCGAGTCCATCAATGACTCGGTCGAGTGGCCCCTTCATCACGTCAAACCGTGAGTCCTACAAGTCGTTCGAGTCTCATTAATATCTTTTCACGACTTAAGTCGACATGTGTCTAATCAACCACGTGAAAACTCCACTTTTCAAAAATTTACATCATCTTTGTCTACATCATTCTATAATTTGCAAACCGTTATTATTCGTTATACCGTTACTAACCGTTTGCTATTTTTCTTGTTGATTTATCGTTTGTTTTAATGTACTAAAATGAACCCACATGCTAAAATTCAACTTCGACGTTAGAATAAATTGCATTAAATCGACATAGAAACCCCTTTCAATTTCATTCACATGCTTAGGGAAAACAACGTTTGCATAAACATTTTTTTCACCGAATTACTAACGCGCGTATTAGAAAGTCATTCGAGATCTTAGTAGAGGCCGCTAAGTGCGGGCGGGGTTGGGTGTCCTTTGTGGGCTTCCCATCACGTACCCTCACCCCTTACTCAGAACCATGGTTTCCGGATATCCGAATCCATTGGCATACGAGAGTCATTCAATACACGATATTCGATAATGTCGGTATCAAATGCAAAGGAACGAGCCCAATAAACTCTGACATCGGAAATGGGCCGTATTTTGTATACGGCCTACTACGACATAGAGTGGGCTTGAACGGGTCCGAACTCCCACAAAGTTCGGTGGCGACTCCACTTCGATTTAAATTTAATTCGATCCATTCTCATATGGAGATTCATTCGCCTCCCCAAACCCGCACGTGGCCGCATCGGGGTGGACCTATGTCATGTCCACAATTTGGCGACTCCGCTGGGGATTAACTGATGCGTGACTTACCATCGGCATCCTCAGGGTGAGACTCGAATAGAAATCGTTTGACTAGTACAATACGCGTTTTAGTTTTACGGTTCATGCATAACCCATATTCTCCCGGGCCGGTACTCGCGACCAACGTCCCACTATACCGTTGATGTACTCCAATATGGATATGTCAAAAGGTGTCCATAGTCGATTCGAGTGGGTTTCGCGGCATGTTCTAAGCTCAACTCGACTTAGAAAGTTCGTCCCGATCAACGTCTAGACTATGTGCACTGGTATAGACCCTCTATAGACCGACCGAGACTTAGTGTAGAGCATACATGGCGTCGTTATAATGCTTGCCTGACTACATGCTACTTGGTTTCTGTGTCGTTTTCAAAAACCGTCAACTTTTTCAAAAATACATCTTTTTCCAGATATCCAATTTCAAAACCCGGGACGCATGCCGAATTTAGGAGTTATGATTTTACTCAAAATAGCCTATTTTCTAGCCGGTATGCTGCCCAATTCAAAACTCGAAAACATTTTCGAACTTTCAAAACCAAGGCCCGATACACTTTCCGATTTTCTCGAAAAATCGGGCCTTTCCCCGAGTGTTCTCGGGTTTTCCAAAAAAACCTTTTTAAAACCTTACTCTTCTTAGGACTTCCCGTATTTAGCAGTGTCGGGTTGTGTCTTAAGTCGTCGAAGTCTCTAGCGTCGAAACTCTGTCGATCTTACATTACGAGTTTCCTCCCTATCCCGGTCCGCCTTATTAGACTAAGGCAAGGCCCACCAACGTAGGACATACTCCTACAAAGGAGGGCCCGTTTACACAATTGAGTCCAAAGTCTGGGGATGTCTCACGTGGACCTTCCTTCGAATAGGACTCGGCCCACATAGCCGAATCCTAAGGAAGGCCCACCTTGCACAAGTCACCCGTCTAGGTGTCTTTTCCGAGTCAACCTTTTACAAGGCATAGCCCTATAACAAAAGGTTCGTGGTCCTTATGTCTAAGGGTCACTCGTCAAACAATCGAGTCTTAGCAAAATCTTCAATCCCACTCGGGGGCTACCCCTTAGCAGGGCGATCAATCACGGTTGCCCTAAGGGTCATGTCTTACACGTGTCTCACGTACCCCACTTTCGAGTCACTTAAGATGCCACACTGATAACTCCGTTATTGACCGCTTTTCTACACCCTTTTGACGTTTATTTAGCCTCGATTAATCGTATTTCCTTTGGCATTCCGGCTCATTTCGCCTATATTTTGTATTACACGGGTTTTTGCGTTTGTTGTTCGTTTTTAGGCATTTCCGTGACGAAAACGATGAAACTTGAGCATGCCCGGGTAAAAGGAGGTACATGGACCGAGTTCGAGCCTAAACAAGCGCATAGAAGACAAGAAACGGGAAAATGGGCATAGGAAGAGAATAGCACGGTGGACCGTGCGATTCTCAAGTCAGGAGGTTAAGACCGTGCGATTCTCACCGTGCGTAACGCATGTTTCGTGCGTTACTCCGGTTTTGCCATTTCACTTCGTTTTTCGACCGGTTTTCTATGTAACCTAATTAGAAGTATAAATACTAAAATTCTTATTTTTGCCTCCCAAGCTTTCATAACACATTAGTTCTATACTTTGAATTATTTGGGGTTTTTGAGAGAGTTTGTAGTTTTTGAAGATCTTCATCTTCCTTATTCAAGATTCAAGCTTTATATGTTATTTTCTTCTATTATTATCTCCTTTGTCTCTCCATCTTTGGTAATCTCTAATCTTTATTCTAGTTTTGTTTTTCTTCATTTTTTCCCAATTTCTTAGTTTTATTTGTTAGCTCTTGTTAGTTCATCTTAGTCTTCTCTTTTCTTTGTTTGTTACTCTAGTTTGCAATTAGTTTAGTTTTCTCTCACTTTGTTCATATTTATGAATTTCATGTTAGTATTAGAAATCCCCAATTAGATTCCTCTAATTTGACCATTTTCACATAATTGGTAATATAATTCAATTTACAACAATGTTCATAGTTAAAGACTCCACCTTTATGCTTAATTCCACCAATTTAGCCATGATTAGTGAGTAGTCACCCACTAGGGGTCGATGAAGCCTAAATTCGCCTAAATTGCGCCTCTTGTATGTTTTGTATCGATTGAATTGGGTAATTGGGTAAAGTGGTGTGGAGGATTTTGGATTGCCTTGGTTTAGGAGTTTGAGACGGTCCCGATCCCTTGGTCATCGATGGGAGTCGATTAGGATGGGTAACCGGTTTGACCCTATATCTTGCCTTACCGTACTAGATCGAACACGGGAGTGGTGTCTAGCGTGGTATCCTACATACTAGTATGCGTACCCTTTTTTGACTTGAGTCGGTTTGGGATTTATCACGGGAGTGACCCTCGAATTTGACTTAGGGATTCCGCTTTACGAACCCGGGAGGGAGGTAAACGGGAAATTAAGCCGGACACGAACCCGGGAGGGAGGTGGCCGACCTAGACGATACAACTTTACCCTTAATCCCGATTCCTTCGATACTCGATGTACTTTGGTGTGATTTAGGTGGATTGAAGCGACATCGTTCCCTAGTCCCTTCTATTCTTGATTAATCGTTATTCCACTAGTTATCATTTTTCCTTAATTTAGTTTCATTTTCTTTTTAGTAGTATCTTGTTCTAGTTAATATTCATTCACCTAGCTTTAGTCCCCTATCACCAATCTCTATCGACTTAGATAAACAATTAGGATTAAAACGACTAGGAATCACCCCACTCCTTGTGGACCGACCCTTTCTAGTGCAACGATTATATCGTGCGCTTGCGAGGTAATTAAAACACCAACACACACCATCTAAGTCCTTAGTCTCACGTTGGGGGCTATTCTCCGACGGAGTGATTAATCACAGTCACTCCGAGAATCGTACCCTATACATTTGTCTTAGGAGAGTCTAACCCGAGTCAAACCGGAGTCGTCTCTCCTCCCGCGCTATTTCCTATGCCTTGGCGTGCTTGAGTTCCAAAGCAACCTTACTGATTACGCGGTATTCTTACAGACAGGCCACCCGTAACCAGATGTCAGAAAATGCAAGAAACCTTGGACGAACTGAAAGCCTCACTGGCTAAGATGGAGGCCCAATTGACGCCATCAGGACCGACCAAACCACTCTTGCCACCCGCCTGAGTGCCATAGAGAAAGGGACTCCCAATACTGGATCCGAACCCACTGGGCCCATAGCTGAACTAATCAGCGTTGTTCGCAAACTTGAAGAACAGCTCCACTTGTCAACTAACAACACTATCCACACGGAAAATGCCCGTGCCTATTTACCCCTGAATGATGAACTGCCCGACAACCTCGACCTTACGGGCATACCAATGTTTGAGGGTACTGAAGACCCGGTTCATCACATTCGGACTTTCAAAGAATTCATGGCTATCAAGGGGGTGAAATCCACCATGTTCAAGCACTTGTTCGCTTCCTCCCTTGAAAAGTATCCAAAAGTCTGGTACTACAGGCTCGATTCCAAGAAATACAAGACTTGGGACGATATGGCTACTGAATTTGCTCGGAATTACGCTGATAATACCGAGATCCAGACTACAATGCGTACTCTGGAAGTAATGGCCCAAGAGCCCAAAGAAGGGTTCACCAAATATCTCCAAAGATGGCGGGCCGAAAGTGTGAAGTTGGTAGACAAGCCCAACGAGAAGATACTAGTGGAGGCATTTATCAACAACCTCCTACCTTCCTACCGCATCCATCTTAGGTATGCCGGCATTTCAAACTTTGCGGTGCTTACCGAAATGGGCATTAGGATTGAAGACGATCTTCGACATAATAAAGATCTGGGTGAAGCCTCTACTGAACGCTATACTGGACATCAACTCGAGTCCTTAGAAGCCGACGACTAATGACAACATCATCCCAGAGTCCAGATCTGATTTAAGTCCGAGTCTGAGTCTGAGTCTAGGATGTTCTATTTCAAAGTCAAAGTCAAAGTCAAAGTCAAAGTCAGGGTCAATTGTATTCTGTCCTCTTCTCATATCCAATAAAATCAGCTTTTCCATTTTTCATATCTACTTTCCTTATGTGTTTCCGAGAACATGATAAACACCGTCATACACTGTGAGCACACGCACGTGACTATTATAGGCACATCTATAATGACTGCAGGAAACCGAGCCCGTGTTTTCCTTTTACCTATTCTATGTCTGCTATAGAAAAGCCACATAACTACCCATAGCAGGAGCGGTGTCAAATCCTATGACAAATCTAGGTAGTCTCCTAGTTTGGGTTAAGGACGGGAGGCAAGCCCATTTCCCACAGTAAAACACCCCTCTAATGAGACTGACCAACCCCTACCTTTGGTGTTAGTCTGACCAACAAAAAAACTGGCCGAAAAAAATTCAAAAAACCCATGACCGGGGCTGAGAGGTCAACCAAAATTCAAAAAACCCATGACCGGGGCTGAGAGGTCAACCAAAATTCAAAAAACCCGTGACCGGGGCTAAGAGGTCAACCAACATTCAAAAAAACCCATGACCGGGGCTAAGAGGTCAACCAACATTCAAAAGACCCATGACCGGGGCTGAGAGGTCAACCAGCAAAATTCAAAAAACCCATGACCGAGGCTAAGTGGTCAACCAAAAAAATATTCAAAAACCCATGACCGTAGTGAAAACGGTCAAATTCAAAATTATCAATACTCATACCATTCAATAGGGGGGTGGCAATCAAGCTGGTCAGCTAACGCCACTCTCAGGCTTCCCACATTACAACCCTCAAGACCTTCCTGAGACCTAGGCTAGAGACAGCCCGGAATTTTGAGGATTCAAGCTCCATAGGATACCCCTAACCATTAGGGCCAGACATGGAAACCAGATCCCGTATTATCAAACCTGCCCAACCGAAGTCCGAGTCATTTTTACTCGACTTCCCCCCTTTCCTACCACATTGCAATACCTTACCGTCGAAGCTTTAGCTCCACAAAATCGAGCTCCAGATTTTGAATCATCAAAAGCCACTTACGACCTAGCACCACATTTCCAAAATTATCCAAACCAGTTACCAACCCCAAACACGGGAATTCAACTTGCGGTCGGCATAGAACATGCTCAAATAGTTCACACCATCTCTGGGGGCTATCCCGGAAAACGCTCACAGTCACAGGATCAATATCCCAACCATTCTAGCCCTTTGATCAAGACATAATTGGGAATACACCTAGCCTACACCATCGCTATGGCTAGTTACACACAAAGTCCTATTAGACTAGGCACCATAGTATATCTTTCAATCCACTGAACTACGGCTTGGTTTGATTTCACCACACGTGAATACGTAGGCAGCCTTTCAACAGAGGCACAACCACTCACATTGACACACATTCAAAAAGCACTATCATTCCGGTCACGACACTGTCATGTTCTCAGTAGTTAGCTTTGTCGTCCTGGGGGCTTCTATTAGACACAAGTTCTCCTTCCACTCACATAATCCAAATACTTTCAAAATCTAGCCTCCTTTCTACAGTGTGTCCTAGTACTCGGCTCGGTCAAAGACGAGAATCAGTCAGGACTCGAAGCAGTACCCATTTTGGACTGTACCCTAAAATCAGAAATCCAGAAGGGCACCAGACTAAAACAGTCTCATTACAGACTACTGCAAGTCCCCTATAGCATATCTATCCCATTTCGATGTACGACCGTGTTGCCACTCGCCTAGGCTACGTAATAGCGCAACTTTAGAGCCTCGTCATCTTAGGTGGCCCATCCCCCTACCGAGTCACGGTCCAACCCCTCGAGAGTCCAGTCGTGTCAGTCAACTCGTCCGGTCACGAGTCGATTCTGTCGGTAGGCCTCTCTCTTCAAATTCCACATTGAAATTTGCAAAACTTAGCCATTTGAAAAAAAAATCCTTTTCGACAAGGTCAAATTTCGGTCTATTTAAATTGCAAATTTCTTTTCTACCCCTTTCCATTTTGAAAACCTAGCCCGTGAGCTGCTTTCAGGATTTCAATTTCAAAAAAATCAAAAATTCAAAAAACTTCCAAATTTTCAAAGACTCAAAAATTCAAAAATCTTTTTCCCCAGCGCGAGTCATTTTACTACCTACGTGTTGCATGCATTTTATGTGACTTATACAGATACGACTCAAGCAGGGACATGCAACCCACTATATCTCCCCAGCAGAAAGCCCAAGACGGCATCTTCTCTCGAATCAACACGGGATGGACCCATATACAGGCGCACCCGGGACTTATACGACAAGTCCAATTCCCCAGCAGATAGCCCGAGGCGGAATTTTCCCCGGAATAGCACGGGATGGGCCCACACATAGGCGTACCCGGGACTTACGCAACAAGTCCAAATTCCCCACGAAGATATCATCATCAGCTCAGGTATGATTTCTTTCTTATGGCTGGCGAGCCCTTCACGCAAGTCTAACGGACTATAAACGACCCGATCGGAAGTCTACCAAGTCTTAATTGGCTTGGTAGCTACTCTGACTTTCGCCTTGTCCAAGCCGCAGTCAGAGTGGGGGCTCTGTAGACACCCGTATTTTGACTGCCAGGTGTCTATGGCAGTTTCCAAAAAACACCCGATGATGATCGGACGCTAACGTGTTTCTACGCGCTCGGATATGGGCTCAAAACCATTAGTTGTTGGCTAATGCACTTACGGAGTACAAATCTCACAAAACTGACCTCAAATTCAGGCCCAGTGGGTCGTTTCTAGTCAAACAAGACTAATTTGGGTCAAAACCGACACCGGAAATAAAACCGACTTTTAGCGATTGGGTCAAATCCCGGTCAAAGTCGTTCCGAGACACACAAAACAGCCATTCAAACGTCAAAAGTCCAATTCAAACACAAATCCACAAGACATCCAACTCAGGGTCCAAAACAACGAACCCGCGCGACCCAGTTGGGCCACTCGATCGAGTGGGCCTTTTTTTTAGGCCCGACTACAGGCACACTGGGCCACTCGACCGAGTCAGCCGGTTACTCGGTCGAGTAACCCTAGCCGGGGTACCTAGGTCTTGCCTATATAAACAGCCCATGCACACAACCCTAAGACAACTTTTCGCAACTTTTACAACCCTAATCGAACTTTCAACACATCAAATTCAACCCTAATCAACATCAAACTCAAACCCTAATCAAACCCTAATCGATACTACTTTCAAACCCTAAACCTAGCTTTAGGAATTCAAAACCCTAGCCACCACAACTTAGCCTACATACTTGATACTCCCGTGTTAAAGCCACAATTACGAGTCCTATCCGAGACAAGAACATGCAGGTTAAGGGTGCAAAACCCGTCTTCTTCCTTCTCCTCTCTCTCTCTCTCTCTCTCTCTCTCTCTCTCGTCTTCCCTCCTCTCTCTTCGTTTTTTTTGTTTTTATTTCATTATCGCATCATAATATCGATAATACTGTTAGTATTAAAACATTAAAATACTTGTCAATTTGTGTCGAGTATGAGGGATGTCGGAATAAGGAAACCCGAATATACAAGTGTACCGCACACAGCGTTGCCGGTCGCTTATTCCGACACCCCAATTACTTGATTATTGAGACAAGTCAACTTAAATAATCGTTATTTTTTGTTTTCGTCATCATTAATCGCGCATTCATCAATTTTAAAACCAATTTTCAAAACAAGTTTTTCAATAAGGGTCGAAACCCATTGACGTGGATCCGACATCTCACAATCCCTAGGGATTTATTTCGATGTCGTAGAAGCCGAGGGAATCAAGTCCTTCAACTCAAGGATAGCGTCAATCTCTTAGATTCGATACTAATTCTATAATTAGACGTTGAATCTAACGATCTAGTCAAGTAATTAACTAACGCGATTTTCGTTGATGCCAAAATAATTGTCATACAATTAGTTAGAATTAATACATTATTAAACGCGGAGGAAATCCATTCATATCGTGATAGTTAATTCAAAACGACTTAAAACGGTTTTTTTTATCTCGCTCTAATTATTTCATATCGATTCAATAATCGAATAGGGGATACAACGAGTATTCAAATTCGGAATCAAGTATAAATCCCACAATATTTATATTCGGTTCAACAAAATCAATGATTTATAAAATCCGAATTGAGCATAAATTGTACAATATTTATGCCCGATTCGGTAGAATCATCGAATTATCAAAAAATCAAAAGCAATTGCGAAAGTCAATAATAAATTGCAAAGCGAATTAAAATTCGTACAGGGGGCACTCGACCAAGTGCCTAGCCCACTCGGTCGAGTGGCACCCCAAAAATCGAAACAGAATGCATTTACGACCTCCACTCGGTCGAGTCCATCAATGACTCGGTCGAGTGGCCCCTTCATCACGTCAAACCGTGAGTCCTACAAGCCGTTCGAGTCTCATTAATATCTTTTCACGACTTAAGTCGACATGTGTCTAATCAACCACATGAAAACTCCACTTTTCAAAACTTTACATCATCTTTGTCTACATCATTCAATAATTTGCAAACCGTTATTATTCGTTATACCGTTACTAACCGTTTGCTATTTTTCTTGTTGATTTATCGTTTGTTTTAATGTACTAAAATGAACCCACATGCTAAAATTAAACTTCGACGTTAGAATAAATTGCATTAAATCGACATAGAAACCCCTTTCAATTTCATTCACATGCTTAGGGAAAACAACGTTTGCATAAACATTTTTTTCACCGAAGTACTAACGCGCGTATTAGAAAGTCATTCGAGATCTTAGTAGAGGCCGCTAAGTGCGGGCGGGGTTGGGTTTCCTTTGTGGGCTTCCCAACACGTAGCCTCGCCCCTTACTCAGAACCTTGGTTTCCGGATATCCGAATCCATTGGCATACGAGTGTCATTCAATACACGATATCCGATAATGTCGGTATCGGTATCAAATGCAAAGGGACGAGCCCAATAAACTCTGACATCGGAAATGGGCCGTATTTTGTATATGGCCCACTACGACATAGAGTGGGCTCGAACGGGTCCGAACTCCCACAAAGTTCGGTGGCGACTCCACTTCGATTTAAATTTCAATTCGATCCATTCTCATATGGAGATTCATTCGCCTCCCCAAACCCGCGCGTGGCCGCGTCGGGATGGACCTATGTCATGTCCACATGTATACATAGTTGATGTTTGGAAGGAATTTCTTCCATAACTACTATTCAGGATATGGAAGGAATTCCTTCCATAACTATTGTTCAAGATATGGGTGAAGGGATGTTTTGCTGAGTAAACCGTGGGCTGAGATTTTCACCCTAATGTTGTTCAACAATAGGGACTTTTGTCCATGGAATTTTTCTCCGTGGGATGGAGAAGTGGAGATTTATCCTTAGGTATGGAGAAAAAAATTGAAAGAAATGTACCTAAAATAGGATTGTGACCTTTTTTTAATTTGTGTGAAATGAATTTCATAAATGGAGAAATTTTTATTCATTGATAAAAGTATTAATTTTTTTTTGAAATTAATAGGATGGAGAAATAATTTGGAGGATCATGGGTCCCACCAATGGGGAGAATTTTTTTCCATTAATATGGATCCTCTAAGCATTGGAAGATTTATGAATAAGCAACCCTAGAAACGTTTTAGAAAACTAAGAACATGTTCATCCATGAATGAATTTTTCATTCTTGGATGGGACCTATTCATTCCATTTCATCATTTCTTCTTCAATTTTTTCATCTTAAAAAAGTCCCTCCATCCAAGAATGAATTTATTATCTATATATTACATTAAATAGAAAGCAAAGCACTCTCCATGCTCTATTCAACAAATGCTCAATTCTAAGGTAGGACACTTGGCGCGATGCGATTGGGTAGGAATTGAAAAAACGGGAATTGAATACATAAAGTCGGTTATTATTAGTTAGGACCTTTCAACTTCTTTCTCATCATTCATTTGGTAGAATCTATATATTATATTAAATAGAAAGCAAAACACTCTCCATGATCTATTCAACAAATGCTCAATTTTAAGGTAGGACGCTTGGCGCGATGCGATTGGGTAGGAATTGAAAAGACGGGAATTGAATACATAAAGTCGGTTATTATTAGTTAGGACCTTTCAACTTCTTTCTCATCATTCATTAGGTAGAATCCAAGGTGAGGAACTCATCGACTTCTTTCTCATTGATGATGTTGAATCCTAGGTAAAGCAATCAAAGTCGGTTATTAATCTGTATTACTTACAACCTTTCAACTTCTTTCTCATTCATCAGCTAATATGGTGAAATGTAAGCTCTTTCAACTTCTTTCTCATTCATTAGGTAGAATCCAAGGTGAGGAACTCATCAACTTCTTTCTCATTGATGATGTAGAATCTTAGGTAAAGCAATCAAAGTCGGTTATTATTGAAATGTAAGCTCTTTAACTTCTTCCTCATTGATGATGTAGAATCCTAGGTGACAAAATTCCTCAAAATATTTAGTTAAATAACAATGATAATGACACATTCAATTACGTAATGAATAAAATGATTCCTCTAAGCATTTATTCTCACGTTACTATACTAGCCGCATATAAATACCCCATGCACACTACTCTACCGATACACTCTTTTAAGACCCAAGCTAAAATATGTGACACAATATTGAAACAAAATAACCAAACCACAGACAACAAAGGAAACAAATGGCGCCAATAAGAACTACCATTGCAGGCTTGGTCCCCTCAAAGTCCAAACATCAGATAACAGCACAAGCCACAAGGATATGGCGCGTAACATCGAACAAAAACAGCCCCCCACTGTCGCTAGACATGGTGCTATTAGACAAAGAGGTGAGGTCCCAACCCTTCAATTGGACAACCATTTTGATTCCCTGTCTATTTTTGCTGGTGCTAAAAAATTGCTGAACATTTTGTTTCATCTTATTCCGGCTAGGGAAATCATATACATGCAACAATACCCAAACGGTGGGTGACCTCATATGAAGGTGTGCTGCACGAGGGAAAAATTTACACCCCCCAACATTTTGAGGTGGCGCAAAATATTAGATCGTACAAACCAGTAAAATAAAACTCACACATCATCAAGTACACCCCATTTACATCGATACAGGAGGATAAGGACCAAACTCAAAGTATTCCACTCCACAAGTTCGAATTCCACCCACTCGGCAAATTGGAAGAACGCAACAACAAAAATGATTATTTGATAGGCAAGTACACCGACACATGCACTATAAAATGCAACAATCTTACTATCTAAACACTCTATTTGCCTATTCACTCTTTTTAACAACATGGTGCAGACGTTGTTGGCTTCCTGAAAACGATCGAGGAGAAAAGGGAGGTGCTGACAAAAAATGGTCAGACACATTTACGTCATATACAAATACAAGATGAAAGGTACCTTCACCACCTTCACCACGCATATAGCTACGTGTAAATAATTAACTTACCGCAATATAATGACTACATGCAGGGAAAAAATAGTGAACGTGACTTTATGGGGTGATGCGTCTAACTACATGATAAGCTAGTCGTATACCTATCAAAGATAACAAACTTAGGTCTAACTAAAAATATAGCTAGGGAAGTCAGGATCGTATCCACAAGGAGACAAATGAATTCTACTCGTAATTAAAGTTTATCTAAGTAACCAAATCAGAGGTTTTTATGAGTTTTTTTAACTAATGTAAAAGTAGTGAAGGAAGAGAAGTAAAAAGAAGAATAAAAAAAATAAACAAGATGAATAAGGGTGAATAAATATAGAGAGAAAACTAGGATTGTCGGTTCACCATGAATTTTCTACGGTCACAGTCTCGGTCACAGGTCTATCACAGATATTGGTCTAAGGGGTAGTGAAAAGGTCCTACCGGTCTGCTATTCACCCTAGAATGCTTCTAACGGCTTCCGATCTTATTAGGGCAAACTAATGTGTTGTAGCAGGTCTTACTCTTACCAGGCTTCCGATCTTAGGTTCGAGTTCACCAATTGAATTAATCAATTACGCCGACTTAATCAATCAATCTCAATTAAATGCTACAATTAACAACTCAGACGCAATATCGTTGACGGATCTATAATCTAATTAACAACCATATTCAACTCATGGATCCCCCAAATCCTAGCAAGGGAAATTAGCTACTCATGGAAGAATTTACGACAACAATAATCAAGATGATAATTAGATTAAGCATAACTAATAAATCTAGAGAGAATTATAAACGAATTAATACGATTAAGAAAGAAATAATTAAGGATAAAGGAATAAAGGAAGAACAAAGAAAGAATTAGATTACCGAGTTTAAAGGAAGAGTAGAAAAATAATCCATAAATCTAGATCTAAAAGTTTAGGGTGGAGAGAAATCTAAAGAGAGTAATCTAAAGAAAAGTCTAAAAAGAATTAGAAGTGTATAAAAAAGAGATTGAAGAGGTATAGAATTCTAGTCTAATAGTTTCTTAAATACTAAGTTAAAACAAAAGCCCAAAAGTCTTATTAACCCTAAACATCAAATTAGGAAAGTCTCGGTCTTCGTCCAGTCTAGAGAATAGTCGGTCGACTATTATGGATAGTCGTTCGACTATTTCTGACCTGTTTCCGTTCTCAGCACTGCGCGCTCAACTTCAAACGTTTGTTATTTCTTCGTTACTTCTTCAAATCGAGCGTGTAATATACTGTTGGAAAGCTAAGAGAAATATATTTCCAACACAACTAGAATCAGATCAATTGGAGTTGTAGAACTCAAGATATTCACGTTTTAAGTAGACCCGTTTGAAAACAATCATTCTCCTTTCTTATTTCGCATAAGATTTCATCTTTAAGCACGATTTTTGCCTTGTTTATGCGTCCACGGGTTCAAACCTGCATAAGATGCAACATGACCACAAAGTATCAAATTCGGGGAAAAATAGTAGCTTTCACTACTCGATAAGCACGGGAATGCGCGTATAAAAGGCATAAAAAGTGTATAAAATACGCGCATCACTACATTACAGAAGAAATTAGCTGGCAAAATGGACATGACATGGTCGTAGTCATCACATCTGCAAGGGTCATAAATTATGAAGGTAATAAACTATTGTTTATCAACTTTTATCGTTCATCTTTTTGAATATATGTAAATTTACATGCTCGAGTCTGTCACATATGATTATCAAAACCATGATTTTCAAAAAAGTTGTTCACTACTCCGTATTGTGTGATATGAGAAAATAAGGCAACATAAACCTACGCCACTTCAATGCCAAGGAAAATGTACATGGAACATGTAACATGTGTATGTGGATGCACATATTTTGACACAGCAGCGTACTACCAGTACTTCTCTTTTCTCCTCTTTCAACCTCACTCCTACCCATCTACTACTACTGCTACTTCTGATTTCTACGCATTTCGGCTTAGCACTAAACAGTACTTCTCCATTCGTCTTGATTGTTTATAAACCCGTGGTTTAGTACGACTATACAAAGTCGAAAGGACAATAAAAAGGGGACGTAGGCTTAATATTCTGTTATTAACTTAGTTAAAGTGTATAATAAAGTCAAATATTATAATGTCACTTAATATTATGTAGGTATTATGTTAACGGCTTTTCTAACATGTGTCTAATGGACACGCGTTAATATGTTATTAACATAAATATTAGGTACCCGTTGAAGCTTGATTTGCAGTCACATAGGAACCATTTTAAACTAATTGGTTTTAAGTTCTTTATTGTTACAAATCATATTAGTTAAATTACTTTGATTTAATTACGGTTAGTCTAATCACATTTGACTGATCTTTTTACCTATAATAATGGTGCACATATCATACTTATTAACAAAGACTACAACACCGATGTAGGAGATTACCAATTACAATCCACATATGGGACCAAGGTCTTCCTCGACTTGGACTTGCCAGAGACTATAATATTACTGCAGAGAAAACCGTTTGCTCCCACAATAAAAAAAACGCGCATGAACCATGTCCCGATCTCACATATACTAGATTAGCCACATATTATTATTTTCGTTGCCATACCACCCTACAGGGACCAGGAACCCGTTCAAATAAGAGTCCTCGATGCTGAGGTCACAGAAGATATGGTCACTTCAACCATTGCAGAGCTTCTACAAGCAGATGTCGACGATCAGGTAATGTCGACAGACATCGCATACCTACTGATATGATATACCATTGAACATTTCCGATTAAATGAAACAATTGGAACAGAATCAGGTATACAAATGCCACGGAACGATAACAGAAGTAAGAACAGATGTTGACTGGCGGTATCAGTCTTGCACATCATGCCCCGCTGGAATCGACGAGAACGGAAAGTGTCGCCAATGTAACGAACCAATACCCTACCCCAAACAAAGGTAAGAAAAAACACAAAAAATATAACTCACCGTACGGTATATCAAACCTATCTACTGCTCCTAGACAGTATCACAAATATGTTAATACCTACAACACAGGTACAGATTAATCACTACAATAGCGGACGAAACAGCATACACATCTTTGGTGATTTTTGGGAGAGAAGCTGAGAAGATAGTCGGGAGACCAATCGAAGCATTACTAACCCAATATGAAAAGGTACGCACAACAAATAACACACCAACTACTCGAACAAATTTTAACCATTTTGCCCTAACAAGAGAGCGAAAAACAGGACAGGGGAAAGGAGAAAGTGTTTGACATACTCCAACAATGTGTCGGGAGAGAATACACTATGAAAGTCAAGATTGGGATTACCAAATACAGCTCCGAACGGGAACTAAAGTGTCAAAAGATATTGCCGACGCTAAAGGACCCTCCAACTCCAACCACAGTGGAAATGGGGGACAAAAAAATAGAGGTAACAACAACAATTTTTACCAAAAAACACCAGCATCTTTTTACACACGAGACCATATACCCAAACAACTCCAATGTTTTCGCAGGAGCAACCACAACAAGACAACTTAGAAAGTCAGCCTACAACAAAGTCTGACCCTCCGGTGAACACCTCAGCTAAAAATGAGAAGAGAAAGATAGACAAGGAGTAAGTTAATTATTAGAGTAAATTAGAAATTACTCCCTTCAAAGATGTGTTTATTAAAATTTACTCCCTTATGAATTTTTTTTAATATTTTACACCCAAAAAAGATGCAAAACTTCAAAATGTACTTGCAAATCACTATTCCGATGAGTTTATGATTTCACTTACCGAAATGCCCTTCATTAATAGTACGCCCCTCCCCCACCCCACCTCATCCTCATTTCGACTTTCCCAACTACTCTTTCAGTCCCAATTCCAGGAGAACTCTAGATTCCCAAATCGAAAATCACCAAACCCAAAACTCGAGCATTCATTCATCAATCAATTATGGGGACTTTTTTTTTACAAGTCAGCTAACTAAATGAGAGCATAAGGGAAGGGGGGAAAGAAGGGTAGGAAGAAGAAAGGGGCACTTTCGGTATAAAAAACAGGAAACACGCAAAATAGTTCAAACTCACCGGATTAACTCGTCGGAGTAGTGATTTGCAAGTAAATTTTGAAGTTTTGCATCTTTTTGGGTGTAAAATATTAAGAAAATTTCATAAGGGAGTAAATTTTAATAAACGCATCTTTGAAGAGAGTAATTTCTAATTTACTCTAATTATTATTACGTACACCAACTACAAGCAATTTTTCACTTATATTTCCGTAACATAATTTTCACACCAAAAATGACTTACAGCTTCGAAGTGACGGCGAAATAAGCATCCGTAGCGAAGGAAACAATAGAGAAAAAGAGGCCAAAAGTTGAAAAGACAAAATAGACCCCGACAGAGAAAAACACAGAATAACAAGGGCATAATTTATGCAGATTACATATTGCAATTATTTTATAGTATACAAATTTTTTAATGTCTGTTTCTTCCTTAGACTGGATCATGTCAACTTCTTTCGTTCTTTATATTCACTACTACAAAACATCAAATAGACAACTGTTTTTTTTTTGCCATAGACAACTGACTTACAGCAGTTGAGTAGTTTGGAGTTGTATATTACTCTGAGCATAGACATCTGTTTTAAAACAGTTGTCTATTGGTTAATAAACAACTGTTTTGTAAAATAACAGTTGTCTATTATGTATTTAGTCAACTGTTTTCCTAAAACAACAGTTGTCTATTACGTATATAGACAACTGTTTTCCTAAAACAACAGTTGTCTATTACGTATATAGACAACTATTTTCTAAAATACGTGTATATAGATATGTGCTTACATAATATTCATATTTTATGTTTTTTTAATAATTCTGAAATACGTACATATCAACAAACCATAAAAAAGGAACACCATAGCGAAAAATTGAACAAAAGACGTTACATTTTTATAAAATCCAACATCCAAAATCGAAAAGATACATAAAATCATTATCCAACATCCAAAATCCAAAAGGTACCCATAAAATCATTATCCAATGTCCAAAAGTACCTAAAACCATAATCCAACTAACACCTTGTCCACATAAGGTAATCCGATGAATCATATACGACTAATTATTTAGAAAATAATCCGCCCATAATCCACGAACCTCGTCAATATCTTCTTGACAATATGGCATCATATCGTTGAAATGATACAAAATCAATAATATAAATGAACTAATTATTTTGTTTCAATTATGTGCATAAAACAAATGATTGAAACAAGAGAAAGTGTGAAAACCCAAGTCTTACCTCATTGACAGTTCTCTTCAAATCAGAACGAGTGATAATTTCAATCATATATCTCATCACGTAATAACCGGACTCTGTTATCCGAGCATGAGGAGCCGACTATATTGCAACAAGTGTCGTACAAATGAAAAAAGAATTTTTTTCGCGAGCATATCATGCATTCTATATAAAAACATTCTATATAAGATCCAAGGGGGCTAGATAGCTTTTCCATTTGAACGGAGGAGGTGATTCTCAGAAACAGGGGTATCGCAGTTTACAAAAAACCCATCATAAAAAACTGCTTAAAAGCCTCTTACAAAACCCATGATATCAGGTTTCAGTAATGATACTCCGTGATCGAAAAGTGGGCAGAGAACCAGACGATTCATATAATATACGAGGTTTAAATAAGTACATACATTAACTTTCACCCACTGCGGAATTTGAGAACTCTTCCTTGTACCCCCTCTATAGTCGTACACTTTTATAGACCTAGCACGGGAAAAAGAAAAGTTAAGTCACTATTAAAGAAGAAACATAAGTAAAAATGAAAAAAGGGTGAAGAAAGGACAAAAGTTAGGGTTCATACTTCGCAGTGTGAACACTGTTTCGTATTTTTGATGAGGCTGTCATTGAAATCAAAGTAAATATAACAAATAAAAAGAAAAGAAAATTTATCGAACCATATAATAATTTTCATGTGAACTTACGTGTTTTTTTGTTGTAGTGAGTAGCGATCATAGTATTTTATTGCTATTGACATCTAGACCATCTCATTCATTTCTTACCTTCACATAAAAGTTAAACAAATGAATAAATTCGAGTTGTTGACCTTCGTTTTTTTGTCATCGAATCTGAAGCTCATTGCCCTACGTTTCACCTCCTTCTTGCAAATACTACTGCCAGCACATCTTTTGCTCTGAAAGCTCACAGTTCTACTCTTTAACTCCCCTCTGTTTGTTGTCAGTTCATCTAAGAGTTCTGAATCCAAAATCTCTTCCATTTCTTCTTCGCTAACTATTCCAAAATCCGGTGTCACATCTCCCTGCCAATCACACTGACAATCATCATATAGTTTTGTGTGAGACAATCTCATATGACGGAATACAGAAGAGTAAAACATACATACCCTGAAAGTGAAGGAAGTCCAACGAAGAGAATGTCGAGATTTGGAGGCACCAAGGACTTCTTCATACTCAACCGCGTCCAGTTCATGTAAGTGATGCGCCTCAAAATACTTGGGAAGTAGAAGATGCCTAACGATGATGAGTACGAAGAATGGCAAGGGAAAGATTATCCCGACTAAAGGTATCCATGTCAGATCATGCTGAACAAGTACACCAATTGGAATGCTGGAATGCTGTAAATCCTGCAATTACTTTCACTGGTACTGATTCCACATATGATGCAACAGCGATTTCATTTTATTCTTATAAGGAAGATGAAATCAATATTGTAGCGTGAAAAGTAATAACATACTAAGAAGGATAAATAGTGGTAGTAGCATAAATTGGCTATTCTTCCGACAGCCTCTATTGTTTAGCATTCAACTCCATGAATGCATTTGTTCAAATGGGTTTTAACTAGTTCAGGTCGGAAAATGAAAAGCTACACGCTCTATTCATGCATGCACCCATGTGTCACTCATTTATACTGTTTAGTCGTCTTTCTGGCCTTGTCCTATTGTAAACAAACTACAGAAGAATTTCTACTTTCTACATACACTGTATATATGTATGTAGAAGTATTTTGAAAGTATAGACTATAGTAGAAGAAGAAGTATGTCTAGGAAATGGGTTGGTGGATTTCTGAAAAGATGGGGGCAGAAAGGACACAATAATTTCCCTACACTTGAAGGTCACCCAGCTGCCCAAGCTAACGCACAAGACGCCCTGGAATCACAAGGTGTCCTACAAACTAAGGTACACTCCCTTAAGAAGGAGTTTCAGATTTATCGATGGAACCCACTTCAATTTTCCCTTAATCAATTCCTGATTCATCACTGTACTAACACCAATTTCAATCTTCTTCAGGGATCAATTAGTCTGATAATGAATGCCAATAAGCTCTAAAAATAACTGCCATAACAAGGTTGTTAGGATATCGAATTTAGACCTACCATATGATTTTAGTAGAAGAGAACCAAGATATGCTTTGCAAAATTGTTATATGAAGGTTAACTTCCGACCTAACCTTCAGCACCGGAGAGAGAAAAAAAAGGCTAGAGAATATCATAAACCAAAGAAAAATCGTCAAACTCGTCACCCTCAAATAAAAAATGTGACAGTCAGTCACTGATATACGAACACCACGATTTTACAGCTTCAAAGAAAACATAACACAGCCTAAAGTAACAGACTCAATTCACATTTTAACATCGCTAGCAAAGACTGGATTTTGATGATGCAGACAGCAATCTAACAGTTACTGTACTAAGCTATGTAATACTCCGTATTATGCTACAGAAAAGGGCAAAAACAAGATCATAAACACGGCAGATGTTATCACTCGCACAACACATGAGGGCAAATAACAAGACCATTCTAACCTTCGCGGCCAAGATCATAAGAGGGGTTAATATGCTACAGAAGCAACCACCTAAAGATCGAAGACAGAAAATGGGGCAAACAGATATAGCTTACGTCCAATTTTCTGCTCAACACTTGCTTTAGGACTAAACGCAGATAGAAAAGCGACAAAATCCTTAAAATTCAACCCGTCTACCATCTTCAGCAATCTCTGACCAGACAAATACCACAAGAATCATTTCATCGATTTATCTGAAAGCATTACTTTGACTCCTACAGAATAATTTGGATATAATGTCAATAACCGCAATTTCAAACCTGAGCGAGGGGATTCATAGCTAACTCTGGCACAGACATGAACTCATCAGCTGAAATAAAACCTTTGGCACTCCGATCAAGTTGACAAAATCTTTGATACGAAGAAACCTTTAGGATTCATAACACCAATTTCAATTTTCTGGAGAATTTTCTACCTACTTTCAGCTCTCAACGTCATTTCCTGATAATAACGTCATTTCTGGAGATTTTTGTACCTATCCTCTTCTTTTCTCTAATTCAATTCATTTTCTGATTCCTGGCTATTCTTCTTTTGGTTTCATCGCTTACATTCATATCTATATTAACTGAAAACGGAACAAATGTTCAAATTTCAACATCAAAAGCCATTAATTCAATCTAAACACCGAGTTCATCAAATCAATAGCAAAACATTAACCCTAAAAATCGACAGCATCTATACTCTAAACAGAATTGAAAATACAAAAAGTAACTAAATTTGAACCAACCTTGATAATTTCTTCTACTATTAGCAATGGAAGGACGAAACTCAGAAGGGATGAAAGGACGAGCGGGAGACTGAAATAAGAAGGAAGATACAACGAACGACAAATAGAGAAGAAGAAGGAACAGCGACAAAGGGTGTAAATTTAGGGTTGAGCGAAGAAGAAGAAAGAAAATAATTAGAGAAGAAGGAAGAGAAGAGGACCGACGAAGAGTGAAGAAGATCGACGAAGAGATCTGGAAAATTAATTAGTTGCTTCATGATGCTGCTAGTGGGGAAAATTTAGGGATCTGGAAAAGGGCCTAAATTTAGGGTTGAGCGGGAAGTGATAGGTTGAGAAAGTGGTATGGGAAAGTGATATGGGTTGGGTAGTAACAACCCATTTTCAGTGGTCTTGAAAATTAGAAAAGACAACTGAGGTTAATTAAAACAGTTGTATAATATATAGACAACTGTTTTTAATAACCTCTGTTGTCTATTATCAGATAAAGACATCTGTTTCTCAAAAAAACAGTTGTATAAATATTATACATTAGTTGTTAAGAATATCAGATGTCTATTAGGAGTTGTCTATTTGATGTTTTGTAGTAGTGATTTACATGTCATGCGTCTTTTAGTAGCTTTGATGATTCGATCTTCGCAACATCTGTCTTATTCACGATTACGACACCCTCTACAAGCACACGCCGTGACAACCACATGGAAGTTAGACAAGTAAATTAGTAATCCCGTGCGGTGCACAGGCATGGCGAATAGTTCTCTAATTAGTTCCAAAACTCATACCCAATCCACATGACAGTTTATCATTGGTAGAAAAAAATTAAAAGAAAACAAATATTGCGTACAAATAGCAACTTGACCCACAATTCTCATTCTCTCTTCCATTTGAGTGAAATGATGATTTTGACTTCTCCTTCACCAAGAATATTTCATTCTTGGATGGAGGACCAAAATTTCTCCATCCTCAATCAAGAATGAAGAAAAAACAATGGATGGGATGTGCTCTAAGGGGCCAATTGTTTGGGGTATTCAGGAAATGATAAGGGAATCAAAGTTAATGATTCTCTTTGTTTATGTTTATTTTGTCAATTCAATCATTCCTTTACCTCTTCCTTTCCCCCAAACTCTTCTACCTTCTTACCCTTCACCCCTAGGTAATGGATTCTCTTTCCCCGCTAATCAACCGAGTACCACCATCACCATCACCACCACCCCCACTACCACCACCAATGTCCACCAACCACCACTACGACCACCACCACCACCACCAAGGTCCACTTACCACCACTGCGACCAACGCCACACTTTCGGGTCAGGTCAAATATGAGTCGGATTCGGGCCAAAATAATTTTTTATGCCTTAATTTATCAATTAAAAAAAATAGTTTTTTTTAAAAAAATTATCGTATTATAAAAATTACCGTATTTATAATTAAAAAAATGTAAAAAAAATATATTATTTCTCAAGTATTTTATTATTTAAAGATATAAAAGTTACACAAAATTAGTTTTTTATTACTTTTATAATTTAAAATTAATTTTTTTTTATTTCAAATATATACCCCGCTATGTTAAGGTTTGGGTGAAAGTTGGTTGTAATGCATTCCCTATCATTGAAATCAAACGACAATCTAAATCTAGGGTAATCCTTCTGTTTTCCTTTTTTGATTTCATTCTCTTTCTCTTTGATAAACCAAACGTCCCCCTAAGTCTTTACCTTTTTAGGAAAAACTTTTAAGGGAGACATATAAGGATATAAACCTAGCTACAACTTCATTTATTTCAATT
This sequence comes from Agrostemma githago, assembly GCA_958450325.1. Lineage (NCBI taxonomy): Eukaryota > Viridiplantae > Streptophyta > Magnoliopsida > Caryophyllales > Caryophyllaceae > Agrostemma > Agrostemma githago. The sequence goes on along the minus strand of OY288250.1, from coordinate 11,225,962 downwards.
CAAAGTTTGATTTTATAAAGATTTGAAATATAAAATGAAATATTTTAAATTGAGGAAGTCTTACCACGGTAACAGTCAGTTGGACTGTGACATACTTGAACTATTATCAAGTACACTTATATCTTTTCTTTACATTTTGGGACACTCATTACGAATCTTGAATCTTGGGTAGATTGTTTATAATCGACATCCATTAGCATATTGTTGATGAAGATTAACCTAAAACGATGAACTAAGACGCAGACAATAAATGAGCATTGGCATCATCAATCAAACCCGACAAATTTCCTCATTGACGATGACATAACAAGCCCAATAAACAACTAATGTCCCAAGTTCCTCTTTCAAATGGTTAGTCTAGCATATAGATTCACATAGAGCAAGAAAAGTTAAGCTTAAATCAAAAGTAAAATATCTAAACCAGCAAGCAAGACATACAAACATATAAACACAAGCAAGGGAGGATTGAGTGGGATGACGAGACGACATGCGCTTTACTTTTCGCCCCTTTTGGCATCATCAAAGAGTTCTGGTGCAAGTCTCGGACATAGTAAAAACATATGAAAACAGGCACATAATAGAGTAAGGGGTGTTTGGTTAGAACATGAGAAACAAGGGTAAAGGAAAGTAAATCAAAGGGATTCCCTTATATTTTCCTTGTTGTTTGTTTAGAAATTATAGGCGGGAATAGAAACGACGAGGTGGTGATGGTGCCGGGGTGACGGTAGTGACGAGATTGGTGGGGTGTCGAAGTGGTAGTGGTGGTGGTGACATCAGTAGTTGTGGCGGAGTGATGGTGGTTTTAGGGTGGTGGGTGATGAGTTGGGGTGGGGAATGAAATTAGAGGAGCATGGGGGCATGGGAGGGAATGCAAAGGGGAAAGAAATGCAAAAAAAGTTAAAACAAACAAGCACTGCAAAAAGGGAATAAATGATGTTGATTCCATTTCCCTTTCATGTAACCCCTCAACCAAACGTCCCCGCAACGGGCTAATAACACAAGTTCAAGAGACCGACCCACAATAGGAGGAGTAGTTGTGTGTGAACCGAAACTTCCCCTCACTTAGTGCTACTTCGCACTCGATACTCATCGGACCAGTCAGGCTAGTCCACCTTTCTAACTAACAATGAGAAGAGTCTGGCAGTGCTGCTACTCCACAACCACGATGCTACTCTGCATCATCTCGAGCACCATCACCACATCGCACCTTACGGTCCTAGGTCGAACCATCGGCTCTGATACCACTTGTTGAGTCCTCCGCAGCGGGCTAATAAAACAAGTGGAAGAGATCAGGCCACAAACAAGTGAGTTTCCATCCTAAAACCAATTGGTGATAGGAGGAGTAGCCCATTAGTTTATAAACTAGTCTCTTCACTCTAATTCTACCGACGTGGGACAATTCTCATCATCATACACATGCGAAGAGAGCTCAATAACTGTATATCGAAATTAGATTTCGGCTTCTCCTTGATTGGAATCGAGGCGGTAGAATCGGGGATAAGATCCTTGTAACGTGAGCACCAAAAAGTGAACCCTAATGACGTTCAATGTAGTGGGGGTATTGGTCTCATTCAATGATGTAATGCAATGATATGTCGTCTTCGGGTCATGACAACTGCTTTGGATGTTTTTTGTGGAATGTCGAGTTCAGTAATGAGGGGTTTGAATGAACATAACTCTGGAGTTTGATTTTGTGAAATTTAGGCAAAGGGGTTGTGACTTTTAACGTACCAGGAAAGAGAGTGATGTTTTTCGTCGTTGGCATTTCAGCCACGTCGTCGGCGCTTTTTAATGCTGAAAGACGATCTTGCCCTTGACTTTTTTAGATTACTTAACTAATGTTATGGAGTTAGATTAGTTAGATTAGGTAATGAAACTCGTTAACAAAGCAGTTTTAAAATTTTAAAACTCGTTAACAAACCGTTCCGTCACACTCACACTAACACTTACTACCTCCATCCAATTTTAATCTTCCTACTTTCCTTAAAAGGTTGTCCATTTTTAAATTTCCTACTTACAATATTTCCTCTTTTGGTTGATTTTTGTGGTCCATATCATTTCTGACCCCACATTTTTTCTCAACTTTCATTTTCCACCACATAATCTACCCCACTCTTAATTTTTGTGTCACTCCCCCCATGAAGTTTAAAGTTGGATGGAGGGAGTACTTATTTACTCCACTCACTCTCACACTAACACTTACTTATTTACTCCACTCACTCTCACACTAACACTTACTTATTTACTCCACTCACTCTCACACTTACCCTCACACTCACACTTATTTTACCCTACTTACCCACTTACACTCCACTAACACCCCACCCAACATTTTATATTAAAAAAACCGTCTTTTTTTTTCGAGAAATCCGATTTTTCTAGAGACCCGATTCCGCCTTTAAATGGATCGACCTGCGGTTATTACATTTTTTGTTTATATTATCTGTCATTGTCTTTCTCTCTTTTGATTAAAACTTGTGAGAAATGTGTGTTAGTTTATTAAAGAAATCGCATTTTGTTGTATAACATGTCGTTTATGTGCTGGATTTGTTGTGAAAATCGCTGTTGAAATAGAAATCGAGGGTAGAAACGCATAACAAAAAAAAACGCGAACAGGGGCCCAGACGCGAAACTCATGCGTCTGGGGGGGCCTCCTAGACGCGAAACTCATGCGTCTAGGGGGCCTCCTAGACGCGAAACTCATGCGTCTGGGAGGCCCCATAGACGCGAAATTCATGCGTCTTGGGGGGCCTCATCGACGCGAAAATCATGCGTCTGGGAGGCCTCCTCGACGCGAAACTCATGCGTCTGGGAGGCCTCTAAGACGCGTCATTTTGGCGTCTGGGCCCCTGTTCACATTTTTTTTTTTGTTATTGTTCGACGTTATGCGTTACGATATTTTAATAAATATCGTGACTCGGGTGTCGTTATTTGTAATTTATATGATTAGAATTATTATTATGAATAGAATTATTACGAATATCGTGACTCAGTTTTTTTTTTAGTTGAAATTGTACGAGATGTTTATATGATTAGAATTATTAATATCAAAATCATGAGTAAATGTTTAGATGTTTGTATGCGAAATTATGAAATTAAATAATTGAAAATTTTCGTAAATCCATTTTGCGTTTTACTTTGTAACTAATCAGTAATTTTTTATCGGTGTATCAGGAGGAGTTAGATGGCGACGGTATTGACTATCGCGTTTGTTTTATTTTTGGGCCAGCGTTCGGTAGTTCGGATGAGGCATTCAACTACGCTAGTGAGATAGGTTCGGCTCTTGGGTTCACCTTGGTGAAAGCGAGCAACAAAACGCAAAGTAATGTGAACCCAAACCGTCTTGGTCAAAATTACTTTAAATGCAACCGTAACGGAAAACCGGGAAAAAGTACCAAGAGTTCTCAGAAGATCGGGTGTAAGTTTTGGGTGAAGGCGTGCGAGAGCTTAGACAGGGAACGATGGATTTTAGCCATCGGTCCATGTGGCATGCACAACCACAAATTGGAGGTTTACGCTGACGGGCACAGACGTCTAGCCGCCCTTGACGAGGCCGAGAAACAGATTGTTCGGGACGGTATTCGGGACCACTTGACACCAGCCCAAATACACGACTGCCTTCATCGGAGAAATCCGGAGAAACCACGCCCATCGATCGAGACGATATACAATATCGGGGGGAAGTTGAGGGCGGAGGCAAGGGAAGGTCGTAATGCCATTGAGCAGATGATGGTACTAGCGCGCCGGGCTGAATACATCCACTTCTTCTTCGAGCACGAGTTTACGAGTGTCGTGGAACGTATATTCATGGCTCACCCTGAGTCCGTGAAACTGTTTCATACTTGGCCTTACGTAGTCACTATGGATGCGACCTACAAGACGAACACGTACGATATGAAGTTAGTGGAGATGGTCGGGGTGACACCCGTCGGGAAACCTTATCTGATAGCGTACGCCCTACTTCGACACGAGGACACGTTGTCCTATACTTGGGTGCTTGATAAGTTGAAGCTGCTAATTAGGGACCGGGCACCGAACGTGATTGTGACGGATAAGGATCAGGCATTGACGGTGGCAGTATCGAGGGTCTTTCTGATCCCGCAGACCCAGAATCTGCTTTGCACGTGGCACATATCTAACTGTGTGGAAAAATGTGCCCTGTCTTTCTTTCAAAAACAGAAAGACCGAGTAGCGACCTTCATGCACGGAGTATGGTACCCTCTCCTGTATTCTACAAGTACGGTGGACCTCGAAACAAAATGGGACAAGATGAAGTCGACGTGGAGGTTCTCGGGAATTCCTCTTTACATTCATGACACTTGGGGTAATTTCAAGAAATGGAATCACGCGTACACTGACCAATACCTCCACTTTGGCAACACCACCACGTCCATCGTCGAATCTGCGCATGCGGCTTTGAAGAAGGCTCTTGGCACGTCGACAGCGTCCTTGGATCGGTTGTTCGATAGGATTGACAGGCTAATCGGTCGTCAGCAGTCGAAACTGCGGAAGAAGTTGGAGACATCCCGAAGGAAGCAATCAACTATTCTACCCCCCATTTTGATGAACTTGAGACTCCGGGTAAGTCGTAAGGCGTTGGACTTGCTGACCGGGGAACTGTCTAGGATGCAAGAGTTGGGAGATCGGGTTTTTTACGAGTGCCGGTGTGTATTGAGGACGTCCAAGGGTTTGCGTTGCGCATGTCAACTTGCCGGGTTGATGATGCGGAATTCCGTAGTGCAGTTGACCGACGTTCATGTGTTCTGGAGGACGCTTGACTATGCCGGGGAGGAAGTTATGCCCGTCAGTGACAAATTTCAGCTTGACGGGTTGATTGAGGAAATACGTGAGAGCGATCCGAGTATGTGGCGACATTACATTGATGTCCTGAATTCCGCATTATGTCCCGAGGAATCTGGGCTACTTGATCCTACCCCGAATCCAAACCTCAGAAAATCTAAGGGGACAGGGAGGATGCTTATCGGAGTCGAACACGCGAGAAGGAGGTACGGGACCACCGACACGGGATCCACCCCGAGTAAGTCGGCCAGGACTACGCACTTGTCAACGCCAGGGAGTAGTCATTCGACCGAACCACCCACACCGACCGCCAGCCAGTCCACCACGGGCACATGGCAAGGGCAACCGAACGCCCCCCCTGGAGGTGAACTACATGGGGGGGCCCTTCCCGGACATTAGCAAACTTTTTGGTTTCATGTGTCCGTATCTCGTGAACTGGATAGATGTTATTGGAGACGGTCACTGCGGATTCCGTGTCATGGCTCATGCAGTGTACGGTGACCAGTCCAGTTTTACTCGCCATAGAAGGGCGTTGTGGGGGCACATCCATTCCCCCATGTACGACAACGTGTACGTCTTTGACGTCGACGGTCGAGAAGGCGCCATGATTCGTGTAGGTACGACGACCCCCCTCCCGGTGGGCGAGGAGCATTATCTCGACGATTGCGATCTATTTGGTTTTGCCACGATTAACAACTGGGTTATATGTCGAGTATCCGAAAACCTCCAATGCAGTACCTACTACCCGTTGCGAGAGATGCCAGGTAACCACCTCCCGTTCGGCGTAATGTGGATAATGCACGTTGAACGCGGGGGAGTAGGTCACTGGATGAGGTTGCGAATGTCTGAGAACTGCCTGATGCCTCCTACACACGTCCTTTGGCGAGGCGCGCATGACAGTACTACAGTACATTATCCGGAGTTTTACCGAGAACGTCAGGATAGGTGGGTCGAGGAGTGGAATGCGTACTTTCCGAGTCACCAGATTGATCAAAACGACCCAGGTGGTCGGAACAACCCCTTCAACTGTTAGTGTAGCATAAATATTATACCAGCATTTGTATTATATTCATATTTTAGACCAGTGTTGTATTCATTCGTAAATTTTAGATAGCAAATCCCACTATTAAGAAACAAACGAACATAAAAAACATCCGAAATGTAAAAAGAAACGAGTAGCCAACATAAACATATTACAAGTCATCCAAAAATCATCCGAAATAAAACATGATATCCCTAATTGTTAAGACATATAGAAATTACAAATAAAATGGAAACGAGTAGTCAACATAAAAGAAGTACAAATCATCCACAATCATCCGAAATTACAAGCATGAAATCCGTAACACAGAAGACATAAACAAATTACGAATGAAATCCAAAGCAGTCAACGGCGACCTCGTTTCCCCTGGGATCGGGGTGGGCGGTCACCCGGGTAGGGAAGAACGGGCTGGAACGACGCCATCAGCTCATCAAAATACGCAAGGCGGGCATCCGGATCGTCGCTAAAGTGCTGAGCTGCAGAAAAGCGCTCCATCAACGAGAGAGCGGCCTGAAACAAGGTGGCAGAGGTTAGTATAAATGTACATGCAAATAATTATTGTTACACACCAAAATACGAACTGAGTACCTGTTGCGATCCCCCTGCGAGCGTCGCCTGCTCCTGCACCTCGGCGGCGGATGGTGGTATGATCCTCGGGTGGGAGACACTCGCGTACCAAGCATGGTAATCCGGAGTCACTTCCCCCGGGTAGTCCACGGGCCGCGAGAGCCTCCTCGGGTCAGCGCGCATGACATAGACACTCCTCCACGGGTGGGCCGAGTACACCGGACCGAAGTCCAGAAGGTAGTTCCCACCCCCATGCCTCGGTTGATGCGCCCTAACCGGCTCAGGCATCGAATCAGGTATAGTCTGGACGTAGCCTAACTGTCTGATGACCCGGTCTCCTTGGTAAGGCTCAACGATGTCCATAAAGCGCAGTGTCCCGAAGTAGGTAGTGGTACGGTGCACCGTGTGAGCGTTCCGCATGAAGGGCTCCCAACAGACCTGATCTGCTGTCAATAAGTCAAGTGATCGTCGGTAGGCCAAAAGGTTGCTCCCACGCGCCGATGGTTTCCCGACGCCTACCCACGCAGTCGCGCGTGGCGAAGTCGGCGAAATCGGGATCGGTGCCCCTGGCCTAAAGTCGGGGAAGTACTCATAGATCCACACATGAAGCAAAGTTAAACACCCGGCCAAAGTGGTGAACCCCTCCCTCGAAGCCATCCCTAAAGTCCTGTACAGCCACGCCAACGTACCAGCACCCCACGCAAAACCAGGAATCGAGTCCAAGTTGTTCGTCAGTGGGAAGACTGACGGACGAATACGATCGCTCGACCTATCCACAAAGAGGAACTCCCCCAACAACGTGATCAGGTAACCCTGCACAGTCTGCTCATGGGTCCCAGTGCTCATCTTCTCACGCACAGCCCTCGCTAGTACCGCCCCGCTCCTGTAAATGGGAGGGCACGCATCCCCCCTGGGTGCCCTCAACTGCAAATCATTCATCCCGAAGAAGTTCCCCACAGCGGCCTTCCCATCAGCCAGACCCCCAGTCTCGTTAAGAACAACGCATGGCTCACCCTCTATAGACAGCCCTAAGATCCTGGCGACATCGTGCAACATGATAGTCATCTCACCGAACGGCATGTGGAATGTGTTCGTATCCGGCTGCCACCTCTCGACGAATGCTGTAAGGAGCGGTATGTCCAAATTGCGTAGAATGCACGCCCGTAGGTGAATCAGGCCCGACTGTCGGACAACATCCACTATCTGAGGAAAGCGGTCGAACGACTCCAACTCCCTCACAATCCGAGGACGGTTGTAGGTCGTCAGCAGAGTCAGCGCGTGCCCTGGCTCTGACCAAAGCAGACGCGCAATATGACCCCCAAAGCTCGGGATCACCGACGGAGCGATGGGACCTCCAGGACTAGGTCCCTGCAGAATCCACGAAGTGTCGCTCCGTGGACGCCGGGGGGCGCTCGAGCCCGAAGTACCCACACTACCCTGGAAAGTTCCTCCAGGCCCCTTCCTGTAGACAACAGCCTTAGCCTGCTGTGATGTCTCCGCGTCCGTCTCCTGCTCCCGCTCCTCCGCCTGCTGCTCCGAGAAGTCGTCCGGAAAAGCGTGTCGCCTCTCCTCCTCATCGAACTCCATGTTCAGGTCGGCAGACTGCAACGACCTGGACGGCTCGTCGTGTGTACCGCTCATGGTACGGAAAGGTGGAAAAGGAATGTCATGTGTCCCCCCATGAGAGGAAGACGATGGCTCTGGTGGGCCGGTAGGTGGCGGCCCCGGCCTACCCCTAGCACGAGTGGAAGCAGTGACGACCCTACCGTCTACCCGGCTACTCTTCCCCTTACCAGCCATCTAATTTTACAAATTCCACACGTTGATAAAACGAAACTATGTCACTTGTTAATAATAATAAGAAATGAATTTAACGTTCTCGTACTATTCTTATTACTTGAAAAATCAATTGATATAAAATTTGATATGTAATCAGAAAAAAATTCTATTACTGATATAATAAGAAATTAATAAGAAATTACTATTCTTATTACTTTCAACGTTGTCGCTTGATATAAAATTTAATTTAAAGAACAAATTACTGATAACGTATATTCTTCTCAACTTAATTATTTTCAAAAAAGGCTATTTTTTTTTGGTGCTAAGAAGAGGGATAACCCAAAAAAAGGCTATTTTTTTAGTAAACACTACTAACCTTAAAATTAGCTCTCATCGTTATCTCAATTGGGTGTCCGATTTTAGCAAGAGATAACGATTACAAGTTTTTCACCTAAATTCAACTTTTTAGTTATTATTTTTCAAGCTAAATTGATATTTTCAACCTAGAGATCCATATATTTTTTTGATTACAATTTTTCAAAAATATTTCAAAACCTAAACTTATCAACAATTAGTCCTGAATTTCATAATAATAATTCTAATAATATTCCTAAACATATAAACATTTCGTATAATTTCCTAATAATAATTCAAACAACCAACACCCCAGTAACGATACGAACATCTAACGAAAAATAAACGAACTTTACGGATATCGTAACACATAACATAAAACAAAAAAAAATAAAAAATAAAAAATCGAAAACAGGTACAGACGCATGAATTTCGCGTCGATGAGACCCCCTGAACGCATGATTTTCGCGTCTAGGAGGCCCCCCCGACGCATGAATTTCGCGTCTAGGGGACCTCCTCGACGCGAAATTCATGCGTCTGAGGGGCCTCCTAGACGCGAAATTCATGCGTCTAGGGGACCCCCCAGACGCGGTTTTCCGGCGTCGAGGTCTGTTTCCAGACCCAGTTCGCGAAAAATCGAGCCCCATTTCGCAGAAATCGATCCCACCATCAGCCAAATCGATACCAAAATCGAATATAGAAAACAATAACTACTCAATTAGGGTATATATCACACACAAATTAGTTATGGGGAACCTAAACTATCAATCTAATATTAATTATAATCGAACTAATCGATCCAAAATAATCAAATACAAGCTAAAAGGTAATACAAAATAGATAGATCTACTTACTTGAGTACGGATTTGGAGTTGGAGTGGAAGCGGTTTTATATTTGAAAAACGATTTTTTTAAGAAATTGTTTAAGGGAGAGAAAGAAGTGAAAATGAATTGTAAGGAGAAGGGGGGTTTATATATAAATTTCCTAAACATATTCCCGGGATACATTGAGACACCTGTCTCGGAGACCGTTCAATAGTCCAAAAACCGACATTTCAAATTAGTCGGGAATATATTTGTTACGTTAGTTAAGAAACTTAATTAAATTCACTAGAATATATTACATAAGGGTAAAAGAGTTACGTTGAGACACGTGCCTCAAAAACCGTTCAAGAGTACAAAAACCGTAATTTTAATTTACTCGGAAATATTAATTACATTAATTAACAAACTTAATTAATATCATTAATCATAATTAGGGGAAGGGTAAAAGAGTAAATTCACGTATAAAGCGCCGACGACGTGGCTGAAATGTCGACGACGAAATGTAGTAGTGAGGAAAGAGGAAGACGAGTAAAAATGACTTTCACTTTAATTAGGTTGGACAAATAATGTGGGATCGATTTCCATGTCTTCGCCCTAAAGGTTGGATAATCCTATTGAGCGGGAATCCTCAAAATTCCGGAATATCTCTCGTCAAATGTATCAAGAACGTCTTTAGGATCGTATTGTCGGAAAGATAAACATGATGTTAAGTGACCAACGTAATTTATTTCTTTAATTAGGTTGTAATTTATTTCTTTAAGTAGCTTGTGGAACACAGATCATTGGTATTTCGATCTTGATAATTTGTTCGACTATTGATGTAACACCTATAAATTTTAACTCAATACAGTGACATAAACACTATAGAATTAGATTATAACAACGATAAGCTAAGTGAATTAACGATAAGCTAAGTGAATTAAGTAGGCGAATTACAATATAACCCTCTATCCTTTTTGCAATGCGCTTCGTTGCTATTTTCATAAGCACATTATAAAGGTAAAAAAGTAATTGAACGTAGGGAGTCTGGCATTTACTGATTTACCTACGTATCGTATTCGTTAAGAAGAGCATTTTTTTTTTGAATTCCGTTATGAAAAGCATTTTAATTAAACGTAAATAAGTAATTGACAGCGGGAATCTGGCTTACGATCGAGAAGCACATTTTCCCCAAGATAATAACCTAACCAACATTCAATTTGAAAAATCTAAGACTACAGTATTTGCACTTACAATTAATTCATAATCTTCAATCCCATTCCAAGATGGGAATATGCATAAGCCGCTAAGATAGTTAGTCCTTCCCATTTACTCATGCTAGTACAAAACTTAGGGAGGCATATAATTTCCATAACAGCCACCCCCATTACCATTAATAATCACCATACACAACTCTTCACTAATTACTTACAATTCCAGCTTATGACGAAAGTTCACCACTCTACCACTAATGTATGAACTCGGGTCTCCTCACACAAGCGACAAGAGAAGATGTATGACAATGCGTGCAGGAATCCATACATGAAATGCAGGGTGTTTCTGAAAGGAGATAGCAGTTGAAGCAGTGACACTGGCAGTTTCGTTGCTTGCAGCTGACATATTCTTATTCCTGCATGAACATTGCACATCAGTTAAGTGTTAAGCAGTGCAGTCATATCCCATAACATCTTCGTTTTATACAAGGAGTCAAGGTCAAGGACAGGTCAATTTGGAAGAGTGCTTACCCAGCAGTCATATAAAGGCATTTGTCATAGCCTGCAAGTAAATGTGTAAGATTCATTAGTTAAGAGAAGTGTCTACATTTTTTTTTTTGTAAAATGCGCGTAAGTATTATAAACCGAAATTCAATCCAAACTATTCAACATTCTCCCAGTTTATGACCTCATACCAAACAAGGCATCAAGCCATCAACGGTGTCGGTTAGCGGCCTTATTAATTGTTATATTGGCTTAATGGTATAAGTGCATGGCGCAGTGGCTTAACGGAATGCATCCTCACTGTCATGGACATTGCATTTGTAACATATGCCGATCTTTCTCCTTTCAAGCACCAATCTTACGTCCATGGTTATACATCTTAGATTGTAATTCGTCGGCAATGGTCTATATAGTACGGAGTATGTCTTTCAACCATAGAAGTTTCACAGCCTTGATTAACCACACAAATTTGAACTTAGAAGTCATGTTCTATTACCTGCAAGTAAAATGAGTCGTATAAGAGAAATCAACACACTTACTTGGATCGCTGGTGACTTTAACACCGGCCCCTCCAAAACTACAAGCAACCTCAGTGGCTCCATTTTGTTGGTAGTAACTGTTGAACGCAAAGGAGGCGTGAGAAATCACAGTATTTGGCTCATAACAAGGCTGGCTAGGCTGTATTGCGGTACAATCCACATTCCCGGGCCCACAGGCCCAATTCAAAGCATTTTTCATATCCGCTTCAGTAGCATTTGGAGAAGCAATGCACCATGATGGTCCTGTAGTATTGCTTGCATTTCCTCCAGCCATTTCGGTTACACCTTTCCCGGTAAAATCCAAATTATACACGCTCGTTCCAACCGGATAGAACAAGCCCCAATTCCTTTCAGACTCCAAACCTGGCTTCCTATTCTCATTGAACAATGAGAAAATGTAGATGTCAAGCTCCTCATCTGGTTTTGCTGGAGTTCCTGTGTTGTTGATGACATGGCGAATAAGATTGGTGTTGTAGGTTTGGGCATTATCGGGAGTGGCAGCTGTCTCCTTTGCTGAGCCTTTGGATGGCCACCCAGTCTCCGTCACCATAACTTTGATGGTTTTGAAATTTAAACCCATTAGGGCAAAGTAGAGAGCGTCGATTTGAGCATCAAACATATTTGTGTAAAGCAAGCCGGTGTTGGGATCAATGACCTCTGATGATGATTGAAAAAGAGCATAATCAAGGGAAACATTGGTGGAGGAGGCACTGTAAGCATAATAAGGGTAAATATCAACCATGAAGGGCGATTGGTTATCGGCAAGAAACTCCAACATGGGTTTCAAAAAGTGCGCGTAATGACTACTAAAAGCCCCGGCGGAAGGCGGGAATGAACGTGACAAGATCCCAAGGGAGTGGGTGCTTGAAACCTTTATCTTCTTATGGAGACCTGTTTTTTTCAATGCTGTGAACACATTCTGCATAGCTGGCACAACGAGGGCTGATACGTTATTTGGGACCTCTGTCACCTCAGCACCAACTGTTATATATGTGATCTTGGTGGTGGGGTAGTATGGAAGAATGCTGTTCTTAAGCCACGTGTCAACATTTGATTGGGCCTGAGAGAAAGCAAGCAAATCAGAGTTTGGAACCCCGATCATGAGTTCCACTCCACTATTAGCGAAAGCCTTGAGAACTTGAATGTTGGAGTCGTATATCCGGACATATTTGATGTCATGTTGTTTTACCAGCTCCACTGCCTTATCAGGAGTCGGAAGATCATCTCCGTTTCGTCCATAGCAAACTCCAATAGTGCTCCCTGTGCATAGATCTGTCGAGAAAATATTCACGTACAGAAGTCAATGTCTCAGAAGTCACAATCACACACTATGATAAGAGAACAATCAGCAACTTCAAAACACTAGCTATACAGTACTGTTACAAGTCTGAGAAGCCATTTAGGCCCCTTTCTCACACCCGTAGACAACTAATGCAGGTTGATGTACTAATGTCCTTCGAAAAGCCCTGTTTTAGTCGAAAAAACCACAGTAGTATCGCTACATTTAAATGGAGCATAGGGCATAAAACTGACATTAATACCGTCGTCATGATGAATAAAGGAATGTGCTTAGCACAATATAAATTGATTGCAATCTATGGACAAGAATAACATCATTGATATATTTATCAAAGGGCCCCAAACCTATAACAGAAATAAAAGGCTGTCATTGTGACAAATGTTGCACTCTTTCCTACAATGCTTCATAAGCATACCCCTACAGAAAGATTACACGTACAGTGCACGTTTGTCTTTCTGCCACTGACTGCAAATGTTTCCGAATCTAGATAGATTTGTAGATATAGAAACAAATAATACTTCGCTTTACTTTGTCAACTCGTAAATCTTGGTGTGGCTAGAAGCATCGGGGGTAAAATTTTGCACAAGAATGCAAGATATACAGCCCAACAAAAGAAGGCAAAAAAATCATAGCAAGGAAATGTAGTTCGGCTAGTTATCCTCGCCGTGCATTCATACTAAAAACGCTGTAATATATGCGAAGCGGACTGTTTCTGGCCAACCAGACTCCTTCAAATCCCATCCCAATGATCCACATGTATTTTCGAAATAGAACTAACAAGTATTATGAATTTGGGTTTAAAATACTTAAATACATGTATTACAGTGTAAGAAGTGCATATTCGTGCATATCATGTATATGTGTAGTACGTATTTGTGTTGGGGCGTACTACATACTAGACTACTCGGCAACAATGAACTGTTTATGCTCTCATATAGGCATATAGGTAGAGTTCAATATGTAAGTAAATATAGCTCAACAAAGAGATACTTTTACTTCCGTATACGAATTTGAAACTCCAAGTAAGAAGAGCACTGCGAGAGGGGTAAATATTACTCGTACCTCCTAACTCAATGCTTCATTAGAAATCTCCACATGGTCCATTTAAGGTATCTCCTTTGCTATTTCTACACCTTAGTACTCTGTACTTAAAAGCAATGTCTCAAATTTTCACATGGTCCAGCATTAAGATATTTGTAATTACTACCTTCGCTCCATTCGATTTGATTTTATGCACTTGATTAAAATATACCTAACATATATTACACAAATGTATAGAATCAAATAAAACGAAGGGTGTAGTATTTACTTAGAAGTTAGAAGGTATATAGACGATTCAATCTAAAGGCCTCCTCTTATCTTAGTGGGTAAAAAAACACTAATAAACATGAATAACCGTGGGTTCAATAAGACATAGTACTAGTTTCAAGTTGAACACCCTTAGGCCTTATTCTTTTCAGTTCTCTGTACTTCGGTTCAATTCAGTCCAAAAGAACAACAGGGCCTTAGTAATTTTGACTGTAAAATAGAGTAACACACAAAAAGTCTCACAGAAATGGCTACCAACCAGAGTGAGTAAATGCTGATACTACTGTAGCAAGGAGTATGAATTTTAGTAAGACATTGAACTTGGTTGTTTCAAGTTTCAACAATTCAACCTGATTAAGCTCGATCTGTGGTGAAAGTGGAGTGATTATTACACTTTCATATCTGATTACAAGACCTCATTTTTCTTTAAAATTCGGCCAAGAAACCTCACAGAAAACAAAACAAAACATGCTTGCTTAGACCGAAAACCTAAATTATCAATCAGGACAGACAAAAATAGAAAATGTACCTAGGTATGTACAGAATCGAATCCCCGTCCTTTAGTTTTAGTTGGAATTAACTAGGGAGATCTTACCACCCCTTCTTCTCAGTATGTAGAGTAGTCTACATTATTGGTCGTGACACAAGAGGAATACCATTATATCAGATTATATTACTCCTATATTGCTCTACATTCTTGTAGCTAGCTAAAACCCTAAGCTTGCTTGATACAAGTAAATGATTGATTGATGAGCATATAATTTTATATAAAGAAAACCCAGAAAAGTGACATGCAGTTGTTACCCACACAACCCTCAACTAATCATCAATCAAGATTGAAGAATAAAATACCAATCCAATGCATGTGTTAAAAAGATTTACCCAAAAAAGGGAGGAGCAGCAACAGGGAAGCAATAGCAAAGATGAGGAGGTTAAATGTGGAAGCCATGACATATATAACCCAGAAAATGGAACAACCAAGTTTCACTGTCGCACACTCCCTTCCTACTCTTGTTGTTTTTTTAATTTAATTTAAAAAAGGAGTGAAATTGTAACGTTAATGCCCAGACAAACAAGTAGTGACTCACTCACCCAAGTACTGTATAGTGTTCCCTTCACACACTCTCTCTCTCTCTAGAAATGTGTGGAAGGGAAGATGAAGGAGAGAGTAAAGTAGAGTGAGTGAGTGAGCGAGACAGGGCAAAGAGCTAGACTAAATTTCATAGAGAATATTACTTCGTACTCCCTCTAATCCAATCAATTCTATACGTTTGTCTTTTCATACTTGCCGATCCACGTTTTTTTTTGTCTATATCTTTAGTTACGTATTCCAAAAAATTATAAAAATTTAATATTCATGATGCATTCGATTAGACAATTTAAACAAGATTCCCACCACTAAGATTTTCTCACTTTCCTTAAAAGGAAACTCCACTAAGATTTTTCCACTTCAAAACTTTCCTTATTCATCCATTATACTCTTTTTCTATTGGCTACTTTTTCTGATTTGACCCCACCAAACAATTTACCACCTTTCATTACCCATTCCTTATTCCTTATGCCATTTACAAATGAGAACATCATTGTGGTGGGAAGGGAGTAATATCCAAATGAATGGAAATGATTGAAACGAAGGGAGTATTATAATTACTGAATAGAGTATACTGTACTGTAGTCTGTAGGATATATGTCTCTATGTTCTCCACTAGCTCGTCTATTCGTCTCTACTCCCTATGTAACTATGTCATCCTACTCTTCTCACGGGTTTTCTTTGGTTTTGGTTTCCTACTCTCGTCCATTTACAAAGTATGAGATTTTTCACAAATTTTAACAAATGTGGCAAAAGTAAAAAGGTATTATTGGTAATCAAGTGGTATTATGGGTCAGTCAAACTAAAAAAAAAGGTGATATTTAGTGTAAATAGAGTAAAAATATATTCCTTCAAGTCTGAATGATCTTGTGGACATGACATAGGTCCACCCCGACGCGGCCACGCGCGGGTTTGGGGAGGCGAATGAATCTCCATATGAAAATGGATCGAATTGAAATTTAAATCGAAGTTGGAGTCGCCACCGAACTTTGTGGGAGTTCGGGCCCACTCGAACCCACTCTATGTCGTAGTGGGCCGTGTACGAAATACGGCCCATTTCCGATGTCAGAGTTTATCGGGTTCGTTCCTTTGCATTTGATACCGATACCGATGTTATCGGATATCGTGTATTGAATGACTCTCGTTGCCAATAGTTTCGGACATCCGGAAACCGAGGTTCTGAGTAAGGGGTGAGGGTACGTGTTGGGAAGTTCACAAAGAACACCCAACCCCGCCCGCACATTAGCGGCCTCTACTAAGATATCGTTTGGTTTTTGAATACGCGCGTTAGTAATACGATGAATGTTATGCAAACATTGTTTTCCTAAGCATGCGAGGAATTGAATGGGTTGCTAAGTCGGTTTAATGCATGAAAAATTAACGTCAAAGTTGAATTTAGCATGTGAGATGCGTTTTAGTATAATAAAACAAACGATAAAAAGATGAATTTGCTACAAAGGATGAACAAACGAGTTAGTATCGATTTGCTAATAAAAGATGTAAATATGATAATATGCATGATTATGAAACGTGTTTGACCGTGGTCAAGAAGAAAGAAAAATATATTTGTCGAAATCTGAAATATTGCTAAAAAGATGCTGTTTTGTCTAAAAAAACGATGTTCGAAAAAAAAAACCGAGGAAAGGGTCGCGTTCCAGCCAGCCGCGCGACTCGCCCGTGCAGGCTGCTCGCCCGGAACGCGCGCGACTCGCGTCCCGGCCTGTTTTCGAAATTGATTTTTTTGAAAATTCGATGATTTTATTAAATCGCGTACGAATATTGCACAATTTGCACTCGATTTAATATTTTCGATATTCGTTATATTCGATTATGTAATCGATATCAAATATTCGGAATAGTTTTAGAAAAGATGTAAATAAAAGGTTTTGAAAAAATCGTTTTGTAGAATTAAAAAAACGAGTTTTAAGAAGGAACGGAAAGCAAAAAAAAAAGCCGCGGGTTTCAGGCTCCCGCGCGAGTCGCCTGGGAGGGGCGCGACTCGCGTGAGGGTCTGTCCCGGCTCGTTTGTTTTTCGAAAATTGCTAATTTCGATAAATCGCGTACAAATATGAATTAATTCATACCCGATTTATATTTTCGATATTCGTCGTATTCGATATTCGATTATGAAATCGATATCGAATATTCGGAATGATTTTTTTTAGAAAAAGTTTTGTAAAATTGTTTTGAAAAGAATTTGAGCGAAAAAGAAAAAAAGATGTTAATTCTCTCCGCGTTAAAATCGTTGTATTTTGTAAAAAGATGTAACGATTTTTTAGCATCGACGAGATTTAATTTAATTCTTTTAATACGATATTCGACTATAAAGTTGATATCGTATTTTTAAGAATGTTTGTTATATGAAAATAGTTTTAGTAATATCGATATTAGAAATAATAAAAAGCGACGAACGACCCATAAAAAAATGACGACCGACGACCCGTAAGAAAAAACGACGAACGACGAGAGAAAGAAAAACGAGAGGGAGAAGAGAGAAAAAAGAGAAGTCGGGTTTGGTTACACCCTCAACCTACATGCTTTTGTTTACTCGGATCGGGGCTCGTCGGAATGTGGCTATGGCACGGGAGCATCGAGTTTATGTTGGTGAGTTATGGTGGTTCGGTTTGCACGTGTAAGGTGGCGTGAGAGGCGGCCGGTTTTGGTCGGGCGTGGTCTCGGTGTATATTATCGGTTTCTCGATGTTAGGTGTGAGGAGTTTTCGTATATTTGGTGTATTGTAGATGTGTATTGATTGTTGTATGTGATGCCTTAATATTGTGTGTGCAAGGGGCCTATTTATAGGAAAATTCCCGACCTTGGCTAGGAGAAGTGTTTGAGTTAGAACTACCGCTTAGGATAGGAAACGTAAGAAGCTGAGAAGCGTGAGAATTCCGTTTGCTTGACGTGGAAGCAAGGAAACCGGCTGAAACAGCCTGCTCGGCCGAGTGTCCTACGCTTGGTCGGGTGTTTGATTCGGTATTCAGATAGAATTCCTACTTGAGATCGAATTCTATCCTTAAACGGATTTGTTTAATATCCTCTGACCGGGTTTTGACTTGGTCGCTAAAAGACGGTTTTGCCCCTGGTGCCGGTTTCGACCCAAATTAGTCTTATTTGACTCGAAACGATCCACTGGGCCTGATTTTGAGGTTGGTTTTGTGAGATATGTACTCCGTAAAAAGCCCAAGCCAAATGCCAATGATTTTGAGCCCGTTTCTGAGTATATTAAAGCACGTTTGCGTCCGATCATCATCAGGTGTTTGTCGGAAACTGCTATAGACACCTGGCAGTCAAAATGTGGGTGTCTACAGAGCCCCCACTCTGACTGAGGCTTGGATAGGGCGAAAGTCAGAGTAGCTACCAAGTCAATCAAAGATTAAAACCTGGCAGCTTCCGGTCGGGTCGTTTATAGTCCATTAGACTCGCGTAAAAGGGTTCGCCAGCCATAAGTTGGAAATCATACCTGAGCTGATGATGATAACTCCGTGGGGAATTGGACTTGTCGTATAAGTCTTGGGTGTGCCCATACACGGGCTCATCCCGTTAAGTGCTGCTGGGGAGTTGGTTGCACGGTTTTGCTTGAGTCGTCCTGTACATGATTTATGCAAAGTTTGCATGTAACACATTTTCAGGAGAAATGACTCGTGCTGGGGAATAAAAATTTTGAAGAGGATTTTTGAAATGGGAAGAGCTTTTTAGAGTATTTTGACTCCGAAAAGGAATAGGAATGCTCGGGATGACTTAGCTAGATCCTATGATAAGGCCTGTATGCTAAATCTTCTGGGATTAGGAATCCTAAAACAAGGAGGAGTCTGGGTTTTAACGCTATAAATACCCCCTCTTTGCTTATGATTTCTTCATGATTCCCACAATTCCCTTTCTTCCTTCAAAGAAAAAAACAAGTCCTGAGAAACTTATTCTCTTTTTTTTTTTTAGAAATTCATTATGGGTATCGATCGATTAATTGGTATGCTGCAAGATTGGTCCCGATATTTCAGAGACGCAGATAAAGTTATCCTGAACCAGAATGGTGTCACCCAGTTATTCACGCAGATAAAGTTCCCGGTTTTTCGATTTCCTCGCGGTTTTCGCGGTCTTTTCTCGATTTTCTCGATTTTTGCGATTTTTTTTTGACTTTTTGCGATTTTGACTGATTTTTCAGCTTTGGCTATTTGAGAGGTTATCGATCCTGGATCCTCCTCTTGACGTAAGCCGATATCGCCCGAATCAAGTGATGACGAGAAGACGAACTGTTGACTTTTCTCGCCTCAACACTCAAAAATACTGGGACGAGCTGCTGTCTTTCCATGGAGGCCCATTGATTCGCTGGACCATACCCTGGTGGCCCATTTACGTTTGGACCGGTTTAGAATTGAGGGATAGGGCTCGATATCAATTGATCCTATCCTTTAAGCAGACAATCCATCTTTACCCCGATCGCATACTTAGGCAATATGGTCGGGCCCAAAGAATCCCAGAAATCGAGGCGGTCGTGAGTGAATCTACTCAGCTAACGGACGTAATGTGCGATACCTGGATGCAAAGGTGGTATACTCGGGCTACTTGGCCCGTTTCCAAGACTCTTAACTCAGTTTGGGTATCGGCTTCTTATGTAAAGTGGACAAAAGCAGATTCCGTTAAAGCCCGTGCTTCTTTGAAGACTGACAAAGCCTTTGACTTGCTGCGCCGAGAACAAGCTAAAGATAATCGAGGCTTCTTTGATGACGGTGATACCCCGGCTACCATGGTTCGTCTGATGTCAGGCCAGAAAGGGAAGACTAGGACTCAGACTGAAGGGTCCAGTACTAAAGGTGCACGGGGGAAAGTGAGCCCCCAGACGGACTTGAAAAGGAGACTCGGCCCAAGACTGGCGGTTAAAGACCGATTCGGTCCTCGAGACAGACTACTCGAGCATGTACGGGCTCGGCTTGGGCCAGTGACGATAGCAGAAGATCCGTTGTCGAGGAAACGGGTTCGGGCTAAAGAGATTCCACTCGTGATCCGGGAACGTTCGCCCCCGCCCCGTCGACCTCGGGCTCCGCGCGACCCAAAAGACAAAGGGAAGCGGAAAATGTATGAGCAGTAGTCTCCTAGATTTTATTATTTAAGTACTACTATTTATTTTTGTGGTGTGATTTTTATTGTTGTTTTTTTTTGCGTGAGACATTTTTTTTTGAAATAATAAAAGACATATTAGTGAAAACCGTTCATGTCTTTTCGTTATTGCAGTGGTTGTACCCTTTTGAGGGGTTGCCTACGTATCCACGATTAGTGGAATCAAACCAACCGTAGTTCAGACATAGATTTTTTTGCAATTTTCGAAATACATCAAGACTATTAGTTCGAGATGTGCGACAGTAGGATAAGTAATCCTAACTTATTTACTTGCTTAATTTTTGAAAATCTATAAAAAGAAAATTTTTATAAACTCTTAACAAATGACATTGAGATAAGGTTTAGGGGTAGTATCGTTTCAGCTGGTCTAAGTTGGTTGGGTTGACGAATTCGTTCCCGTCCAAGTCTGTCAGCATTACTGCTCCTCCTGATAAAACCTTCTTTACTAGATACGGTCCGGCCCAATTGGGTTTGAATATTCCTCTTGGGTCGACTGGTAGCAAAGCCCGGACAGTCTTCAGGACTAGATCCCCTTCTTTGATATTTCTGGGCCTAACCCTTTTGTTAAAAGCCCGTTGTATCCTTTTTTGATATATCTGGATATTGTTGAGGGCTCGGGATCGTCGTTCGTCCAAAAGAATCAGCGAGTCATATCGGGCTTGGACCCAATCTGCTTCAGGCACTTGACTTTCGAGTAAAATCCTCAGGGATGGTACCTCGAGCTCGATTGGCTGAACCGCCTCCATCCCATATGTCAGATAATATGGAGTTGCTCCGTTTGCGGTGCGAATTGATGTCCGGTACCCCCATAAGGCAAAAGGGATTTTGTCGGGCCAATCCCGGTAATTATCAGCCATCTTTTTAAGTATGGTGACAATCATTTTATTGGCTGCCTCTACCGCTCCATTTGTTTGGGGACGGTAAGGCGAAGATGTATGCCTTTGAATCTTATATTTTGCTAGCAAAGTAGCAGTTTCGGCTTGAAAATGGGTCCCGTGATCACTAATGAATTCGTGTGGGATCCCGTATCGGCATATGATTTTATCTTGGATAAATTTGGCCACGTGCTTGGCGTTCAAGACACGATATGACTCGGCTTCGACCCATTTAGTAAAATAGTCAATAGCCACTAGGATGAAACAGTGACCCCCCGTCCCGGAAGGGTTCACCTTCCCGATTATATCAATTCCCCATGTCGAGAATGGCCATGGTGATGTCATAGTATATAACAAGGATGATGGCATATGTTGGACGTTGGCGAAAATCTGACAGTTATGACAGTGCTTGACATATAACTGGTAGTCGGTTTCCATGCTATTCCAATAGTATCCGAGTCTTGCGATTTTCCGGGCTAGCATATGAGCGTTCATATGCGGGCCGTTCTCGCCATCGTGTACCTCGGCCATGACCTTTTCGGCCTGTGTTTTGTCGATGCATAGGAGTAAAGCCCCCTGTGTCGTCTTTTTATACAACTGCCCATCGTTCGTGCGGATGAACTGAGTGCCCCACCTTCGCAGGGCTTTCTTGGCCCAGTTTTCAGATCCCGGAGGATATTCTCCCGATGTTAAGTAGGTTAGAACAGCCTGGTACCAAGGTTCTGGATCAGTTATTTCAATATCTTGGATAGTGTTGATATATGCCGGCTCAGACCGTCTTTCGACGCAAATCGGCATGCTGGTTAGGTGCTCCGGGATATTCAGTAAAGATGCCAATTTGGATAGTGCATCTGCAAACTGGTTTTTTTCCCGAGGTAGATAGATGTATTCTACCTTTTGGAACTGTTTTTCGAGAACCCTTACTCGTGCTTGGTAAGCTACGAGATTTGCGTTCCGAGTCTTCCATTTATGGAGTGCTTGATTAATGACTAAAGCTGAGTCACCGTGGACATGGAGGTTTGTTACTCCTAAGTCAGCGGCGGCTTGCAACCCGTGTATGCAGGCTTCATATTCGGCTGCATTGTTAGTCACGTCAAAATCTAGCTTAATGAATAACGGGGTGTGCTCTCCTTGCGGCGAGATCAGCAAAATCCCGACACCAAATCCCCAAAAGTTGGACGCCCCGTCAAAATACAGATCCCATGTTTCGGTGTCAGTATGGAATATATCTTCATCTGGGAAGGCCCAAGTATCGGTATGTCCCTCTTCGGATACCGGACTATCGACAAGGAACTCGGCTACTACCCGGCCTTTGATGGCTTTTAACGGCACGAACTTGAGGTCGAACTCAGCTAGCATTAAAGTCCATCTAGATATCCTGCCATTGAGGATGGGCTTCTCGAACAAATACTTGATTGGGTTCATTCTGATAGTACGTGCACTTCGTGGCTAAGCATATAGTGTCGGAGCTTTTTAGTGGCCCAAACTAGAGCTAGACACGTCTTTTCGAGCATCGTATATTTGCACTCGTATTCTAGGAAGTTTTTACTGAGGTAGTAAATGGCCCGTTCTTTTGAGTCGACCGTCTGGGCCAACATAGCCCCCATGGTTGTCTCGGTCGTTGTTAGATATAACGACAAAGGTAGACCGTGTTGAGGTGGCATTAGTACCGGTGGTGCAGACAGAATCTCTTTGATTTTATAGAAAGCTGTTTGACATTTGTCGTCCCATAGTACCCGTTCCCCTATCTTCAGCTTCTTGAAAATAGGCTCACACACCATGGTTAGCTTCGAAATGAAACGGCTGATATATTGGACTTTGCCGAGAAACCCCCTAATCTCCTTTTCGATTTTAGGCGGCCGCATCTTGGTAATGGCCTTGATTTTGGCTGGGTCAACCTCGATGTCGCGCTGGCTAACAATATGGCCCAGTAACTTGCCCGATGTCACCCCAGAACTGCATTTTTGAGGGTTTAGCCTCATGTTGTACTTGCGTAATCGGGTGAAAAATTTTCTGAGGGCTGAAATATGCCCGTTTCGATCCTTGGACTTAACGATCATGTCGTCCACGTAGACCTCCACTTCCTTGTGCATCATGTCATGTAATAAGGTAGTGGCGGTCCGTTGATAAGTGGCACCGGCATTGATAAGCCCAAATGGCATAACGATGTAGCAGTAAGTACCCCAAGGTGTAATGAATGTGGTCTTACTCATATCCTCTTCGGCCATTTTGATTTGATTGTACCCGGCATACCCGTCCATGAATGATAGAAGGGCATGATCGGCCGTGTTGTCCACCAGTATATCGATGTGTGGCAACGGGAAATCGTCTTTCGGGCTGGCCTTATTATGGTCCCGGAAATCTACGCAAACCCGTACCTTTCCGTCCTTCTTGGATACTGGCACGATGTTTGCAACCCAGTCTGGATATTCAGACACTTGAATAAAGCCCGCTTTGATTTGCTTGTCGACTTCTTCTTTGACTTTGAGAGACCATTCGGGCCTCATTCTTCGGAGTTTTTGCTTTACCGGCTTACACCCGTCTTTGATGGGTATACGGTGTTCGGCTATCTCCCGTTCTATTCCCGGCATGTCCTTGTAGGACCATGCGAAGACGTCTTTGAATTCATGGAGGAGATCCGTGAATTGTTGTTTCTCCTCGGGATCTAAGGATAAACCCAACTTAAGCATCTGAGGCTCTAAAGGGGTTCCTACATTGATGGAGTCAGTTTCCTCAATTACAGGATCTCGGGATTCCCTTTGTTCGAGTTGCTCGACTAGATGCGAAGGTAGCGGTACCTGTTCGTCGGGTTTCTCAATGTCATTGCAAGTAAAATTTTTGAAAATGTTTTGAAAATAAGACAAGTAGTAAGCAGAACGGTTATCGTTATTATTGATAGAGAATTTTGAAAATAGCTCGAAGAGAGCAGCCATCTGATCGTTGGTCAGAGGCGGGATCAGGAGTGCTCTCGGGACAGACTCCGAGACTCCCAAAGGTGTGACTAAAGGAAAAGGGGTTACAGACTCGACCCTAGTACTGGACCCTCTAGACTTAGACCCAGACTCCGACTCTGACTCTGACTCAGACTCGGATTCGGACTCGGCGCCTTGCATGTCCCCTTCACCAGTAGTGAGCTTGTAGACTCGACCCTCGCTGTCGGTCCATTTGATCGTCTTCCTCCAAGCCCTTTTTCCAGTGTTAGCACCGACTTCAGAGATCAGCCTGGTCGGATCGAACTTGCTGCTGTGGAGGATCAGGTTTACTAATTCCTCTTTAGGAGTCGGGATGATCTTGCTTTCCCCGAACAAGAGCCTCATCATGGGCTCGGCGTGGTTTGGATCCTCTTTGATTCGGCCTGGATGAGAGCAAAGATATCATCCGGAATGAAGTTGCATTCCCGAGCCGATTTGGCCTCGGGATATTAGATGGTGGGCTGATAGAGGCCCACTTGAATAGCTCCGAATATGGGAGTGACAAACTTGGTTGCGTTTGTCCGGTCCATATCTCCCTGGGCTATGGTGTAGCCCAAGCCGAATCGAGACTCTCCGTCGTTTAGGACCTCGATGATCTTGCCAGTTGGGAGATTGGGCCTCGAGGTAGCTCCTGGTAGGTAGCCCAAGTTTTGCAGCATCATGTCGATGCTAGTAGTGAAGTAGGGCTGAAAAAGATATTCTTCATCGATCATCCCAACGAAATTGAAACCTCGCGGGTCGATTGAGCCTGCCGTGTTGCAGCTTGACACGGCTATGGGAGTAGCTTCGAGAGTGATGACCCCATCTTGTAAAGGTAACTTGACCTTCCTGTGGAGAGTGGAGGACACGGCTTTGACCGCGTGGATCCAGGACCTTCCAAGTAGCAGATTGAACGATGAGGTGACATCGATCACTTGGAATTCGAGCTCCTTCTCGATCGGGCCTGTTATGATGGTTAGTTTAACTGCCCCAACAACTGATTTTGGGCTCCCATCGAAAGTCTGGATAGTTTGTGCAGTAGGAAGGTAGTCAGTCTCGGTAATGCCGAGAGCCTTTTCAGTCCTTAAAGGAAGGACATTCACAGCTGACCCGTCATCAATTAGGGTCATGGGTAGATACTTGCCCCGGCAGATCACCGTGATGTATAGGGCCAAGTTGTGGGTGGCCCCAAATGGTGGAAGGTCGGACTCGGAGAAGGTGATGAGTGGGCCTTCTCCCTTGGGCTTGCCCTTAAGATGAGGTAAGATCGTGGCTACCATTTCAGTGGGGGTAACCAGCGAGTCTACCTTGATTTCATCGAGAGCCTTAGTAAGTGCTGCCCGATGCTCTTGAGAACTAACCAAAAGCTGCCATATAGTGAGATCGGTTAGGACCCTTTTTAGTTGCTTGACTAGGGCCGTGTCGGCATTTGATTCTTCAGGTGCAGATTCCGTCCTGGCAGGTTCAGTGACGGATCCCGGGGTTAAAGGTCCGGCCGTGATGATGTGTGTGCCGGCCAAAGCCTTGGTTCTGGCCTTCCGGATTTCTTCGATGGTGATGGGGACAGCCTCCCTCTTAACCAGATAAACGTCATCTTCATCGTCATTCCATATCCCGTTGATTTGGGGGATGAAAGGGGAAATGAGATAAGTACAGTCAACTACTTCTCCAGTAAAAATGACGTGAGTAGCAAGAGGATTATTTTTGTTACTCGGCTTATCACTGGGTAGCGGTATCTTCCCACTCTCGATCAGATCTTGAATGAGATGCTTCAACTTCCAGCATTTTTCGGTATCGTGCCCGTTGCCTCGGTGATAGTGGCAATAGGCCTGGGCATTGTAGCTTTTGGACCGTTTTTCGACGGGAACTTCCGGCATTGGACCTATCTGCTGAATCAGACCCTTAGAAGATAGCCTTTGTAAGGCGTTGGCATAAGTAGTCCCTATGTCGGTGAAGACTCGGGCTGGAGTATTCTTTTTAGTCGAGGTGTCCAGCAGATTAACCTCGTCGAAGATGCTTCGGGTCGCACTTGTGGTTGCGGGCTTGCCAGAAGACGAGATGGCTCCTTGATACCCCTTAGTAGAGGCCTTAGTAAGGCTCTCTAACCTTAAATCATCTTCGATTCTCGTACCCATCTCGGTTAAGGTGGCGAAATTGGGTATGATGGCGTACCGGAGGTGGATCCGGTATGATGGGAGGAGATTTTTCACAAAGGCCTCCACTAGCACCTTTTCGCTGGGCTTGTCCACCAGCTTGACGCTTTCTGCCCTCCACCTTTGGAGGTATTTGGTGAAACACTCCTTAGCTTAGGCTCTTGGGCCATGACCTCCAGAGTACGCATGGTTGTCTGGATCTCAGTATTGTCCGCATAGTTTCGGGCGAACTCCATTGCGACATCGTCCCAAGTTTTTACTTCTTGGAATCAAGCCTGTAGTACCAGGCTCTCGGGTGCTTGTCCAAGGATGAAGCAAAGAGATGCTTGAACATGGTCGATTTGACCCCCTTAACTGCCATAAACTCCTTAAAAGCCCGGATATGGAGTACCGGGTCTTCAGTTTCATCGAGCATGGGCAGGCCCGTCAAGTTGAGGTTAGCGGGCAACTCATCAGTTAGGGGCGAATAAGTCCGAGCGTTCTCCGTATGGATGGTGTTGCTGGTGGACGTGTGGACCTGTTCTTGCAGTTTGTGAACCGCGCTGGCCAGTTCAGCTAATGGCCCATCATCATCATCAACTCCACTGTTAGGAGTTCCCTGTTCCACGGCGCTTACCCGGGTGAGGATGGCGATCTGGTCCTCCCTCATTTTCGTCAGTTGGTCTTGAAACTTAGCCAACGAAGCGGTCAACTCATCAATGGCTTCTTTCGACATGGTTCGGGTGAAGGGCGGCCTGTCTGTAAGAACACCGCGTAATCAGCAACTAACCCAAATCCTAGAACAAAAGTACATCCCGAGCAAGGAACGGAAAACTAGGAAGGAAACGACTCGGAAAAGACATCTAGACGGATGACTTGTGAGAAGTGGGCCTCCTTTAGGATCCAGCTGTGTGGGCCGGGCCCTGTTTGAAAGGAGGTTCACGTGAGACATTCCCCAGACTTTGGACTCGATTTGTGTAAACGGGCCAACCTTTGTAGGAGTATGTCCTGCGTAGGTGGGCCTTGCCTTAGTCTAATAAGGCGGACTGGGATAGGGAGGAAATCCGTGATATAAGATCGACGGAGTTTCGATGCTAGAAGACTTGACGACTTACGACACGACTCGACACTGCTAAATACGGGAAGTCCTAAGAAGAGGAAGGTTTTGAAATTGAATTTTTTTGAAAGCCCGAAGAAATTCGGGAAGAAGAATCCGGCCTTTTTCGAAAAAAACGGAAAAGGTGGGCCGGATGACGGGTTTGAAAAGTTCGAAAATATTTTCGAGTTTTGAAATGGGCGTAATACCGGCTAAAAATAGGCTATTTTGAGTAAAATCGTAAATCCTAAATTCGGTATATGACCCGGGTTTTGAAATTGGATATTTGATCGCCTCCCAATCGGATCGGTCGTTTTAGCGAACGACGGGGGATCAAACAATATTTATAGACTCGGAAATATCACAAAAACAAACAAGTAATCGTGGTAAGTCGAGGTCGGTCCACAGGGAACGGTGTGTGTTGTGAAGTTTAAAGTGTCGTGTTCGATGTCTTAGAAGGGGGGTTTTGTAGAGGTCGAGTCTATACTAGAGGGATTAGTACGATGATGGTTTAGAGGTGATCAATTTAGGGAAAGGCGTTAGGGAGAAGTCGGGATTCGGTACTTGGGGTCTAAGAAGGTCGGGATCGAGTTTTTGTCGCAATATTGGTAAACTCACCTAAAATCCCGCTTTCGCGGTGAATGAGGGTAAGTTCCTAGTCATGGTAATTTCTACCCCGAGTTTCCCCATATTGATAGAAATTAGTCAAGGTCGGTCTAGTTGGCCGGACTAAAACAACAATGACATAACACCAAAAATAAGATAAACCAACATGCAAGCAACCCATCAACATCCCTATATTCAAATAAACCAAGCCCTCATCCCTAAACTCCCCAACAAGAAATCTACTCACACATCATTATGGAAATCATCACAACATGCATATTAATTAGATCTAAACAAGACGATGATGAGAAAACAACACAAAAACTAAATTAGAGATTAGAGAGTGGAAGAGAATTATACCAACTATGTAGATCTATAAGAAATAAGAAGATATCATAGATAAAGATTGAATCTTTGATGAATAAAATGGAGAACTTGTCACTAATCCTCCAATAAACCCAACAAATCTTCAAATAAAACTTGGATAATCTTCTTACAACCTTGAAATCTAAATAATTGTTGATGGATACTTGTAGATCTACTATTAATTACTAAGTAAACTACTAGAATTTTTGAGGATTTTTCTAGATTACTACTACTAATGGATGGTGTAATAGGATGGTGGAGTGGTGTAATGTCTTCCCTCCTTAGCACAATGGAGAGGTGAGTTAGGCAATGAATTAGGGTAACATATATATAGTAATCTCTTAATGGATCCTTAACCTAAAGCCCAAATCCAACTTTATGCTCCATTAGTGAGACAATCTCCCTTTGCATCTCCATGGGGTGAAACTTCGCCCTGCGGACTCGTCGGTAATTCCCACCGGGTGAAATTTTCGCCCAGTGAGATTTTCTTCTTTTTTTCGCGTTTTCGGCACTTCTTCCCATCGAGCAAAATTTCACCCGGTGGGCGAAATTTCGCCCGGTCAGTTTCGCCCGGTGGAGAGTTCTCGGAAATTCTTCGGGAGGCATTTTCACCGTCGGGTGAAATTTCGCCCGGTGGTGTTTCACCGGGTGAAATTTTGCCCGGTCATTTTTATGGCCTCGAATCTTGTCTCATTCTTCGTTTGTTCGATCGGATGGCTTTAAACTTTAAGTTGTGTGCTTTGCTCTTTTGACGGTTTTCCCTTCTCCTGTGCTCGTGGGAGCTCAATCGTGATTTTTGTAGCAAAACCTATCAAAATTGATAGAAAAACTACCAAAAACACGTAAAACGCACAAGAGGGACGCTAATGCGAGAAGTACGCAAAATATGGCGATAATCGCACTCAAGACTCGCAAAACGAGAGAAAAACGGGTCTAAATGGAGGGAAAAACGGTCTAAATTTAGCACACAACAATTCCCCCACACTAAACCGTTGCTCGTCCTCGAGCAAAGACCCAAAAAGAAATTACAAACTACTACTACTAGCTAGACTATGCTAAGCCGATACGGGGCAATTAACGGGCCCGCTCCGTACCTTCAACTCACATCCAAATACTTATGAGGTAAAGTACTCCCATGCAAGGCAAGTTGGGGCTTGCTCAAAATGGTGGATGCGACTAAACACACAAAAACACATAACACGAAAGAATAGACGCATCCAAAGCAAAAATAAAACACCGAATCCCTCATCGAGACGGCGGGGAAAGACACCGATTACTTACCTAAAACAACAATAAACTTCCAAGATAAATCACCCACGTAAACAAGGATCAAAACCTAATACTATGACAATTAAGCAATATAGATGTTGATAACTTAGCTAGGTCCGCCTAATCTTCTAAAGGGGTACTACGGGGCGTATAATGGAGTGGAAAAAGTGAACCATGGATTCGTTCGACACTGTAGGTAAGTGCAGTCCCGCTCTCTTTGGCTAAGCCAAGAGGGTCGTTCCAAAACTCGAATTTCCTAAATTAGCCCAAATAAAAAGGTGGAGTGTTTACAATTATTGGGATGGATCGACTCATCACCGCTATCTTCCGACCTCGGGACTCGGTCCTCTAGTTGGCACTTCACGATGATGAACCGATCAAAGGGCTTTTTTTTTCATTGAAGGAGACATTTTTGACATTTTGATTTTCATTTGAAGCTCCTTTTCTTCTCCTATATTTTTTTTCTTTGTATTTCATATTTTTTTGCCCTTTTCTCTTGCTTTGGTTTGCCCTTTTTTTGGCTTTTTGATATGATTTGTAACCAAGCTTGGAGGTTATTTTTGTGTAAACTTATTGTGATGATGTATAGGTGGAGGAAAAATAGGAGATCGAGAACGCGCGCCATTCCGGATAACCCACAAAAGCGGAAAAGATTTGGACTAAAGGTGCAATGGTCATTCGAGCAAGGTCACCTAGAAAACGGAATGCGGGAACCAAGGCCTAACTCCTCCATGGATGGTCAAGGTGGTCAAATGCAAACCCCGAAGTAAACCTCTAGTAGAAAAGGTGGACTCAAAGCTAAAGGATCAACAATATCATTGCCTAAGAGTCATTATACTAGACTAAGGTCCAAAATCTACAATGGGTTATCTACAATGTAATGTAAACTCTTGTTATAAGTTTGTAATCGGGTTTTCGAAAACTTTTAGTCCTAGACACACTATACAAAAGCAAAACAAGACAAAACACACGAAAATGAAAAAGCAAATAAAAGAAAACACAAGTAAAGTCATGTACTCCATACTCCATCAACATTCAAGCACAATCAACCACAACACCAAAATGCTCAACTTCGAGAGCCTCCAATAGCAACAACCTAACTCCTCTACAAAATTAAAGAAGAAAGAAGGAAGGAAGTTACCAAGCGGTGCTTTCATAATCTCTTCAATTCGCGCTATTAAGGTGGTGGTTACCTGTAAGAGTAGAGAACAAGACCATACACGGGACACGAAACATAACAAGAAACAAGAAAAGAAAAGAAAATGTTTTTGATTTTTCGAGTTTTTCAAATTTTTATGGATTTTTGAAAGGATTTTTGAAAAATGAAAGATAGTAGACTCCTCCCCCACACTAAAACTGTACATTGTCCTCAATGTACAAGTAGGGAAGAGCGAGAAAGACGAAAAAGGAAAATAAGAAAAATCTTTTTGGATTTTTATGATTTTTAAATGTTTTTGGGTTTTTATAATTTTTTTGAATGTTTTTTGGATTTTCAAAATTTTTGAGAAAAGAAAAAGAAAATAAAATAACATAAAGAAAACGATAAGATAGTGGCGGGCCTAGGTGCAATCACATCACCTAGACCCTAGCCAAGTGGCTAAGAAAATGAAAATGAAATAAAATGAAAGGGTGAAAAATTGGGCGTAGGTGTAGTCACGTCACCTAGCCGGGATTAAGAAAAATTGAGAAAAATTTGATTTAAAAATTTGGATTCTTCAAAAGGGGTCAATGGCGTAATCACATCGCCAAGAGACCGGGAGCATTACCAAGGCCGCGACGGCCACAAAAATCATTAAATGGGACGGTGGGACAACTGCAATTTTGTTCGAGATAAAACGATCACAATGATTAAAATGATGAAACAAGGAATAAGGAACAACATTAATTCACATACAATTGTAGATTAAGACTCACCGACACCACATATATTTACCCACAACACATACGAACCACATAATCTACCGACTCTTGTAGGGGAGGTCTAGTCTGAATAGTCATTTGACGCAAAGGAGGCCGTGGGAGTTCCCTCACCGGCATACTCCCAAACTCCTACATCGCCCGAGTTATTCAGTCGGAATTCACAGGGACCTGGAGGTAGGTCCCAATTGTGACGGTTATACATATTGGTTCGGTTTTTGCAGGGGACAATTAAGGCACGGTCATGGCTAAGAGAGACGAGGCGGTGGTCAGGCACATGAAAGATCCAAGTAGGGAAATAAGCATCGTTAAGCCAGACACGGGGGTCATGTGGTTTAAGATGATCGGTCGCATAACCCAAATTTCTCGCTATTACAGTCACAAGACCACCACAGTCGATAGAGGGGCGTTGGTCAATAATAATTTGATGAAAGTGTAACGCCACGACAATAGGTAGGTCAAGGGGATAAGGGTTACCGAGTAAAGAGTCACATATCAATTGTAGGACACACACATTGAGGTTAATGATATTGTCGATAGATGGCAAAAGACAGTGTGAAAGGATTTCAGCGAAATAACGAATGGCTGGGTTACGGATTTCAGCAGTAAAATTAGAATTGGGTTCGAAATCACGTTGACCCGGCGCTATGCGCCTCCATAAGTCTCTCCTAGTCGCACTACTTTGCGAATCACATAAGGGTCTACTTAGTCCGGTACCCGATGAGGGCAAACCTAGAGCTAAGCTAAAGTCGGAAATATTTAAACAGTGATTTCTACCAAACAAATTAAATTTGAACTCTTTAGGTGTGGTCGGGTTATCGATTGTAAAGGTACTTAAAAACTCACAAGTCAAGTCTTTGTTTGTGAAAGGCACAAAATCAAGGAGTTTACTAATACCAATTCTAGACGATAACTCTCTAATATCGTCCTTAATTCTTAGAATTTTCATTGTGAATGGACAAGGCCATCTCGTACTCTGAAAGTCTTTTACAGAGAAGGTACGAGCAAGGGGTGAATTAAGGCACGGTAAAAGTTTAGGCCTAGCGGACTTACTAGAAGATGAACATTTAGAAGGATCAGAAGTCGAGGCCATACCTTGTTTACGCGCGGCTCTTTGGGCTCTTGTCTCCATGATAATAATTTGCAAGAAAAATCCCAAAACTTTTGCTTCTCCTTTCTTCAAAAACCCAAAATAAATATTCACCCAAGTATGGAAAGGAGTTATGAATGGAGTTTTGAATATGGTATATGGAAGGTGGTGTAATGATTTTGTGATGGGTGAGATGATGAAATGATGAGTGAGGTGAAAAAGGTGGTATAAATAAGGGTGTTTGAGGAGGGAAAGTGAAAGTTTTAAAGTTGGTGGTAAAAATTTGGTGTAAAAGTATTGGAGGGAAAGTTATGTTGAGGTAAATTGTTGGAGGGAGATGAAAATGTAGTGAGTGAGCAAAAAGTGTAGGTGATCGGCCAAGTCACACCGCCGGGTGTAATTTCACCCGGTCGGGCACCATCGGGTGAAATTTCACCCGACGACATTTCGTTGTGAAAATCATTTTTGCCAACTTTTCCACCGGGTGAAATTTCACCCGGTCAAAATCTCACCGGGCGAAATTTCGCCTGGTGGTATATTCTTCGGTTCCGGCAATTCTGGCAACTTTTCCGTGGGGTGAAGTTTCGCCCGGTCGAGTCTCACCGGGCGAAGTTTTGCCCGGCGGTCTTCTTTGCTGCGTTTTTCCGCCTTGCCATTTCATGGCTCTTCAATAATCACCTAGAGATTCAAATATTGACTCGACTCTCATTACATAATCAATATTTCCCACAAACATGCTTGTGGTCTTCGATTTAGCTCCATAACTTCTCCAAATGCTTGATCTTTATCCAAATTTACGCTCCATTGCGAAATCCAATTTCAATCAATCTTCTCAAGCTAACAAAACTAATAAACTCAAAGAAATATGATACATATATACAAGGTGGTTGTTGAGGATACCACCAAACCTACATCAACTTTGAGAGGGGGGTCAAACAACGCTCCCCAATGGGAGCTCACCAAACTTCATAGTAGCAAAGGTCTCACGAATATGACCGGGATGATAAATCTTCAAACGTTGCCCATTAACCATAAACTTCCCGGTTTCCGGGCTAGATATCTCTATCGATCCATATGGTTGCACTCCGGTCACTTTAAATGGACCCGACCATTTTGATTTCAACTTACCGGGAAAGAGCTTAAAGCGAGAGTTGAAGAGTAATACCTTATCACCAACGAAGAAGTCCTTACAAAGAATTCGGGAATCGTGCCATTGGCGAGTTCTTTCTTTGTAGATCTTCGAATTCTCGTAGGCCTCAAGTCTTAGTTCTTCCAATTCTTGTAGTTGGAGAAGGCGATTATTTCCTACAATACTCTCATCGAAGTTTAGCTCCTTGATTGCCCATTTGGCTTTGTATTCTAGCTCCACCAGTAAATGACAAGCTTTACCATACACAAGACGATAAGGAGTGGTTCCAATCGGCGCTTTGTAAGCCGTCCTCAATGCCCAAAGGGCGTCATTTAATTTCAATGACCAATCCTTTCAGTGTGTATTTACAACTTTCTCTAAAATTCCCTTGATTTGACGGTTGGAGATCTCGGCTTGCCCATTTGATTGAGGGTGGTAGGCTAAGGACATCTTGTGAGTGATACCGTATTTCCTAAGAAGGTGTTCAAAGGTATCTTTCCTAAAATGAGAGACTCCATCACTAATTATGGCTCTAGGCATACCGAATCTTGGGAAAATCACGTTCTTGAAAAGCTTGATTACAACCTTGGAGTCATTGGTAGGGGAAGCTACGGCCTCGATCCATTTTGAGACATAATCAACCGCGACTAGAATGTACTTGTTACCAAAAGAGGATGTAAACGGACCCATGAAATCAATGCCCCAAACATCGAACAATTCAATCTCCAAAATAGGTTGAAGGGGCATCTCATTTCTTCTTGTTATATTGCCGCTTCGTTGGCATGCATCGCATGTGAGAATGAAAGCTCGAATGTTTTTGAACATGGAAGGCCACCAAAACCCGCTTTGGAGGACCTTGGCAATTGTCTTTTGATTGGCCAAGTGTCCACCATAAGACGTCGAGTGAAGGTGCTTCACAATATTATATCCTTCTTCGGCCGTAACACATCGTCGGTAAATTCCATCTACGCATCGGCGAAATAAATAAGGCTCGTCCCAATAATAGCGTCGGGCTTCATAACGTAGTTTCTTCCTCTCTTGTTTGGAATAATCATCCGGAATAAAATGAGACACTAAGAAATTGACGATATCGGCATACCAAGGTGTAATAGTTTCAACAGCCATCAAGGCCTCATCTCTCATAGCTTCATTGATGGGAATGCCATCTTCTTCATTGCTCTCTTTACTTACCGTTAGTCTACTAAGATGATCCGCTACCAAGTTCTCCGATCCGGCTTTGTCTTTAATCTCAATGTCAAATTCTTGCAAAAGGAGCACCCACCGAAAGAGTCGGGACTTTGTCTCCTTTTTGGACATTATGTATCGAATCGCCGCATGATCGGTGTGAATATTGACTTTGGAACCGGTAACATAATTTCGAAATTTCTCCATGGCATAGACAACGGCGAGCATCTTTTTTTCGGTTGTGGTGTACCTCGATTGGGCTTCATCTAAGGTCTTGCTTGCATAATAAATCACATGTAGCTTCTTATCAACCCGTTGACCTAGAACGGCACCAACGGCAAAATCGGATGCATCGCACATGATCTCAAATGGAAGATTCTAATCGGGAGCTTTGATAATCGGTGTGGTAGTGAGAGCGGTCTTTATCCTGCAAAAGGCCTCAAGACAAGAGTCATCAAAAACAAAAGGTGCATCTTTCATAAGCAAAGAAGTCAAAGGCTTAGCAATCTTAGAAAAGTCTTTAATAAATCGTCTATAAAAACCGGCGTGACCTAGAAAACTCCTCACCCCCTTGACATTTGTAGGTGGTGGCAAGTTCTCAATCACGGAGACTTTCGCCTTATCGACTTCAACTCCTCTATTAGAAACAATATGACCTAGGACAACACCTTGTTCAACCATAAAATGACACTTTTCCCAATTTAAAACAAGTCTATACTCTTCACATCGAGCTAACACTTGATCAAGATTTTCAAGACAAGAATCAAAAGATGTACCATGGACACTAAAATCATCCATAAAAACTTCCATGGATTTTTCAATAAAATCGGAGAAAATAGCCATCATACATCTTTGAAACGTTCCCGGCGCATTGCACAATCCGAATGGCATCCTTCTATAAGCATAGGTGCCATAGGGACAAGTAAAAGTGGTCTTCTCTTGGTCATCGGGATGAATAGGTATTTGAAGAAATCCGGAATGACCATCGAGGAAACAAAAATAAGAATGATGCGCCAATCTCTCAAGCATTTGATCAATAAAGGGAAGGAAGAAATGGTCTTTTATGGTGGCCATGTTCAATTTTCGATAGTCTATACACATGCGCCAACCGGTAATAGTCCTGGTAGATATTGACTCACCCTTTTCTCCTTTAACAACCGTCATTCCTCCCTTTTTCGGCACAACTTGTACGGGGCTAACCCATTTACTTCCGGTTATTGGGTATATAATGTTAGCCTCATACAACTTGAGGACTTCCTTCATGACAACCTCTTTCATGGTGGGGTTCAACCTACGTTGACCCTCAACCGAAGGGCGGTGGTCATCATCAAGGATGATCCTATGCATGCAAACATTTGGGCTTATGCCTTGGAGGTCGGCAATGCTATACTCGATGGCCTTTTTGTGCTTTCTCAAAACAATCAAAAGTTTTTCCAATTGAGGTCCATCAAGGGTAGCATTCACGATAACGGGATAATTAGTTCCTTCAAGAAAAGCATATTTGAGGGAGAGGGGAGTGGTTTAAGTTCAAGATTAGGAGGAGAAGATACCATACTCTTACCCACCGGTAGTGGTTCTACCTTTTCATCATGCAAACATTCTTCTTCAAGAGGTGGAGAGTCAAATGGTTCCTCTTCTTGCTTATCATCATCTATCAAGCTATACTCAACCAAACTATCAATAACTTCAATGGAATTCATTTGTTCAATCATTGGTTGTTTAAGAACTTGAGAAAGGAAAAACTCTACCGACTCGTTCCCTATGTTAAATGATAACTTTCCATTCTTAACATCAACTATAGTACCTCCGGTAGCCATAAAAGGTCGACCTAAGATAATGGGGGTAATAGTGTCTTCGGGCATATCCATGACAACAAAGTCGGAGGGATGAAGAACTTACCAACTTGAACGGGTACATCCTCAAGTATCCCAAGTGGGTACTTGACGGACCTATCCGCAAGTTGAATCGACATGCTAGTGGGTCTCATCTCCCCCATACTAAGTCTTTTAGCAATAGAATAGGGTAATAAACTAACACTAGCCCCAAGGTCGCATAAAGCTTGATTAACAACAATATTTCCTACCCGACAAGGGATGGAAAAACTACCGGGATCATCTAGTTTCTTTGACATTTCGTTCATAAGAATGGCACTACATTGACCCGTGAGAGAGACACATTCTTTGTCCTCTAAGGTTCTCTTTTTAGTCAAGACATCTTTCAAAAACTTAGAATAGAGGGGCATTTGAGAAATTACCTCGGTGAAGGGTAAAGCTACCTCTACTTTCTTTAACATATCCACGAAATGGCTAAATTGAGCATTCTCTTTATGTGGCTTAGCTCGTTCGGGAAAAGGCAATGGAGGAACAAAAGTGGGAGGCGGTGGAACATTGGATTCTTCTTCTTCTTCGGCTAATCGCTCCGCCTCTTTTCTTTTGGCTTCCTCGGCTTCCATTCGCTCATTCTTCTTTCTTTGTTCTCTTAGTTCATTCTCCGCATTTTGGAGGATATCGAACTCCGCTTGTATTCCCCGGTTTTGTTTGGGGGAAGGAGGAGATGATTCTTGTGGTACACTTGGTTGATTAATCTCGGATGGGGTAGCCTTGGCGTTCAAGTTCAAGTTCTTATATGGGTCCTCAAGTTCTTTGCCACCTCTCAAAATTACGGCATTTGCTTGGTGTGAAGGATCTCTAGGGTTTTGGGGTTGACCGGGCAAACCATGGGGTGGATGAATTGGTGCGGCTAAGGCTTTTGTTGCTTCTTGTGATTCCCAAACTTTTAGGCTTGCCTTAGTATCTTGATGTTCATTCCATAGTTGGCCAACGGTTCTTTGCAAATCATTATAGTTCTCCCATGAAGGACCTCCTTGACCAAATTGAGAATTGCTTGATTGGCCATAAGGTTGAGAGGGTTGATTGAATGATTGTTGATTGTAACCTTGGTTACCATGAGAATTTCCTTGGAACCCTTGATTGTATCCATGATTAAAGTGATTACCATGTTGATTTTGGTAATTGTTGTAATTGTTTGGAACATGGAAGTTGCTACCTTGTTGATTGAAGTTGCTCCTTTGATGAGGAGGCATATATGGGGGCATCTTTGGAGGACCTTGGTTAAAGGGCCTTTGTTGACTTTGATTGAATGACCTCATTTGACTCCCTTAGGTGCGCGGCATCGGATTTTGAACATTTTGATTTCCATAAGAGAAATTAGGATGAAATCTTGTGCCGGCATTGTAGGTATTAGAAAAAGGATCAAATTGAGGTCTTTGCCCATATACTTGTATAGCTTGAACTTCATTTGGCTCTTCAATATAAACTTCTTCATTAGGAATGCAAGAGCTAGAGTCGTGGCCATGATTGCCACAATGATCACATTGAACTTCCCATGTTAATAGCTTTGGAGGTGATGGTTGCCTTGGTGGAACACTCCCTTGAATTTGGTACATACCTCTAGGAGTGGGCTTAGAATTCATGGCATCCATTCTCCTTTTCAATTCTTCAAGTTCCGTTTGGATTTTCAATTCATTAGAACTCGTGGATGAGTTCACTTCAACTTTCTTTTTAGAATCCCTCGATTGACCCATTCTTGAATCACTCCTTGCCATCTTCTCAATAAGATTCTTAGATGCCTCATCGGTGAGAGAAGAAAAGTCTCCTCCGGCGGCCGAATTGAGGTTTTCCTTGGTTCTCGATGAAAGGGTGTTGTAAAACGTTTGGGTAGTTAGCCAATCGGGTATTCCATGGTGTGGACATTTGCGCAACAAGTCTCTAAATCTTTCCCAAGCCTCAGTTAGGCTTTCGAATTCATCTTGCTTAAATGTTTGTATCTCCATGCGGTATTGATTAGTCTTTGATGGCGGAAAATATTTCTCCAAGAAGGCATTAGATAGTTGAGCCCATGTTTTAAAAGTATTAGCGGGATGACCTTGAAGCCATCTACGAGCTCCATCTCTCAAGGTCTTCGGAAATAATAAGCGATGCAATTGGCATGAAGTTAACCCATTGAGACGGGCTCCTACTAATTTTTCTTTGAATGAAGCGATGTGCTCTTGAGCATCTTCTTGAGAAAAGCCGTGAAATGTATCTTGTTGGACCGCGTTGGTCAAAGAAGCTTTCAATTCGTAGTTCTCGGGAATCTCTCCGAAATCAACGGGAGAAGGTGTTTCTTCATGTGTGAGTTGAGAGTGCGAACCTAGAGTCTCCATTGGTTGGATTGGTGGTGACGGTGGATTTGGAGAATTTGGAGGGGATGGAATTGGTGGTGGTGTTCTCGGTGATGGTGGTGGTGGTGGTGAATTTTGTGAAGTGGAAGGTATGGAAGAATTGTTTGGAGAGGGGTTATGTGATGTAGAAGGTG
Organism: Agrostemma githago; assembly: GCA_958450325.1. NCBI lineage: Eukaryota > Viridiplantae > Streptophyta > Magnoliopsida > Caryophyllales > Caryophyllaceae > Agrostemma > Agrostemma githago. The sequence goes on along the minus strand of OY288250.1, from coordinate 11,186,574 downwards.
TAGAAGGTGAATGTGGAAGGATAGGATTAAGGTTAGGAGGTGATAATGAAGGATGTGGAATGATGGTGGTTGAGGTATTTCCTCGAAAACGCAATGCTCTAACAGTCCTTTCCGGTTCCGGATCGAACCACAAGGGCGATGACGTGTTCCTGGGCATAAAACTCAATTAAACGGTGAGACTCCTAGCACCTCGCGGTACTAGGGAAAAGAGAGAAGGGAAAAGAATCAAACACAGCAACTAAAAACACAACAATTACTCGCCGTTCCCCGGCAACGGCGCCATTTTGATCGCCTCCCAATCGGATCGGTCGTTTTAGCGAAGGACGGGGGATCAAACAATATTTATAGACTCGGAAATATCACAAAAACAAACAAGTAATCGTGGTAAGTCGAGGTCGGTCCACAGGGAACGGTGTGTGTTGTGAAGTTTAAAGTGTCGTGTTCGATGTCTTAGAAGGGGGGTTTTGTAGAGGTCGAGTCTATACTAGAAGGATTAGTACGATGATGGTTTAGAGGTGATCAATTTAGGGAAAGGCGTTAGGGAGAAGTCGGGATTCGGTACTTGGGGTCTAAGAAGGTCGGGATCGAGTTTTTGTCGCAATATTGGTAAACTCACCTAAAATCCCGCTTTCGCGGTGAATGAGGGTAAGTTCCTAGTCATGGTAATTTCTACCCCTAGTTTCCCCATATTGATAGAAATTAGTCAAGGTCGGTCTAGTTGGCCGGACTAAAACAACAATGACATAACACCAAAAATAAGATAAACCAACATGCAAGCAACCCACCAACATCCCTATATTCAAATAAACTAAGCCCTCATCCCTAAACTCCCCAACAAGAAATCTACTCACACATCATTATGGAAATCATCACAACATGCATATTAATTAGATCTAAACAAGACGATGATGAGAAAACAACACAAAAACTAAATTAGAGATTAGAGAGTGGAAGAGAATTATACCAACTATGTAGATCTATAAGAAATAAGAAGATATCATAGATAAAGATTGAATCTTTGATGAATAAAATGGAGAACTTGTCACTAATCCTCCAATAAACCCAACAAATCTTCAAATAAAACTTGGATAATCTTCTTACAACCTTGAAATCTAAATAATTGTTGATGGATACTTGTAGATCTACTATTAATTACTAAGTAAACTACTAGAATTTTTGAGGATTTTTCTAGATTACTACTACTAATGGATGGTGTAATAGGATGGTGGAGTGGTGTAATGTCTTCCCTCCTTAGCACAATGGAGAGGTGAGTTAGGCAATGAATTAGGGTAACATATATATAGTAATCTCTTAATGGATCCTTAACCTAAAGCCCAAATCCAACTTTATGCTCCATTAGTGAGACAATCTCCCTTTGCATCTCCATGGGGTGAAACTTCGCCCTGCGGACTCGTCGGTAATTCCCACCGGGTGAAATTTTCGCCCGGTGAGATTTTCTTCTTTTTTTCGCGTTTTCGGCACTTCTTCCCATCGAGCGAAATTTCACCCGGTGGGCGAAATTTCGCCCGGTCAATTTCGCCCGGTGGAGAGTTCTCGGAAATTCTTCGGGAGGCATTTTCACCGTCGGGTGAAATTTCGCCCGGTGGTGTTTCACCGGGTGAAATTTTGCCCGGTCATTTTTATGGCCTCGAATCTTGTCTCATTCTTCGTTTGTTCGATCGGATGGCTTTAAACTTTAAGTTGTGTGCTTTGCTCTTTGGACGGTTTTCCCTTCTCCTGTGCTCGTAGAAGCTCAATCGTGATTTTTGTAGCAAAACCTATCAAAATTGATAGAAAAACTACCAAAAACACATAAAACGCACAAGAGGGACGCTAATGCGAGAAGTACGCAAAATATGGCGATAATCGCACTCAAGACTCGCAAAACCAGAGAAAAATGGGTCTAAATGGAGGGAAAAACGGTCTAAATTTGGCACACAACAATATTTTGAAAAGGATGCAATTTTGAAAATGACTGTTTTTAAAAAACGACTTGTAAATCAGATAGCACGTAGTCATGGAAACAGTATAGCAATGCCATGTATGCTCTAATTCTAAGTCTCGGTCAGTCTGTAAGGGTCTATACCAGTGTACATAGCCTATCGAGAATCGGGGCGGACTTCCTAAGTCGAGTTGAGCTTAGAACATGCCGTAAAACCCATACGAATCCGCTAATGGACACCTATGACATATCCAATTTGGACTACATCAATAGTATAGTGGGACGTCGGTCACCAGTACCGGCCCGGGAAAATATGGGGTTATGCATGAACCGTAAAACTAAAACGCGTATTGTACTATTCAAACGATTTCTATTCGAGTCTCACCCTGAGGATGCCGATGGTAAGTCACACATCAGTTAATCCCCAGCGGAGTCGCCAAATTGTGGACATGACATAGGTCCACCCCGATGCGGCCACGCGCGGGTTTGGGGAGGCGAATGAATCTCTATATGAGAATGGATCGAATTGAAATTTAAATTGAAGTTGGATTCGCCACCGAACTTTGTGGGAGTTCAGGCTCGTTCGAACCCACTCTATGTCATAGTGGGCCGTGTACGAAATACGGCCCATTTCCGATGTCAGAGTTTATCGGGTTCGTCCCTTTGCATTTGATACCGATACCGACGTTATCGGATATCGTGTATTGAATGACTCTCGTTGCCAATGTTTTCGGACATCCGGAAACCGAGGTTCTGAGTAAGGGGTGAGGGTACGTGTTGGGAAGTTCACAAAGAACACCCAACCCCGCCCGCACATTAGCGGCCTCTACTAAGATATCGTTTGGTTTTTGAATACGCGCGTTAGTAATACGATGAATGTTATGCAAACATTGTTTTCCTAAGCATGCGAGGAATTGAATGGGTTGTTAAGTCGGTTTAATGCATGAAAATTAACGTCAAAGTTGAATTTAGCATGTGAGATTCGTTTTAGTATAATAAAACAAACGATAAAAAGATGAATTTGCTACAAAGGATGAACAAACGAGTTGGTATAGATTTGCGAATAAAAGATGTAAATATGATAATATGCATGATTATGAAACGTGTTAGACCGTGGTCAAGAAGAAAGAAAAATATATTTGTCGAAATCTGAAATATTGCAAAAAAGACGCTGTTTTGTCTAAAAAAATGATGTTCAAAAAAAAAAAAAAAAAAACCGAGGAAAGGGTCGCGTTCCAGCCAGCCGCGCGACTCGCCCGAGCAGGCTACTCGCCCGGGACGCGCGCGACTCGCGTCCTGGACTGTTTTCGAAATTGATTTTTTGAAAATTCGATGATTTTATTAAATCGCGTACGAATATTGCACAATTTGCACTCGATTTAATATTTTCGATATTCGTTATATTCGATTATGTAATCGATATCAAATATTCGGAATAGTTTTAGAAAAGATGTAAATAAAAGGTTTTGAAAAAATCGTTATGTAGAATTAAAAAAACGAGTTTTAAGAAGGAACGGAGAAAGCAAAAAAAAGCCGCGGGTTTTAGGCTCCCGCGCGAGTCGCCAGGGAGGGGCGCGACTCGCGTGAGGGTCTGTCCCGGCTCGTTTGTTTTTCGAAAATTGCTAATTTTGATAAATCGCGTACAAATATGAATTAATTCATACCCGATTTATATTTTCGATATTCGTCGTATTCGATATTCGATTATGAAATCGATATCGAATATTCGGAATGATTTTTTTTAGAAAAAGTTTGTAAAATTGTTTTGAAAAGAATTTGAGCGAAAAAGAAAAAAAGATGTTAATTCTCTCCGCGTTAAAATCGTTGTATTTTGTAAAAAGATGTAACGATTTTTTAGCATCGACGAGATTTAATTTAATTCTTGTAATACGATATTCGACTATAGAGTTGATATCGTATTTTTAAGAATGTTTGTTATATGAAAATAGTTTTAGTAATATCGATATTAGAAATAATAAAAAGCGACGAATGACCCATAAAAAAATGACGACCGACGACCCGTAAGAAAAAACGACGGATGACGAGAGAAAGAAAAACGAGAGGGAGAAGAGAGAAAAAAGAGAAGTCGGGTTTGGTTACACCCTCAACCTACATGCTTTTGTTTACTCGGATCGGGGCTCGTCGGAATGTGGTTATGGAACGGGAGCGTCGAGTTTATGTTGGTGAGTTATGGTGGTTCGGTTTGCACGTGTAAGGTGGCGTGAGAGGCGGCCGGTTTTGGTCGGGCGTGGTCTCGGTGTATATTATCGGTTTCTCGATGTTAGGTGTGAGGAGTTTTCGTATATTTGGTGTATTGTAGATGTGTATTGATTGTTGTATGTGATGCCTTAATATTGTGTGTGCAAGGGGCCTATTTATAGGAAAATTCTCGACCTTGGCTAGGAGAAGTGTTTGAGTTAGAACTACCGCTTAGGATAGGAAACGTAAGAAGCTGAGAAGCGTGAGAATTCCGTTTGCTTGACGAGGAAGCAAGGAAACCGGCTGAAACAGCCTGCTCGGCCGAGTGTCCTACGCTTGGTCGGGTGTTTGATTCGGTATTCGGATAGAATTCCTACTTGAGATCGAATTCTATCCTTAAACGGATTTGTTTAATATTTTGCGTAGCTGATTTTTTGTAGTGTTGGAGTCCAAACCGGACGTGTGAGGTGTCGTGGCTGGTCCGTGTGTCTCGGGAATATCTCTGACCGGGTTTTGACTCAGTCGCTAAAAGACGGTTTTGCCCCTGGTGCCGGTTTCGACCCAAATTAGTCATATTTGACTCGAAACGACCCACTAGGCCTGATTTTGAGGTTGGTTTTGTGAGATATGTACTCCGTAAAAAGCCCAAGCCAAATGCCAATGATTTTGAGCCCGTTTCTGAGTATATTAAAGCACGTTTGCGTCCGATCATCATCGGGTGTTTGTCAGAAACTGCTATAGACACCTGGCAGTCAAAATGTGGGTGTCTACAGAGCCCCCACTCTGACTGAGGCTTGGATAGGGCGAAAGTCAGAGTAGCTACCAGGTCAATCAAAGATTAAAACCTGGCAGCTTCCGGTCGGGTCGTTTATAGTCCATTAGACTCGCGTAAAAGGGTTCGCCAGCCATAAGTTGGAAATCATACCTGAGCTGATGATGATAACTCCGTGGGGAATTGGACTTGTCGTATAAGTCTTGGGTGTGCCCATACACGGGCTCATCCCGTTAAGTGCTGCTGGGGAGTTGGTTGCACGGTTTTGCTTGAGTCGTCCTGTACATGATTTATGCAAAGTTTGCATGTAACACATTTTCAGGAGAAATGACTCGTGCTGGGGAATAAAAATTTTGAAGATGATTTTTGAAATGGGAAGAGCTTTTTAGAGTATTTTGACTCCGAAAAGGAATAGGAATGCTCGGGATGACTTAGCTAGATCCTATGATAAGACCTGTATGCTAAATTTTCTGGGATTAGGAATCCTAAAACAAGGAGTCTGGGTTTTAACGCTTTAAATACCCCCTCTTTGTTTATGATTTCTTCATAATTCCCACAATTCCCTTTCTTCCTTCAAAGAAAAAAACAAGCCGTGAGAAACTTATTCTCTTTTTTTTTTAGAAATTCATTATGGGTATCGATCGATTAATTGGTATGCTGCAAGATTGGTCCCGATATTTCAGAGACGCAGATAAAGTTATCCTGAACCAGAATGGTGTCACCCAGTTGTTCACGATCCGCCAGATGCAAGTAGACCGTCACTTTTTGGATGCTTTCTTGTCCTATTGGGACGATACTTATCATGTTTTCGGCTTCCCCCGGGGCGAAATCTGCCCTATTCCCGAAGAAATTGCTGCCGTAGGCGGGTGGAATCCCATACTTCGCCCTGCTATCCCGTTCTCAGTTCATGACCCGATGAGGAAATTACGGGAATTTTTAGGGCTTTCCCATATGGAGGTATCTCGCATGCTGGAAGGAGATACAGTTTCCTTGATCGATTTGGCCGAAAAATTCATGAACCCGCACGACGTCCGGGTCAGGCCGGTTCACAGCCGTAGGGCCTTTGCTTTTTGTATGCTCCATGTTTATGTCTTCTAAGGTCATATGGATCTTTTGTCTTGTATGGGCCATGTCCGACTCTTCACAGTGGTCGATTTAATGGAGACGGAGCACAGCCCGGCTTGGCTGATCACAGGAGAAATTATCCAGGGTTTGGATAATCGTAAAAGGGATTCGTCGATCCGGCTAACTGGGAGTACCCGTCTTCTACCGGTGCCTTCGATTTTTTCGATTTTTCGCAATTTTGATTTTTTTTTTGCAATTTCCGATTTTTCCCGGTTTTTCGATTTCCTCGCGGTTTTCGCGGTCTTTTCTCGATTTTCCCGTTTTTCTCGATTTTTGCGATTTTTTTTTGACTTTTTGCGATTTTGACTGATTTTTCAGCTTTGGCTATTTAAGAGGTTATCGATCCTGGATCCTCCTCTTGACGTAAGCCGATATCGCCCGAATCAAGTGATGACGAGAAGACGGACTGTTGACTTTTCTCGCCTCAACACTCAAAAATACTGGGACGAGCTACTGTCTTTCCATGCAGGCCCATTGATTCGCTGGACCATACCCTGGTGGCCCATTTACATTTGGACCGGTTTAGAATTGAGGGATAGGGCTCGATATCAATTGATCCTATTCTTTAGGCAGACAATCCATCTTTACCCCGATCGCATACTTAGGCAATATGGTCGGGCCCAAAGAATCCCAGAAATCGAGGCGGTCGTGAGTGAATCTACTCAGCTAACGGACGTAATGTGCGATACCTGGATGCAAAGGTGGTATACTCGGGCTACTTGGCCCGTTTCCAAGACTCTTAACTCAGTTTGGGTATCGGCTTCTTATGTAAAGTGGACAAAAGCATATTCCGTTAAAGCCCGTGCTGCTTTGAAGACTGACAAAGCCTTTGACTTGCTGCGCCAAGAACAAGCTAAAGATAATCGAGGCTTCTTTGATGACGGTGATACCCCGGCTACCATGGTTCGTCTGATGTCAGGCCAGAAAGGGAAGACTAGGACTCAGACTGAAGGGTCCAGTACTAAAGGTGCACGGGGGAAAGTGAGCCCCCAGACGGACTTGGAAAGGAGACTCGGCCCAAGACTGGCGGTTAAGGACCAACTCGGTCCTCGAGAAAGACTACTCGAGCATGTACGGGCTCAGCTTGGGCCATTGACGATAGCAGAAGATCCGTTGTCGAGGAAACGGGTTCGGGCTAAAGAGGTTCCACTCGTGATCCGGGAACGTTCGCCCCCGCCCCGTCGACCTCGGGCTCCGCGCGACCCAAAACACAAAGGGAAGCGGAAAATGTATGAGCAGTAGTCTCCTAGATTTTATTATTTAAGTACTACTATTTATTTTTGTGGTGTGATTTTTATTGTTGTTTTTTTTTGCGTGAGGCATTTTTTTTTGAAATAATAAAAGACATATTAGTGAAAACCGTTCCTGTCTTTTCGTTATTGCAGTGGTTGTACCCTTTTGAAAGGTTGCCTATGTATCCACGATTAGTGGAATCAAACCAACCATAGTTCAGACACAGATTTTTTTGCAATTTTCGAAATACATCAAGACTATTAGTTCGAGATGTGCGACAGTAGGATAAGTAATCCTAACTTATTGACTTGCTTAATTTTTGAAAATCTATAAAAAAGAAATTTTTTATAAACTCTTAACGAATGACATTGAGATAAGGTTTAGGGGTAGTATCATTTCAGCTGGTCTAAGTTGGTTGGGTTGACGAATTCATTCTCGTCCAAGTCTGTCAGCATTACTGCTCCTCCTGATAAAACCTTCTTTACTAGATACGGTCCGGCCCAATTGGGTTTGAATTTTCCTCTTGGGTCGACTGGTAGCAAAGCCCGGACAGACTTCAGGACTAGATCCCCTTCTTTGATATTTCTGGGCCTAACCCTTTTGTTAAAAGCCCGTTGTATCCTTTTTTGATATATCTGGATATTGTTGAGGGCTCGGGATTGTCGTTCGTCCAAAAGAATTAGCGAGTCATATCGGGCTTGGACCCAATCTGCTTCAGGCACTTGACTTTCGAGTAAAATCCTCAGGGATGGTACCTCGAGCTCGACTGGCTGAACCGCCTCCATCCCATATGTCAGATAATATGAAGTTGCTCCGTTTGCGGTGCGAATTGATGTCCGGTACCCCCATAAGGCAAAATGGATTTTGTCGGGCCAATCCCGGTAATTATCAGCCATCTTTTTAAGTATGGTGACAATCATTTTATTGGCTGCCTCTACCGCTCCATTTGTTTGGGGACGGTAAGGCGAAGATGTATGCCTTCGAATCTTATATTTTGCTAGCAAAGTAGCAGTTTCGGCTTGAAAATGGGTCCCGTGATCACTAATGAATTCGTGCGGGATCCCGTATCGGCATATGATTTTATCTTGGATAAATTTGGCCACGTGCTTGGCGTTCAAGACACGATATGACTCGGCTTTGACCCATTTAGTAAAATAGTCAATAGCCACTAGGATGAAACAGTGACCCCCCGTCCCGGAAGGGTTCACCTTCCCGATTATATCAATTCCCCATGTCGAGAATGGCCATGGTGATGTCATAGTATATAACAAGGATGATGGCATATGTTGGACGTTGGCGAAAATTTGACAGTTATGACAGTACTTGACATATAACTGGCAGTCGGTTTCCATGCTATTCCAATAGTATCCGAGTCTTGCGATTTTCCGGGCTAGCATATGAGCGTTCATATGCGGGCCGTTCTCGCCATCGTGTACCTCGGCCATGACCTTTTCGGCCTGTGTTTTGTCGATGCATAGGAGTAAAGCCCCCTGTGCCGTCTTTTTATACAACTGCCCATCGTCCGTGCGGATGAACTGAGTGGCCCACCTTCGCAGGGCTTTCTTGGCCCGGTTTTCAGATCCCGGAGGATATTCCCGATGTTAAGTAGGTTAGAACCGCCTGGTACCAATGTTCTGGATCAGTTATTTCAATATCTTGAATAGCGTTGATATATGCCGGCTCGGACCGTCTTTCGACACAAATTGGCATGCTGGTTAGGTGCTCCGGGATATTCAGTAAAGATGCCAAATTGGATAGTGCATCTGCAAACTGGTTTTCTTCCCGAGGTAGATAGATGTATTCTACCTTTTGGAACTGTTTTTCGAGAACCCTTACTCGTGCTTGGTAAGCTACGAGATTTGCGTTCCGAGTCTTCCATTTCTGGAGTGCTTGATTAATGACTAAAGATGAGTCACCGTGGACACGGAGGTTTGTTACTCCTAAGTCAGCGGCGGCTTGCAACCCGTGTATGCAGGCTTCATATTCGGCTGCATTGTTAGTCACGTCAAAATCTAGCTTAATGAATAACGGGGTGTGCTCTCCTTGCGGCGAGATCAGCAAAATCCCGACACCAAATCCCCGAAAGTTGGACGCCCCGTCAAAATACAGATCCCATGTTTCGGTGTCAGTATGGAATATATCTTCATCTGGGAAGGCCCAAGTATCGGTATGTCCCTCTTCGGATACCGGACTATCGGCAAGGAACTCGGCTACTACCCAGCCTTTGATGGCTTTTAACGGCACGAACTTGAGGTCGAACTCAGCTAGCATTAAAGTCCATCTAGATATCCTGCCATTGAGGATGGGCTTCTCGAACAAATACTTGATTGGGTCCATTCTAGATAGTACGTGCACTTCGTGGCTAAGCATATAGTGTCGGAGCTTTTTAGTGGCCCAAACTAGAGCTAGACACGTCTTTTCGAGCATCGTATATTTGCACTCGTATTCTAGGAAATTTTTACTGAGGTAGTAAATGGCCCGTTCTTCTGAGTCGACCGTCTGGGCCAACATAGCCCCCATGGCTGTCTCGGTCGTTGTTAGGTATAACGACAAAGGTAGACCGTGTTGTGGTGGCATTAGTACCGGTGGTGCAGACATAATCTCTTTGATTTTATCGAAAGCTGTTTGACATTTGTCGTCCCATAGTACCCGTTCCTTTATCTTCAGCTTCTTGAAAATGGGCTCACACACCATGGTTAGCTTCGAAATGAAACGGCTGATATATTGGACTTTGTCGAGAAACCCCCTAATCTCCTTTTCGGTTTTAGGCAGCCGCATCTCGATAATGGCCTTGATTTTGGCTGGGTCAACCTCGATGCCGCGATGGCTAACAATATGGCCCAGTAACTTGCCCGATGTCACCCCAAAACTGCATTTTGACAGTTTAGCCTCATGTTGTACTTGCGTAATCGGGTGAAAAATTTTCTGAGGGCCGAAATATGCCCGTTTCGATCCTTGGACTTAACGATCATGTCGTCCACGTAGACCTCCACTTCCTTGTGCATCATGTCATGTAATAAGGTAGTGGCGGTCTGTTGATAAGTGGCACCGACATTGATAAGCCCAAATGGCATAACGGTGTAGCAGTAAGTACCCCAAGGTGTAATGAAGGTGGTCTTACTCATATCCTCTTCCGCCATTTTGATTTGATTGTACCCGGCATACCCGTCCATGAATGATAGAAGGGCATGATCGGCCGTGTTGTCCATCAGTATATCGATGTGTGGCAACGGGAAATCGTCTTTCGGGCTGGCCTTATTAAGGTCCCGGAAATCTACGCAAACCCGTACCTTTCCGTCCTTCTTGGGTGCTGGCACGATGTTTGCAACCCAGTCTGGATATTCAGACACTTGAATAAAGCCCGCTTTGATTTGCTTGTCGACTTCTTCTTTGACTTTGAGAGACCATTCGGGCCTCATTCTTCGGAGTTTTTGCTTTACCGGCTTACACCCGTCTTTGATGGGTATACGGTGTTCGGCTATCTCCCGGTCTATTCCCGGCATGTCCTTGTAGGACCACGCGAAAACGTCTTTGAATTCATGGAGGAGTTCCGTGAATTGTTGTTTCTCCTCAGGATCTAAGGATAAACCCAACTTAAGCATCTGAGGCTCTAAAGGGATTCCTACATTGATGGAGTCAGTTTCCTCAATTACAGGATCTCGGGATTCCCTTTGTTCGAGTTGCTCGACTAGATGCGGAGGTAGCGGTACCTGTTCGTCGGGTTTCTCAATGTCATTGCAAGTAAAATTTTTGAAAATGTTTTGAAAATAAGACAAGTCGTAAGCAGAACGGTTATCGTTATTATTGATAGAGAATTTTGAAAATAGCTCGAAGAGAGCAGCCATCTGATCGTTGGTCAGAGGCGGGATCGGGAGTGCTCTCGGGACAGACTCCGAGACTCCCAAAGGTGTGACTAAAGGAAAAGGGGTTACAGACTCGACCCTAGACCCTCTAGACTTAGACCCAGACTCCGACTCTGACTCTGACTCAAACTCGGATTCGGACTCGGCGCCTTGCATGTCCCCTTCACCAGTAGTGAGCTTGTAGACTCGACCCTCGCTGTCGGTCCATTTGATCGTCTTCCTCCAAGCCCTTTTTCCAGTGTTAGCACCAACTTCAGAGATCAGCCTGGTCGGATCGAACTTGCTGCTGTGGAGGATCAGGTTTACTAATTCCTTTTTAGGAGTCAGGATGATCTTGCTTTCCCCGAACAAGAGCCTCAGCATGGGCTCGGCGTGGTTTGGATCCTCTTTCGATTCGGCCTGGATGAGAGCAAAGATATCATCCGGGATGAAGTTGCATTCCCGAGCCGATTTGGCCTCGGGATATGAGATGGTGGCTGATAGAGGCCCACTTGAATAGATCCGAATACGGGAGTGACAAACTTGGTTGCGTTTGTCCGGTTCATATCTCCCTGGGCTATGGTGTAGCCCAAGCCGAATCGAGACTCTCCGTCGTTCAGGACCTCGATGATCTTGCCAGCTGGGAGATTGGGCCTCGAGGTAGCTCCTGGTAGGTAGCCCAAGTTTTGCAGCATCATGTCGATGCTAGTAGTGAAGTAGGGCTGAAAAAGATATTCTTCATCGATCATCCCAACAAAATTGAAACCTCGCGGGTCGATTGAGCCTGCCGTGTAGCAGCTTGACACGGCTATGGGAGTAGCTTCGAGAGTGATGACCCCATCTTGTAAAGGTAACTTGACCTTCCTGTGGAGAGTGGAGGACACGACTTTGACCGCGTGGATCCAGGGCCTTCCAAGTAGCAGATTGAACGATGAGGTGACATCGATCACTTGGAATTCGAGCTCCTTCTCGATCGGGCCTGTTATGATGGTTAGTTTAACTGCCCCCGCAACTGATTTTGGGCTCCCATCGAAAGTCTGGATAGTTTGTGCAGTAGGAAGGTAGTCAGTCTCGGTAATGCCGAGAGCCTTTTCAGTCTTTAAAGGAAGGACATTCACAGCTGACCCGTCATCAATTAGGGTCATGGGTAGATACTTGCCCCGGCAGATCACCGTGATATATAGGGCCAAGTTGTGGGTGGCCCCAAATGGTGGAAGGTCGGACTCGCAGAAGGTGATGAGTGGGCCTTCTCCCTTGGGCCTGCCCTTTAGATGAGGTAAGATCGTGGCTACCATTTCAGTGGGGGTAACCAGCGAGTCTACCTTGATTTCATCGAGAGCCATAGTAAGTGATGCCCAATGCTCTTGAGAACTAACCAAAAGCTGCCATATAGTGAGATCGGTTAGGACCCTTTTTAGTTGCTTGACTAGGGCTGTGTTGGCATTTGATTCTTCAGGTGCAGATTCCGTCCTGGCAGGTTCAGTGACGGATCCCGGGGTTGAAGGTCCGGCCGTGATGACGTGTGTGCCGGCCAAAGCCTTGGTTCTGGCCTTCCGGATTTCTTCGATGGTGATGGGGACAGCCTCCCCCTTAACCAGATAAACGTCATCTTCATCGTCATTCCATATCCCGTTGATTTGGGGGATGAAAGGGGAAATGAGATAAGTACAGTCAGCTACTTCTCCAGTAAAAATGGCGTGAGTAGCAAGAGGATTATTTTTGTTACTCGGCTTATCACTGGGTAGCGGTATCTTCCCACTCTCGATCAGATCTTGAATGAGATGCTTCAACTTCCAGCATTTTTCGGTATCGTGCCCGTTGCCTCGGTGATAGTGGCAATAGGCCTGGGCATTGTAGCTTTTGGACCGTTTTTCGACGGGAACTTCCGGCATTAAACCTATCGGCTGGATCAGACCCTTAGAAGATAGCCTTTGTAAGGCGTTGGCATAAGTAGTCCCTATGTTGGTGAAGACTCGGGCTGGAGTATTCTTTTTAGTCGAGGTGTCCAGCAGATTAACCTCGTCGAAGATGCTTCGGGCCGCACTTGTGGTTGCGGGCTTGCCAGAAGACGAGCTGGCTCCTTGATACCCCTTAGTAGAGGCCTTAGTAAGGCTCTCTAACCTTAAATCATCTTCGATTCTCGTACCCATCTCGGTTAAGGTGGCGAAATTGGGTATGATGGCATACCGGAGGTGGATCCGGTATGATGGGAGGAGATTTTTAACAAAGGCCTCCACTAGCACCTTTTCGCTGGGCTTGTCCACCAGCTTGAAGCTTTCTGCCCTCCACCTTTGGAGGTATTTGGTGAAACCCTCCTTAGCTTAGGCTCTTGGGCCATGACCTCCAGAGTACGCATGGTTGTCTGGATCTCAGTATTGTCCGCATAGTTTCGGGCGAACTCCGTTGCGACATCGTCCCAAGTTTTGTACTTCTTGGAATCAAGCCTGTAGTACCAGGCTCTCGGGTGCTTGTCCAAGGATGAAGCAAAGAGATGCTTGAACATGGTCGATTTGACCCCCTTAACTGCCATAAACTCCTTAAAAGCCCGGATATGGAGTACCGGGTCTTCAGTCCCATCGAACATGGGCAAGCCCGTCAAGTTGAGTTTAGCGGGCGACTCATCAGTTAGGGGCGAATAAGTCCGAGCGTTCTCCGTGTGGATGGTGTTGCTGGTGGACGTGTGGACCTGTTCTTGCAGTTTGTGGACCGCCCTGGCCAGTTCAGCTAACGGCCCATCATCATCATCAACTCCACTGTTAGGAGTTCCCTGTTCCACGGTGCTTACCCGGGTGAGGATGGCGATCTGGTCCTCCCTCATTTTCGTCAGTTGGTCTTGAAGCTTAGCCAACGAAGCGATCAACTCGTCAATGGCTTCTTTCGACATGGTTCGGGTGAAGGGCGACCTGTCTGTAAGAACACCGCGTAATCAGAAACTAACCCAAATCCTAGAACAAAAGTACATCCCGAGCAAAGAACGGAAAACTAGGAAGGAAACGACTCGGAAAAGACATCTACACGGATGACTTGTGAGAAGTGGGCCTCCTTTAGGATCTAGCTGTGTGGGCTGGGCCCTGTTTGAAAGGAGGTTCACGTGAGACATTCCCCAGACTTTGGACTCGATTTGTGTAAACGGGCCAACCTTTGTAGGAGTATGTCCTGCGTAGGTGGGCCTTGCCTTAGTCTAATAAGGCGGACTGGGATAGGGAGGAAATCCGTGATATAAGATCGACGGAGTTTCGACGCTAGAAGACTTGACGACTTACGACACGACCCGACACTGCTAAATACGGGAAGTCCTAAGAAGAGGAAGGTTTTGAAATTGAATTTTTTTGAGAGCCCGAAGAAATTCGGGGAGAAGAATCCGGCCTTTTTCGAAAAAAACGGAAAAGGTGGGCCGGATGACGGGTTTGAAAAGTTCGAAAATATTTTCGAGTTTTGAAATGGGCGTAATACTGGCTAAAAATAGGCTATTTTGAGTAAAATCGTAAATCCTAAATTCGGTATATGACCCGGGTTTTGAAATTGGATATTTTGAAAAGGATGCAATTTTGAAAATGATGGTTTTTGAAAAACGACTTGTAAATCAGATAGCACGTAGTCATGGAAACAGTATAACGATGCCATGTATGCTCTAATTCTAAGTCTCGGTCAGTCTGTAAGGGTCTATACTAGTGTACATAGCCTATCGAGAATCGGGGCGGACTTCCTAAGTCGAGTTGAGCTTAGAACATGCCGTAAAACCCATACGAATCCGCTAATGGACACCTATGACATATCCAATTTGGACTACATCAATAGTATAGTGGGACGTCCGTCACCAGTACCGGCCCGGGAAAATATGGGGTTATGCATGAACCGTAAAACTAAAACGCGTATTGTACTATTCAAACGATTTCTATTCGAGTCTCACCCAGAGGATGCCGATGGTAAGTCACACATCAGTTAATCCCCAGCGGAGTCGCCAAATTGTGGACATGACATAGGTCCACCCCGATGCGGCCACGCGCGGGTTTGGGGAGGCGAATGAATCTCCATATGAGAATTGATCGAATTGAAATTTAAATCGAAGTTGGAGTCGCCACCGAACTTTGTGGGAGTTCGGGCCCGTTCGAACCCACTCTATGTCTTAGTGGGCCGTGTACGAAATACGGCCCATTTCCGATGTCAGATTTTATCGGGCTCGTCCCTTTGCATTTGATACCGATACCGACGTTATCGGATATCGTGTATTGAATGACTCTCGTTGCCAATGTTTTCGGACATCCGGAAACCGAGGTTCTGAGTAAGGGGTGAGGGTACGTGTTGGGAAGTTCACAAAGAACACCCAACCCCGCCCGCACATTAGCGGCCTCTACTAAGATATCGTTTGGTTTTTGAATACGCGCGTTAGTAATACGATGAATGTTATGCAAACATTGTTTTCCTAAGCATGCGAGGAATTGAATGGGTTGCTAAGTCGGTTTAATGCATGAAAACTTAACGTCAAAGTTGAATTTAGCATGTGAGATTCATTTTAGTATAATAAAACAAAAGATAAAAAGATGAATTTGCTATAAAGGATGAACAAACGAGTTAGTATCGATTTGCGAATAAAAGATGTAAATATTATAATATGCATGATTATGAAACGTGTTTGACCGTGGTCAAGAAGAAAGAAAAATATATTTGTCGAAATCTGAAATATTGCTAAAAAGACGCTATTTTGTCTAAAAAAACGATGTTCGAAAAAAAAAACCGAGGAAAGGTGTGGACATGACATAGGTCCACCCCGACGCGGCCACGCGCGGGTTTGGGGAGGCGAATGAATCTCCATATGAGATGGTCAAATTGAAATTTAAATCGAAGTAGGAGTCGCCACCGAATTTTGTGGTTATTCGGAACCATTCGAGCCCACTCTATGTCGTAGTGGGCCGTATACAAAATACGGCCCATTTCCGATGTCAGAGTTTATTGGGCTCGTCCCTTTGCATTACGATACCGATACCGACATTATCGGATATCGTGTATTGAATGACTCTCGTTGCCAATGGATTCGGACATCCGGAAACCATGGTTCTGAGTAAGGGGTGAGGGTACGTGTTGGGAAGTTCACTAAGAACACCCAACCCCGCCCGCACTTAGCGGCCTTTACTAGGATATCGTTCGTTTTTGGTGTACACGCGTTAGTTCGACGGTTGAATGATATGCAAAGATTATTTTCCTAAGCATGTGAGAAAAATAAATAAATGGGTTGCTAAGTCGTTTAATGCATGTTAAACTAATAACGTCAAAGTTATTTTAGCATGTGAAGTCGTTTTAGTCTAATAAAACGAAAGACGGAAATAAATTGCTACAAACACGAGAAAACGAGTTAGTAACGATTGAATAAATTGAATAAAGACATGAATAAATAATATGCATGATTTTAAAAAAGATTTAATGACACGTGATGGATTAACACGTGTTGACCGAGGTCGAAAAAAAAGTATTTATCGAAATATGTCGCGAAAGTCGCTTTTTATGTAAGATTCGAAAAGAATAAAAAATAGAAAAGCGAGGAAACGAAAAAAAAGGGGACCCGGCGAACCAGGCTGTTGCGCGAGTCGCCTGACAGGCGCGCGACTCGCGTGGCAGCCTTTTCGGGTTTTTTTTTATTTTGTCGAAAATCGTTAATTTTTATAAATCGCGTACAAATATGGATTAATTTATACTCGACTTATATTTTCGATATTCGTCGTATTCGATATTCGATTATGAAATCGATATCGATATCGAATAGTCGGAATGATTTTTAGAAAAGGTTTTGAAAAACGTTTGTTTTTGAACGAAAACGTAAAAAAAAGAATTTGAACGAAAAAGATGTTAATTCTCTCCGCGTTTAAAATCATCGAATTTTGTAAAAAAAGTAATGATTTTATTAGCATCAACGAGAATTAATTAATTTAATGCGACGAACGACCCATATTAAAATATGAAACGACCGACGAAAATACAAAAAAAGGGAAAAGGACGAAGAGGAAGAGAAGAGAGAAGAGAAAAGCGGGTTTGATTTACACCCTCAACCTACATGCTTTATTTTCTCGGTATAGAGCTCGTCGGACGGTGGCTTAGGCACGGGAGCGTCGAGATGATGTGGGATGAGTTAAGGTGGTGCGGTTTTTTATGTGTGTGGGGCGTCGGGTTCGACCGGATAGGGGTGGTTTCGTCGATATTTCGAGATTCCTTCGGGATCGTATCGGGATTTCTTACTAGATGTTAAGGATATGTGAATGGTAGATTTATGATGTGTAATTGTTGTGTAGAATCGTGTTTTTTATGTTGAATATGAGGTCCTATTTATAGGAGTCGAGGTAGTCTTGCTTGTGTGACAAGAAATACCGGTTCGGATAGGAAACACGAGAGTTCGAAAGGGAACGAAAGTCTCGTTTCTTGGTGGAGAAGCCAAGTAATTCGGCTGTCATGAAGAGTTGGCCGAGTATTTTGGCTGTCTTGGCCGAGTATTTGGAGCTCGGTCGGTGTCTGATTCGGTTTCCGGATAGAATTTCTACTTGAGATCGAATTCTATCCTTAAACGGATTTGTTTAATACTTTTTGAAAGCTGATTTTTGTGGTGTTTGAGACCGAATCAGCCGTGTGAGGTGTCACGGCTGACTCGTGAGTCTCGAGAATATTTTTGACCGGGTTTTGACTCGGTCGATAAAAGAAGGTTTTACCCCTGGTGTCAGAATCGACCCAAATTAGTCTCATTTGACTCGAAACGACCCACTGGGCCTGGATTTGAGGTTGCGTTCCAGCCAGCCGCGCGACTCGCCCGAGTCTGGCGCGACTCGCCCGAGCAGGCTGCTCGCCCAAGACGCGCGCGACTCGCGTCCCGGCCTGTTTTCGAAATTGATTTTTTGAAAATTTGATGATTTTATTAAATCGCGTACGAATATTGCACAATTTGCACTCGATTTAATATTTTCGATATTCGTTATATTCGTTATATTCGATTATGTAATCGATATCAAATATTCGGAATAGTTTTAGAAAAGATGTAAATAAAAGGTTTTGAAAAAATTGTTTTGTAGAATTAAAAAAACGAGTTTTAAGAAGGAACGGAGAAAGCAAAAAAAAAAGCCGCGGGTTTCAGGCTCCCGCGCGAGTCGCCTGGGAGGGGCACGACTCGCGTGAGGGTCTATCCCGGCTCAATTGTTTTTCGAAAATTGCTAATTTCGATAAATCGCGTACAAATATGAATTAATTCATACCCGATTTATATTTCGATATTCGTCGTATTCGATTTTCGATTATGAAATCGATATCGAATATTCGGAATGATTTTTTTTTTAGAAAAAGTTTTGTAAAATTGTTTTGAAAAGAATTTGAGAGAAAAAGAAAAAAAGATGTTAATTCTCTCCGCGTTAAAATCGTTGTATTTTGTAAAAAGATGTAACGATTTTTTAGCATCGACGAGATTTAATTTAATTCTTTTAATACGATATTCGACTATAGAGTTGATATCGTATTTTTAAGAATGTTTGTTATATGAAAATAGTTTTAGTAATATCGATATTAGAAATAATAAAAAGCGACGAACGAACCATAAAAAAATGACGACCGACGACCCGTAAGAAAAAACGACGGACGACGAGATAAAGAAAAACGAGAGGGAGAAGAGAGAAAAAATAGAAGTCGGGTTTGGTTACACCCTCAACCTACATGCTTTTGTTTATTCGAATCGGGGCTCGTCGAAATGTGGCTATAGCCTGGGAGCGTCGAGTTTATGTTGGTGAGTTATGGTGGTTCGGTTTGCACGTGTAAGGTGGCGTGAGAGGCGGCCGGTTTTGGTCGGGCGTGGTCTCGGTGTATATTATCGGTTTCTCGATGTTAGGTGTGAGGATTTTTCGTATATTTGGTGTATTGTAGATGTGTATTGATTGTTGTATGTGATGCCTTAATATTGTGTGTGCAAGGGGCCTATTTATAGGAAAATTCCCGACCTTGGCTAGGAGAAGTGTTTGAGTTAGAACTACCGCTTAGGATAGGAAACGTAAGAAGCTGAGAAGCGTGAGAATTCCGTCTGCTTGACGAGGAAGCAAGGAAACCGGCTGAAACAGCCTGCTCGGCCGAGTGTCCTACGCTTGGTGAGGTGTTTGATTCGGTATTCGGATAGAATTCCTACTTGAGATCGAATTCTATCCTTAAACGGATTTGTTTAATATTTTGCGTAGCTGATTTTTTGTAGTGTTGGAGTCCAAACCGGACGTGTGAGGTGTCACGGCTGGTCCGTGTGTCTCGGGAATATCTCTGACCGGGTTTTGACTCGGTCGCTAAAAGACGATTTTGCCCCTGGTGCCGGTTTCGACCCAAATTAGTCTTATTTGACTCGAAACGACCCACTGGGCCTGATTTTGAGATTGGTTTTGTGAGATATGTACTCCGTAAAAAGCCCAAGCCAAATGCCATTGATTTTTAGCCCGTTTCTGAGTATATTAAAGCACGTTTGCGTCCGATCATCATCGGGTGTTTGTCGGAAACTGCTATAGACACCTGGCAGTCAAAATGTGGGTGTCTACAGATCTTCCCTCTATTAAAATATTAAAAATAAGGGGAAGATCTTTCAGACTAGGAGGGAGTATGAATTATAAGGTAAAGTGTTTTGCCAAAAGAGGCAGGTAAAGAATTGATTGAATTGCTCATTTATAATAAGTGTAAAGAATTGAATGAATTAGGTAGTTGTTTTCAGATTTCATCATTTCGGTTCGACTAAATCTAAAATATGGGCTGGATTTTGTTTCTCGTCAAATATGGATCATATTAACATCTCTTATAAATGTTTATTTTTTATTAATGCAAATTTACTCTTATTTGTTTTAATACTCTAATTTACTCCCTCCGTCCCGGTAATTATTTACCTTTTGTTTGGGCACAAAGACCAAGAAACTTCTAAAAGAACAAAGAAACATGGTTTAAATGTTCACAAATTCTTGTTTGTGACGGAGATATCCGTCACAAACTTATAACGGGTCAAATATATACCAAATAGGTGGGATAAGACAAAAGTAAGGTTGGTGGGACCTAGGTAAACATTTGTCTTTATCTCCTCAAATGACACTTACTTAACCTGTTTTAAGCTTGCGACGGAATATCCGTCGCAAGAGAGACCAACTGTTAAATGTTTGAGTATGGAAAACTAATGAGGAGAAATATGGTCTATTAGCTCTTAAAATATATCCTAAATTAGAAAGGCATAAAAATGACGGAGAGTTTTGAGACACCCAAATAAGGAATAGGTAAACAATTCACAGGGACGGAGGGAGTAATAGTGTACTACTCTCTATGTCTCTTTATACATGTTGTGTGTCAAATTTGGACCGTTTTTCCTCCCATTTAGACCCGTTTTTCCTCTATTTTGCGAGACTTGAGCGCGATTATCGCCGTATTTTGCGTAATTCTCGCATTAGTGTCTCTCTTTTGCATTTTACGTGTTTTTGGTAGTTTTCTATCTATTTTGATAGGATTTTCGACCAAAAACGTATCCGAGCTTCTTTGAGCATGAAAGAGAGAGAGACACGGTCCGAAAAGCAAAGCACACAACTGAAAGTTCAAGTAATCCAATTGATCGACAAAGAAAGAGACCAGAAAAGAGGCAGAAGATCACCGGGTAAAGTTTCACCCGGTGAGTCATCACCGGGCGAAGTTTCGCTCGACGACATTTTCCACCTCCCCGAAGATTTTCATGACACTCACCACCGGGCGAAACGACCGGGAGAAATTTCGCCCATCGGGCCTGATGGAGAAGACGAGCCAAAATCGCAAATTGAGAAGAAAATCTCACCGGGTGAAATTTCACCCGATGAGATTAGTTCGTCAAGCCGCAGGGTGAAGTTTCACCCCATGAAGATGCAAAGGGTGAAGGTCTAGCTTAAAGAAGAGGAATTGGATTATGGGCCTTAAGTTTGTGTGACCCATTAGGAAACACTATATATACTTAACCTAGGGTTTTGTGCCACTCTTGTGCCTTGAGTGAGCCGAGTAGGAGTAGTATAGAGGATTTCTAGTAGTAGTAGTAATTGTAGTAAGCTCCTTAGTAAAAATCTCTATAAACACTTAGTAGATCTACTTAGTATTAGTTAAATTCTACTCAACAATTCTTAATCAAGCTTCCATCTTTGTTGAAGATTTTGGTTTTATATTGAAGATTTAAGGGTTTTGCAAGTGTTTAAGTGACAAGATCCTTATATTATTTCTTGAAGATTCAATCTTTTATGTTAATCTTCATCTTCCTCCTTAGTCTTCTCCATAATTGGTAGTTTCTTTCCTCTCCCTTTCTCTATTAGTTAGTTTGTTTCCTTGTTAATCCATAGTTTGTCTTGCTAATCTTCATGTTAGTGTAGTTTTCCATTAGTTAGTTTATATCTTTCTCTCTCCTTTGTTAGTTTCTCTTTAGTTTGTGTGGTAGTTTATTTTTCCTCCTTAGTGTAATTTGTTAGTATAATTATTATGCATGCTTTAGTTAATCTCTCCTCTATTAGTGTTTTGTTGTTATCCATCATGACTAGTGAGTAGATTTTCTTGTTGGGTAATTTAGGGATGAGGATTTGGATTATTTGAATTAAGGGATGTTGGTGGGTTGTTTACTTGTTGATTTATCAAGTTTAAGGTTTTTGTGTCTTTGTTGACCTAGACTGCAGCTAGATTGACCTTGGCTCGTTCTTATCAATATGGGGAAACTCGGGGTAGAAATTACCTTGACTTGAGACTTACTCTTTCGTCGCGAAAGCGGGTATAGGTGGGTTGGGTGAAGAAACCGAAAGGTGGCACTCTCCCTTTTTAACGTTGTAACTAAAACTCGATCCCGAGATTCTTAGACCCCATCTCCGAATCCCGATTCTCCCCAACACCTTTCCCATTATTGTTCCTAGCTTTAGTTGTGTAGCTCGCTAGCTTTAGTTCAAACTCCTCTCGTCCCAAAACCCCCATCTCAATCCCAAACGCAACTAAACTTTAGACTTGACCAATATCGCTTAACCGCCTCCCTGTGGATCGATCCCGACCTACCACTACTACATTAGTTAGGTTAGTCGGTGTTAAAAATATTGTTTGATCGTACGGGTTGCGACGACCGCGCATCAAAATAAATGGCGTCGTTGCCGGGGAAGCGGCGATTAGTTAATTGATTAAGTCTTTGTTTTATTGTGTTTGGATAATTGTTTTTCTTTCCTTCTATCCTAGTGCCATTAGGTGCTAGGAGGACTCATTGTTTGTTAAAGTTTTTGCTAGGTATACTTTTGATTTAGGTTGCTTGATCCCCATTCGGAGAACAAGTCGCTTGGAAATATTGTGACCCAAGCAACAACTCGATATTGTAATCCTAGTGCCATTAGGTGCTAGGAGGACTCATTGTTTGTTAAAGTTTTTGCTAGGTATACTTTTGATTTAGGTTGCTTGATCCCCATTCGGAGAACAAGTCGCTTGGAAATATTGTGACCCAAGCAACAACTCGATATTGTAATCCTCCACCAATTACTTCATTTCTCAACACTCCATCTTCGAACAACATCCAAGGATTCAAGTATGGCTACACTTGGGTCCCATTCTCAACCATCTATTGAAGATATTTCTTCTCCCGTCTTCATCGGAGCCGTTCCGGAGAGTTTTGAGCTTAAACCTTCCATCATCAATTTGATTCAACAACAAAATTTCCGAGGATTGTCGGATGAAGATGTGATAGAGCATGTTTGTCTTTTCAAGGAAAGTATTATTGGTGTCAAGCTTGAAGGTGTCACCGAGTGGCAACTACGTCGGATCCTTTTTCCTCGCACCTTGCGTAGTGGAGCAAGGAGATGGATAAAAAGTTTCCCCAACAATACTTTCCGCACTTGGGAACAATTGTGCAACACCTTCCTCGAAAAATACTTCCCACCGTCCAAGACCAACAAATTCTGAAGGAAAATTCAAACATTCCAACAACAAGAAAATGAAAGCATAGGTGAAGCCTGGGACCGATTTCAAACGTTTCAAAGGAAATGTCCGCACCACGGAATCCCTAGTTGGCTTCTACTTCATATTTTCTTCCACTCTTTATTGGATAATGCCAAAAATAATGTCAATGTGGCGGAAAAAGGCGATTTCTTTTTGCTTAATGAAATCGAATCTACGAAACTCATTGAAAGGATAGCCAAGAATGATGAATATTCCAAAAATTATCAACATGGAGAGCTAAGTGGTGAGTCAACATCGTCAACCGAGAGCAGAACCGATCTTGAAGCTAGAGTCGAGGAGTTGGTAAAGCAATTTGAAGTGTATGTTGCTAGAGCCAATTCTCCACCCAAGACTAGAACATCTCCAAAAAGATCGACTCCACCGAGAAGGGTGAATTCACCAAGACGATCATCCACTTCACCACCTATATTGTATCGCATTGAAATTCCATGTGATCATTGCGGGAGATATGACCATGACTCCGATTTGTGTATGATAAAGGAGAATGTTTATCAAGCCAACACCCAAGGAGCATATGAAAAGCCTCAAACAAAAAATCCTAATTTGGGAACCGGATTTTATTCCATGTCAACACAAGGATCACATTCTTTTCAAGATCATGCAATTCCAAGAGCCCCCAATCAAAGGGTTTATCCTAATTCATATGGGTTCCATTATCAACCGAGACCTCCTCATGCAAATCAATTCAACCAAGGCTATTTTTATCCTCAAGGACCACCTCGACCAAGCTATGGTCCTCCTTTTGGAACCAATCCTCCATACAATCAAGGTCCTCCAAGGCACTTTCAAGGTAACTCCCAACCTTTATATGACATTCAACAAACAATCAATTTTCTATTGAAAGAAAATGCGTCAAATCGAGTTAGACTTGAAGCTCTAGAGGCACGTTCCGCCTCGCAAGCTCGATCTCCTCAAGAGCCGACCAATTCTTTCAATCAAGCATCCGTGAATGCCATTAAGGTATTGAGCAAAAAGAAACCGGTGAAACCCTTTGACCCAAAAACTCTTACAATCAATGAACCCGATGAGAAAGTGGTCAAGGATGTAACCGAAAAACTAAGAAGAGATCCATCAAAGTATTTTGTAGGAGACCTTGCATATGTTATTGAACAAATTCCAATAGAGGACACGAATCTAGTCTCTAGAATTGAAGTACCACCTTTGAATGACAAGCCACCAATCCCATTCAATAACCAAGCTTTGGACATGATAACCTTTACCGATCTTATCGAGAACATTGATACAAGCCCTTCCATGCCCACCCCGTCCGAATATATTCGAGACATCATTTTGAAACCCACCGAGAGGGAAAGAGCTCCCGTTTCCCCAAGAACTACACCAAAGGTTACAATTCCCATCAAGTTAGGTGATCCGGGTAGCTTTGCTATACCTTGTTCCACAGACCATGTTTTGATAGACCGAGCCTTGTGCGACCTTGGCGCCGACATTAGCCTAATGCCCTTAGCCATTGCTCGTACCATTTATATCAAGGACTTGGAATATTTCCCAATTAATGTGCAAATGGCCGATGGAACTACAAAGGAACCTTATGGATTGGCCCGCAACCTCATGGTCAGCGTGGGAAATTTATATATACCCATTGACTTCGTCATTCTCGACATGCCAATTGAGGAGCAAAATCCTATTCTCTTGGGACGGCCTTTCCTAGCTACCGCTGGAGTGATCATAGATGTGAAGTGAGGGCGATTATCTTTCAATGTTGCTAATGATACGGTTCAATTTGTGCTTCCCGCGTTCCTTCCTGAAGATTCTCCTAACATGGAGTTTTGGAATCAAATGGTGGAATTTTCATCCAATGAAGAACCCTCTACCGAGGATCTTGACTATGATAATGAAGAAGAAGACGGTGCCCTATTTATACTTGGTTCTACCTCCGAAGAAGATATTCCCGAAGAATTTGCAATGTTTCCCAAGGTAGCACGACTTATAGGCTTGCCGGAGTTTAGAGGAAAGTTCAAGATCGGTAACATTGAATTTGGAATTAATGATCAAGACCCTCCGGGTTGCTTTTCAAGCAACCCCGACTAATCTCAAACAATTCAATTCGGTTTAGTGGTGTCCATAATAACCACCTTGTAAATATTTGTATATTCTTTTCTCCTTTTATTTTTTTCTTCGGACAATAGCTTTTGGACTTTTCTTTTGGAGCCTGTTTTGGTATCTGCAGGGACTGTGAAGATTTCTTTTTGAATTTTTGGGTTGTGCTATGAACGATTATGGATTGAGAAGATTGGTTTTGTCGAAGAAGTTAAGGATGGTTTGGGCCAAGTCGAAGAGAATTTTCGTAGCAAAGTCCTGTTTTGAAGTGGATTATTTTACCGGGTGAAACTTCACCCGGTGGCAACTTTGCTCGAACTAAAGGAATTGACGGAAAATTCGTCGGGTAAAATTTCACCCGGTGGAATCTCACCGGGCGAAATTTCGCCCTACGGTAAAAATATTTTGCGACTTGGAAATTGACGGAGATCCGACCGGGTGAAATTTCACCCGGTGATGAAATCTCACCGGGCAGAATTTCGCCCGGTGGTGAAATCGTGTGCAAATGACGGGAATTGATCCGAAGACCGTCGGGTGAAATGTCGCCCGATGGTGACCACCGGGCGAAATATCACCCCGCGGCACCTATACCAGCCAAACCCCCCTTACCCATCTTCTTAATTAACTTTTCATCTCTCTCTCCTCAATCAAACCCCAAAAACCTCAAACAAACCCCAAATCCACCACCTTAAACCACCTCTAATCCTTCCATTTCTTCACCAAAATTCAATCCAATTACATATTTCTCATCCCTATCACATCCCTAACATCTTCTTGGAGTTTGTTTTGAGAAATTGTCCCAATTTCGACAAACCCCAAACCGAGACCGTCACCACATAATCGTCAAATTCAAGCAACAAGGATGAGGAGGGTAAAACAAATGGCAAGGAAAAGGATATCCTCAATGCTTAATCGCAGTTCGGGGTTGTTGTGTGCCAAATTTGGACCGTTTTTCCTCCCATTTAGACCCGTTTTTCCTCTGTTTTGTGAGACTTGAGTGCGATTATCGCCGTATTTTGCGTAATTCTCACATTAGTGTCTATCTTTTGCATTTTACGTGTTTTTGGTAGTTTTCTGTCTATTTTGATAGGATTTTCGACCGAAAACGTGTTTGAGCTTCTACGAGCATGAGAGAGATACGGTCCAAGAGCAAATCACACAATTGAAAGTTCAAGTAATCCAAGTGATCGACGAAGAAAAAGACCGGAAAAGGGTCAGTGGACCACCGGGTGAAGTTTCGCCCGGTGAGTCATCACCGGGCGAATTTTCGCCCGACGACATTCTTTTCATCCCCGAAGATTTTCACGGCGACATGACCAGGCGAAATTTCGCCCGATGGAGAAACCGGGCCGGAAACGCCAAAAATGAAGAAAATCTCACCGGGTGAAATTTCACCCGGTGGGATTACTATGTCGAACCGCGGGGCGAAATTTCACCCCATGAAGATGCAAAGGGTGATGGTCTAGCAAAATGAAGAGAAATCGGATTTGGGCCTTGAAGTTTGTGCAACCCATTAAGCAACTCTATATATACTTAACCTAGGGTTTTATGCCTCCTTGAGCCTTAAGTGTGCCTCTTAGAAGTAGGGTAGAAAATCTCTAGTAGTGATAGTTGTTGTAGTAAAACTCTCTTAGAAAATTCTCAAAACAATTAATAGATCTACTTAGTATTAGTATAATTACTCCATAATTAGTAGTAAAGCTTCCATCTTTATTGAAGAATTGGTTTTATTGTTGAAGATTCAAGGGTTTTACAAGGGTTTATGTGACAAAACCCTTGCTTTATTTCTTGAAGATTCATATTTATTCTATTGAAGATTGAAGATTTATGCATGGATTAGTGACAAATTCTTGTGTACTTCTCCAAGATTCAATCTTTATTATTAATCTTCTTCTTTCTCTTTAGATTTCTCCATTGTTGGTACAATTCTTTCCTCCCCCTTTTCTCTATTAGTATATTTGTTATTGTTAGTTTTTATGCATGTTTTAGATAATTTCTCTTTTATTATTGTTTTGTTGTCATCCATCATGGGTAGTGAGTAGATCTTAGTTAGGGGGCTAGGGGAGGAGGAATTATAGATAAAGATTTCATCTTTGTGAGATTATTGCATTTGAGGGTGATATTGTCTTGATGGGATTGTTGTGTTATATTTGACTTAGCTTGATCACCTAGGTTGACTTGACTCACCCGAACCAATATGGAGAAACTCGGGGTTTGGGTAATTCCATCTAGAGACCTAGTTTATTCGTCGCGAAAGCGGGCTTAGACTTGGTTGGTAGGGAAACCAAAAGGTGGAACCTCCCTTTACATCTTGTGATAATTCTTGCAATCCGCATCTTTACCTTAATCTCCGATTCCCCGACTCGCCCTAACGCCTTTCCCACCAATAGTTTCTCACCTTAGTTTCATAGCTTGTTTAGTTAGTCTAGTTTGACTCGACCAAAACCCCCCTTCTCGACTCAATCACTCCTAGACTTTGACTTGACCGACTACCCCTCGACCGTCCCTGTGGATCGATTCCCGACTTGCCGCTACTACGTAGTAGTATTCCGGGGTTTACAAATATTGTTTGACCGCGTTGGATAGACGACAATCAGGGGTCAACATCATCCTCAAGGTCCGAGGAGCCGGCCGAGGCTCGGGACGAATCTGCCCCGACGCACATTCAAACACAAGGCTCCGTTCCGAGTGAACAACCTGTTCCACTCGAGGTACGTGATAAGTGTGTTTTGTAGTGCTTATTTGTTGTGTTTGGTCCCGGTTTCTCTTGTGGAATCGCTCCTTGGAGCGGTTTTCGAGGCTACTTACGCTTCTTCTAGCTTGTTTTAGGTTCCTAGGGCTTATCTTGAAGTAACGGAACAATTCCGACTCGTTTCCAACACATTTGGAACCATCGAAGAGAAGCGACGATCACTCGGTGGCTTAAACTCGATCCCGAGACCTTGGGACCCATTCCCGAGCCCCTTAGACTCGATCCCGAGCACCGAGAATCGATGAGAAGCCTATGAAGAGAAAATAGGGACCTTTATGATCATATTGGAGGCCTACAAGATCCTTCCCGGGCGGGAAGAGTAGCCTTCCCGGTCGGGAAGGAGTGCAAGAAAGAAGCGTGTTCTGATGGGCCATCCCGGTCGGGATAATTTGACGGTAGTGTTTGTTGTCTATCCTACCGGTCAAATAATAACCAACGAACCTAAGCTGGGTAGCTAGGGTAAGTCGAGTCGATCCACAGGGACGGGGTGTCGGACTAGGGTGTGCTACGGTCTAAGACTAGGTTCGAGACAAGCTAATCTAGGGGATAGACTAATGACTAAGATAAGGTCTAAAACACGAACTAACAAGGCTAAACAAGTAACTAATGACATAAGGAAACAAATAAATTAGTAAGAAGAAGCTAGGGCTAGGTCGGGTTCATGGATGTCAAGGAGATGAAAAGAAGGAAACGGGGTTACTAGCATGCTTTCGTAGCCTAGATTCCGATCGGGCTCTCGCTACTTAAACGGCCTAGGGGTCATCCTCACAACGCTCTCGCTACTAGTGAGGGAACCAAACCAACCAACCAAACAACCACATACAAGAGAAGAGACAAGAAAAACAAGGATTGATCATCTCTAGTCTCACAAGCATTTCATCAAACATGTGGAGTGCAAGGTAAATGTGAAACAACAAAAACAACATCTAATACCACCCATCTCACCCTAATCATCCCTAATCACACCCAATCCCCCTAATAACCCTAGCAAGAGTCTACTCAAACATATCTAATGGAAAACTAACAAGAACAAGAGAAACTAACACAAAAACAAGAACATACACAATGAAGAACTAACAAGGAAGATGAACAAAACAATAAACAAGAGATAAAGATTGAAACTTGAATGATAAAACAAATATTAAGAGAAGGGAAAAGAGATTATACCATACTAGAATATGAATGGAAGAATGAAAACTTGCATAAAAGAGAAAACCCAAATACATCTACCAAGGTTGTCAATCTTGGTAGAGATCTTCAAGAATTCAATTAATACAAGGATTAAACTAAGATTAAAGACTAATTAAAGACTAATCTACACTAATCTAAGCTAATCTAACCTAAAGTAGTCTAGGGTTTTGTGGGCAATGAAGAACATAACATAAGATTACAAAAGGGGGGTATTTATAGGGTTACAAGAGCAAAGGAAAAGAAAAAAGGAAGCGCGGGTTACAGCTGCTCCATCCCGATCGGGATGGTGGTGGTCCCGACCGGGACGAGATGGTCCCGACCGGGATCATGCATAACATCGGGCTGTGTTATGCATAACACCAGGCGGTGTTATTGCTCTTCCCGGTCGGGAAGGGTGATGATCCCGACCGGGATGGCCCATCAGAACACGCTTCTTTCTTGCACTCCTTCCCGACCGGGAAGGCTACTCTTTCCGCCCGGGAAGGATCTTGTAGGCCTCCAATATGATCATAAAGGTCCCTATTTGCTCTTCATAGGCTTCTCATCAATTCTCGGTGCTCGGGATCGAGTCTAAGGGGCTCGGGAATGGGTCCCAAGGTCTCGGGATCGAGTCTAAGCCACCGAGTGATCGTCGCTTCTCTTCGATGGTTCCAAATGTGTCGGAAACGAGTCGGAATCATTCTGTTACTTCAAGATAAGCCCTAGGAACCTAAAACAAGCTAGAAGAAGCGTAAGTAGCCTCGATAATCGCTCCAAGGAGCGATTCCACAAGAGAAACCGGGACCAAACACAACAAATAAGCACTACAAAATACACTTATCAGTACGTTACCCTAAAATCCGTCGTAATTTCCGTGAACCTCTGTCTTGTATCTATTACGCTAAAAAAGTCCATCTTGATAAGTGTAAGAAATTATGGGTCTGTCGTCTCGAGCCAACTCGTTGGGCGGCTCGAGATGTACTTGTTCGTATAGGTATAGAAACGCAGGTACAAGCAATGTGCCTAAACCTTGGTCTCATCAAATTTTATGCCTCCGAGGAGGACACTTTTCAAAAGTTGACGTATGAATTTTTCGCAACTTTTGAGCTGAGTGGTGATGATAATACCACTGTCACTTTTCAGCTGCGAGAAACTCTATACGTCCTCAATTTGAGGGATTTTGGTGCATTGCTTGGTTTACCTTCTTCTGTCCTTGGAAGGCCTAGGGTGGGGCAGACTCGGGACGACAAATTTGCCCATGATCGATTTTGGTTTAAAATTGCCCGCCAAAGGACTTTTAAAGGAGGAAAGATGCGTTCTTTCTCTTTCTGAAACCCCATCCTCCGGTATGTGGCGCGTATTATAGCCAATTCATTCTTGTCAAGCTATGATACGCACCACAACTGTAGTGCTACAGCTGTGTAGCTGTTGGAGGATACGGTTTTGGAGAGAGACCCGTCTATCGATATGTCCGAGGCCTTAGCTACTTACTTCGCCCAGGTTGCGAAGGGAAGCCGCAAGAGAATTTCTTGTGGCGGGGTGGTAACGATGTTAGCTAAAGCCTTAGGCGTCGATTTTAGCGATTTGACACCAGTTGCCGGGGCGGGAATTTATATAGATGAGGTTTATTGTCCTTTCCTTGTTTGGCCCCAGAAAGGGGATTATAACAGTTTGTTTTTGTATAAGATTACTGAGCTGCGAGCCATTGCAATGCCTAACCCCGAATGGGTTAGACTATATATTGAAGAGAACTTCGGCAAGCCGAAGAGGTCCGGGGAGTACATTCAGGGTCACACCCGTGGTAAGTTTTATCAGATTGAATACCCCGAGGGTCCTTTACATTTTGGCGACGATGACATAGAGGTTGTAGACGTGTCAGAGGAGGAAGCGGAGGTTGAAACCTCCCGGGATGAGGGTCATAGAACATTACCATCATCATCACACGGACCCTCTTCCTCCCACCAGACCGAACCCCAGACCTCTCAATTTTTCACCCCCAATTTCTCAGACTTTGAACCACACAGACACTCCACGTTCACCCAGTCTACCCCAGGTTTTCAGGAGGACATTAACATGAGTCCTCCACGACACTCTTCGTTCTTCGGATCGGAGGACTTTTATAACCAATGGGGGGAAGTCTATGATCGAATACGTCAGACTTGTGAGAACTCAACCACCTCACTGAACTTAGCCCAGAACGCCTACAATGTGGCCCGAGATACTGCGCATAACTCGTACACGTACTCTAGGGAAGGTTTTGAGTACGCCCGGAACAGTTTTGAGATGGCTAGGGATGCTGCTAGGGATGCCAAAGGATCGAGGTTGGCGGTGGAGGAAAACCAGAGGATGCTGCAACAACAACAACACTATTTTGATCGATTTTTCGGTATGCCTCCGCCAGGGTCTTACTACCCACCACCTCGTCCCTCAGGTCCTATGTGAGTGGTCGAGTGTCGTCAGTGTTAGTGTGGGGGTGTTAGATGTCAGTTGTCAGTCGTCAGTAATTTGTTCTCTTATCTCAGTGATCTCTGTCAGTCCTTGCTGCGCAAATTTTGGCATTTGGTAATTATGGTCGTTGGTTGATTTGTAATTGGTTATTTTGTTGGTTTGGTAAGTTGTCAGCCCCTCCGTGACCCTACTTGGGTCATTACACACGCGAGGTTTATTGCAGGTGCCTTAGAGAAGAAGGTCTTGATTGTTGCTCCCGGTCTTAAGTGAATTGATCGCACCAAGACCATTTGAAAAATTCAAAATTTTATTTTTCTTTTGATTTTCCCGATTTGTGTAGAATCCGGGCGAGGTGATGTGATTACACCTACGCCTTTTCTCCCCTTATCGATATTTTTCCGTTTTCCTTTTATTTTCACTTCATTCATTTTTCCTTTAAAAAACCCAAAAACCCAAAAAAAATTCCATTTTCTCTTCATTTTAGTTTTCTTTTCTTTTATTTTCGTTTTTGTGTCGCTTGTATTGCTTTGCATTCTCCTTCTTGTAGGTACACCGCCAACTAATTAGCATGGATACGTGAGGTAGCGAAAATAAAATGAAGACCGCGCGGTAATACATTCTACCTTCGTTTTATCCCTTTCTCTTATGCATGGGAGTTTGGGCATTTATGCTATTTGGAGGTTCACTTGGTGAACATTTTGGAATTGGTGGTTGTGGATTGTGTTGACTTGATGGAGTTTTGAGTGCTTGGTTATACTTGTGATTTCATTTTGTTTTTGTTTTCTTGTGTTTTTGTCATTTTTTTGTGTTTTCTCTTTCATTTTGTGTATAGTTTGGCTAGGTAAAGTTTTCGAAAATCCGATTTCGAGTTTAGGCCAAGTGTTTATTACTCCCTTGTTAGTAACCCTTTTTGATTTTTGGACATATTTCTAGTAGAATGACCTTGAACCAATTTTTACATTGGATTTTTACCATGAGTCCATCTTTTCTACTAGAAGTCTACATCGGGATTTGCATTTGATCATCTTGACCACCCATGGAATGATAAGGCCTTGGTTACCGTTCCCCGTTCTCGTAGGTGACCTTACTTGAGAAGCCACTTTTAGTCCAAAATTTTCATCCTTTTATGGGTTCGGAGGAGGTGCACACCCAGCTAGCCTATTTCTCTACCATTCATCCATTTCCACAAATAAGTTTGCAAAAATATACTTTACCTTGATCTCAAATGAATCATCTAGCCAAAAATGGGCTATTCAAAGAAAAAAAAAGGGAAAAATGAAGAAGAAGAAGAAGGGCATATGAAAAAAAAAAAAAAAAAACTCGATCGAAATAATGGGGGAAGAAAAACCGAAAAGAAAATCAAAATCTCAAAAATCGTTCCCAAACCCAAATAATCCCTTGGTTGACTTATTGCCGTGAAATGCCTACTAGAGGACCGAGTCCCGAGGAAACAAAATAGCGGTAATTTGACAATCCTTACCATTTTGCAAACACTTATCCATCTGTTTGGTCTAATTAACTTTCTCGAGTTTGGAATGACCCTCTAGGCTTAGCTTAGGAGACGGCATAACACTTACCTATAGTGCTTACTAACTCCGTGGTTCTCACTTATCCACTCCACTTATCGTCCCGTTGTAGGCATCTTTAGTGGAACTAGAAGGACCTTGGTAAATTTTCAATGTTTTTATTGTTTGATTGTCATCCTATTAGGATCTTGTCCATGTCAATTTGTGTTACTAACTTGGTAGTGTTCTCGCTTATCTTAAGCTCAAATCGGTGCTTTCTCCGCCGTTTCGATGAGGGATTTGGTGATTTATTTTCTCTTTGGTTGCGACTATCTCTTTGTGTGTGTCTTTTTTTTTTTTTGTGTTTGTGTGTGTGTTAGTCGCAATCCCAATTTTGAGCAGGACCCAACTTGCCTTGCATGGAGGTACTCTACCTCATGAGTGTCTTGATGTGAGTTGAAGGGACGGAGTGGGCCCGTTAATTGCCTCGTATCGTCTTAGCATAGTCTAGCTTAGTAGTAGTAGCTAGTTTTTTTTGGGTCTTTGCTCGAGGACGAGCAACGGTTTAGTGTGGGGGAATTGTTGTGTGTCAAATTTGGATCGTTTTTCCTCCCATTTAGACTCGTTTTTCCTCTGTTTTGCGAGACTTTAGCGCGATTATCGCCATATTTTGCGTAATTCTCGCATTAGTGTCTCTCTTTTGCATTTTACGTGTTTTTAGTAGTTTTCTGTCTATTTTGATAGGATTTTCGACCAAAAACATATCCGAGCTTCTTTGAGCATGAAAGAGAGAGACACGGTCCAAAAAGCAAAGCACACAACTGAAAGTTCAAGTAATCAAATTGATCGACAAAGAAAGAGACCGGAAAAGAGGTAGAAGATCATCGGGTAAAGTTTCACCCGGTAAGTCATCATCGGGCGAAAACATTTTCCACCTCCCCGAAGATTTTCATGACACTCACCACCGGGCGAAACGACCGGGCGAAATTTCGCCCACCGGGTGAAATTTTGCCCGATGGAGAAGACGAGTCAAAATCGATTGAGAAGAAAATCTCACCGGGTGAAATTTCACCCGGTGGGATTAGTTCGTCAAGCCGCAGGGTGGAGTTCACCCCATGAAGATGCAAAGGGTGAAGGTCTAGCTTAAAGAAGAGAAATTGGATTATGGGCCTTAAGTTTGTGTGACCCATTAGGAAACACTATATATACTTAACCTAGGGTTTTGTGTCACTCTTGTGCCTTGAGTGAGCCGAGTAGGAGTAGTATAGAGGATTTCTAGTAGTAGTAGTAGTAGTAATTGTAGTAAGCTCCTTAGTAAAAATCTCTATAAACACTTAGTAGATCTACTTAGTATTAGTATAATTCTACTCAACAATTCTTAATCAAGCTTCCATCTTTGTTGAAGATTTTGGTTTTATATTGAAGATTTAAGGGTTTTGCAAGGGTTTAAGTGACAAGATCCTTGTATTATTTCTTGAAGATTCAATCTTTTATGTTAATCTTCATCTTCCTCCTTAGTCTTCTCCATAATTGGTAGTTTCTTTCCTCTCCCTTTCTTTATTAGTTAGTTTGTTTCCTTGTTAATCCATAGTTTGTCTTGCTAATCTTCATGTTCGTGTAGTTTTCCATTAGTTAGTTTATATCTTTCTCTCTCCTTTGTTAGTTTCTCTTTAGTTTGTGTGGTAGTTTATTTTTCCTCCTTAGTGTAATTTGTTAGTATAATTATTATGCATGCTTTAGTTAATCTCTCCTCTATTAGTGTTTTGTTGTTATCCATCATGACTAGTGAGTAGATTTTCTTGTTGGGGAATTTAGGGATGAGGATTTGGATTATTTGAATTAAGGGATGTTGGTGGGTTGTTTACTTGTTGATTTATCAAGTTTAAGGTTTTTGTGTCTTTGTTGACCTAGACTGCAGCTAGATTGACCTTGACTCGTTCTTATCAATATGGGGAAACTCGGGGTAGGAATTACCTTGACTTGAGACTTACCCTTTCACCGCGAAAGCGGGTATAGGTGGGTTGGGTGAAGAAACCGAAAGGTGGCACTCTCCCTTTTTAACGTTGTAACTAAAACTCGATCCCGAGATTCTAGACCCCATCTCCGAATCCCGACTCTCCCCAACACCTTTCCCATTATTGTTCCTAGCTTTAGTTGTGTAGCTCGCTAGCTTTAGTTCAAACTCCTCTCGTCCTAAAACCCCCATCTCAATCCCAAACGCAACTAAACTTTAGACTTGACCAATATCGCTTAACCGCCTCCATGTGGATCGATCCCGACCTACCACTACTACATTAGTTAGGTTAGTCGGTGTTAAAATTATTATTTGATCGTGCGGGTTGCGACGACCGTGCATCAATACACAGCATAAAAAAGTGTAAATTATTGACTGAGATGGTTGAGTATATATGAAATTGAGAAGCGTTCCATGTTCTATTTTGATAATGAGTATTTGGATTTTTTGTCGCATAATATTATCTTTTAGGGATCTTCTACGCGATACCCCTATATTTTTCACTTTTCTACATGATACCCCTTCCTTTTCTATGCCTATACATGGTACCCTTGAATTTAATTATTTATTTAACTAGCGTCCCGAAATTTTTTTTCAATCAAGTTTTGTCGTTAAATTATGTTTTTAGCTTAGGATTAAGACTTCAATATCATTTAACTTAGATAATTAACAAGTAATCAAGCTTAATTTAAGTGTTATCATTTGATTTGACTATATAACGTGAAAAATATAATTCGTTTAGATTTGGAATTAACTGCAAACACGTACAAAATTGTTAGTTCAAGTTCAATTATCGGTTAATTAAGTATGTTAAATGACGTTTAACTTTTAATCTTGAACATAAAAAGGTAATTTGTTACCAAAACTTGACGGGAAAAAAAGTTTAGGGGTACCAATAAAGATAATAATAATAAAGTTTAGGGTACCAAAGAAACTTTTAGTAAAGTACAAGGGTACCATGTATACATGTAAAAAGTGTAGGGGTCCAAGCTAGAAAAGTAAAAAAATTCAGGAGTACCATGTAGAAAATCCCTATCTTTTATTTACAGAGTTGTATGAGCAACGACTTTTTTTAATTTTTTTAAAAACAATTGCTTTTTTAAAACAAACTTATAATCATTTCGAAATAAATCCAAACTATTGCTAACAACTACTTCGAAAATGACAGCAGCTGGAATGGAACTCACATCCTTCACAACAAATCCCACAAACCTCCACCGAGCCACTTCATCACTCATTTGAACAAAATTTAGAAACAACATATAGTAGTGTTTCCCCATATCGAGATGGAATGTAGATTTATTAAAAAAAACAATTCACGAAGCACTGCCCTCTTAATGGCTCTTCATAAACCAACCCAGTATCCCATTTAATTACCAGCAATTACTCGATAAACCAAACAGTGCACTCGAAAATAGTTCATAGGCATAAATATTTGCCTCCTCGTTTCCTTCGTTTCTATTTCCCATACTTCCAACATCTCTATATTTGTGGTGAATCATTCGACCATGTACTCATTCAATCTTTCCAACCTCTCTGTAATACTCGGTTTTGAAGTCCTTCCTCATGTGTTTCAATCATGTCTATATTTGTGGTGAATCATTCAGCCATGTACTCATTCAATCTTTCCGACCTCTCTGTAATTAATACTCTGTTTTCAAGTCCTTCCTCCCGTGTTTCAATCATGTCTGATTCAAGTTCGTCGACCATTGCTAAGCTATTTACTTCACTTACTTCATCACTCACTTGCTAAGCTATGTCGGCGTCTTATCACTTACTTCATCACTCACTTGCTTTGCTATTTAAATATCAGAATGATTTGGTTCAAGCAACCATTAAGAAGTCGTTGCTGAACAGATTCAAGGACAAATTCGTTGTTGGTCAGGTGTACAACATCCGTAGTCTG
Source organism: Agrostemma githago (assembly GCA_958450325.1). NCBI lineage: Eukaryota > Viridiplantae > Streptophyta > Magnoliopsida > Caryophyllales > Caryophyllaceae > Agrostemma > Agrostemma githago. The sequence goes on along the minus strand of OY288250.1, from coordinate 11,149,641 downwards.
ACTGTTGTTTCCAACACTAGTGTAGACAGGGCCACTACTATAACACCCTGACCCAATCCTAGGACCGGAAATGTTAATCCCGGTAGCTCAGCAGACTCTGTACTGGTCCCACAGACCCACACGAGTCCTTTCTAGCGCATTTTGACCTCACTCATGCGCATCCGCCTGGAAACCTTCCCAGGAGGTCACCCATCCTAAAATTACTCACACTCAAGCACACTTAACTGTGGAGTTCCTTTGCATGGATGACCAGAAAAGAAAGTGCACTTTGTTAATATGAGTAGTACTTTCAATCCCTTTAAGCATTAGTCATTCAAACTATGATCTCATGTGACTATATTTGTCTGTTGTAGATTGTCGAGAATATAACTATTGAAGGTTCTAACTAGTTTTGTTGCCCGCGATATTCGCGGACATGTTTAAATAAGTATTGTGGACATGACATAGGTCCACCCCGACGCGGCCACGCGCGGGTTTGGGGAGGCGAATGAATCTCCATATGAGATGGATCGAATTGAAATTTAAATCGAAGTGGAGTCGCCACTGATCTTTGTGGGAGTTCGGGCCCGTTCGAACCCTGATAAGGCTAAAGTCGTATCACCTATATCAAAATAATCCTAACGAACAACTAACAGGTAGCTAGTAGTAAGTAAGGGTCGAATCCACAGAGAGACGGATGAAAATCGCTAATTATCTAAATTCGATTCTAAACTATTTAATTCCGTTTTATTTGATTTTGATCTAAACTAATGCGATTATGTAAAATAACGAGGTTCTAACAATATTAAAAGGATCTAGGGTCTTACGGTTCACTATGTAATTAAATTGGGTAAAGTTAATTAATCATTCAATCAATCAATCACAGTTATTTAGAGCAAAGACACGGCCTTTCGGATCTTATGTCAACCTTAGGATAGATTCTGACGGGCTCTCGCAACTTACCAGATTATCCTACCCACTTACTTGTAAGTCTACTACCCTTACCAGACTTTCGATCTTAGGTTCGGGTTCCTAAACATTCGACTAGTTCAACGTCTCAAACTAATCAAACAATAATACAAGACAAGTAGTAAGGCAATAGCATATGAATGAACAATTAAACAAATAATCAATCTAACATCCCCAATTCAATTAACATAGATCTTCTTCAACCCTAGATAAATAAATTAGCTACTCATAATAAAACATAAAGCAATAAAGAAATTAAGCATAATAAAAGACAATATGAAACTAAGAGAAAAGAGAAAAATACCAATTACGTAGAACTGAAAGATTGACGATCTAAAAGTAGGATTACAAACTAGAAGAATTCTAATGCTAATAAAAACTAAACTAAACTAAGAATATGAAAGTGTAAACTAAACTACTGAATGAGAAAGTGAGAAAAAGTGAGAAAGCGTTCTTAAATCTAACCCTAAGGAGGGTATATATACTAATAATGATAAGGAGAGTCATTACTTCTACTTTCCTAAAACTAATTAGGAAAGAATATCCTGTAAAATATGAGTCATGGTAAGTGAAGGAGTCCAAAAATATAAATCCCACAAAACAGCCTCAAACCGGTCGGTTTGGGTCTGTCCCGAGCGGTTTGGGTCCGTCCCGAGCGGTTTGGGTTCATCCCGAGCGGTTCGGGTTCCTCTACACTGCGTGATGAATTTGAAATGCTTTATGTTTCTTTGTTACTTATCGGATATGGACATGTGATATACCGTTGGAAAGCTAAGAGAAAGGGCTTTCTAACGCCACCTGAATCAGCTCAATTGGAGTTGTAGAACTCAAGATATTCACGTTTGAAGTTGACTCTTGTTTTAGCGATCGTTCTTTCATCTCGATTTGCATTTGTTTGAGCTTTCCAACTTATTTCTTTGTCTTTTCTTTTTTTTTCTTCACTCACGTCCTTCTCCGAGTATTCCCTTAGTATCCTCTAACTTTTATCACTTCTTTCTTGTAGATTTCATGGTTCGACTCTCGTCATTGCCCAAAATATAGCACAATCGCCTTCATTTGTTTCGTTTCCTACAAAACGTAAACAAAATACCCGGCATAACAAAGAAGGATGAAAAGCTAGAAAAACAACTCCTAGGATACATAAAATGAACCAAAATAAAGGAAAAGTTGGGGTTAAATATGTATACAAAATGAGTTCACCAAACCCACTCTATATCTTAGTGGGGTCATGCACAAAGTATGGCCCATTCGGATGTCAGAGTTTATGGGGTTCGTCCCTTTGCATTTTGATACCGATACCGACATTATCGGATACCGTGTATTGAATGACTCTCGTGTGCCAATGGTTTCGGACATCCGGAAACCACGGTTCTGAGTAAGGGGTAAGGGTACGTGTTGGGAAGTTCACAAAGAACACCCAACCCCGCCCGCACTTAGCGGTCTCTACTAAGATATCGTTTGATTTTGAAATACGCGCGTTAGTAATTCGGTTGAATGATATGCAAACAGTATTTTTGACTAAACATGTTAATTATGTTTGATCTGCGTCGTTTAATGCATCTTTGAATCTATGTCGAAGTTGTATTTAGCATGCGAGGTCCGTTTTAGTATAATAAAACAAACAACGAATAATAAGATACAACAAAGAACAAACGGGTTAGTAACGGTTTGCAAATTGAATAAATGATGTAAATATGATACGTTGCGTGATTTTGAAAAGATGAGTCGCGTGATAGACTTGACACGTGTTGACCGAAGTCGTAAAAATATTTATCAAGACCCGAAACATGCTGGAAAACTCGTTGTTTTGCTAAATCAGGAGCCACTCGATCAAGTCATTGCGGGACTCGACCGAGTGGTCTCGAAAAAGGCTTCTGTCTCGAGTTTTGGGGTGCCACTCGATCGAGTGGGCTAGACACTCGATCGAGTGCCCCCTGTACGGATTGTTGTCCGGTTTGTTTTGCTCTTGAAATTTCGTTAAGTCGTGTAATAATATAATACGATTTATACTCGACTTAAATTTTCGATACTCGTTATATTCGACACTTGATTATAGAATCAATATCGAATATTCGGAGCGACTTTTTAGAAAAGATGTTTTGTAAATTGTTTTGAAAATCGAACTAAAAACAATATGAACTCTCTCCGCATTGAAATCGTCGTATCTTGTTATTAGGACTATGTGACGATTTTCTTAGCATCAACGAGATTAATTTAATTCTTTTAGATACGATATTCGACTATAGAGTCGATATTGAAAATTAGATAGTTGCGATAGTACTTGATATTAGAAACGAGAAAAGCGAAAAGGAGTAAAAAAACGCGACGATGACTCGAGGACGACGGACCGACGACGCAAAAAAACGAGAGAAAGAGAGAAGAAAAAGGAGAAGAAGGGATTGAATTTGCACCCTCAACCTACATGCTCTACTTTCTCGGAACAGGGCTCGTCTAGATGTGGCTTAGGCACGGGAGCGTCGAGATGATATAGGAAGAGTTATGGTGGTTTATAATTGGGAAGAGATTTGACGAGTTTTGCTCTCGGGTCTTTGACGAGTTTTGATCTCAGGTTTGCTAAAGGTTGCTGAAATTTCGGGGATGAATTGTTGTGAATTGTGTGTGTTGTTGTTGTGAATTCTATGTATGAATTGTGTTTGCAAAGAGGGCTTATTTATAGGAGAGCTTCCCGACATTGACTAGGAGAGGTAGCCTTGCTTGGGTGAGAAGAAACACCGCTTTGGATAGGAAAAGCACGCAATCTGAGAGGAAGCAGGATTCCGTCGTTGGGTGGAAAAGGAAACCTTTTCCGGCTGGAAAAGGAGTCACTCGACCGAGTGTGCCTAGTACTCGATCGAGTGCCCGGTCTAAAGCCGGTTTTGCGCGATTTTACGAGCTTACTCGACCGAGTGGGCTGGTCCACTTGATCGAGTGGGTCTAGCTCGGGTAGAAGGCTCTTTAGAGATCGAATTCTATCCCTAACGGAATTGTTTAATCTTTTTTGTAGCTGATTTTTTATAGTTTTGGACTTCTAGTCGGATTTCTGAAGTACCGTGGCAGATATTTATGCCTCGGAAACGTCTTTGACCGGGGTATGACTCGGTCGCTAAAAGACGGTTTTGCCCTTGATGTCGGTTTTGACTCAAATTAGTCTCATTTGACTAGAAATGACCCACCGGGCCTGGATTTGAGGTTGGTTTGTGAGATTTGTACTCCGTAAAAAGCCCAAGCCAAATGCCAACGATTTTGAGCCCATATTCGAGTATGTTAAAACACGTTTGCGTCCGATCATCATCGGGTATTTTTTGGAAACTGCTATAGACACCTAACAGCCAAATGTGAGTGTCTACAAGTACAATGTTTTTTTATTTAAGAAAAAAAAGACATGCTTTTACCGATGATTAAACATCCTTATAAAAATATAATTTTAACCTTACATAAAACTGTCCTTGTGTTGTTTGCACTCGTATGCAAAAACTTATGTTCATGACGAAATGTAATTCACGTGTTTATATATATATATATATATATATATATATATATATATATATATATATATATATATATATATATATATATATATATATATATATATATATATATATTTTAGGTTTTTTCGAGCGATCTCATTGGTCAGTTTTATCAAACCTCAAATTTAGGAAAGTATCATAAATAATAATAAAAAATAAACTAAAGAATCTTTTAATTATTATAATATATGTTTAATCTATTATATTATGTGATGTTTTACAATTCTTAGGTAAAAATCTTTAAAGTTCATTTTTTTTAAAATTATTGTAAAAAAAATTATAAAAATGAAATAATTAGATGCGTGGTAGAAAATACTTTCATTAGAGTATAAATTTCATATTATTTGTTTCATACTATTTGCTCGAAAAACATGAAAAATATTAAAAAGTATACCACATCGACAAATTATGACGAGTGGATGAAATTCCACATTATAAATAGGAGTAATCATTCGTTCTTAGATATCACAAAAGTTTTATGAGTCTTAAAAAACTCTTAAGACTATAAAATCTTTTCAGTATTTAAAAAACTATTAAGATTATAAACTTTTGAATAATCCAACATCAACAAATTATAACAAGTTAATTAAATTATATATTGTAAATTAAAATAATAATAATAATAATAATAATAATTCATTATTAGATTATATATAAAAAAAAACTTATGAATCTTACAAAATTCTAAATACTATAAACTTTTTAAAAAAATTATACCACATCTTCAAATTATAATAAAGTGATGGATTTTTATTATAATATATAAATATAAGCATAATCATTCGTTCTTAATTATAAATTTCATATTCTCTCCGAGTCTGAATGATCTTCCGTCACGGGTTCCAATCCTGTCATCCCTACCTATTCTTTTCCTCTGGGCAGTACGGGGGGACCCATTGAGATCGATTCTCTTTGATTAAAATATATCTCACATATATTAATCAAAGGGAAAGATCATTCAGACTCGACGGGAGTATTATATTTGCTCGAAAAAGTGATGGATCTATTACATATAAAAATCGTAAAATTATCCCACATCGATAAATTATAATAAAGTGATGAAATTTTACATATTATAAATATAGTAATCGTTCTTTCTTAAATATTCACCAAAAATCTTTTGAGTCTTATAAACTCTCAAGACTATAAAATCTTTAGAGTCTTTAAAAAAACTCTTATGATTATAGACTTTTAAGTAAAATTATCCCACATCATCAAATTATAATAAAGTGATAGATTTCTATTATATAAATAAAATTAATCATTCGTTCTTAGTTAGATATCAACCAAAAATATTCTTGGTCTTAAAAACTCTTAACATTATAAAGTTAAATTAAAATTATTCCACATCGAAAATTATAATAAGGTAATGAAATTCTATTATATAAATAAGAGCAATCATTTGTCATTGCTTATATATAAGACTATAAACATTAAAATTATATCCCACATCGACAAATTATAATTATAATAAGACAATGAAATTCTATATTAGCATTCGTTATTAGATATTAAAAAAAAAACTTTTAAGTCTTACAAAACTCTTAAGACCATAAACTTTAAATAAAATTATCCCACATCGATAAACTATAAAAAGATAATGAATCTTTTGAGTTTTCAAAAGATCGAGTTCTTATAAGAATCTTAAAAAACTCTTAAAGACTATAAATTTTTAAGTAAAATTATACCACCTCGATATAGGTAGTGAACTTCTCTATTATGTTTGATTCCTAAAACCTCTTAAAACTATAAACTTTTAAGTTAATTATCCCACATCGATAAATAATTGTAATAAGGTGATAAATTTCTATTATATAAATAAGAGTAGTCACATAAACTTACGTAAAATTATCCCACATCGACGTAAGGAATGAAATTTTATATTATAAATAAGAGTAATCATTCGTCCTTGGATATCAACCAAAAAAAATTTTGAGTCTTACACCACCCTTAAAACTATCATATTGAAAAATTATGATAAGGCAATGAAATTTTAAATTATAAATAGAAGTAATCATTCGTCCTTAAATATAAGACCAAATTTTTTTGAGTCTTGATAAGAGCTTGAAGTCTATAAAAATAATCAAAAATTATAAAAATGAGATAATTAGATTCGTGGTAGAAAATATTTTCATTGGAAAATAAATTTCATATTCATATTATTTGCTTGAAAAAATAATGAATCTATTACCTACTCTATAAAAATAATGTACGACGAAATTTTATATTATAAATAAGAATAATCATTCGTTCTTAGATATCCCACATCGAAAAATTATAATATTGTGCTGGAATTTTATTATATAAATAAAAGTAATCATTCTTCTACAGATTTAACGATTATCCAATATAATTAAGTTAGTTAACCCAAAGTTCTTAATAAGACTACAATTAAAGTTAAATTAAAGTTATCACATATCAAAAAATTTATAATGAGGTGATTTTTTATTATTATATAAATAAGAGTAATCATTCATTCAAAATATATAATAATATGAATCAAATTCGATTATATAAATAAAGAGTAATCGTCTGTCCTTTTAACTTGGATATAAAAACACACTCTTTTAAGTCTTAAAAATAGCTCTTAAAAGTATAAAATTAATTAAGTAAATTATACCACATCGAAAAATTATGATAAGGTGATGGAATTCTATATCATAAATAAGTAATTCGGTTTTAAATATCAACCAACGATCTTTTGACTCTTAAAAAGTTTTTAAAAAACTACGAATCTAAAATTATACCACATCGAAAAAATTAAAATAAGATGATGATTCTATATTATAAATAAGAGTAATCGTGCGTTTTTCTAGGTCTTACAAGCATATCTTAAGACTATAAATGTTGAATAAATTATCCTACATCGAAAAATTATGATGAGTCGATAGAATCTTATATTATAAATAAAGACTAATCTTTCGTTCTTATCAATCAAAAAATTAATTCATTCATAGATATCAATCAAAAAACTTTTGAGTCTTAAAAAATCTCTTAATTAGACCGTAAAACTATAAAAGTATTTCCACATCGAAAAATTATAATAAGGTGATGAAATTTTATATTATAATGTGAATATAAGAGCATGGGTTCTTTTGAGTTTTAAATTGAGCTAATAAGACTATAAACATAGTTGAAATTATGTTTGATTCTAATGTCATGTGATCATCTTATTTATTATTTAACGAAGTACATCGTCAATATAATTAAGCCAACTAACCCGTGCAGTGCACGGGCTTTAATCTAGTATTATCTTAATGTATACTGTTATAAACGTATGAAATCGAATGAAAGAGAGTATTGATAACATTGTAGTCTCGTGACATCTTGTTATCTATATCGTCATATATAACAATATAATAGAGTAATAAATTATGATTCATCTATTTTATTTTTCTAACTAGAACAATAATCTAACAACATTTTATTGTTTTGTTTGATAAAGATTAAGACGGTGTAAAAGTAAGTGTTCCGGTCACGGAATCAATTAACCCGATTACGAGTTCGGGTTCTTAGTGTTCGGGTATTGCTTGCTTGATTTCCTTTGATCTCTCCTTTCCTCCTCTCCTATGATCGGACCTTCCCGGCGGATTGAGCCTGCTCCCTGCACAAGTAGCGCACAGGGCCTCGGAGGTTGTCCGAGGGAACCCTCTCCGATGCCTAAGTCAGTCCGTGAATGCCTTGATGAACCTAGCTCGTGAGGAACTAGGCGGCGTTTTTTAGGAGTAAGAGTTTAGAGAGAGAAAATCCCACCCTCTCTAAGTGAGAAATGGGTGGGTATTTATACCTTCCCACAAGAGAGGGAATTGGAGGGGGAAAAGAGCGGGAGAATGGGTGGATGTCAAGGTAACACGTGGACCTGTTTCATCCACCCATTCCCTTTTACCTTTAGGCAGAAAGACGGAGAGGCCCTTGGTAACCCATGCCCTGCTCGGGGAGGTGGTCGCCTGGGAACAGGTGAGCAGGGGGCATCTACAGGCCTTCCCCAACTGGTCGCCTTACCCTGATGGTCAGGCGGCCCTCTCGGAGTTACGTTCATAGAGGAAACCCTGGTGTCTCACCTCGACGGCCTGCTGGGCAGGCTCCTCGATTCCCGGGTTGGGTCTTTGCGGGGCCTGCAAGGCGGGCGACCCGGCGCAGGCTCTCGACCCTCATCAATTGGCCCTCACCGGCCAGGGAGAAGTAAGGCTTCTCTTTGGCAGGTGGACTCTTGATGGTGAGTAGTTGACTTGTGGCTTTATCACTGCATTTAATGCGTTCGCGTATTCCCGAGGGGGAAGACTCTTCTGTATTGGGCATGCCAAGAGTTTAATTGTCTTTTGGTCATGATTGCTTTCTATACCCAGTGGATTTTCGGGCATCGTGCGGGTGCGTTGATTGGTCGTGCCCCCTGTCAAAGTAGTTGGGGGCGCCATTTAATGTCTTGGCCTCCTGTTTCGTATAAATTGCACTTCCCTTGCCACTTTCACGACCCATCTCCAACCTTCTCTTCTTCTTTTTTCAAAGAAAATGTCGTGGATCACCAAGGTACTCTTTTGCCAAGGGGTTCGCGTGGTGACCCGTCGCTTTAGGGGACGTCGGAAGCTAAGGTATCCTAGGGCGTCCTCTCTCATTCTGCGCCGTATCCGGCGGCCCTGCGCTCGAGTCCACGGGAAGCTCAGAAGGAGGACTCTTGTCAAGGCGGGCAGGCGCCCTCAGAGGGCTTCTCCAGCTGCTCCAAAATACAGGCGCTGCCCCCAGGGCGGGGGTTGTTTCGACAGGGGGTGTCATGAGTGTTTTCCATGGCTACACCCTGAGCAATTCGACCCCGACTGCTCTGAGTCGGCTTCTTCCCCTGAGTCGGGCCCTTCCTCTCCCTTAAGGAGGAAAGTGGGCTGCGGCTCTTGTGATGATACTGAAACAGTCCTTTATGGTAGGGACTGGGATGTTAGCAGCCGGGATTCCGGCGATAGCAACGGCCAGGATTACTCCTCTGGTCGGGGTGATGATGATGACTCAGCGGATCCCTTCAAGGATTCTAATGACTGGGACTGGGGATCCGATGCAGGGGGGTGCAACAGCCCTGGGGATTATTCCCCAGGTTTTGACGATGATTAGGCCTGCCCGAGGGGTGCAGGCGTGGTGAGCCAGAAACAGGGGCTCTTTTTGTACTTCTTGCCTGTACGAAATGTAACTTGCCCGTTTTTCGGGTTTTGTTTAATTTAATGAGAAGATCAGGCAGCTTGTTTATATGTGGTATTTTTATTATTTGTTATTATTTGTTTTTTGTTATTATTATTTGGATGGAGGGAGGGCGTCACAGTGTGATCGATCTTTTGACATCTTTTGGTCTTCTCGAGGCCATCCTTGGGAAGCTACAAGGGGCTACCTTTCGAGAGTACGACACGTGGACAGTGGCCTTTGGGCGGGTTTTCGAGGGTTGGCGACTTTTCGGCTGCCCTTCCTCCTATAAAGACAATCTGTCACTCATTCCTCTTCTTTTTTTCTTTTCAAACTTCCTTTCTTTTCTTCTGCAAATCTTCCGGTGTGATAACTCGTGACTTCCTTCGTACCCCCGTTTCTCTGGGAGATTTCTCTTTCAAGCTTTCATTTCCGCGGCGGCCGACCCTAGGTTAGACTTTTAATTTCCAACTCTTGCTCCCTTTCTTTTCGACTTCTTGCTTTTTCTTTCCTCTTAGAGTTGCAATGTCTAGAACTCGCGCACGCATTCTACCATTCACCGACCCACTGAGGAAAGAGGAACGGGAAAAGGGTAGGGAGGATCTTGCCTCCTCCTCTAGGGAGGTTGGCCTTGGGATGGTCGAAGAGGAGGACCCGGCGGGTAGTGGGGGCGGTAATTCCCTCTGAACCTGCCCCTTACGACGTTGTTGATTCGGATGACGAGGCGATGGAGATCGACCCCTCCAGGACCTCCGGTCCCCTTATTCCCCGGGAAAGGGGTAGGACCTATTACTTAGATAAAACCAAGTACCGCGTTCCCCTGAGCACTTACCCTGACCCCAAAAACCGGGATCTGATTCTTGCGAAGAATGCCGCCAACGCGATTGAGCGGTTCTACAATTTCGGGGACGGGTATACAATTGTCGTCCCTGGTGAAAAAGACACCGTATGCTGCCCTCCCGACGGGTGTATTGCGGTTTACCACAAGTGTTTGGAGTTCGGTCTTCGTTTCCCTCTTCATCCTTCTCTGGAAGAGATTTTCAGGCGGATGAACGTGGCTATCGCCCAGCTGACAGCCATGGCTGTCAGGTCATTGATTTCATACGTTTGGACCTCCCTGTTCCATCGTGCCGAACCCTCTATTGACGCCTTAAGATTTATGGTCGGCCTGCAAATGGTTTCTTCTGGGAGTGAGGGCTCTCCTGGATACTGGTCCCTTCTGAGACAGAAAGGGCATACTCTGGTGTGGCCTGCTATGGACAGCCTGAGAGATTGGAAAAACAATTTTCTCTATGTGCACAGCGCCCATGGGTGGAAGATTCCTCGCCATTTCAGGAATCACGTTCACACCAGGCTTGAGACTCATGAGGAATATCACCTTGGTGTGGGAGGGAAGGCTCTGGAGGTGAAGTTGAGCAGGAAAGACAAGGATTTGGTGGACCAATTTGCTGCACACACTGATAAGCATGGGGTGTATGGTCCTTCATTATGGCTGCCTCATGCAGAGCTCATTGCCACTAACAAGTACCTGACCCGGGTGGGCATGAATCCGGGCCTAGACGAAGGTAGTTCAGGAGTGCTGATAATTTTTTCTTACTCGCCTTTTACTTCTTAAATGACCTTTCTAACCAGTCGTCTGTTTGCTTTGCAGACCTTGCTACCTTCCTTTGGACAAAGGGGGAGGTGAGGCGTTTGGGTTTGTCCGGGACTCTTGACGTTATCCAAAGCCGTCCTTCCCTTCCTCCTGACTTCAAGAAGGGCGAGAAAAACCTGATGAAGCATCTGAAGGGCCTTTCGTTCAGCAGGTCGAGGCTCCCTGCTCCTCCTAGGTCAACTCCTGCCAAAACGGCAGTCTCTGAAGCCACCCCTTCTCCGGTTGCGAAAAAGGCGATCGCTTCTGAGGTTACTCCCTCCCCTGCCGGCAAAAAGGGAGGCCCTCCTGCAGGGGTTCAGATTCCCCAGGAGCCGCAGGCTGCTGGCTCTGAAGAGACTGGAGAAAGTACTCCCAGGGGACTGATCAGAAAAAGGAGCAGGGGAACTCCAAATGCAGATCATGTGGTGGATCTGGAGGCTGATACGCCTAACCCAAAGCGCTTTGCTCAGGGAGTTCCTGGTACCCTTTTCTCTGAAGAGAACACTGAGTTCCATTACGCTGCTGGCGATAGCCAGGACGTCTCTGCCTTACTCTCTGACTCCGGGGCGGTTTTGGCAGATCACCTCCTCAAGACTGTCCACTCTGCTACTCACCAAGTGACTCAATATATTCAGCGCACTGCCAGAGTTATTCAGGCCTCTGCTGAGCTGGCGACTCTTAGTCGTTTGAGTGACGAGGATTTGACCAACTTCGACCATCTGACTGTAGTTGAAAGGGATGTTGCCCTTATTGCTGGTCTGAAGGATCAGCTGGCAAAAAAGGAGAACGAACTGGAGGAGGCCAGAAGTCAGGTGACTCACTGGAGGTCTCAAAGTGAGAGGGCGGTCCGGGAGGTGTCCCGCTTGGAGGAGGAATCGAAGAGAGCCAAGCAGGCCTATGCAGAGCTGGAGCAGGCCAAAAAAGCTTTAGCTGAGTTGGACCAAGCCAAGAGAAAGGCTGCCGACCTAGGGGAGCGCCTTTCCAAGGCGGATTCGGCTCTTCAGGCGGCTCTCGGTGACTTGGCGGCGAAGACTGAGGAGTGGCAGAAGGAGAAGGATGAGATAATCCAGGAGGTGGAAACTGCCGTGTCAGCAGGCTTCGTCAATGGTGCCAACTCCTGCTTAGGGGTAGTTATGGAGGCTGTCAGGGAGATGTTCCCAGGCTTTGATGAAGAGGCTTTTCGGGCTCTTTATACTGCTAAGGATGAGGCCCAAATGCGCAGGATGGATGAAGGGGCTGCTACCTCTGGCCCAGAAGCTCCTCCTGCTTAACATGGAAGGCAGTCATCCTCAGAGGGCTCATGCTTGTCCCCTGTCGTGCTTATGCTAACGTTTTGACTTCTTATCTTTTTGCGCGCCGAGCCCTTTTGTGGCCGGCTGCCGTATTCATTGTAATTACCTTAAAAAAAACCTTTATTCTGTGTATCTCTGCTACTTTATTTCCTTTTCTAGGGATTTTTCCATTTGTTTTCATCCCGTCTCTGTTTGGTTTTCTGTACGAGTTTTAAGGTACGGCCTGCCCCCTACTTGCCCAGAGGTAAGCAGGGTGACATTTTGCGTTTTTTATACAAGGTTGGGGGGCCTGCCCCCAGTCCTTGTTAGTTTGGCCTGTCCCTGGCTTTTGATCAAAGTCCAGGGGGCTTGCCCCCTGCCTGCCCAGAGGTAAGCAGGGTGACATTTTGCGTTTTTTATACAAGGTTGGGGGGCCTGCCCCCAGTCCTTGTTAGTTTGGCATGTTCCTGGCTTTTGATCAAAGTCCAAGAGGCCTGCCCCCTGCCTGCCCAGAGGTAAGCAGGGTGACCTTTTGCGTTTTTTATACAAGGTTGGGGGACCTGCCCCCAGTCCTTGTTAGTTTGGCCTGTCCCTGGCTTTCGATCAAAGTCCAGGGAGCCTGCCCCCTGCCTGCCCAGAGGTAAGCAGGGTGACATTTTGCGTTTTTTATACAAGGTTGGGGGGCCTGCCCCCTGCCTGCCCAGAGGTAAGCAGGGAGGCGTTGAATTTTTTCGTTGGGGGGACAATTTTCTTGGCTCTGGCAACAGGGGGCCTCCCCCTATTGCCCCCTGCTCGTTTGTGTGTGAAAACGCGAGTTTGAACAGGCAACGAGTATAGACTTGAAGTTCTTTCATTTCTTTGTAAAAATCTAACACAAGGGTGTTCGGAGCCGTCGACATTCTTTGACCGTTCTCCGACATTTTTTAGGAAACGAAAACTATTTTAAGATTTTGCTTAGACATAATACTTCTTCAAGGTGTCTGCGCAGTGAGCACTCAACTCTTGGCCCTCAAGATTGGCGATTTTATACGTGCCTGGCCCTAAGATTTGAGTTACTTGGTATGGACCTTCCCAGTTAGCGCTGAGTTTGCCGTGCTCTTTCGATTTTCCCACAGCTTGTGTTTTTCTGAGGACTAGATCACCCATTTGAAAATTTCGCTGATGCACCCTCTTATTGTACGCCTTCCTCATTCGTTGCTGGTAGGCGACGATATTGGTACTGGCTTCCTCCCTCACCTCACTGACCAGATCTAAGGCCTCAGCCATTGCTACTTCATTCTCAGCCTGGTCGTACTGTAGGGAACGCAGGGAAGGGATCCTGGCCTCGATTGGTAATAGAACCTCTGCACCATATACCAGGCCGAACGGCGTCTGGCCCGTAGATTCTTTTCGGGTGGTCCGGATCGACCAGGGTATGCTGGGGAGCTCGTCGGCCCACCTGCCTTTGAGGTTATCAACCATCTTCTTAAGGCCATTCAGGATCTGTTTATTGGCTGCCTCTGCCTGTCCGTTGGTTTGAGGGTGGCAGACGGCAGAGTAAGCGACTGCGACGCTGTGGCCTTCCAGCCAGATTCTCAAGGGGTCGTTATCGAATTGTCTTCCATGATCAAACACTAGCATTTTTGGCAGGCCGAATCTAGTGATAATGTTCCACCATATCACCTTCCTGACTGCAGGCTCGGTGATGTTAGGCACTGCCTCAGCTTCCACCCATTTGGTAAAGTAGTCGATAGCTACGATCAAGAATTTTCTCCCCCCGGTGGCCACGGCGAAAGGTCCTAGTATGTCCATCCCCCACTGAGCGAAGGGGATGGGGGACAGGATTGGCCTGAGCTCCTGGGCCGAGGCATGGATGGATGGGGCGAAAAGCTGACATTTTCTGCACTTTTGAGTCAAGTCTTTGGCGTCGGCCAGCAGGGTCGGCCAGTAGTATCCGGCTCTCAAGGCCTTGTGTGCCAGCGACTTTCCTCCTATGTGATGGCCACATATGCCAGAATGGATGTCATCCAAAACCTTCGCTGCCTGCTCTGCTCCCAGGCATCTGAGCAGGGGGGACGAGAAAGATTTCTTGTACAAGTCCTCTCCCATAATGATGAACCATGCAGCCCTTGCCGGCATTTTTCTTTTTTGTACGGGGTCAGTTGGTAGGATTCCGTGTTTCTTGAACAGGATGATGGGGGTCCTCCAATCTTCAGGCCCTGCCTCTTCCACCGCGCCGACGGCTTGGCTGAGGACGGTAGATTTTTCCTGGATGACGTCCACCCATACCGATCTCCTTATATCCTGTAGGCTGGAGCTAGCCAGTTTTGACAGGGCGTCCGCCCGGTTGTTCTAGGATCGAGGGATCTGTCTGATTTCATATGATTTTAGGCCTGATAATTCCCTCTTCACCATTTCCAGGTACGCGGCCATTGTTTAGTCCCTAGCCTCATACTCTCCATTGATTTGGTTGGCGATGACCTGGGAGTCTGTTGCCAGGACAATCCGCTCTGCGCCTGCGGCCTTGGCCAGGTTGACGCCTGCGAGCACTGCTTCGTACTCAGCTTCGTTGTTTGACGCGGGAAAGACGAATCTGAGAGCATGCTCAAAGTCGGTCCCCTCCGGGCTAGTCAATACCACTCCTGCCCCTGCTCCATTAGCCGTGGAGGACCCATCGGTGTATACGATCCACTCGCCGGTGGTTGGGCTATCCTCCTCAGAGTGGGAGCATTCTGCTAGAAAGTCGGCCAGGGCTTGGGCCTTGATGGCTATTCTCGATTGGTATGTTATCCCCAGTCCACTCAACTCAATAGCCCATTTTAGCAGCCTGCCTGACTTTTCAAACTTTTCTAGCACCTTCTCTAGGGGCTGGTCTGTCAACACTACGACAGGGTGTGCGTCGAAGTATGGCCTCAATTTTCTGGCTGCTATAACAACCGCGTAGGCTGCTTTTTCGACCATAGGATAATTTTTTTCTGCTGCCTCCAGGGCATGACTTACAAAATATATGGGCTGTTGAGCGCCTGCTTCCTCCCTCAAAATAATTGCGCTGACTGTCACATTGGTTACAGCGATGTAGAGGAAGAGTTTTTCCCCTGCCACTGGTCTCGCCAGGGTGGGGAGTTTCTTTAAATGCTCCTTCAACTGCCCAAATGCTTCTTTTTGCTCGTCCTCCCACTTGAATTGCTTGTTGCCTTTCAGGATTTTGAAGAACGGGGTCGACTTGTCTGCTGACCTGGCGATGAATCGTGCCAGGGCGGCCATGCGGCCTGTCAGACGTTGAATGTCCCTGATGGTCTTTGGCTCAGGAAGGTCCAGAACAGCTTGAACTTTCTCGGGGTTAGCGTCTATCCCTCGAGAGCTGACCAAAAAACCCAAGAATTTTCCAGAGCGAACCCCAAATGTACACTTTTTTGGGTTGAGTTTCATTTTGTTGGCGCGCAGAGAGGAGAAGGTCTCCCGCAGGTCTGTCAGGTGCTCATTGTCCCCTTTGCTCTTCACAATGGCGTCATCGACATAGGCTTCTATGTTCCTGCCTTTTTTACTTTCGAACACCTTGTCGACCAGGCGTTGGTACGTGGCTCCTGCGTTTTTCAGCCCGAATGGCATCATCTTGTACATGTAGGTACCTGAACTAGTGATG
The DNA here is from genome assembly GCA_958450325.1 of Agrostemma githago. Taxonomy (NCBI): domain Eukaryota; kingdom Viridiplantae; phylum Streptophyta; class Magnoliopsida; order Caryophyllales; family Caryophyllaceae; genus Agrostemma; species Agrostemma githago. The sequence goes on along the minus strand of OY288250.1, from coordinate 11,133,480 downwards.
AATGCGCACTTAACTCTGTCCGGCTGCCATAAGTACACCTGATGATACCCTGAGAAGGCATCCAGGAAGCTTAGCGTAGTATACCCACTGGTAGCGTCCACCAGTTGGTCGATTCTGGGGAGCGGGTAGCAGTCTTTCGGGCAGGCTTTGTTGAGGTTCGTAAAGTCCACGCACATTCTCCATGCGCCTGACGATTTTTTGACCATGACTACATTCGCCAGCCACTCAGGGTAGTCACAAACTTCTATAAAGTCTGCCTTCAAAAGTTTTTCAATTTCCTCCTTGATTGCCGAGTCTTTTTCTGCGGACATGTTCCTCTTTTTCTGCTTCACAGGACGGGCGTCCGCGCTTACGTTCAGCCTGTGAACGATACACGCTGGGTCGACCCCTGGCATCTCGTCCGCCGAGTAGGCGAATACATCCTTGTTTTCTTTCAACAGCTCGACCAGTTCAGCCTGGTAGGACTTTTCCAGGTCGGCCTCTATAAGGACTTGCCTCCCTGGTTCTAGGTCCACCAGCATGCTCTCTCCCCCAGGTTCCAGGTGGTTTGGTGCCTGATTACCGGCTGGAATCTCGCCTTCCCTGCTGAGGGAACTGTCGGCTTTTCTTTTTCCTGTTCTTTCGCTTTCGTGAATCTGCAGGGCCACGGAGTAGCACTGTCTGGCCGACTCCTGGTCTCCGCGCACTTTTCCTTCTAGGCCGAAATCAGTAACATAGGCTATAGTGAGAGCCCTGATTGATATGGCCGCTTCAATCTCGTCCAGGGTGGCCCTGCCGATCAGGGCGTTGTAAGCAGATCTTGCATCCACTACAACGAATGATGCCCTGACATTCCTGGCAGTAGCCCCCTCCCCAAATGTTACAGGTAATACGCCTGCTCCGCTGAACCCATATAACGACCCAGGGGCAGGTCGTAGGTGCCTTTTCTCCAGGCCCATTTTGTCGAAGGCGTCTTTGTACAGCAAATTCGTGTAGGCACCGGTATCCACCATGCACCTCCGGACAATGTGGTTGCTGATTACCAAGGATAGCACTAGGGGATCACTGTGAGGGTACACCACTCGCCCTGTATCTTTGGGGGTGATGCTCAGCGTTACTCATTTCGGGCTTCCTGCTCTTTCAGCGTAGCAGATTTGATTCCTCAGCTCCCGAATTTGTCTTTTCTGACCCCTTCGGCTGACTTGGCCTTCCGCATCCCCTGATATCACATGGATTACCAGGCGGTTCTGTACCGAGCCTTCGGGTTTTTCAAGCGCTTCTTTCTGAGATTTATTCCTGGCTGCGTAGTTGGCCAACCAGCCATTCCTGATCAGCTTCTTAATTTCGTCTTTCAGGTGGCGACACTCTTCGGTGGTGTGGCCTACGCAGTCGTGGAAAGTGCAGAATTTCTTGGGGTCCCCTTTTGGACTGCGCGGCTTGCTCGGGCGATTCCATTTAGCAGTGTCCTTTTCCAGCTCGAAGATTTCCGCCCTGGATTTGTTAAGGGCTGTGTAACTGTCGAACCTGGGCTGGTAGACAGTGCGCTCCTTTTTAGGGGTATCCCCTTCCTCAGTTCTATGCCTTCCGGATTCGTTTCTACTGCGTCCACCCTACGGTCCCCCCTGCTGCCTGGTAGGGCCTGCGGGGGTCTCCGGCAGGCTGTGGAACTCTTCCTGCAGCATAAACCCCTCTGCAATCTTTCTGGCTTTGGCCAGGGTTTCCGGCTGGGCCCTGATCATTTGGTTTTTCATCTCGCCGGGGAGCAGGGAGTTGGTTAGTGCATACGCTGCTGTTGGGTCGTCAATTTCTTTCACCTGCTGGAATGACAGGTCGAATCTCTTTAGATATTCCCTGACGGTTTCGCCCTTCTTTTGCCTGAGGGTCATTAGGTCGAAACGGGTCAGGCGTCGTCTTTTGTTTCCAGCATACTGGTCCAGGAACATCTCTGCCAGTTCAATGAAGAAAGAGATTGACCCCTGCGGGAGGTCCCTGAACCAACCTTGGGCTAGGCCCACCAGGGTGGTTGGGAAAATCTTGCACCAGACTGCGTCGTCGGCGTCGTACATACCCATATGACTTTCGTACGCAGCCAGGTGATCTTCCGGATCTGTAGTTCCGTCGAACTTTACAGTCGGCATCTTAATCTTTGGGATAGGATACGCCTGAACCTCAGGGTGAAGCGGGGTCTTGGTTGGCCTGCCCACCATTTTTGACCTGCTCGCGCCTGAGTAGTGACCGTAGTCGTCCCTTCTGTCAGGGGTCGGTCTCCTACTTTCAGGGGAGCGGTGCCTTGGTGGGCGCCTGCTTATTGCCTCATCGTCCCGGGAAGGGGAGTGATACCGTGAGCGCTTTTTCTGGGTGGGCTCGAGGTTATCACCCTGACGGTGCCTGGGCCTTATAGGCTGACCGTTGTTGAGCCTGGACTGCAGGCTTTGGGATAGCCTTGGGGCAGGCCGCAATCCCTCAACCGGTGTCAGCCTGGAGAATACATCTTGTTTCTCTCCCAAGCGTTTGGACACTGGCTCCTTGTGCTTCATGCGATTTCTCAGGTCCTGGGATAGGCCTCCTCTTTCACGAGCGGTCGTGGATTCCGTAGTATGAATGGAGAATGCTTCCTCAGGACCAGCTACCTCCTGCTGTGCAGGCGGTTCCTAACGGACTTCTGAGATTCGCCTTTGCACTTGTGCATATGCCTGGGCCGTCTTCCTAGCCTTCTTCTGAATGTTTCTGACGGCGGTTCGCTTTGTGCCCCCGGTTCCTTCTCCACTTTCAAAGTGGAGCAACCTGGGGGTCGTGGCGACCCTGCCTACCAGATCGTCCAGAGTGAATTCTTGATTCAACATGGGTGAGAAGAACGCCGCAGTTTGGGCCATCTGAGCGAGGGTGAGGTTCAGGACTTGCCTCGGATTGCCCCCCTGCCCTGTCATGGCTACTGCCCCCTGACCCGGTGCCCCCTGAAGACTGGCTCGCCCCACGCCTGGAATCGTGGCGGCAGGTGTTACTTCTGGTGGCATGCCATATTGGGGGGCTTTGGGCGGGTTTGCCACCGAGCTGGTGTCGAAAATTTCAGGCATGTTCAATTGTGAGTGGTTAATGTGTTAATTTCGTGTTTTGGAATGGTTGATTTTGTGGGTAATTTCGTGGGTACAACCTAGATCTTCCCCACAGACGGCGCCAAATTGTTCCGGTCACGGAATCAATTAACCCGATTACGAGTTCGGGTTCTTAGTGTTCGGGTATTGCTTGCTTGATTTCCTTTGATCTCTCCTTTCCTCCTCTCCTATGATCGGACCTTCCCGGCGGATTGAGCCTGCTCCCTGCACAAGTAGCGCACAGGGCCTCGGAGGTTGTCCGAGGGAACCCTCTCCGATGCCTAAGTCAGTCCGTGAATGCCTTGATGAACCTAGCTCGTGAGGAACTAGGCGGCGTTTTTTAGGAGTAAGAGTTTAGAGAGAGAAAATCCCACCCTCTCTAAGTGAGAAATGGGTGGGTATTTATACCTTCCCACAAGAGAGGGAATTGGAGGGGGAAAAGAGCGGGAGAATGGGTGGATGTCAAGGTAACACGTGGACCTGTTTCATCCACCCATTCCCTTTTACCTTTAGGCAGAAAGACGGAGAGGCCCTTGGTAACCCCTGCCCTGCTCGGGGAGGTGGTCGCCTGGGGACAGGTGAGCAGGGGGCATCTACAGGTCTTCCCCAACTGGTCGCCTTACCCTGATGTTCAGGCGGCCCTCTCGGAGTTACGTTCATAGAGGAAACCCTGGTGTCTCACCTCGACGGCCTGCTGGGTTGGGTCTTTGCGAGGCCTGCAAGGCGGGCGACCCGGCGCAGGCTCTCGACCCTCATCAGTAAGGTAGATATAAATCATCTAGTAACATATAATGACAACTTACGTCAGCCAAATCTATATGAAAATTGTGTATTTATATTTCTAATATCATAACCTAATGTACCAGAGCACCTAGTCTTAACCACCAGGTTAAGACATCTTCGGTACAATCACTTTTATAAATTTGCGAATATTAGATGAATATTCGCGTTGCTTAACATAATTTTTTAGGGTAACTTATCCAAAATACTTTTAATTTGCAAAACCTATGTTTTATGGGGAAAATATTTTATGGAAATCTCAGTATTATAACTCTTAAATCTAAATCTAAAAATAATACCCAAAATTTACTCTGTAACTCCTTGTAGGAAGTTTATGATTCCACTCATATTTTTTTTCATTTGTAACACGATAAATGATAAACCGTACCGGTCCCAAAAAATAGCAATGAAACGAAATAAAAACTTAAACAAAAAAATGATGGATAATTTGTAATAACCAGTAATGATTTTATTAATAAGATATCTCAATTGTCAAAATAGTATATGATATTAAAGTTGTGTAATCAAAATTATTAGCACAACTTATATAAAAAAATTCTTTGGAAAGATGTAGAAATGCTAGTAATATGTAATTGCTTTATATTAATTACTAATCTATTATTAATAAAAACGCACAAGCTATACATTAAGTTAAACATTTTAGCAAATAAACTACATAATAAAAGCACATAAAATTAATGCAGTGTCACTTGTCAATAGATTGTAAAGATAATATTTGGAATGATTTTTTACTAGTATAGACCCCGTGCATATGCTCGGTACAAATGCAAATTTATTTTATAGATATTCTAAATTTTACATATTAACTTTTACATTACACAACTTTGTAATTTAGATTTAAGAGAATAATTAGAAATTGTTAAACAATTAAGATAAATTTATATTTTAATAAAGATATTATATATATTTTTTTGATATGAAAACATAATATATGAAGAGACATTATATAAATTCTCTACTTAAAACATAATATGAATTAATATTAAGAATTGATTACACATTTGAGTAATATAATCTTAAATTGTTTAATAGCACATTTTTTTTAAAAAAAAAATTACACTAATTCTATGTTTTTTTTAAAAATTGAAGAGACATTAACCTCAAAAAAAAAAATTATTTAGAAAAATGAAGTGTTTATATTTGTTTTTAATTTGATGATTTTCTTATATAAGTTTGTTCAGATTATTTTGATTTTTTTTGTCTGAAATTTAATTGACTTGTTCTATTTATTACATGAAGTATCACTATTCATTTCTATATTAGAAATGAAGCATTTTGGACGGAACTTTTTAGTAAGTTGTTATTCTCTTAGTTAATAGGGGATGAATTATAATTATAATGTATAATAATGTAGATATGGATTATATATGAATTATAATATGTAATCAATATATATATATATATATATATATACATACATGTATATATATATACATACATGTATATATATACATATATATATATATATATATATATACATACATACATACATATATATAGGAATTGCATCTTGTGAGTCTCTCTATCTTAAATGAGTCCGTCCCGCGAATCACAGCCACATGATCAAATCACATGAATGGCTGAGATTCAGCGTCATCTTCATCGTATATAATCTTACTGTTACAGTAACAGAACACTATTACAGTAACACAACTATCTTACTGTGACACTATCACAGTAATAAGGAATTACAATAATAATGTCACAGTAATAATGTTACAGTAACAGAACACTATTACAGTAACACAAATATCTTACTGTGACACTGTCACACTATTACAGTAACACAAGTATAATTATATAATACTGATACAGTAATCATGTTACTGTAACATCATGGATTCAGCATAGTGATGACTGTGACACTATCACAGTAATAAGAAATTACAATAATAATGTCACAGTAATAATGTTACAGTAACAGAACACTATTACAGTAACACAAATATCTTACTGTGACACTGTCACACTATTACAGTAACACAAGTATAATTGGGTGGTGAAGGTTGATAAGTGTACTGGAGAAGAGCATTTGTTTAGAGTTAGATCATCACGGAGGAAATTACCCTTATGGAGCAAATTTGATCTAAAGATCAAATCACCTCGAAGCGAACTCGTAAAAATGGTGACTGACAAAGTTCTAAACAAAAGCAACATCAACCCACTAAAGGTAGCTAAAACTAATCGTATACGAGTAGATCCAGTTCTAAACAAAAAGCAACATCAACCCACTAGAAATCACAAAATTGCCCCAATTAAGAAAAACAAGATTAAATTCACAATCAACTGAGCTAACATCAATTCTCAAAGTAAAATCGACTTCTCATGATCATTACCTGACAAAAACATTGAGGTCAATTAAGTTAAAATTAGAATTAGAGTTGAACGGAGTAGTAAAATCAAAGCAGAAGAAACAAGACCTGGTGTCGGTAATTATAGAAACCATTAGAGCCGGCAATAAGAACAGCCCATCTAGTCCCTACTGAGTCATCAAGATCGGAAGGCAGACGTAGGAAGTCGTCGGCGCAGGCCGCCGTGAGAAGGAGCAGGAGCGCCGGTACGACGGCGGCGCAGCGTAGCATTATGGGCGGAGAAAGGTTGAAGAGCTAGAATTGGGGATGATTAGGGGTTATGATTGACCTATCACTGTCACAGGTTTGGTTGTAATTGATTGAGTGACGTGTCTCAATCTAGTGCGTTTAATGCTATAGGATCTGATGGTCAATAATTACGGGACGGACTCATTTAAAATTGAAGACTCATCGGATCCTCACTCTATATATATATATATATATATATATATATATATATATATATATATATATATATATATATATATATATATATATATTAGGCTTTTTTCGAGCGATCTCATTGGTCCGTTCAATCAAACCTCAACATAGCAAAGTATCATAAATAATAATAAAAAATCAATTAGAGAATCTTTTGATTATTATAATATATATTTAATCTATTATATTAATGTGATGTTTTACAATCCTTAGGTAAAAACCTATAGAGTTCATTTTTTTAAAAACATTATCGTAAAATAAATTATAAAATGAAATAATTAGATTTGTGGTAAAAAATGCTTTCATTAGAGTATAAATTTCATAACATTTGTTTCACATTTCGTGATGAATTTATAACATATAACAGTTTTAAAATTATCCCACATCGACAAATTATAATATGATGATGAAATTCTATATTATAAATAAAGAGTAATAATTCATCCTTCGATATGTACCAAAAGTCTTTTGAATCTCAAAAAGAGTTTCTAAGACTATAAACTTAAGTAATTATCCCTACATCGATATGATGAAATTTTATATTATAAATAAGAGTAATCATTCGGTTTAAATATCGAATAAGAAAAACTTTTAAATTATCCCACATCGAAAAGTTATGATGGGGTGATGGAATTCTATATATAAATATTAGTAATCATTCGGTTTTAAAATCGACCAAAAAACTTTTGATATATAAGACTGCAAATTTATAATCATCCCACATTTACAAAATTATAGCGAGTTGATGAAATTCTATATTATCAAAAAGAATAATGATGTATTTTTTTAATCTTAAAACGAGCTGATGGAAGACTATAAACTTAAATAAATTATCTCACATCGAAAAATATGATTCTATATTATAAATGAGACTAATCCTTCGTTATTAAATATCAATCAAAAAAAACTTTTAAGTCCTAAAAAGTCTCTTAATAAAACTACAAACTTAAGTAAAAATAATCTCACATCGAAAAATTATAATAAGTGACGAAACTTTATATTATAAATAATACTCCGTAGTAGTCATGTGCTCTTAGATATTAACCAAAAATATTTTGAGTCTTAAATTTTATATTAAGACTATAAACTTAACTAAAACTATCTCACATTTGAAAAATTATAAAGTTTCATCAAACATAAATCTTTTGAGTCTTAAAAAAGTTTTTAAAACTATACACTTAAATAAAAAAATTATATAATAAGGTGATGAAATTCTATATTAATAAAACTAAAAAAATAATTCTTTAGACATCAACGAAGTTATGTAATTCTCCCACATCGAAAAATTATGATGAGGTTATGAAATTGTACTAAAAAAAAGAGTAATCTGATATAATTATATTGTACAAGTATAGAATAGGAGTACGGGAGAAACCGTAAATTGTATGCAAAGAGATTATATTCATCATATCGTAATACATGACTCGATACATATATATAGATATCGATACAAAGAGATACGTTGCTTGGTGAAGGGTTGTATTGTTTAGGGATGATAACAGCCATATCATAACACTCCCCCTTGGATGTTAATCATCCAAAAATATAATATCTTCTATGTTGCCTCGTTAAAACCTTACCAGGAAAACCCAGTGGGAAAAGAGTCCAAAAAACCATGGTGAAGGAAAAAGAGTACAACTTGCATTACTCCCCCTCATCATTACATAACTTAATCTTCGGATAACTCTTGATCTTCGATGTAGATCCCATTGTAGCTAATAAACTTGATATCTTCGATTAATAAAACTCCGTGATATTTATAAGCTTCATGTTCTTCAGAACTCATCATATATGAACAATTCACTAACGATCCATTTCATTTTCTTAAAACCATTTCAATCGTTCTCAATATGAACAACATGAGCACAGCTACCTCGTTAAAAAAAAAAAAACCTTGCTAGGTAAAACCCAGTGGGACAAAACCCTAGTCGAAGGAAAAAGAGTGTAGCAATAATTATCCATCCATTTGATCTCTTTTGGAGAATCAATCTGATTAGTAAATAATATAAGTCATTTCACTCGCACTTCCTTAGGATAACTTCATATCATAGTGTCGAAGTGATACATAATCTTAAGATCTTTATATAATCAATTCATTTATGAATCTCAATTTCATAATCATTTAAAACAAGCTCCTTCAAGGAGTCATAGATCATAATAATGTTTATAATTTTATATATTTATCCTGCAATAAACATTTAATAATAATGTGCAATGCATGTAATATAATATAAACAATGTTTTATGATACATGTCTTAAGCTAATGATGATAATGTATGAAAGAAATTCTATTTACGTGCACATGAAGACCAAATGTAAATTACACGGGATTTTTAACCAATATTCATAATTTGATTGACTTCGGGTCAATATAGGTGGACTTCATGTCCATGAGCTCATTTTAACCATAAATTATATGTCGACTTTCTAGATGGACTTTTATATAAGATCCCCAATAGTGTCCATTTTATATCTCGCGCGCAAATTGTATTCGGTTCTATAAAGTAAATATATCGATATAATTTCTTATATTATCAGTACGGCTTGATATCTGAATTCACATATTTCGTATAGGCCATCTATTTTCTTTCAGATATCTATGTCACATCTGGGACATTTATTTTTACTCTAAACTTTAGTACCAACTGCACACATACTTGCCAATTTCTTACTTATAATATATGAACCGAATATGACACATCATGTGTGATTAATTCATGATTTTGGCAAGGGTCGTTACATAATAACAAGTCTTGATAAGGAAATGCAATCAAACTGGTATACTATACATCATCTTAACCAAATTATCATTCTTATTTCTTCAACCTCTAGCTGATGTATTCACATCTAAACAAGTCACTGAACTTCGAGTTCAGTTGGGGATCAATTTTTACTTGTTTGTTCTCTTTACCAGCTTATCCTTATCAATCTCCCCCTAAGGTGGTAAAAACTATTATTACCTGATAGATTTTAAGGGCAATAATACCCACCTTAGAAATCATCTCATATTTAAAAAAACTTTAATCAATTATTTCTTTTCAATCTTATATATATTGGGGAGCTAGATTTAATGCAGTTGGTTCTCCACGTGCTGACTAAAAAAAATTGCCCATTCAGGAGATTATATTGCTCACATAATACTAAAATTGTGAGAATATGAACTACTCGTAAAATTCAGTGACTATAAGTCAGATAATTAACTTATACATAAACATTCTTTATTTTCATTATCCAATTACGAGTAGTATTTAGATCTCCAACATAATTTTCCATCTCAGTGTATTGTCTTGCCTCAAATAATATTTCATTGATACACGAGAGGAGTTCAGCACTTATTATATTTCTTTCAAGATAAACTACGGGTTTATCAAAACGGGTGTAACAATAACCCAGATGGCCTCAATTTTGTCACATCTTTAATCATCATGCTAAACTTCTAGGTAGCTATATTCTATCGAATGTGCACAATAATTTTATTCTATCATATGGCCAAAACAAAATGATGATAGATGTGACATGACACCACTGGTGTTTCATATAAATAGGTAAGACCCGTCAATTTTTCTTCAGGGAATGTGACTATATTATACTTTCTTTGAGTATTTTAAACAGCGTAATTTATCCATTTTACGCGTATATTGAGTATGCTACGTCATACTTGGCGATTGATTAATATTATATTCTCGCGAACTTCAGGTTACAAAAATAAATTAGTAGAGTTGTCAAAAGATTAGCATTATACTACATAACAATGAACTATGCATAATATAACTAATAAATTAAAACAATAATAAAACCCATTAAGATACATATCATGTTCATGAAATACTTAACACCATAAAAACATATACAAAGTATAATAATAAAATCCAAGCTTTTAAAAATAAAATAAATATAAATATAGTACTAATAAGTTTGATATGTCATAAAATCATAGTAATAATACTTTCATCATTTAATTATTCCCTTCATTGATCGGAAAGAAATCGGCCACATCTAAGTGAGTTGTATCATTACAATCAAAGTCACCTTCACCATCGTTTGTATCATCATAATCAAAGTCACCTACACCATCGTCTATCACAAAGTTTGTCTCAACATTCTTTCTCTTTTCCTTCATTGATTGTTGATAGAGATCTATTAGGTGCTTTGGTGTACGACAAACACGAGACCAATGACCTTTCCCACCACATCGGAAACATATATTGGTCACATCCTCACTTTTATCGTCCACATTTTGTTCTTCATTTTGGTTCCACTGCGGGTGGTATTGTGTCCTTTTGAAATAACCTCCACGGCCTCTAAGATATCCACCATAACCACGTCCACGACCACGCCATGGTCCTCGACCTCGACCACGACCACGGCCTCGCCCGCGACCACTGCTACTGGCATCATCTCTATGATAATATGTCGCATTCGCTTCAGGAAATGGAGTAGAGCCAGTAGGACGTGATTCATGATTTTTCATCAACAACTCGTTATTTTGTTCCGCCACCAATAAACAAGATATTAGTTCAGAATACTTTTTAAATCCCTTTTCACGATATTGTGTCTGCAGGACGATATTATTAGCATGAAAAGTAGAGTACGTTTTCTAGCATATCTCCATCGGTAATTTTCTCACCACATAATTTCAATTGAGAAGTAATTCTGAACATGGCGGAGTTATATTCGCTTACAGATTTAAAATCTTGCAAACGCAAATGCAACCAATCATAACGAGCCTTTGGTAATATAACGGTTTTTTGGTGGTCATACCTTTCCTTCAGATCACTCCAAAGGATTTGTGGGTCTTTAACCGTCAAATACTCATTTTTAAGACCGTCATGGAGGTGATGGCGGAGGAATATCATGCCTTTGGCCTTTTCTTGGCATGTTGTCTTATTTCCTTCCTTTATCGTTTCACCTAGTGCTTCGACATTTAGGTGCATTTCGGCATCTAATATCCATGACAAATAATTCTTTCCGGAAATATCAAGGGCCTCAAACTCGAGTTTTGTAAGATTCGACATAGTTCTCTATAAATTGAGCAATACGGAATATAAATTAAGGTGTATATAGAAAAATATAGCAAGTAAAAATAACTAGTACAGACTATAAATAAAGAAAAATAATAACGTAGAATTAAAGGCAAATCCGAAACAAATGGGGAAAATAAAAAGAAAAACAAATGGGGAAAATAAAAAGAAGCAATATTATCATTACTAAAGAAAATGAAAAGAAAACACATACCATAAAGCACAACTCTGTAAACCGAAATAGAGAATATAGTAAAGAAAGAAAAGATAAACTCAGTTTTATATATATACTGTACTAAGTATTATTTAAATAGATATTTCAAGAAATTAGGTAAAGATTTCATCTACATATACTCCAAGTTATGGAAAAACAGAGTAGCAGAAAAATTATACTCTGTAGGTAATTTAATTTTTACAAAATTCACATGAGAAATTATGATAATCCTTGATTGTAAACAAATAATTTGTGGGAGAAAAAAAAATTGCATGACGATAGATAGAAAAATATTTCTAAAACTTATGAGATTTGCTTATGAGATTTATGATGACAGATTTGTAGAAAAATTATGAAAATTATTTTTTATGAGATTTATGGTGATAGATTTATAAAAAAAAAATTACTCGTAGCATTTAATAACAATCAGATTTGAAATACATATATTTTTGGAAATACATAAAGATGTGATAGATGCAAAAAGAAACTCTCATATACTAAAATTCATATAAAATTCATACTATATAACAATGGCACTTAACATGTAACGACACTCATCTTATTAAATTCATACTATATATCATGTGAATAAATGGGAGACGGAATGATAGTAATAATTTCATTATGTGAAGAAACGGAATTATAGTAAAAAAAAAAAAAAAAAACTCATCATATTAAATTCATGGATGATAGTAATAACCCATTTAAATATTAGTAATTAACACTAAAATTGATAACGACATAATTCATGGATGATAGTACTGAATATTTTTGGATGATAGTACTGAATATAGATTGACAGTAAAATTGCAGATTCAATTCAGAGTATTACAGAGTAAATACAACCAACATGCATACGGAGTAAATCAATGATAGATAAAGGAGACTTACTGTAAACCGACCGAAATTGTCCTTCGCAATCAACCCGATATGATTGATGAATATATTTCCGTAGGGATTGTTGATTATAAAAGACGATCGTGCTGATAACGTGATATAATTATATTGTACAAGTATAGAATAGGAGTACGAGAGAAACGGTAAATTGTATGCAAAGAGATTATATTCATCATATCGTAATACATGACCCGATACATATATATAGATATCGATACAAAGAGATACGTTGCTTGGTGAAGGGTTGTATTGTTTGGGGATGATAACAGCCATATCATAACATAATCATTGTTTTTAACTATCAACCAACAAAAAAAACTTTTATTTTTTTAGAAAAATTATGATGAAATTCTATATCATTGTTTTTTAAATTATGATGAGGTCATGAATTTGTAGTCTTGAGTTAAAAAAAGGACTACAAACTTAAAATTATCTCACATCGAAACAATTAAATTAATTTACGGTAATGATTTTATATTATAAATAAGACTACAAATTTTAGTTAAATTTATCCCACATCGACAAATTATAATAAGGTGATGGATTTTTATATTATAAATAAGACTAATTATTTGTTCTTAGATTCTTAGATATCAATCAAAATCTTTTAAGTCTTAAAGAAACTCTTAAGACTATAAACTTAAGTAAATTATTTCACATCGAAAAATTATACCCCTCTCTTTTGAGTCTTAAAACACTCTTAAGACTATAAACTTCCCACATCAAAAAATTATACTCCCTCCGGTCACTATTTTTTGCATTATTTCATTAAAATATAATAAGACGATGGAATTCCATTATACAAATAAAAGTAGTCATTTCTCCAAATTATGATGAGGTGATTAAATTCTATATTATAAATAAGATTAATCATTCGTCTTACAAAAATTATAACGAGTGTAATCATTCGTCTATGAATAAAAGTTCTTAATTAGACTATATCTAAACTTAAATAAACTTAAGTAAAATTATCCCACATCGAAAAATTATAATAAGGTGAATTTTTTTATTATATAAATAAGAATAATTATTCATCCGAAATAATATATAATAAGATAATCCATATGTTTATACTAAAAGTGGAATATTTTAAATGCTTAAATACAACCCTATGAGTTAAATACCGGCAAAAAACTTTTGAGTCTTAAAAAAGTTTTTAATATACAAGATTACAAACTTAAAATCATCCACATTGAAAATTACAGTGAGCTGATGAAATTCTATCCTTCGTATTATAATCAAGAGTAATGTATGATGTATTTTTTTTAGTTTTTAAAAGAGCTCTTAAGACTATAAGGTCAAGTAAATTATCTCACATCGAAAAAAATTGACGAGCTGATGGAAGACTATAAACTTAAATAAATTATCCCACATCGAAAAGTTATGATAAGTTGATAAATTCTATATTATAAATAAGACAAATCGTTCGTTCTTAAATATCAATACAAAAAACATTTAAGTCTCTTAATAATACTACAAAGTTAAATTAAAATAATCTCACATGAGGTGATGAAACTTTATTAAAAGGTCTCTTAATAAGATTACAAACTTAACTAAAATAATCTCACATCGGAAAATTATAATAAGGTGAAACTTAAGTAAAACTATCCCACATCCAAAAAATTATAAATTTTTATCAAACAAAAATCTTTTGAATCTTAAAAAAGTTCTTAAGACTATACACTTGAGTAACATTATAAAAAGATGATGAAATTTTATATTGTAAATAAGACTAATTATAATTTTTTCCTTAGACATTAACCAACTTAAGTAATTCTCCCACATCGAAAAATTATGATGAGGTTATGAATTTCTACTGAACAAGAGTAATCATTGTTTTTAAATATCAACCAACAAAAAAACTTTTATTTTTTTTAAATAACTATGATGGAATTCTATATAATTGTTTTTTTTAAATCATGATGAGATCATGAATATGTAGTCTTATTTTTAAAAAAACTTTTGAGTTAAAAAAAGGTCTTAATAAGAGTACAAACTTAAAAGTCTTTTGTTCTTATGATGAGGTCTCCCACATCGAAAAATTATGATAAGAGTAGTAATCATTGTTTTTAAAAATCAACCAACAATATTTTGAGTTTAAATTAAAAAGTCTTAATAAGACTACAAAGTTAAAATTATCCCACATCGAAACAATTAAAATAAGGTACGGTGATGATTCTATATTACAAATAAGAAGACTACAAATTTTAGATAAATTATCCCACATCGACAAATTATAGTAAGGTGATAGATTTCTATATTATAAATAAGACTAAGACTATATAAATTTAAAGTAAAACTATCCTGCATCGAAAAATTAAGATGGGGTGATGGAATTCTGTATATTATAAAGAGTAATTCGTGTATAAATAAAAGTTCTTAATTAGACTATATCTAACTTAAATAAACTTAAGTAAAAATAAGACTAAGACTAAGACTATATATAGTTAAAGTAAAATTATCCTGCATCGAAAAATTAAGATGAGATGATGGAATTCTATATATTATAAATATGAGTAATTCGTGTATAAATAAAAGTTCTTAATTAGACTATATTTAATTTCAATAAACTTAAGTAAAACTATCTCACAACGAAAAATTATAATAAGGTGAATTTTTTTTATTACATAAATAAGAGTAATCATTCATCAAAAATATATACTCCAATAAGATGATCAAATTCAATTATATAAATAAAGAGTAATCGTTTATCCTTTAACTTAGATATAAAAAAAAACTCTTTTAAGTCTTAAAAATAGCACTTAATTAAGTAAATTATGATGAGGTAATGAAATTTTATATCATAAATGAGTAATCTTTCGGTTTAAGATATCAATCAACAATCTTTTGAGTCTCAAAAAACTTTTAAAAAGACTACAAACCTAAAATTATCCCACATCGAAGAAAATAAGGTGATAACTCTATATTCTAAATAAGAGAATTGTGCATTTTTCTGGTCTTAAAAGCATATCTTAAGACAATAAACCGTGAGTAAATTATTATCCTTATATCGAAAAATTATGATGAGACGATGAAATCTTACTATTATACTCCCTCTAACTAAGAAAATGGTGTGATGATTGAGTATATAGGCAATCATGACTACTTTATAGGGTGATTGTGAGGTGGTGTGGGTTAATGGAATGGCAAAATGGTAAATACTTTGTCTTAGTAGGGACGAAGTTGTAAAAAAGGATAGACTAAAAAGGAAAATTGAGAAATGGGACAATCATTAAGAACCTACCCAAAAAGGAATACGGGACAATCTTAGTGGGACGGAGGGAGTAAATAACATTAATCTTTCATTCTCAGATATCAATAAAAAAAACTTTTGAGTTTTAAAAAATCTCTTCATAAGACTACAAACGTAAAATTATTCCACATATTATAAATAAGAGTAATCATGTATTCTTTTGAGTTTTAAAATGAGCTTTTAAGAATATAAACTTAGCTGAAATTAAGTTTGATTATTAATATCATGTGATCATCTTATTTATTGTAATGATATAGATTGATTAAGTTTCTTATTTAACAAATATACTTCATCAATGTAATTAAGCCAATTAACCCGTGCAACGCACGGGCTTTAATCTAGTATGTAATAATATATGGATTATAATGTAGATATGAAACTTATGCATTATTATATATGGAATTTATGGCATAATAATTAGTATTATATAAGGTAATCATAATATATTATATCACCTCATATCTTGTTAAATGCATACCTTCATAATTAAGTCAAACGTATATATGAAAATTCTAAAATGTAGATTGATATATTGATATATGGATCAACCCAATCGCCTAAATATTTAATAAATAATCCAATGAAAATAAGCCCACTAAGACCATACACAATGTAGAGGAGGTTTTAATCCTCTTATTTTGTCTCTCTCTTTCTCTCATTTGGACACCTCATCTTCTCTTTTTTTTCATCTTTTTTCTTATATCTTCATCCTCATCCTCATCTATTTTTCACACAATGTAGAGGATCCTCTTCCTTCCATTTTTATTATTTGTTTTTACTACTTACTTTTATAAAATAAAAAAACAAAAGAATAATTGTCTATATGGTAAATAATGATTTGTTGATAGACACAAGGGCCAATGTTTCATTTCCTCTAAAATTCTCTAAAATTAGAGGAAGTAACTTCCTTCCTCTTGCTAAGAGGACATTCAACATATATCCCACAATGTAGAGGATCTTCTCTTAGAGGAGAGAGAGGGTTAAGAGGATGATCAATTCTCTACATTGTGGATGCTCTAAGTAGCCCAACAAAGTAGGCGGGAAAACACATGAGTAATGTTATTTGGTTAGTGGAAAGGGGATAGTTTTATATAGATCGGGTTTTATAACGTGTGTCCACTGGGCACACGTTAATATGCTAAGAGCAAGTCCAATAGTGGGCTACAATGTGATGTAGCTAGACTTGCCAACTCATATTTTTGGGCAACATCATTTTCCGGCTACAACTTATTCCAATAGTAAGCTACAATGTAGTGTAGCTTTGTAGGTCCCTCATGTTTATTTTATTTATTCTATATTATTTAACATATGTTATATAAATTTGTTATAATTTTATTTTCAAATTATTAACTGCTTTGTCTACGCAAAAAATTCGTTCATGCAAAAAAAATATGAGAACAAAATTTCATTATTTCAAATAAAAAATAGAAGTGAAATAGAAAAAAAATTGTATGCAAAAGTTTAGTTTTCACTTCCGAAACATGTCCAAATATGTATAAATGGAATTACCGTGGTTGTGTTGTGTGCGGGAAAGAGTAGTGGAATTGATATGGGGATGTATTATTTAATTAATAAATTAATAAATTTTCTTTTTTTAATCTTTCAAGCATATGTAGCTTGGGAAAGCAGGTACTGCTTTCAAGCTACAACACACTTTCCTTCTCCAATGGTTTGCTTGTAGCTAGAAAATTTTAATAAATTGCAAGCAAGTCCTTTAACATCACTATTGGACTTGCTCTAATTAAGGGAAAAAATCACAATTATATTATCACGATAAATTGAAATATCAAACTCTTAATTATCATACTTAGACAATATAAGATGATTCACTTCTTAATTAACATATTAACGTGTGTCCACTTGACACACGTTAGAAAAAACTTATATAGATAGACATAGACCTGTCAAACGGGTCGGACGGTCGGGTTTTGGGTTCGGGTAAAATACGGGTCGGGTGTATTTTGAGTTTGAAAAATACGGATTTTATACGGTTCGGGTTTATACGGGTTTCGGGTCGGATTCGGGTCACTTACGGGTTATTAACGAACTTTAAAAACATTTATTTTTTTTTATCATAAATACAA
Organism: Agrostemma githago; assembly: GCA_958450325.1. Taxonomy (NCBI): domain Eukaryota; kingdom Viridiplantae; phylum Streptophyta; class Magnoliopsida; order Caryophyllales; family Caryophyllaceae; genus Agrostemma; species Agrostemma githago. Next base: position 11,115,346 of record OY288250.1, on the reverse strand, counting down.
TTTTATTCTTAATTTTCTTAATCATCTCATTTAATATAAGATATTAGTGAGAATAAACATGTTTTATTTAATATATTTTTTTAATATACATTGATATTTTATTTTCTATAGGAGGTACGAATATATATGACGTACTTTGACTCTGATTTCTTGTTTTTTTTCTCATTATAATTATCTTGTGTTAAAAATATGATTTTAATGATCTCCCTACGACTTTTATTTATCTTCCCATTTGACTTTTGGGTGGAAAATAAGGGTATAGTAATGTGTGGCTCAAAAAAGAATAAGGATGAGAGAGAAATGTAAGGATAATTCTAAATTATATGTTGATGACTAAGATGAGTATGATGACTCAAAATAGAAATAGGGAAGAAAAGATGTTTCAGCCCAATAAGGAAACAAGAAATAGGAAAGATAAATAAAAATCGGAGGGAGTATATAAATATTACTACCTCCATTCAAATCCACTTTTCACTATTCATTTTGGCACATTTGCCGAGACGCGTTTTACACTAGCGATATCTTTCATTTTGCATTAGCAAAAATTATAAAAATTTGATATTCTTAATTTACTCACGAATCAAACAAAATCTGACGTGACTATATTCTCACTTATATATTGTCGAGAATATTGAAGATTCCCTCAAGTGTGAATAGTGTCAAAAAAGAAATGTGAAAGGTGGATTTGAATGGAGGGGTATTTCTTAAAATTTTGAAAATAAAAAAAATATTTCTTAGTATTTTTGAAAAATTTTAGTGTAGCAATATTTGTTTAACTTATCTATTTTCGGGTGGTAACGTATTCGGGCAGGTTTTGACCCTTTGTATTCGGATTATTATTGGGTCGGATCACTTTCGGACAAATTTTTTCGATTTTTTTTTTCGGACGATTACGGGTCGGGTCAGATTTTGACGGGTCTGGATAGACATATAGATTGTCACAAAGTTAGGGTGTGTTTGGGGTATTGACTTAGGAGGGAGGGGTATGCAATATAGAACCAGACATTGGATTTAGATTTGAAGGAAAGAGAGGAGTATAGAGAGAGAGGGAGATTGGAATGGGAAATAAGATTGCAAGAACGACACAAGCGTCAGCAACAGAGTACTACCTCCATGACTTGCCTTCTTCATACAACTTAGTCCTTAAAGAAGTTCTTGGGCGTGGACGCTTCTTCAAATCTATACAATGTAAACACGATGAAGGCCTTGTTATTGTCAAAGTTTACTTCAAGAGAGGTGATCAGATCGATCTCAGAGAGTACGAGAGGCGCCTTTACCAAATTCGTGATACTTTTCGCAATATTCACCATCCTCATGTTTGGCCCTTTCAGGTTTCCTTCATTCTCTTAGGGTTGGTTGAACTTGGTATACCAAATATATTTCAAAGTTGGAGTCTTTTGTCATTTTTAGCACTTCTGAGTTCCCTCCTGCAAATTGCCCTAATCCTACTTGATAGATTCTCAATGCTGTAATGACTGCTGCTAGTCCTTTGCTAAATGAAATTTTTCAATGGCAGAGAATGTCCTTTCGATTGGCGTTGATGCTCATTCCTACCATTCATTTTGATGCAAATTGTATCCAAAGCTACCATGCTCACTCATGTGCTCTACAATTTTGTGTATTAGTCGTGTGTGATTGGTTGTGCCATGATGATATCCTTTAGCTTGACCTTGATGGGATTGTACCGTGTGATGTGCAGTTTTGGCTGGAGACGGACAAGGCCGCATATCTACTCCGCCAATATTTCTTCAATAATCTGCATGATCGGCTCAGTACAAGGCCTTTCCTTAGCCTCGTGGAGAAGAAATGGCTTGCTTTTCAGGTTTTGTTTTCTTCTATGGCGACCCTTATTCTTGTGTTTGGCTACTGAAATTATGAGCTGAGTGATCACATTGGAGCTTTATATCTACATTTCAGCTGTTATGTGCGGTAAAACAAAGTCATGAACTTGGAATTTGTCATGGTGAGTTGCTCAAATCTCTAATATTGGTTGGTCGTTGGTATCACAGAGTTAGTTGTGTTTTGTGTATAACCTGGATGTTCCGTTTCTCATTATTTAGGTGATATTAAGTGTGAGAATGTCCTGGTAACCTCATGGAATTGGGTTTACTTGGCTGACTTTGCATCCTTTAAACCTACCTACATTCCAGACGATGATCCATCAGATTTCTCCTTTTTCTTTGATACTGGTGGGAGAAGGCTGTGTTATTTGGCACCCGAGGTAGGCTTCTATATCTGCAATTCCCACATCTCACCCTTCCTCATAAACTATTTTTTGTATGTGCACTATCGTAGGCTTTTTGCAGTAGTAGCAATGTATTTATGATCATGTTTTCACCCTACAGGCTATCTGGAAGATATGAAAAGGTAAGGGGGAGTTAGGGATCCACTTTCCTTTGTAATAAGTTGGAAAATTTTGGATGGAAAAAAAAAAATCAAGTTTTCTGCTGTCTCCCTCTTTCATTTGCCTCAATCTCTTTTCAAATTGGTGTGAAGTTGATTTTCTGTTTCTTGTTTATGATACCATACTTGAGTAGAGTATTGGAGTACTATTTACAAAGATCATTGTCTACTTTTGGCTTGATTATTGTTTGAATCTGTAGAACGTTGCATCTTTCTACTTAAAACTCCAAACCCGCAAGTAGTGATATTAATCATAGTATTGCTGTGACATGTGGCAACTTCACCTAATAATGTGGGAACCCTAAACTTGTTTTTGAAGGTTGTGACCTTAAAACTTTAGACTACTCAGGTTCAAAAATTTGTAGAGAGTTCCTGAACAAACTAATTTATGGGAGTTTTGGCCTGATTCTGATTTTGTTGGTGAACATTGATGGTGCTATTGCTTTAAACTAGTCACTTAAAATGAATGCCATTCTCATGAGTGGTTAGGTTTTCATTCAATCTGACATTACATTTTGCAGAGATTTTATGAACATGGTGGTGATTTGCCTGTTGCACCTGACTCAACTCTTAAGCCCTCAATGGATATCTTTGCAGTGGGGTGAGCTTCTTTTATATTTTTTTTAATCTTAAATGAATCTGAAATTGGCTCTTAATTGCTTCAATATACACTAGCTCGGGTTCTACCACTAGATCTTAATCTTGCGAAGCTGATTTGACACTAGCTTAATTTTTGTGGACAAACTAATTTCTTGTTTTAGGTCACTTAAATAACTAGAGCTGAACGGGGATGATAGATTGATAAATGGACCTCATCAAGAGGAAAAATGCATCCTTCTGTCCTTTTTTCCAGCCTACTTAATGTGTTACTTGTAGCGAAGTTTCGAATTACTTATTTCCTCAACAACTACTTTATCTTTTTCATGGTTAGTAGAAGTTATTGTGCATTAGAACCATGTAAACCATATTTCGTTGTTCTTTGCTGCTCTTATTATCTGAAAAGCTTTCCTTGACATCATCAATTTGCTTTCAGATGTGTAATAGCAGAGCTTTTCTTGGAGGGCCAACCTTTATTTGAGCTTTCTCAGCTCCTCGCATATCGAAGGGGGCAACATGACCCTTGCCAGCATCTTGAGAAGGTATTGGATGCATTCTGATTCACCTTAGGTTCATACCATGTTGCAGAGTAGTGTTTTGTCAAATGTATGGAAGAAATCGCTGATAGTTTTAGCGTTTGATTGCTTTTGGAAGAATGCTTATAGTCCACTCTTGTCCTTGTAGGAATCCTTAACCACTATATATTACTCGCAGTGGGAGTTCTTCAACTCAAATCATTTTGCGATTAGGCTATATTTTCTATAGTATAGGCAGGACGATTTCTAATGTTTGTGTTGAATGGCGTGCCTGTATTTAGTGCATTAGAGTCACAGTTAGTATTTTTTTTTGGTTCAAAGGGAGCCACAACGGCAATTATGAACATTTGAGGTTCTAACCCCAAGATCATAGGTGGGACCTCTCATGACTTTACTAGCTAAAGTAGTTGACATCTGAAGTCACAACTCACAACTACTCCCTCCAATTCATAGGAATTGCCCCATTATTTATTCATATGGGAGGTATATTTTATTCAAATGGGGCAATTCCAAAGAGTAGGAGGGAGTAGTAAAGTATTTTTTTTTGTTTATGGAGGAGCGCACTACGTCGCAGGTGAGAATCGAACCTCCAACCTCTTAGTCGGAGTAAGGGAGCTTTGACCACTTGAGTTTACCCCTTCTTCTCATGAGGGAGTAGTAAGTAGGAACACAGGAAATTGTTTTTTGTCCAAATGCTGTGGGATGCCTTTTTAAAATTTATTTACCGCCCTTGAGCTCATATCTGCATTGTTGATCTCCCATATTTTCAATGTTCTAAATTCAGTTCCCTTGTGAACTGGTTTATCTTTTCTGTCAGCTTGGTATTTGTACTAATTTATGTATACCGTCATTCCAGATCCCTGATCCAGGAATAAGGGAAATGATTCTGCACATGATTCAGCTGAAACCTGATGAAAGGTTATCAGCTGAAGGTTATCTGAAGAGTTATGCTGGTGCTGTCTTCCCGAATTTTTTCTCACCATTTCTGCATAACTTCTACTCATGTCTTAACTCTCTTGACATTGATGCGAGGGTAAGTTATACATGTTACATTCCTTGATCTTGTCGGGTGTGTTTGGATGACAAAACGAGAGGGAGAGGGAGAGGGAGAGGGAGGGGGAGGGGAGGGGGAAGGAGGGAAGGTAAAGGGAAGGAAGGGGAGGGAGGGAGAATGGACATGGTTGATTTTCCCTCCAAATCTTTCGTATGTTGGTGAAGAAATATTTTGCCTTTGAGGAGTGAAGTGGAGGGATCCATTTTCCCTCCACCTCCAAATCCCTCTACCCTATTTTGCTAACCAAACAAAAGAAGTTGCCCACTTCCTTTCCCTCCCCTCCCTTTCCCTCCAATTCATTCTATCCAAACACACCCATCTGGTTCTTCAGCTCTTTGTATGTAATCATTGGTTCTGTTATGGTTATTGTAGGTTGTAATGTGTCAAAGTGCTTTCCGTGAAATAGTGAAGCAGATGGCAAACAGTAAATCTGGCATTGAGATAACTAGTGGACCCGGTTTACCATCACACTCTTCTGATAAGGTGTCCCAGCAAATGATTCTGAAGCAAGTGCATAACTATCCCAAGAGCTTTTTGAGGAATGACCCTCGGACAAGAGGATTAGCTCATGACCGGTTTGAGCTTCTAGGTGATCTAGGCGCCTTACTCAGGGATGTCGACCACTCAAATCATTTTTCTAGTGATAAGTCAGCTCATGAGGATGCATCTACGTGTCAGTTATCGCCAAATGAGCAAGAGTATAGCATTCAATCTCCTAGTAATTTGCATCAGAGTATCTCAGACGTGTTTAAGAGGCAGGAACAGGCCTATTTGAAGAAGATCTCTATTGATGATTTGAAGTCCTTAATGTCTGAGTATGACAATGAATCTGACACCTATCGCATGCCCTTTCTACAGCTACCCCCAGATGTTATAAGCTGTGAAGGTATGGTACTTATTACATCTCTTCTATGTTCATGCATAAGGAATGTCAAGTTTCCTCAGCTACGACGTAGTTGTATACTTTTGTTAAAGTATTCATCGATTTATATCGATAATGAAGATCGACTACAACTTGTACTTCCGTATGTAGTTGCGATGCTAAACGACTCAGCAGCGATTGTCCGTTGTGCTGCTCTCGAGACTTTGTGTGATATTTTACCCTTAGTTCGAGAATTCCCGCCAAGTGATGCTAAGATTTTTCCTGAATATATTCTGCCTATGCTTTCTATGGTCCCTGATGACCCTGAGGAAAGTGTTCGGATTTGTTATGCCAGCAATATATGCAAACTTGCATTAACATCTTATGGGTTTTTGGTGCACTCAATTAGATTGAGCGAGTCGGGAGTGTTAGACGAATTGAGCATGCCTCAAAAATCACTCTCACCATCAACCAAGAATGAACAAGCACTGAAAGTATATAGCAATGCCCAACTGGCCCATCTTAGAAAGTCCATAGCCGAGGTTGTGCAGGAACTTGTAATGGGCCCAAAGCAAACACCAAATATTAGAAGAGCCCTCTTACAGGATGTTGCCGGACTCTGTTGTTTCTTTGGGCAGAAGCAAAGCATTGATTTTTTGTTGCCCATTCTTCCAGCTTTTCTTAACGACCGTGATGAGCAACTAAGAACAGTTTTCTATGGGCAGATTGTATACGTTTGCTACTTTATTGGTCCTAGGAATGTCGAGGAATATCTTGTACCTTACATTGAGCAGGCATTGAGTGATACTACAGAAGGTGTCATAGTTAATACATTGGATTGCTTAACTTCACTGTGTAATAGTGGTTTTGTACGGAAAAGAATTCTACTTGATATGATACAACATGCCTTTCCCCTGCTTTGCTATCCTAGTCATTGGGTTAGGGGGTCAGTTGTATCGTTCATTGCTGCAAGCAGTGTCAGTTTGGGAGCTGTCGACTCTTATGTTTTTCTCGCACCTGTTATTCGTCCATTCCTTCGCCGACAGCCAGCTTCCTTGGCATCCAAAAAGGCCCTTCTTTCATGTTTAAAGCCTCCAGTATCTAGACAGGGGTTCTACCAAATCCTAGAAGAGGCTCGTGGGTCAGACATGTTAGAGAGACAGAGAAAGATATGGTACAATTCATCAACGCCGCATAAACAGTGGGACCCTGTAGATTTGCCTAAACAAGATGATGCCTGGCCTGAGATTCATCAAGATCTTCGAGACCCAAAATTCGGGGATCAAACTGTGTCAGTAGACTGTGATGGTAGTGATGTTAAGGTTCGATCCGTGGGTGGCTTTGTCCACAATGCTTCCAGTTCAGTTGATATTAGGGATCATCTTTCTCCAGAAAAGCTGCAGTTCTCTGGGTTGATATCTCCTCAGCTTAACAGTATGAATAGCTTGCTTCATGATAAATCACCTGAAAATATACCACTGTATTCGTTTTCCTTGGACAAAAGAGCTGGCAATTTCCAAGCAGAATCTGATGCTTCATCGAAGCCAAAAACACCAGGAATAGACTCATCTACCTCAAACTGGCTCGATTCAGGGAATAAGCCATTTGGCATGGCTAGTTCACTTTCAGCACCTAAGCTTGTCTCAGGTTCATTCAGCATCACTAGTGGGTCTAAACAGTTCCACCGAGTGGTCCATGAACCTGATCCACGAGAGAGTGACCAAACATCATTTATGAGTTCTAAATTTCATGAACTAGCAATTACTGGCTCTTTGAAAGGGAGCTCCTCATCATCTATAGAGGATGTCTCGTCATCAAATGATGTGACTGGAGCACCCCCTGTCTCATGGAGTTCGTCACATCCCGATTTGGGATGGAAGCCACGTGGTGTGTTGGTTGCGCATCTACCGGAACATCGTTCTGCTGTCAATGCCATTGCCGTCTCAACTGACCATAATTTTTTTGTGAGTGCATCTGATGATTCAACGGTGAAGATATGGGATTCAAGGAAGTTGGAAAAGGATATCTCATTTAGGTCAAGGTTGACTTATCCTTTGGAGGGAACGCGGGCACTATGCACTACAATGTTTCGGGGTTCGGCCCAGGTAGTTGTTGGTACTTGTGATGGAAGTATGCACATGTTTTCTGTGGACTATTTATCCCGAGGAATCCGAAATGGTATTGAGAAGTATTCAGGGATTGCCAACGTGAAAAAGAGGGAGGTGGGAGAAGGTGCCATCCTCAGTCTAGTCAACTACTCGACTGATGCCTCTGCAAGTCACTCGGTCATGTACAGCACGCAGAATTGTGGTATTCATCTCTGGGATACTAGAACAAATTCTGATGCCTGGACCCTGAAATCTTTTCCCGAGGAGGGTTATGTCTCCAATATAGTAACTGACCCATCTGGAAACTGGTTCGTATCAGGATCTTCGAGGGGTGTGTTGACCCTCTGGGATCTTAGATTTCTTATACCTGTCAATACATGGGGATATCCTTGTCCATGTCCTATAGAGAATATGTGTCTTTATGTTCCTCCGCCAAACACACCGTTTTCTGCCACAAGGGCTCTTATCTATGTTGCCGCTGGTTGTAATGAAGTGTCTCTGTGGGATGCAGAAACTGGAAACTGCCATCAGGTATTAGCCATTCAGTTGATTATTCTTTATTGCACTTGATCTTTTTGGGCTCATTTGATCTCTAGATATCTCTGTCAAATGGGTCGTTTTAGGTACGGGTTGTGTTAGTAGTTAGGGATTTGGTTTAATAGGATTGTAAGTTTGAATGGCTATAAAGGTTTTTGTTTAAAATTAGTCATTGTTGGTCATGTCATATTCACGTCAGGTCCTCATCTACCTTGGGTTATTTGGGTTCAACACGTATACAGAAAAGTGCGGCTGATTGGCATCTGTTATATACATTCTGCCATCGTAGCCCTAGATTACTTTGCTTTGTTCAATCAGGTATTTCGAGTGCCAGGAAACGACGGTGATGCTGAGTTAGCGGACTTGCCGTGGGCTTTAGCTCGACCTCCAAACAAGTCAAATCCGAAATCAGAGCCAAGAAGAAGTGTCAACTCGAAATACCGAGTTGATGAGTTAAATGAACCTCCTCCACGTCTCTCTGGTTTCCGTGCGCTGCTTTCTCTTCCTGGGGGAGATCTGCTCACCGGTGGAACTGATTTAAGAATACGTCGGTGGGACCATGCAAGGTGCTATCTCCATGTCCATATTATCGTATACTTTTATCTTGTCATAAAATTGGACCCCTCACTCTTCGTGCAAAATGCAGGCCTGAACGGAGCTACTGTGTTTGTGGGCCAACAATTAAGGGCCTTGGGAATGATGATATTTATGATAGTAAATCTAGCTACGGTGCACAGGTTGTGCAGGTAAGTCAAAATGTTAAAATATACTACCTATTACTGTGCTTGAAAAATAAGAATAATTGCCAACACCTGGGACCTGGGTAACTGGGTTCCCCCTCCGTTTTTGTTTACATCTACCAGATATATTATGGTGAATTGTGCACTCTAGTATAGGTTTCGTTCTCTACCAGGAATCAGACCAATGCATGGTAGCTTGGCCTGAGGCATGTCATGTCTAGATGATTATGTTACTCGGGCACAGGTGTAGGATACATGGTCAGATAGGTGATTGGGGGGGGGGGGGGGGGGGGGTCATTTTGGGTATGCTTGAATTTGAGGTCAAGTCGGGTCATTTTGGGCTCAACTATGTTTCGTGTGTGTTACTCCTTACTAGCTCATTTCGGGGTGTATTCATCTCACCTAGCCATACCAAATAAAATAAAAAATACTCGTAATGATCACTGCGTTGCGTAGATTTGTGAGTGATTATTTGCAGTTAAATGGTATTGGTTGTCACCAAAGTAAGTAACCCTCCATTGGTTTATGCAGGAGACAAGGAAGCGAGCTATGCACACGAAAATGACGACAAAGGGGGTTCTAGCAGCGGCTGCTACGGACCCAGCAGGTTGCCACCGCGACTCGATCTTGGCACTTGCTTCCGTGAAATTAAACCAGAGGCTACTCCTATCAGGCAGTAGAGATGGTGCAATTAAGGTTTGGAAGTGAACAGCTTCATTTACATTTTAACTTCCATTCAACTGTGTACATATTGTTACCTCAGCTCATAAGATAGCCAAGTGTAATTGTAGCTCAAAAAATATACTCGTATTTGCATATAATGTACAGCCTGTAATGATGCAGGTGTTAATATAAGGATACTGTTCAATTTATTACGGAGTATTATATTTTCTAGTGGATCTTAATCGGTGTTGTTTCCTAAAGTAATTCCTAAACATGAGTGTTATGCGAAACAAGCATGTACAAGTATAATACTCGGTGGTACTCGTATAGATTAGTAGCGCAAACAAGCTCTCCCTTCGACATCCACGACTTCGGTGACGCCCATTTGCAGTTAGTTCAAGCAACTGCAGCCACCATGCACCTGCCCAATCGTCGCCTCACACCACACCAACCACCGAGATCCCGTCGTAACCACCTTGCATCACTCAAACATCACAACGATACGACGTCCCTGCCACATGCTCTTCCATTCGATGCGCCTATGACCACCAGTTCATTTCTCCTCTACCATCGAAGGTGTAGGGTTGAGGAGGACTATACCCTTGCCTCATTGGAAGTGTCGAATGGAAGTGAAGGTGATGGGGGGGGGGGGGGGGGGGTTTTAGGCAGATTTGAATGGACGAATCAAAGGTAGATGGTGGATTGGAGGAGCCGAGGAGGTGCTTTATCTATCATTACTCTATATCTCAACAGGGCCAGAAAGAATCACGACCAATATCCCCCACAAAAGACATACTAGTCCACCACAGTGCCGACCAGTTGCCGTTTGAAGCAAGTTTTACTGAAACTCTGTCCTAACCTTGATTACATAATCATTGATGACCGTTTGGATCCTCAACAGCTGCTGTGAGTAATCCATCATTAGCATACATGTAAACTAAAAGTCGGGCTTAGAGTTCAGAACCCTTCGGTAGGGGTAAAGGTTCGACCATCGAATACCTCCGGCAATCTGGCAACAACTTCTCTGATTTCCTGTAAAATTGGTTTAACGGTATAAGAACTAGAATTTACATGTCCTAAATAGACTTGCTTCTGCTGTTTCTAAGCCATTTTAACATTACAATCATCAGAATCATTTGGAACACTAACACTGATGCTACTGACTGGGCTTTAAAGCTTGGGTTTTTACATATTCAACAACTTATATTGATGATTGGCGCTGCGACCCCAACCAGTCCTACAGTCCGAAGGATTTGGAAAACATGAACGACTTGTCTCCTTATTTCATTGTTTTTCTATCTCTTATTTATCTAGAAACTTTAACACTGATGCCCATGCGCTAGCTCGTATGGGTCTCAGGAGTACTCAATTTTGTCTTAGCTGGCAAAAAAAATACTCGTAATCATTTTGAACAGATTACTTGGCCTATATATACCAAACACAGGGTCCACAATTTATCTTTGTCGGTTCGAACTAGATGCAGTGGTCAACCCACATGATCAGTTATACACCCTCCGAGTTCCTTTGATGTTCTTATTTCCTTTCTGAGCTGAGTTTGATTTTGTTTTCTCTCTTTCCTTTTTAGGATATCTATGTGGTTCACATTTACCTTTCTATTTCTCTATCTTCCTCGTTCATTTTTCCTTCCTTAGTTTTCACTCCAACATAGGAACTCAGAGGGAGATTAATTTTTGAATGATTGAGGTGAAAACATAAGTTGATGATAGTTGAACAAGGAATTAAACAGCGACAACTGAGAAAGAAGTTTTCTTGCATATGCTTGGTAGCGTGCTGAGAAGTGGATGAGAAGAATCACCTTATTCTGAAACATCTCAACATCTCAGTAAAAGGCGTCGAGACCAATTCCAGTACATTTCCTCGCATAGTGGAGGTTAATCATAGCATGAAAAGCATTTCCTCTAGCTCCACCCAAAAATTGTTTTATCTTTGACATCTAAATAAAACAGACCACCAGATATATTTAAAAGCATGGTTCCCAACATGCAGGTCAATGGAACAATTACCTCCATTACAAGAATTTTCGATCTCAGCACGTCAACATTCGCTGGATCAACAATAAAGTCAGCCATTGTATCTCCTGTATGTAAAAGCTATCTCAGGTGAAGTGATAGTATTGGTAATCTGCTAGTACCCAAATATTGCTATTATAAACTCAACACATTGAGAAAAAACATACTGAAGCTGGAAGTTATCAGAAAGGTAAATGCCTAAAGTAGTACAGCTTATTAACAGTATAGGAAGAAAGGGACCTCGACACCAGATAATTTCAATTCTTTTATCTCATTTCCAGGCAGGCCGACATACTCTTGCTTAAGCTTCTGCTTGATTGAATAAACTATATAACCCTGCAATATACTCGTATAATTTCTTAATGTGTACTCCCTCCGATTCTTTAGATTCGCAACATATTCCATATTTGGCGAATTCATTAGGTTTGCAACATTTCTATAATAGGTAGTTTTTTTGTTTGTGTAAACTTTTTACTTTATTGGTGAGACCCACCATCTCCACTCACAACCTTATTATTTGTGCAAATAGTAAACGTTGCGAATCTAAAGAATCGGAGGGAGTAGTATGTATTGCAAACAGATCGAGGAAGAAAATATGAGATCTCACAAAGAACAGCAATGACAGGAGGAGGTGAAACCTTCTACAGTTATACCTGACTAGGGATGGAATGATATGTCTTAAACGCTTTCACTTTAATGTCCCTCCTAATACAGACCTCTTCTCCTGAAAAAAAAAATATAGCAAAATTACATAATGTTTGCACAATTACCATAGAATGAATTCTGGAGATGGAATGAATGATTGTAGAAGCGGAACGATTAGGGATACGTTAGGAACTTTCACAATAGTCTGGATACCAACATCAATATTCAATATCAACTAATCAAGCATCCAGGCTGATAAGATTATGAACTCCTTCTGCCCCGTTGAAAAATTTACATATCTCCAGTTTGAGATGCATTATTCCATAGTTATCTATTTTCAGTTTTAGTGGAATAAGCAAATAACGTGTACTATAATGTTTCACTAGTAAGGTTATCCAGAGAGCAAACTCCAAAGATAGTGATAGATATCAGAAACGGGAAAGATATACATACATCGGAAACATATACTCCGTAACATAGTATGGAGTATGAACCATTGCCAATATCAAGACAGATTAAAGTATGCTTAAGCTTAGAGTAATCCATGGCCCTATGCACGTCAAAAAGTTGTTCCACATGCTGTTTTACAATGCTTGCCACAAATATGGTAGGAGGTTTCAGAGAATATAAGCCGCGAGTTGCAACATACATAGGCAGTCCTCCCTTAAATGAAGGTTATCAGTTACCATTAGAGTTCACATCAGTAGTTAGTTAACTGCGAAATGCAAAAAAATAAGCAAACAACCTCCGATAACATAAAAAAACTTTGGAGAGACGATATCTCATTTGTAGACACGGAAAATTTAATTAAGTGTCGAAATATAAGAAACTAATTATTCTAAGTCAATACAAATTTTGACTTAATTCTATAAAAAAAATCAAGAAAATGTAAAGTTGACCCAAAAGTCGAATGAATGCCAAGTTGATCCAAAAGTCAAGCAATAGTCAATCTGACCCAAAAGTCAATCACTAGTCAATCTGGCTCAAATCTCAAGAAAGTGTCAATTTGACCTAAAAGTCAAGAAACGGTCACTTGGGTCCTGAAGAGAAGTCGAGCTTTCAAAAAGCCCAACTTCCAGTCCAACAAGAATGGATGGGGAAATTCATAAATAGAGAGCTTCTCCAACATTTTTGGGAACAAAAAAAAAATACAACACAAACTCACTACAAAAAGTGAAGAGAAAAGAAGATTACAAAACTCTGAAATTCTCGAAGTATCATTCCTTCCAAGTAGCAACAAGCTAAGCACTACAAAATCGTGCCGCCTACTGAAGGAAATCAAATCGACATCAAGCATTGAAAGGAGACTCAAGTTATCGCGGTCCTCCCAAAAAGCTAAAGTCAAGCAAGAAATGCCTCACGAAGACGGTTGAAGTGTGCCTAAAGCAACGTAGTAGAATCAAAGGAAGAATACAAAATTGAACACTTAAACTTTTCTGATATTAATATTTTAACTTTTTATCTGGTTTTGTATCACAGATATTTATAATACTGCGATACAAAATTTGTTGTTACACAAATTTTTGGTGAACCCGACGTGAAGCTCTCTAACTCTCATCTCTATTACACAAGCAAGCTACTTCAACAAGATGTCTTTCCCTAAAAACACTCCAAACACACCTAAGCAATCCTCTGCATTAATCCTCAAGGAGCCTCTTAACACGATGTACTCATCAGGCATGCAATCTGCTAGTGTGTGCACCAGAACAATAGTGAAGAAGGCTGCTGTCAATGTCACTGTTGCTAGTCTACGCGCTGTGTTGGACCTTGGGGTGTATGCCTTAGAAGTTTTGATTATATCAATGGTTGGACTAATTGTTTCTAAGTAACGTGATTATTGTGAAAGATCAGGATGCTTAATACAGGAATAGGAGGAGCAAAAGCTTAAAGAAAGCACCCGGACTAAAAGTACAAAGATGGATGGAGGCATAGGATCATATATGTAAAGAGAATGAAGAAATTGTATGACAAAGATAGTATAACCTTGAACAAGGTTATATTAACCTTAGTAAATAATCACACACGATTGGCCAAGATCTAAATCTAGAATATTTTTGTTATCTCGAAAATATTTGGTCGATTGAATGAAGAAAGGTCAAATAAGAAAATTATCTATCAAGAGAATAATAGTTTTCAAAATGAATGATTCTCAAAATATCTTGATCTCTCAAAGATATTAGATAATCATTAACAAAGGAAACTAAAATATATTATCTTGATTGATTGATTCTCACCTACCATATCTTCATTATGTGAGGAAGTACATCAATTAAGGTGATCTCCTTTCCCTTGTTAAAGAGAATGAGTTCACCTATAAATACCATGCTCTTCCTCACTTTAAGACTACGACTTGAAAAATACATTTTCTTATTTTGCAAAAATTAATTCACGTTTTCTTTCAAAAAGTTTTTTTGCAAATACTTTTCGGGTTAAGTCTTGGCTATATAAAATCGTGTTTAAATTGTTTACGCTTGAAGTCATATAGTTTCGTTATTCTCTCTAGACAATTGAAGTGTATTCATAGCTAGAGGAATTTTGTAAACTTAAGATAGTATAGACACACGAGTCGAGTAGTGGTTACTCAATCGAACGACATACATCGTTCACACCTTGAACGCTTTACATCGTTCAAACACCGAGGGTTTCACATCCCTCACACCGAAGGCTTAACATCCTTCATCGTCGTGGGCTTAACATCCCACACATCGAGTGCTTAACATCACTCACACCATCACGATTATAGTTAATCGTGATTGTCTTATTTGTAAGGTAATCCGGAGTAGGTGCACTTATAAATAAAGACACCGGTGGACGTAGGCTTTTCAATTGGGCCGAACCACGTTAAAATTGCTCGTGTTATTTACTTTACGTTTTATTAAGGTTTGCTATTTCTTATACTTATACTCTTTAGTAGTAAGTATAGTAGCAAACACTTTTGTACTTCTTTTTATTTAGCCACTCAACTAACGTAATATTACACTATATCTTTCCTAATAAGATTTTGGTGTAATATATCGTTTAGAATTTTTAAAAGTACCATAATACTCTATTCACCCCCCCTCTAGAGTATTTCCTTGTATCGCTAGACTCTACAATTGGTATCAGAACAGGTTCTCTTGATTGATTCACATCAAAAGAGTAGATCATATACTAGCAATACTAGATTTATCCATTTCAATCAAATGGATTCCAAGAACTCAAAGTTTCCCACATTTGATGGCGTAGACTACGGTTTATGGAAAAACAAAATGATGCACTATATAAAAGGAACAGATTTTGAATGCTGGAAAATTATCATCAAGGGTCCTATCGTCATCCAATCCGTTGATGTTCTAGGGAACATCACCATAAAGGATGAAGAGGACTATGATGAGGACGATTATAAAAAGGCCGAAAAAAATTCTCGAGCAATGTCATTATTGCAACGAGGAATTTCGTCCAAAGAATATAATCGACTCACCTCTTGTGTTTCCGCAAAAGAAATCTGGGACAGTTTAGAACTTGCGTACGAGGGAACTACCCAAGTCAAAAAGTTCAGGATTGATTTATTAACTCAACAATACGAATTGTTTAAAATGGATAAAGATGAAAGCATTGTTGAAATGTCCGCAAGATTCACCAACATCACTAATGAACTAAGAAACCTTGGCAAAAAATTTGATACTGAAGATCTTGTTAGAAAAATCTTAAGAAGCCTCACTGATAAATGGCAACCTAAAGTTACTGCTATCGAGGAATCTAAAGATCTTACCCTACTTAGTTATCAAGAATTGCTAGGTAACCTTATGGCTCATGAGCTCTCTCTGAATCAACGTCAAAGTGAATCATCTAAAAGTA
Organism: Agrostemma githago; assembly: GCA_958450325.1. Taxonomy (NCBI): domain Eukaryota; kingdom Viridiplantae; phylum Streptophyta; class Magnoliopsida; order Caryophyllales; family Caryophyllaceae; genus Agrostemma; species Agrostemma githago. The sequence continues at coordinate 11,099,334 of OY288250.1, read as the reverse complement.
GAGGAATAGCCTTAAAAAGTTCTATTAGTGATGATGAGGAAACCATGAGCGATGACTTAGCCCTTTTCGTCAAACGCTTTCGAAAGAATTTTAAATTTGGATCTAAAAACTCATTTAGAGAAAGAGGTAATAACTCCAATACAAAACAAAACAATAAAGGATGTTTTAAATGTGGAGAAACTGGTCATCTAATCAAAGATTGTCCGACATGGAAAAATATCAAATCAAAAGGAGAAAGAGAACGATCAAAGTTTCAGCACAAACAAGCCATGCTGGCTTCGTGCGGTTGGGGAGAATTGGATTCAAATGAAGACGAGGAATCAGAAGATGAAGACGAGGCAAACTTTTGCCTAAGCGCTCAACACAGCAACATGTCTAGGTCCAAAACACGAACGTACAAAGACATGTGTTTGATGGCGGAGATGTATGGTTCAAGCTCGGATTCAGATGAGGAAAGCAATGAGGTAAGTTTTTACAATGTTTAAGAGAAGACTTAGGAAACTTACTAAAGAAAAACTCCTTTTTCACTTTGATGAAGTATTAGAAACCTGTGAGCAACAAAGGGAAGAAATAAGTGAGTTATTAAAACAAATAAATGAGATAGCCTTTGAAAATATTACTCTAAAAAGGTGTGAAAATATTCGAACAAATAAAAAGAAATCTTCTGATATCTCAAAGAAAAAGGTTGACACAAGGTTGACGTATCAGATGATTCAAAAAATTGTTCGGGTACAAACATCAATAAAGAGGTAATAAAAGGGGACTATGAAAAGGTAAGTGCAAGTGCTAAGAAATTAAATATAGAAAACGCGGAACTAAAGAGAACCATATCTATATTGAACAACGAAATTAATATTGAGAAAATAAATCATGACAAAATTAAAAATTCTCTGACCTCGAAAATCATAGAATTGATAAAGGAGAAAGGAGTTATGCAAGAAAAGTTGGATGAATGTGTTTCAGGGACTATGGAAGATAAAAAGACTAAAGAAAAGGAAACTAATAAAAGAGAACATGCCAAAAGAAAGTGGAAAAAGAAATCTGAAAATAAAACGAATAAACACTGCAATAGACACAAAAAAATATGGGTACGAAAAGATTCTTTGCCTAATACAAAAGGACCCAAATTCATTTGGGTACCTAAGAAACAAAAATGACTATCGCAGGTTCACAGATGGTACTTAGACAGTGGGTGTTCAAGACATATGACGGGTGATAAAAGGAAATTTCTGTCGTTAGAGGCTTATGACGGAGGAAGTGTAACCTTCGGAGATAATAAGAAAGGAAGGATAATCGGTATTGGTAAGGTGGGTTTATCCGATTCACATTGTATTGAGAACGTACTACTTGTGAAAGGACTAAGGCACAGTCTCTTAAGCATATCCCAACTTTGTGATCGAGGAAACAAAGTGGTGTTTCATAATGACAAATGCCGAATCATTCGTGAAGGTTCCTCTAATGTCATTCTCGAGGGAGAACGATCAAACAATGTTTACATAGCCGACATCAAAACTCAACCTGACAATGCTGTCACCTGCATGAGTGTTACCATCGCTGATCCACTACTTTGGCATAAAAGATAATTTGGGCACATAAGTCCCTTTAGTCTTAATAAACTTAGATCTCTGGATCTCGTTGAAGGATTACCTTCCATAACCTTCGACACCACCAAGGCTTGTGGTACCTGCATACGTTGTAAACATGTGAGATCCTCATTCAAGCCAAAGAAATTCGTAAGCACTACAAAGCCTCTAGAACTTATTCATATGGACCTGTGCGGACCTATGAGAATAAGAAGTAGAGGCGGTAGTCGGTATGTATTTGTTCTTGTTGATGACTTCTCTAGATTTGTTTGGCCAGTCTTCCTTAGCTCGAAAGATCAAACCTTTGATGAATTCGAATGCCTAATGAAGCTAGTCCAAAACAAATATAGTCGCAATCTTGTATCAATAAGAACAGATCATGGAACCGAATTCGACAACGAATCCTTCATAAACTTTTGTAGAGAACATGGAGTAGGGCATAACTTCTCTGCTCCATGGACTCCACAACAAAATGGAGTAGTCGAACGAATGAATCGAACGCTTGAAGAAATGGCTCGCACTATGTTACTATGTAGCGGTTTGCCCAGAAATTTCTGGGCCGAGGCTGTCAATACAGCGTGTTATATTCACAACCGAGCAATGATCAGACCTGTATTGAAGAAAACACCCTATGAACTTCTAAGAGGAAGGAAACCTAAAATTTCTCATTTCAGATGTTTTGGAAGCAAATGTTTTGTCCACAACAATGGGAAAAATAATTTGGGTAAATTCGATCCTCGAAGTGATGAGGCTGTTTTCTTAGGATACTCAGATCATAGCAAGGCTTACAAGGTATATATAACAAAAGAACTTTACGTGTTGAAGAAAGCATCCACGTAATCTTTGATGAAACAAATTCCATTAGTCAAAACGACATTGAAGAAGAAGAAGATGACGATCCAGATTTTTGGCTCACTAGAAAAGATGCACCTGAACTTCATGAAGAGGAAAAGGAAATAGAAGGATCTAATGCTGAATCTGGTGAAGAACGTATTAATGTTGATCCAAATATATCACTAGTAAATGAAGAACCAAATAAAAGTTCTTCAGAAACTAAGGATAAGATGACATCAACATTAGTTCCAAATATCACTAAAGATAATGTAACCCCAGACAAAAATTCAGGGGGAACTAAGGATGATTCTTCTCAAGATAATATAACCTCCGACAATATAGCCCCTAGCATGAATTCAGGGGGAATCAAAGACAGTCTATCTAAGGTTAATATAACCACATGCATCAATTCAGGGGGAACTATGGGAAAAGATAATGTAACCTCTGGTAACAACTCAGAAGAACCATCAATGAAAGGCAATAATGTTCCCACAAATCTCAAAAAGTGGAAACATCAGAGCTCGCATACTACAGACGCAATTCTGAGTGATTATCATAAAGGAATCCAAACCAGAAGGTCCTTAAGAAATCATTGTGTTCTAAATTCCTTTCTATCTACAATTGAACCCAAAAACATCAAGGAAGCACTTACCGATTCCGACTGGATCGTAGCCATGCAAGAAGAGTTGGGTCAATTCGAACGAAACAAAGTCTGGCATCTGGTTCCTAGACCGTTAGATAGAAAAGTGATAGGAACACGATGGGTATTCAGAAATAAGCTGGATGATTCTGGAACCATTGTCAGAAACAAAGCAAGGTTGGTTGTACAAGGGTACAATCAACAAGAGGGAATAGACTTTGACGAAACCTTTGCTCCGGTGGCAAGATTGGAAGCCATTCGGCTACTAATTGCATATGCCGCACACAAAGGATTCAAGTTGTTTCAAATGGACGTTAAAACAGCTTTTCTGAATGGTTACTTAAAAGAAGAAGTTTTCGTAGAACAACCCCCTGGATTCGAAAGCACGGAGTCGCCGAATCATGTCTTTAAACTAGATAAAGCACTCTATGGGTTAAAACAAGCGCCAAGGGCCTGGTATGATAGACTTTCTTAGTTTCTTCTTCTAAACGAGTTCAAGAGAGGATCAGTTGATAAAACGCTCTTCATAAAAAATGTCGAGAAAGACACGTTAATCGTTCAAATTTACGTGGATGACGTTATTTTCGGCTCAACAAACGAAAAACTTTGCAAATATTTCTCAAACCTAATGCAATCAGAATTCGAGATGAGTATGATGGGTGAGCTAGGCTTCTTCCTAGGTCTACAAATCAAGCAGTCAAAAAGAGGAATAACTGTGCATCAACAAAAGTATGTAAGTGAACTTCTTAAAAAGTACGGGCTGGAAAAAGCAAAATCTGCTCCCACACCTATGGCTATAACGCCTAAACTTGATAAAGACGAAGGAGGTAAGTCTGTGAACGAAACACATTACCGAGGTATGATCGGATCTTTGCTCTACCTAACCGCCAGCCGACCCGACATCATGCACAGCGTATGCGTTTGTGCCCGTTTCCAGGCTAACCCTAAAGAATCTCATCTTACAGCTGTTAAACGTATTTTGCGCTACCTAATTGGTACACAAAATCTTCAATTGATTTATCCTATGCATGATAATTTTGATCTAAAAGGTTATTCAGATGCAGATCACGCTGGATGCTACATTGACAGAAAAAGTACTTCAGGAACGATAACATTTCTAGGATCATGTATTATATCATGGGGCTCTAAAAAACAAGCAACGGTAGCACTTTCATCCATTGAAAGTGAATATATTGCGGCATCTTTGGTATGTACTCAATTACTTTGGCTACGACAGCAATTAAGGGATTATGGTGTTAATATTAAATCCGTACCTATTTTCTGTGATAATATTAGTACTATCGCCATCTCTAAACATCCTGCCCATCACTCTCGTACCAAACACATTGACATCCGACATCATTTTTTGAGAGACCATGTAGAAAAGGGAAATATCGAACTTGAATTCTGCCCCTCTGACTTACAAAAGGCTAACATTCTTACAAAACCTCTACCCAGGGAACGGTTTGAAGAATTACGGTTAGAACTTGGTTTGATAAATGAAAACTAAAGAAGTTGTTAGTTGATCTTTTTGTTGTCCTGTTTGATTGACGAAGATTGGGGTGATGTTAGTCTGTGTTTATATTACCTAGATTCATGTACAGGTTCGTATTTTTATGCATTTTTCTCAAAAGTTCGTGTTGGGTTCACCATCGATTTGATACTCCGGACATTATCATATATACCATATGACATGTAATTTTACTTCCCAATATTCATATAAAATCTTGAATATTCTAGGTAATTCCAATTGGGAATTATTCCTTTTGTAAAATTATACCTCATATATTATCTATGGTATATCTCTTCTTTACTATATAAAGTTTCCATAAAATTGCTCTGTATAATCATATAAAATCTCTCCACTTGTTCTATTTTGATAAAGTAAATCTCTTCAAAATCTTTTCTCCCTAAAAGTAATATTCTTCCCATAAGACTTCATTATTACCCCCTTTTATTACCCTACCCGCCGCCTCTCTCCTCCATCATAAATCTTTTCACCCACCTCTTTTACTTCAACCCTCCGGTTTTCTCTCTCTCTCTCTCTCTCCCCACAAAAATTCACCATGGCACCTAAGAAAAATTCCTCTTTCACTCCTCACAAAAAGAACCTCCGTTCGACAACTAGGGATATGACTCTCGATTCCCGTGCTGCCGAAACAGAGGAGCAAGATGAAGTAGAAGTGCTTGAGGACTTGGCTGCAGTGGGTAAGAGAAAGAGGACCAAGAAAGGGAAAGAAGATGATGGCGACGAAAAAGGGGTCATGCATGGGAAAGAATTTATCTTGGGAGAGTTTGAGAGTGTTCGCCTGAACAGAATAGAGAATGATCAGGTAAACAAGGTTCTTAATTACTCCTTCGTTTCGGGTCGTCAATATCTGTCTGCATGGTTTGATGAAAATCCTTGTGTTTCACAACTACGTGACTTGCTTGCATTACAAGAATGAGAAAAGTTACTGGATTTGGGTCATGATGTCTATCCTGTTCAAATTGCTCAGTTTTGGGGCACTTTGAAAATAGATAATCGAGTCCTGTGTGCAAACTTTGGAGATAAGTATATTAAAATCTCAATGGAGGATTTTGGTAATATTCTGGGAATACCGTGCGAAGGAGAGGAAATTGTTGCATGGGCCGGTTGGAGGAATTACAGTTCAGAACAAATTGTGGACATAAAGAAAACTCTTGATCCTAAGGCCACTGAGGTTTCACTTATGTCTGGTGCATGTCTAAATCCTATTACAAAGCTTGTTTTCAATGCCTCATATTCATCTTTATTACCTAGAAAATCAGGAACAAACAAGTTACACATTCATGAAATCATCTTTATTCACCATATTCTTAAAAGGACCAAAGTCAATCTACCCTTTCTAGTATTTAGTCACATGGAGCATGTCTTATCTGAAATAAGATCGTCTCAGATAAATGGGTCTACTTGTATCCCCTATGGGATGTGGCTATCGAAAGTATTGAAATTTAGAGGAGTCATAAGCAAGTCCGCCCCTTTTGAAACTCCATGTGACATCATGACCACAGCCTATTTGAGACAAATGTCCATTCTTGATGATGGAGGTAATCTTAAAGTAAAGGGTGAGTGCTCATCTAAGGGGAAGGAGGTGGTGAAGGTGGATGATGTTCCTGAGAGCCTGAATGCTGATATTGTTGGAAAACTGAATGAGATTGCAATCCTAATCTCTAACCAGCCCCCTCCAGTTGTGGTTAATACATCCATGGATGTGCTTGAACGTCTAGAAAGGAAGGTGGATAATCTAACCACATTACTTGCCTCTTCTCGTGATGAGTTCGGTGCAGGCATGGCTCAGATGGAAAGGCACATAGCCAATATTAGGGCCCGTGTTCAGGTGATGGGAAATGATATTACGGCCTTCAAAAAGGCAGGACATGAGATTGGGGTGGGGATTAATAAGGCTGTCAATGAAGTGAAGTTTGCAAACAGCTCTCTGTTCAACAGGCATGATGCGGTGATGGAAAGGCTGCGCCAGATCTTTGAAGAAACTACAACAGCTGTGTATCTTCTGCGAGGCCAGCGGCGCGGATAGAGAGTCATGTTCCTTAGCTTTCAAAAGACCTTAATTCACCCTCCTAAATAAATCAGCTCTTAGTATAGCTGTAGGGTATCTCTGTCTTATGGATTTGTCTGTTCTCTATCTTTTGTCCGGATGATATTTTCGGTTTGTCGGTGTACGCTTAACACTTATCCTTTTGTTTATTTGCATGAACTATGATTAACTGTTATGCCTTCTTTGTGATGTTCTCCAGCTGATCGACCCTTTTCGATGATGTCAAGAGGGGGAAGAAATAGTCCTTCTATGACTACTTGTGTTTTTGTGCATCTAACTCATATTTCGCCAAGGATTCTTGTCTACCTCTTGGGTTTGGTTAAGTATACCATCACGTCACTTAGAAACTCTTTAAGAATTCTTGACATAATCAAAAAGGGGGAAATTGTTGGACCTTGGGGTGTATGCCTTAGAAGTTTTGATTATATCAATGGTTGGACTAATTGTTTTTAAGTAACGTGATTATTGTGAAAGATCAGGATGCTTAATACAGGAATAGGAGGAGCAAAAGCTTAAAGAAAGCACCCGGACTAAAAGTACAAAGATGGATGGAGGCATAGGATCATATATGTAAAGAGAATGAAGAAATTGTATGACAAAGATAGTATAACCTTGAACAAGGTTATATTAACCTTAGTAAATAATCACACACGATTGGCCAAGATCTAAATCTAGAATATTTTTGTTATCTCGAAAATATTTGGTCGATTGAATGAAGAAAGGTCAAATAAGAAAATTATCTATCAAGAGAATAATAGTTTTCAAAATGAATGATTCTCAAAATATCTTGATCTCTCAAAGATATTAGATAATCATTAACAAAGGAAACTAAAATATATTATCTTGATTGATTGATTCTCACCTACCATATCTTCATTATGTGAGGAAGTACATCAATTAAGGTGATCTCCTTTCCCTTGTTAAAGAGAATGAGTTCACCTATAAATACCATGCTCTTCCTCACTTTAAGACTACGACTTGAAAAATACATTTTCTTATTTTGCAAAAATTAATTCACGTTTTCTTTCAAAAAGTTTTTTTGCAAATACTTTTCGGGTTAAGTCTTGGCTATATAAAATCGTGTTTAAATTGTTTACGCTTGAAGTCATATAGTTTCATTATTCTCTCTAGACAATTGAAGTGTATTCATAGTGTAGACACCCGCATTTTGACCGCCAGGTGTCTATGGCAGTTTCCAAAAAACACCCGATGATGATCGGACGCTAACGTGTTTCTATGCGCTCGGATACGGGCTCAAATCCATTAATCGTTGGCTAACACACTTACGGAGTACAAATCTCACCAAACAGACCTCAAATCCAGGCCCAGTGGATCATTCTGAGTCAAACAAGACTAATTTGGGCCAAAACCGACACCGGAATTAAAACCGACTTTTTGCGATTGGGTCAACCCCGGTCAAAGTCGTTTCCGAGACACACAAAACAGCCATAAAACCATCAAAAGTCCAAGTCAAACACAAAACCCATCAAGCATTCAAAGTCAAGGTCCAAAACAACGGACCCGTGCAACCCGACTGGGCCACTCGATCGAGTGACCCACCCACTCGATCGAGTGGGCCTGCTTTGAGCCCGGCTGCAGGCTTCACGGGCCACTCGACCGAGTTAGCCCTATACTCGGTCGAGTAACCCTAAATCGGTGCCCTAGCATAGCCTATATATACACCCAATGCAACACCACTTTAGACAATCTTACACATCTACAAAAAAACCCTAATACACCCTAGAGCAATCCTACACTACCTCTTTTACAAAACCCTAGACAAACCTTAGGAAAATCGACATTAGCAAACCCTAAACCTAGTTTTAGGAATTCAACCCGAGCCACCACAACTTAGCCTCCATACACCTCGAAGACTCTCGTGTTGTAGCCGCGTTTACAAGCCTTATTCCGAGACAAGAACATGTAGGTTGAGGGTGACAAACCTCTTTCTTCTTCCCCTTTTCTTCTCGTCGTCCATCTCCTCCTTTTTTCGTCCTTTTTTTTCGTTTTTATTATTATTTATCTTATCGTTATTATCGTATTCTAGTATTGCATATTCATCATTTTCTAGTCAATTTTAATAAGAGTCGAAACCCGTTGACGTGGATCCGACATCACAATCCCTAGGGATTTATTCGATGTCGGAAAAGCCGAGGGAATCAAGTCTTCTTCATTATCGTTTAAATAAAATACTGATCTCCTAAATCACATTAAATCAACTCAAAACGCAATTTCCGTTGAGGCTAAAATAATTGTCAAAACAATTCGTTAGAATTATGACATTATTAAACGCGGAGGAAATTTAATCTTAGTGTAATAATCGACTTAAAACGGTTTAAAACGACTTTCGAAACAAGCGCAATTTTCATTGATGCTAAATAATTGTCAAAACAATTCTTTAGAATTATGACGTTATTAACGCGGAGAAAATTTAGTCACATCTCAATAATTAATTTAAAAAGATTTTTGACATAAAACATGATTTTTACAAACGAATCTTAATTCGTACAGAGGGCACTCGACCGAGTGCCTAGCCCACTCGGTCGAGTGGCACCTCAAAATCAAGTCAGAATGCTAATTACGACCACCACTCGATCGAGTCTCACAGTGACTCGGTCGAGTGGCCATGTACTCGACCGAGTTGGTCAATAACTCGGCCGAGTACGGTCTTAAACGCAAAACAGAAGTTTTTTTTTAGGGTCTACTCGATCGAGTCTATCGACCACTCGATCGAGTGGCCTCATAACGACTAAAAACGCGAGTCGTACATTATTCTATTTTTCAAACTCGATAGTATTTTACGACTTAGGTCAACATGTGCATAATTAATCCATGTATACTATCTTTTCAAATCATGCATCTTCATATTTGCATCTTTTCAATTCAATTCAATATTTGCAAACCGTTATTATTCGTTATATCGTTATATCGTTACTAACGCGTTTTTTGTTTCTTTTGTCAATTTAATTATTATTCGTTTATTATACTAAATGAACCCGCATGCTAAAATATAACTTTGACGTTAATTTTAGTTGCATTAAATTGACTTAGAAACCTTTTCAATTTCATTCGCATGTTTAGGGAAAATAAATCTTTGCATATCATTTTCCCGTTTTACTACCGCGCGTATTGTAAGTCATTCGAATTCTTAGTAGAGGCCGCTAATGTGCGGGCGGGGTTGGGTGTCCTTTGTGGGCTTCCCAACACGTACCCTCACCCCTTACTCAGAACCTCGGTTTCCGGATGCCCGAAACCGTTGGCGCACGAGAGTCATTCAATACATGATATCCGATAATGTCGGTATCAGTATCAAATGCAAAGGGACGAGCCCAATAAACTCTGACATCGGAAATGGGCCGTATTTTGTATACGGCCCACTACGACATAGAGTGGGCTCGAATGGTTCCGAATAACCATAAAATTCGGTGGCGACTCCACATAGACCTAAATTTCAATTCGATCCATTCTCATATATGGAGATTCATTCGCCTACCCAAACCCGCGCGTGGCCGCGTCGGGGTGGACCTATGTCATGTCCACACATAGCTAGAGGAATTTTGTAAACTTAAGATAGTATAGACACACGAGTCGAGTAGTGGTTACTCAATCGAACGACATACATCGTTCACACCTTGAACGCTTTACATCGTTCAAACACCGAGGGCTTCACATCCCTCACACCGAAGGCTTAACATCCTTCATCGTCGTGGGCTTAACATCCCACACATCGAGTGCTTAACATCACTCACACCATCACGATTAGAGTTAATCGTGATTGTCTTATTTGTAAGGTAATCCGGAGTAGGTACACTTATAAATAAAGACACCGGTGGACGTAGGCTTTTCAATTGGGCCGAACCACGTTAAAATTGCTCGTGTTATTTACTTTACGTTTTATTAAGGTTTGCTATTTCTTATACTTATACTCTTTAGTAGTAAGTATCGTAGCAAACACTTTTGTACTTCTTTTTATTTAGCCACTCAACTAACGTAATATTACACTATATCTTTCCTAATAAGATTTTGGTGTAATATATCGTTTAGAATTTTTAAAAGTACCATAATACTCTATTCACCCCCCCTCTAGAGTATTTCCTAGTATCGCTAGACTCTACACGCTGCTAATGTTCCCAAAAGGCCGCGTAGGTACTCCATTGAGTCCATTGCTGCTATTGCTTTGCTCAAGGCTTCTTCATCTCCAAGTAAGGAGCAAAAGATGTTGAGTCCCATAATTGTATCCCCTCGCAAGGCTATTTCACCTTCAAAGATAAATCACAAAGAGTTGAAGTCCACTAGTGCATCCCCTTGCAAGGAGAAGAAAAGTTCCTCGGCCCAAAGAAAAAGAAAGTTGAAGCCTCTCTTATTGCATCAGTGATGACCATTGGTGGCTTTACTCTCTCCTAGTAATAGGTGGCAAATATGAACAAACTCCTTGAACAGAGATTTCCCATTTGATATGGGCACATCTCTTAAGGAATAATATACTCTCTCCTAATTGTTTATATCTTCCCTATTTTTTTTGGCACAAATATTAAGAAGAGAATAAAAAATTGATTAAAGTAAGAAAATGTGGGGTATAAAGTAGAAATATGGTGGGGTTTGTGAGTAAGGAAAAAATAAAGAATTGAAGGAAGAATAAAAAATTGATTAAAGTACAACCCAAAAATGAAAAGAGGGAAGATAATCGAACAAGTGCCAAAAAGGAGAGAGAGAAAATAAAAAAAAAACTAGGAGGGAGTAAGATATTAATAGTGGGTCCAATGTTTAGAGGAAATATTATAGTTAAATGCAAGTGGGGTCATTCCAACTAATATGAGTGATATATTGTGTTGATAAGGATATTATATATTGTGTAAATATATAGTGTTGATAAGGATCGATATTATGGTAAAGTAAACTAACCAATTAAGAAAATAAAGTAAACGAGAACATCTTTCTTTTTAGAAAAGTGAGAAGAAGATAGTGCGATGGAGGGAGTAGTACTTAGTAAGCAGCGGATGCTACGTTTAAGTGCACCGAAGTCAGCTTCTCGAGGATCGTGCATATACAGACAGATTTGTCCTACTGCGTAGGATATATCGGGGCGAGTAAATGTTAAATGTTGAAGAAACATGGTGGGGTCATCAATGGGTTTGTCGGAGTTGGCACTCGCTCGTGTCCACTGGTTTCTTAGCAGGTTTACATGATGTCATGTTTGCTCTGCCGATAATATCTTCTGTTATGCCTACACTCATCGATGATCTGATACCATGTTAACTGGTGTCTTAGCAGGTTTTTATGATGTCATATTTGCTCTGCCGATAATATCTTCTATTATGCCTACACTCACTCTTCAACCTTAAGGTGATGCCTACACTCACTCTTCAACCTTAAGGTGATGATTGAGAGTTCGAGATATTGGGGGCTGTCAGGATTCGAACTCGTGACCCTGGCTCTGGTATCATATTATTGATCCATTTCAACCAAAACACTAAGGTAACGGTTGAGGTTCATTTATATTCTATTAATTAGGGTCGTCTTTCTAAAAGAGTCACTTTTTAGTTTTTACTATATTTCTCTTGTGTCTGATTTGTGTGTACCATTAGTGGTGACTTCACATATCCTTCTGATATTTCATTTCCCACCACATTTCGACCCACCTTAATTCTTAACAAAATGAGGGGTGATTCTCTTAATTAGTGAGACAGAAGGAGTACTATTATAGTTCGAAAGTCCTTTTAGACTACACAAAATTCACAAATTCTTGTTTGTGATGGAATATCCGCCACAAATCTATAATGAGTCAAATAGATACCAAATAGGTAGCATAAAACAGAAGTATAATTGGTGGGACCTATGTAAACAATTGTCCTTCTCTTCTCAAGTGACACTTACTTTATCCGTCTCAAGTGACACTTACTTTATCCGTCTTAATCTTACGAGGTATATATCCGTCTTAAGGGAGACAAACTGTTAAATTAGTGATATCTAATCTGCACTTACGTAAAGCCAAAGCCCTAATCATTTAAACTTTTAGAATAGAAAGAGGGAAAAAGAAATGGACTACATTCTTCTTGATCACCTGTGACTGAGTGCCGCCGTGAACCTTTATTTGTTTGATGTCAGTTTGATTATATGCATTGTTGTCAGCAAGCAAGACGCACCCGTGACCTATTGTTGCATCCCAGCATGCTACAAAACAAACCCAACTTTAATTATCTCCACCTATATTACATACTAACCCTTGGTTTTATGGAGTAAGTCTAATTTGTAACGAATATATCCGTCATAAATTGATGACGGATCAAATAATATCATTTGATCAAAAAAGACAAGTTTAGGAAATAGGATTGTCTTTTATCTATCCAAGTGAATATTATTTAATCCGTCGCAAGTTTGTGACGGATATTCGATCACAAACAAGAATTTGAACCAACCCTACGCCTATATAGAGAGAGGTAGGTTCAAATAAGGACATCATGTTTCAGTAAGTGTATATTAAAGTTACAGATGACATACGATAAAGTTACATTTATTTAAAATTGATATGTAATTATAACATTCAGCTCTTTTATCACTTCAAGTGATAAAGTACAACTTTATCGCTCATCTCGTGTAACTTTAAACACTTTTTGTGTAACTTTAACACTTGACCTTATGCCCTTAAAATAGTTGTTGTCCTTATTTGAACCTACCTATATATATATATATATATATATATATATATATAAGGGATCATGTAAGTCTCTACCCTCCTTATAAGTCCATAAGGCTTAATATCAACCCTTGGATCAAAGTAATATGAATGGCTGAGATGTGATTTATTATTTAATTTGAAAAAAAAAAAAAAAAGTTGTACGTATCTCCAACTCCTCTTTTTTCTCACCCTCATTATTTCCAACCTATTCAACCTCTTTTTTCCCACCATCCACCCTCAATATTCTATTCACTTCAATCTATCAATCTTCATTACTTCATATTCATTTTATTCAATTTTATTACTCAATATTCCTAGCCTCACTATTCAGTCATGAGTCTTCATCTTCATTGTTCATCACGCCATTCAGTACTCTATTCCCGACATTCTCTTTCGGTCGATTTTATCTCTTTTTGTAGGTAAATTTTCGTTCTCTAATTAGATTGTGCGTATTTTCTTTTTATATTTAGTAAAATTTGGGGATTTATTGTTTAATTGCAGGAATTTGTTTTTTTTTTTTTTTTTTTTTTTTTTGCAAAATTAGGGTTTTTTTTACAAATTGGGGGTTTTGTGTTTAATCGGTTTGTTTTGTTATTTCGAGTTTAGAAAAGCAATGTCGAGTTGTTAAATTGGATTTCGAGCAGATCCAGTGGATTTCGATTTGTTGTTTTGTGATTTTCAGGGTTTTCTAGGGTAATTTCTGGGATTTTTGATGTTTACTGTTTCCGGGTTTTATCAATTTGTATGCATGTTTATAATCTGTCTCTCATTAAGACTCGATATCAGTTTGTTCATTAAGACTCAATTTTACTGTTTCTGGGACTCGATATCAGTTTGTTCATTGCATCTTTATTTCCATCTTTTTCATTTGTTTTGACTATTATAAACTAATTGATATTTTTTTCATTATGTTTTTGAATTTCAATAATATAGTATATGTTTTTCAATTAATAATTGCAGATTTTTGATGAAGATGAAGAATTAAAAATGGAGATGAAGACGAAGAGGAAGAATTAAAAATGGAGATGAAGGTCGGATGATTTTCTTCAGTTCACATATTTTATAACTTCAGTTCGTATATTGTAACTTCAGTCCATTTATTTGTAACTTCAGTTCACATATTTTGTAACTTTAGTTCATATATTTTGTAACTTCAGATCGTATATTGTAATTTCAGTTCTAATCAGTTCATATATTTTTGTAATTTTACTTCATATAATTATAACTTCAGTTCACATATTTTGTAACTTTAGTTCACATATTTTGTAACTTCAGTTCACATATTTTGTAACTTCAGATCGTACATTTGTAACTTTAGTTCACATATTTTGTAACTTCAGTTCACATATTTTGTAACTTCAGTTCACATGTAACTTCAGATCGTATATTGTAACTCTAGTCCATATATTTATAACTTCAGTTCACATATTTTGTAATTTCAGTTCACATAATTTGTAACTTTAATTCATCTCAATTTGTATTTAACTGAAAATCGTCAAATATGGTGAATACAAATTCCGGTTCAAACTCCAAACATCAAATACTAAAATTCAAATGAAAACATTCAAATATTCTGATTTATGTTAAATATTTATTGAGTTTGAGAGAGTTATTAAATTGGGTTGGAGAGGGAGTGTATTAAATTGGGTTGGAGAGGGAGTGTATTAAATTTGGTTGGAGAGAGAGAGGGTATTAAATGTTGATTGTATTAATTGCTTTGAAGTGTATTAATGATGATTAAATAAATCTCAGCCCTCCATCCTTACCCCATCCAAAGGCTCAAAAGAGGACTTATGCACTTATAAGGAGGGGTGTACTTATGTGAATCTCTCTCTCTCTCTCTCTCTCTCTCTCTCTCTCTCTCTCTCTCTCTCTCTCTCTCTCTCTCTCTCTCTCTCTCTCTCTCTCTCTCTCTCTCTCTCTCTCTCTCTCTCTCTCTCTCTCTCTCTCTCTCTCTCTCTCTCTCTCTCTCTCTCTCTCTCTCTCTCTCTCTCTCTCTCTCTCTATATATATATATATATATATATATATATATATATAGATTTAGGTTCATGTGAGCCATTAGATCATAGTGTTCAATCTCATTCGTTGGATCCTTCAAAATTCTTCAATCCCATCAATTAATCACAATTGCTTGAGCCTTCAACCCGTAATGTCGTAACTCCTTCTCCTTCTACAAATTTTTTCGACCCGTAATCCTTTAATCCATAATTCTTCAATCGACCATTGAATTCGATTTTCAATCCATCAATTTTTCAATCGACTTTTTTTCAATTCATCAATTTATCACAATTGGGTATTGAACCTCAGTAACCTAAGTAACTTTTAATTTTTTTTAAAATTAATTATTTTATGAGTTAACTTATTCGATTAAATTCATTATTTCATTACAATAGTAATAGTATTATCGTCGGCAAATATAATTGCAATAATCCCAGTTATCGTTTTTTTTTCCAAATTTCCTCATTAACTTAGGAGTTCATCTAAAATATTGTCCTTTAATTTCTTTTTGTACGGATTTTATATGGAATACAACACTTCTTCTTCAAGCCCTACTCGATTTAATTTTCTTTTTCAATTTTAGCCTTTCATTTTTCAATTTTAGAGTACCGTACCCTTTCTTAAATTTATCGTACCTTTTCCAATTTTGGCGTACCCTTTTTAAATTTCAGCGTACCCTTTTTCAATTTCAATTTTAGTGTACCCTTCTTCAATTTAGCGTACCTTTTTCAAATTTTAGTGTACCCTTTTCACTTTTAGCGTACTTTTTTCTCAATTTCAATTTTAGTGTACCCTTCTTCATTTTTAGCGTACCCTTTTTCAATTCAATTTTAGCGTACCCTCACTTTTAGCGTACCCTCACTTTTATTGTATAAACGAAGTATAAACCAAGCTAACATTTAATTCTACCGTATCCTTTCTCAATTTTAGCGTACATTTTTTTTTGTATTTTTGTGTACCCTTTTTGAATTTTAGTGTACCCTTCCTCAATTTTAGCGTACATTTTTTGAATTTTGGTGTACCCTTCCTCAATTCTAGCGTACCCTTTTTCAAGTTTTAGTGTACCCATTGTCAATTTTACCGTAACGATTTTAATTCAAATGGATGTGGATAAATATTAACTTTGACGTACCCGTATGCAAGGACAAATTTATCAAACCTAGATATTGATTTGATAGTATTTAAACACAAATATTCACAAATTTCATAAAATAGGTACACAATCGAACCCTAATTTCACAAAAGCCCTAACTTTACAAACTCTCAGCTACTAATTTTACAATAATTACAAATTTTACAAGCCCTAATTTTAAAAATTTCTAGCAGTGAAGGAAACCACCGGATTTTGACCAATTATCTCCCCTTATTCGTCATTCTTCTTCTTCACTATTAAGTTTGAGGTCATTGTTCAATTTTGATCGAAATACAAACCCAGTCAGTCGTCTGAGTATAAATCAGCTTATATCATCTCATTAATTTCACAATTTCAATTCTAATTACATTTAGAAAAACATTAGTTTTGACGTATGTAAGGAAATTTAATTAATGTCGATAATACGTGATTAGATGAACAAACCTTAATTTCACAAAATCCCCAATTTTATGTAACTCAACAAATGACTTGCGTAAAGAATGGCTTAGAATATATTTTTGGGGAATTGATTGATTGTTGAAATTAGAATGACTTAGCAACTCAACAAAGTGTCAGGATATATTTTTTGGTAAAGAATGAGTCAAATGACTTGGGTGGGGATGAATTTCAATTAATTTATGTTGTTGGATCTTAGAAGATCTAATGATTAGGAGGAGTTCTCACAGTTCTCATTATAGCATAGGTTCTCACCGGATCTTGACTATATATAAATATATATATATATATATATATATATATATATATATATATATATATATTTATTTGAAATATATATATATATATTTCAATATATATATATATATAGAGGTAGGTTCAAATAAGGTCCACAATTTTTTTATGTCTATATTGAAGTTACAGATGACATACGCTAAAGTTGCATTTGTATATATATCAATTTTGAACAAATGCAACTTTAGCGTATGTCATCTGTAACTTCAATATAGACTTAAAAAAATTGTGGACCTTATTTTAACCTACCTCTATATATATATATATATATATATATATATATAACACTACTTCCAACTTCAATCAAGCACTCACGCACTCCCTTGCATTCTTTCTAAATTCTCGCCTACTTGATCATTTTTCTTACTTGCTTGCTAGTTAAATTAGATAGGATGAAATTGTATTTACCACTTCTCCTCCTCCTCCCGATTTTACTGCATTATTCTTCAACCTATCAAATTGTTTGTTATGGTAGAAATGATCACCATCATGTTCATCATGAACATAATAATAATAGCAGTAGTAGACCTAGTAAGCATAGTAAAAAATCAAACCCGAAGCAATTAACCATAAATATGACAAAGACATGGGATTCAGAGGTGCAATTCATGAAGTGGGTCAATTTCGTTGGGAGTCTTAAACATACTCTTTTTAAAACAGCCAAGAATAAGATATTCCCTTCCTTTATTTTAACTGTGAGTAAAAACCCTGCTCATGGAGATTTTACCACCATTCAAGATGCCATTGACTCTCTTCCCATGGTTAACCTTGTTAGAGTTATTATCAAGGTTAAATCCGGCATTTACACGTAAGTTCTTTTTCATTTTGACGTCAGTCACGGTTCAACATCAATCCAGATAACCACCCGGTTTAATTTAGGGAAAAGGTGAACCCTATATATTATATATACTCTGTAATGACCAAGTTTAAGTTGGTTGGTTGGTTGGTGAATGTAGGGAAAAGGTGAATATACCGGCACTAAAATCGTTCATAAGCATAGAAGGTGCAGGCGCGGAGAAGACGATAGTGCAATGGGGTGACACGGCTCAAACACACGCCCCAAATGGACGCCCATTAGGCACCTATGGCTCTGCTACTTTTGCTGTTAATTCTCCTTATTTCGTCGCCAAGAACATCACCTTCAAGGTTTCGCTTGCTTTCTCCACCTTGTATGGGAGAGGTCCCTCCCGTTCACGGCAGTTTTTATGTTGTCTAGTATATATAATGTGCCCTAAAATCAAATGCTAATTATATTAAAGTTGAGGGTGCAGAACACGACACCGGCACCAGCAGCGGGAGCGGTGGGGAGACAGGCGGTGGCGCTTAGAATATCAGCGGACACAGCGGCGTTTGTGGGGTGTAAATTTCTGGGAGCACAGGACACGCTTTATGATCAATTTGGTAGGCACTATTATAAAGATTGCTATATAGAGGGTACCGTTGATTTCATTTTTGGCAACGGACTCTCACTTTTCGAGGTAACTACTTTACTTTCTCATCCCTATCAAACTTGCTCCATAGTGTAATGAGAACATTATTATAAAACCTGTTGTATGGTTTTATGATTTCAAGCTTTCAGCTTTATCGCAAAGGCTTTGAATTTTGTTATAAATTTTTCGAGTTTTAGTGTAAAGTTGGCGAGTTAAATCACAAAAATGTTTAAGTTCAAAAACTTACAACTCAGTTCAGAAACCTGTATAAGTTCAGTAAATATACACAAAAGTTCAACAACTTTGTAATGTTATTGTACAACCAGATTTATAATCCTATTTTACTCCATAGTCCATATTTTTTCTCAATGTGTTTGGATCATATTTAATATTCCTTTCGTTTCAATAAAAAAAACATATACGGAGTGTTTGTTTTATACTCTCTTTAATTCACTAGATTCCTACCATGAATTGAATATATGTAAGTACTCTGTATTATTTTAATTGAATGGAAGTACATAATGATTAAGGTAGTGAGTTGATAACTATTTTTAGTTTATTAAAAAGCAAAAAAAAATTGAGGATAAAGTTATTTACTCCGTATAATGGAAGCGTAAACTATTGACTAATGCACCATAAAAAAATTGTAAATTATTCACTCAAATGTAGGAAGTAATTATTTGATTTTATTTTTAGCATTTTTTTCTTGATCACGTAGTTAACTACTTAAGTCAATGTAACTGCAAACTTTGTTTGCATATCCAAACACATTATACCGTAAATGTCTTAGTCTAGTGGTTAAGACGGAGATATCCTGGACGATAGGTCTTAGGTTCGATCCCCCTTCCTGCTATTGTAATGCGACTAGGTGCGCTCTTCGTTGAAAAAAAAATCCAAACACATTATACTTGTAACAGCATATTCGTCACAAGTTTACGACGGGACAAATACTGTCCATATGGATAGATAAGACAAAACTTTTGCGATAGATATGTCCGTTACAAGTAAAAATTTGTACAGTTTATGCATTCAATGGTGTTAGCGAGCCCAAAATTGAAGTGACTCTAGAACACGTGAAAAAGAAATTTTGCTTTTTTTTTTGTTAGGAAATGAAAAATTGCCTCTACTAACAAGTTTTCGGACTTTTTCCTTGGAAAGTACCGGCACATATCATAACAATAGAACATTTTTACTTGTATAAAATGTGTCATTATATTGCTCGTTAGGTCTAGATAGATAGAGTTTAGCATGTAAATTGGGCCCGACCCAGTTCGATGGTATGGTCCAGCCAGCATGACTTTTGGCCGCTATGTGAAATGGTAGAAACAGTTGTGCCTTGGCACGGCCAGACACAAAAAAAAGAGTATGTTGCATCCGAACATTGTTTTAGTACGTACTACCTCCCATTCATTGGATTCCTACCATTTTATTAAAATATACCTCACATATATTCAATAAATGGTAGAAATCCAATGAATGGGAGGGAGTACTAGGATAAGGACGTTGCTAATATAATGTTGGTTAAAAAACGTGACGGTGGTGGTATGCAATTGCAGGGGTGTCACGTGCATGCAGTGGCACAAAACTATGGGGCAGTAACAGCGCAAGGGAGGAAGAGCATGGTAGATGACACGGGGTTTTCATTTGTAAAATGTAAGGTTACGGGTTCGGGTGCCCTGTACCTTGGACGGGCATGGGGTCCCTTCTCAAGGGTCGTATTTGCCTACACTTACATGGATAACATTATCATCCCCAAAGGATGGTACGATTGGGGTGATCCTACTCGCGAGACGTATGTCCTTCCTCCCTTCACATCTTTCCGTTCCTTTCATTTCAATGACTTTGCTTTCATCTATCACAAACCACCCTTTATTCATTTCATTGGTTTTTTCTATCCGTGTCGTCCTAATAAATAGGGTCGTATTTAAGATGATTTATTGATAAATTTTTAGAATGACTCTTTATATTATAACTTCGGAAAATAGCTTACCTTATCTATTTTCAAACATTAATATATCATCTAGCTTGGGCTTAGTTTGACAAAACTAGTTAAAAAGTGTTTTTTTAAGTGAACATAACTAAACAAAGCTACAATAATGTGTCGAATTACTCACACTCATTAATATTTAGGCAAAATCAAATGGGATAATTCCTATATATTGGAGGATGTATTCGGCTAAAATGAATTGAAGTATGATGAAAATAATAATCGAATATAGAATGTTTGTTATGAAACCAACTCAACCAAATCACATTGGCTTGAAGTATGGATGCAATGTCCAGATACCACTTTAGAAACGAGAGGGGCGTGGAGATTCGAACACGCTGATTCTGATATCCTATTATGAAACCAGTTCAACTAAAACCTTAAGGTTAAGGCGGTGGTGGAAGGTCCAAAAATATTTATATATACTCTTACAACGTTGTATATTTTCAAATCTCCAACTCAAGGCTCCAACTGGCTTGACTACATTGGCTACATACATACGAACCATGTCGTTATATGCCACTTAAATGTGTTTTGATGGCATGCGCCTGGAGTTTGTGTACCGCTTTTTACATTTTTATCCTACTCTAGTAAAGTGAAATTGTCTTTTTCTTTGCCTAGAATATTCTCTTTAGTTGGTTCCACTTTGATACACATAGCCGCATAGGCCCTGAAATTATTAATTCCGCACAAAGTGGTCCATTGTTTGATTAACCAACACAAAGTTGAACTAAAATAAAAGTAACACAGAGTCAATTACCAAAAGAGAGTTTGTAGTGGAGTCTCTCTATAGTCATATACTCTCATCCAATGCAAAGATAACATGTTTTAATAACATGAGTAAAAAGTAAGAGTATTACGAGTATAAATAAATCAAATGGGTAAATGGAGGATATCAAATAAAGTTGATTTTTTTTTGAGCGAATAAATTATTTCATTAATAAAAAGTCATACGATATCTACAACTTATATCGAAATTGAACAGATACAATACTATAAAATTTGAGGAAAATAAATTCTCATTAAAACAAAGATCTTTCACTAAGATTTTGATCTCCGCTTCTGCATATCCTCTTTCAACACATCGCTGTTTAATGATACAACTTTTCACAAGAGAGTCTTCGGATCTTCCAAGGTTCTGACGAGAATCAATTTCATCTAACCCAATAGATTGTAGCCGACGATCTGACATAAATTGAGATACCACATGATGAAAAATTATAGCACTGATGATCTTCCGCGTCCTCTCCACTATAATAGATTTAACATCTCTTCTTAAAGAGAGAGCGAAACCCATTAATTGATGGGGGCGAAACTCTCCAAAAGGAGAAGACTTATTATAACTAAAATACTAATAATACTAATATTAAAATGATATAATTAATTAAAAATTAAAAATTGGGGGCTTACCACCATTAATGGTGGTAGCCCCAAGTTTTTTTTTGGAGGCTAGGATTTTTTGTTGGGAGGAGGGAGAAGGGTTTATGAGATGTTTTATAAAGCTGGTTAAAAGTAATGATATTTGTAATAACTAATGGGAGAGTTTAGGGTTAGTTGGTAAAATTATTTGCCAAAAAAAGAAATTGATAATTTGGATTGGATGATCCATTTATGGTAATTGTTACAATTGGATTACTTTATTACATTAGGTCGTCGGCATTTCAGTCAGGCCGTCAGTGCTTTGTACGTGATTTTATCCTTTTGCTCTTCTTTAATTATGATTAATGATATTAATTATTTTATTTAATTAATTTAATTATTATTTCCCGACTACTTTAAGATTACGATTTTGATAATTTTTGACGGTTTTTGAAACACGGGTCTCAATAAAGCTCGGGAATCTTTATATTTTGTAAGCGATTTTATTTAGGTTGATTAGTTTCATTATAATTGTTATTAGATTATTAGTTTAGTCTCCCCGTAGCTAGCATGTAGTTAAGTAATCAATGAAGTATTCGATTTTAGTTGTTACGGTTTGAAGTATTCGATTTTATACGTCCCTATCGTTGATTTCCGTACGAAAAGTTATCAAAAAAGAACACGAAAAACATGTCGGACGTCCAAAACTGACGCCCCTGCGATCCGTCACGTGTCAATTTTTGATTCCAATGGGGTCGGTTGGGCGTCAGAAATTGATGCCTATGGGGTCGGATAGGCGTCAATTTTTGACGCCTATGGGGCCTCTAGAACATAAATGAGACCTTTACAACTAAGCCAATTGAACATTGTTGATAATCCTTACTAAAATATTATCTATATCTGATTCTAAACCCCCTAAAATTGCCTTTTAGTACACTTGTGTCCCCCTAACAATGACGGTTATACATGAATTTTTAATATTAGTAATAATATTAGTCTTGTGGTGGGTTGGGGGAGAATATATAATATGAGATAATCCGTAACATAATAAAATGATGGTTTAAAAAAAAATCGTTTCATTATCGAGTTTTATTAACACGATTAAACTTTTTAATTTCATTAACAAAGTTAATAAATGTAATTAGGGAAGGGCATTGTTGTCTTTTCACATTAAAAAGCGTCGATGACCTGGTTGAAATGTCGACGACCTAAAACAACACTCTTGGATTGGATTGGATAGTTTGTATTTTATGCAATAGCCAAATGTTTACGTGGCATCATAGTTTCTTATAAAAAAGTCTAATGGGAAAACCAGCAAATATGGAAAGAAGCTAAATGGCTAAAGAGTATTAAAAGCGATTTATTGTCAAAATAAATTACGAAATATTTTTCATTTTAATTTTTAAATTAATTTTAACTACTTTCATATGACTTATGAAAAATAACGTAATAGATTTAAATAAAATAAACTTTAAATAAGTGTTACAAAAGACACCACCAAAATAATCGCTATGAATGCAAATGCAACTACACAAACAGGGGCGGATTTGGGGTATGCCTAGGTAGGCATGTGCCCTCCCCCAAAATTCAGAAATAATTACTCCCTTCGAGTTTCTATCATTGATATGTAGTCTTTTTTGGGCTGAGTTTATTTGATCTTTTACCCAATTTTCATTTTAGGTCATAAATATGTGGTTCACATTTAGCCACCATTTCTCTGTACTTATTTTTCACCCAAAATCCAAAGGTGTCAATGTTAAAAACTCAGAGGGAGTAGATTTTAGATTGCTTATTGAACATACTAATTGAGTTGCACAGGTGGTAACAATATTTGCTGGTGTTTTGTTAAACACTATTCCCTCCGATTTTTTATTATCTTCCCCTTTTGTTTTGGGGAAGAAAATAAGGGTGTAGGAATGTGTGGTTCAAAATAAAAGAAGGAAGAGAGAGAAATATAAGGATTATTCTAGACCACATGTTGATGATCCAAAATGGAAATAGGGAAGAAAAAGTGTTTCAGCCCAATAAGAAAATAGGGAAGATAATAAAAAATCGGAGGGAGTATTATATGTGTATAGAGTTGAACAAATTGTTTGTAAGGGAATTTGAACCCACACTATCATGCCAAGCTGTCAACCATCAAACCATTACTTTTCAAGAAGAGTAAACAATATGAAATGTATACTCATATGAAAGCAATTTTCATAATTTCATGACGAATATGATGATATAACTTTTATGATTTTTTTCAAAGTATTTTTTTTATATAATAATTGAAAATCAAAGACTTATCTCGTTAAACGAAAACTACTTAGATAAAAAATCGGAGGGGATATATATATATATATATATATATATATATATATATATATATATATATATATATATATATATATATATATATATTAATAAAGTACTAATATTAATTTAGGAACAATAATCGTCAATTAATGTTATAATTTATGAGATGAAGTTTAGAGAGTTTGGAATGAAAATTCAAAACAAAGCATTACTAATTGTTTTTTTTTTCAATCTATAACATCGTACGGAGTATAAATTTAAGTTGATAGTAAGAAAAAACAAGTCAAGATTTAGATAATTTTCACTTTTCGGATCGAAAAAAAATTGTGTCCTCCCTACATCAAAATCTTGCATCCGCCCCTGTACACACAAACGACTTTTTAAAAAACAATTTGAAGTCCTAATAATAGCATAACTTATTTAAATAATTCATGGATATGTGACTATAAAGTTGTTACGAAACAAGTCTACCAACAAGGCAACAACCCACTAAAGGTTAAGTATGGTCATAGCATTCATAAGTTTAATTCGAGTCAAAATACGACTTTAAAATAGTTTCAAACGCATTTTCTGTCATTCTGATCTAAAGTCCAAAATTATTATACTTCGTATCTATTAAAAATAAATTATATTTGATGTTAATATATAATTTGATTATCTATTAATTCATTAACTTATATAAGTATATTTATAATTATTATATCCTTTAAACAATTATTCTATATTAAATGGTAGAAACTATTAAAATTATTAGAAGTACAAACTATTTTTAAGTCATATTTTTCATCTAAGTAATGAAATTTATATGTTTTTTTTTCTCACGTAATATATCAAAGAACTTGTATCCATATTTAATATAAACACATTTTTACCAAGTGGGTCGTGGAGGGTCATTTGCAACTTTAAATTAACAGTTTATTTTATTCGCGTCATATCAATCAGATTGCAGGGTAAGACTTACGGGGTGTAACCTTGAAAAATAAGTCAAATCGAGTCTGATAGGTCTACTACCTTTCAATGGTGTTCATACGAGTTAACACAAATTTATATTTCGTAAAGGAAAAATTACAAATTACCACCATGGGTTTACCGTATTTTACAAATTACCACCATGTATTTTGTTTTTTTACAAATTACCACCTATATTACTATGTATATTTTCAAACTCCCACCGTATTTCATTTCCGATCGTCATTTAACTTAAATCCCGAGTTCATTCGTGAATAAACAAAATAATGACAAAAATGCCCTTACATTTATTTCCAATCCGAAACATTACTCCGTAATCACTTACCTCGTCTCATTCATCACCATCCTACTCGATGTATGGATTGTTGTCGGAATTTCCGAACCGAGAAAACTCGAATTGATTAAGCGTTTTAATCTAAACGGAAAAAAAACTTTTAGAAAATACTTATTTTACATTGATTATGTCTTTGAATTGATTAAGAATGTCGAGTTCTTGAACAATCAATCGAATTAACAAATTACTCGTATATGATAATTGAAACCAGTAAATCAGTAATAGCAAAAGATTGGTTTCTAGAAAAAACCTGATTTACCAGCTAAAACAAGCAGCCACATTCTAAATTCAAACCCTAAAATCGAAAGAACAAATTCAACGCGATTGATCGAAATTAGTAAAAATGAGAAATTTGCTACATTTTCCGATTAATAACAATAAATCCCCAAATCCATCGGCTAAAACAGCCCCAATACTCAATCACAAGTTACAACCCCTACAAGCATCAAAAGAACAAAATTAAGACTTATCAATTGAAATTAGTAAGAACCCTAAATCCCAAATTTTGCCAGCTAAAACAACCACATTGCTAAATCGCAAACCCACCTTCCTAGGTACTAGACACACACCCTGGCTTCCTGTCCCCAGGGTCGCTTCCTCAATCGCCACTCTGACGCACCACCAACAAGTGCTCGTCGGAGATCTGCTGAGGGTTCAAGGAGGAGCATTTTAATTAAATCAGACTCCGATGGTAGCACAGCGGTATCGAACCTCCAAGGTAGCAAATCGAGTGTTGGCTATTTATGTGTTGAGTGGTGATGGTGCCAGATTGATGATAAAGAATTTTGGGGTTGTTTTGGAGAGGATGATTATGATTCGTAGGATGGTGAATTGGTGATGAATGATGGAGTAGGTGACTAGTGATTATTAGTGATTACGGAGTAATGTTTCGGATTGGAAAATAAATGTAAGGGCATTTTTGTCATTATTTTGTATATTCACGAATGAACTCGGGATTTAAGTTAAATGACGATCGGAAATGAAATACGGTGGGAGTTTGAAAATATACATAGTAATATAGGTGATAATTTGTAAAAAACAAAATACATGGTGGTAATTTGTAAAATACGGTAAACCCATGGTGGTAATTTGTAATTTTTCCTTTCGTAAAATCTTAATCATTACCCCCCCCCCCTCTCTCTCTCTCTCCGTTTCGTTCATTTGTTTGCCTTTTATATTAGTTGTAGAGAATATTTTAATAAAAAACAAACAAATGAATGAGACGGAGGGAATAGTTAATTATTATAATGTTATGATACTAACCGTAACCTTCAATATAAAATTGGGAATCTTACAAAGTCATTTCTTTATGACGGTATATTAGAGTCCACCCGTGAATTTCACGGGTTTAAACCTAGTTTTTACTTTACTTTTATTAATTGATATGACTCAATATTTTACGTTTATATTTTTTTTGTTAGGTTAATATTCTTCTCTAGTTTATCCTTTAATAATACTCCATTAGGTCATAAATTATTGCCTTATTTCATGATTATATATGAGGTGTATTTTAATGAAAAGGGGCAATAAATTGTGACCAGAGGGAGTATTAGTTATTTCATGGAAATAATCAAAAATATTGTCCACCTTCTTAGAATAACTTCAACTAAACTTAATCCCGAAATAAATTGAACTTTGGATACCTTCTTCTCACACCATACTAGATGACCGACTACCAGATTCATAGTTCATCACTTTCGCTAATTCATCAATAGTTCCCCTAATTAAACCATGAATCACCATTACCACCACATCAACTCATCATTTCACTCTTTTCGACCATCACCAACACACATACAATTAGGAGTGTGCGAATTCTGGTCTCGGCTGAAAAAATGGACCGTTCCGGATTGGAATCTACCGGATCGGAACCAGAATTAAAAATTCTGGTTCACCCTCCGATAGGGGTGTTCAAAAAGTGGTCCAGCCCGGGTAAAAACTGGTTCGATCTCCGGGTCTCTAAAAATTTGGTGACAGTCTCCATTCAGATTCATATTAAAAAAAAAAAAAAAAAATCAAATGTAGTACTCCCTCCTAGTTCTTTATTTGGTCCCTCTTTTTTTTGGCACAAAGATTAAGAAACTATTAAAGAATTGATTAAAGTAAGAAAATGTGGGGTATAAAGTAGAAATATGGTGGGGTTTGTGAGTAAAGGAAAGAATAAAGAATTGAAGGAAGAATAAAAAATTGATTAAAGTACAACCCAAAAATGGAAAGAGGGAAGATTGGTGAACTAGTGCCAAAAAGGAAAGAGGGAAGATATAAAAAAACTAGGAGGGAGTATATTTTTCCATTCCAGTTCGGTCCAAAACCGGTCCTAAGCGAATCTGATCTAGTCTAGTCTCCAGGTTTGGGTTTTTTGGGTGGCCGGTCCACGGGTCAATCTGGTCCGGTCCGAGTTTGGATCGGTGAACAACCCTACTAGTGTCTCCGGTCAACCAATTTTGGTGATTCCGCTTTCCGGTCCGATCTGATCCTGACCCGCTTTTTTACGATCCGGACCGGTTTGGACGGAAAGACCAAAAACATAGTTTTAATACTGGGAAGGTAGCAAGGGGAAGAAGAACATATCACTTTTTGAAATAACAGCTAAAAACGAAGTGAGTGTTATTGTTTAGGAAGATGCATTTAAAAGTTCAATTTATTTTGGAGTTTTTTTGTCAGAAACGGCCTTTTATTTTGAATGTTTGTGGCAACTACCTTTTATTTTATTTTTGGCATTCCACTACCTTTTATTCTCAAGTTTTGTTAAAAACTACCTAAATCTAGTTTCCGGTAACCCAAAGTCAACTTTCCGACGTTGACTAAATCTGAAACTTTTTGTTTTGTGAGAAACTACCTTTTGTTTTAATTATTTTGTTGGCGACTACCTTTTTCAAACGAAACTTGCAAAAATTCAATCAAGCATAAACATTTCAGACTAACATTGTCATAAATCACTCTGACCAATATCTCTTAATTCCAAAACATGAATTCATCTTTTCTCAACAGTGCTACAAATAAGACAATTGCAATGGGTAGAAATCATTTATCTATGAACCTTTGTGAAATGAGGGATATTTAGTGGGAAAGATGCAGAGTATTACGTAAATGATTTTTACTTATTTTGCAATTGACAATACAAAGTGTATTGTGATATAAATATGTGTACATATGTTTTACAAGTTAGAGCGCATACACCGACATTACAAGTCTTTCATCCATTTTGGATTTTGCTATTCTAATACTTCTATAGTGTATAGAGATATTTTACTAAGATAGTTACATATTTCCGATTTCTAAACATTTGTAGATACACGTAAATTTTTGTAGATAACCTATTATTTTAACAAGGTGGACAATTAATTAAAAAGTGTTATGATCGATCGTGATTAATAACATGAATGATTAAGAGGTTAATAGGAGACATTATTTTGTATTTAAAAAAAAAATAAAGTAAGGTTTAAATTAATGAAAAAACAAAAATATTCCATAGATGTACTTTACTATAATTTGATATGATTATTTATGTGAAATTTTAATTTTTGCATTACAAGTCTGTTTAAAAATAAGGTAGTTGTTCACAAAAAAATAAAAATAAAAGGTAGTTTATCATAAAACAAAAAAACTTCACATTAGTCAACGCCGGAAAGTTGATTTCGAGTCACCAGAAATTAGATTTTAGTAGTTTATAGCAAAAAATGAAAATAAAAGATAGTTGAATGCCAAAAATAAAATAAAAGTTAGTTGCACAAAAAACACCCAAAATAAAAGGTAGTTTCTGACAAAAAACTCTTTATTTAGAGATTAAGTATAGTTGAGATTTTTCCAAGAAGGTGACCAATAGTTTGAATCATTACCATGAAATAACCCTAATAATATTAAGAGTTATTTAACAACAATAATACCAACTATAGGGCGTCTTCCCAAAATAATATCAATTTTAATAAATCTGAGAATAATACATATTATTGCAGTAGTTAAACGAGAGTAGTATGGGTGACCGGTTACCTGTAGAACCCTTCCACCTTCCTCACCGGTTACCTGTAGAACCCTTCCACTTTTCTTTTTCACCTTTAATTTTATTTAACGGCAATAATATCAACTATAGAGCGTCTTCCGAAAATAATTCCAATTTTAATAAATATGAGAATAATACGTATTTTTGGAGTAGTTAAATCAGAGTAG
Organism: Agrostemma githago; assembly: GCA_958450325.1. Classification (NCBI taxonomy): domain Eukaryota; kingdom Viridiplantae; phylum Streptophyta; class Magnoliopsida; order Caryophyllales; family Caryophyllaceae; genus Agrostemma; species Agrostemma githago. The sequence goes on along the minus strand of OY288250.1, from coordinate 11,069,593 downwards.
TATAGATGACCAGTTAACGGTAGAACTTGTTCACCTTGCTTTTTCGCCTTTAATTTGTTTCATATGTTCACTCTTTTCACTTACTCAGTGTACGAGACATTAAACGTCATTAACGTCTTCGGTCTTCCTCTTCCTTCAACCTCACCAAATCTAACTAACAACCCAATCCTACACCAAAATCAACACGTTAATCTAAACGAAACGTATAGAAAAAAATGGAAGAAGGGTGAAGGGTAATGGAGATAGAGGATGAAGGAGATAAGTAAGGAGGAGTAGACTTGAGAAAACTGACCCGACCCGAATAAGCCAAACCGAACCCAACTCGACACCCGAGCTGAAGCATGATTTTGACCCGAACTAACCCGAAACTGACCCGACTATTATTATAGAAAACTAGTTGATATCCTTAAAAAAGTTGAAAACATCAAACCCGAGAATGACCTGAACCCGAAATTATCCGACACGACCCGAAGTCAACCCTATTATTATAACCCGAAAGTGACTTGACCCGAAGCTGACCCGACACAATTCACTCGTTATCCGGGTCTAAGGAGAAGGATGGAGGATAAGTAGCAGGTTTAATATTAATTAGGTGACCTGATGTAGCAGGTTATAAAGTCACTTATACTACTCTTGTTTAAGTACTCCAATAATACGTATTATTCTCAGATTTATTGAAATTGGTATTATTTTGGGAAGACGCTCTATAGTTGATATTATTGTCGTTAAATAACCCTAATATTAAAAGTAATCTCCTTATCTCTCTATCTTTATATTTGTATATAAAGTATAGGTTAACCATCTAGTGAGATGAAGAGAGTAGTATTCTATCAATATTTATAGATAATTTCTATGGAATATATGGTATTCACATGTTTTTATGTTTTGTTACATGATATTCCTTTACTTTGGAAAGGGAGGAAGACAAGTTCCTTTTTGGTTGGGAAAATGAGGGTGAATGGAAAAACTTCACGTATTCAATTTCCCTCCCCATCATTTCCTTTCCTTTCCCTACTTCCTCCTCCTCTCCATTTCCATCTCATTTTCTTATCCAAACACACCTTTAAATTATCAACGGTAACAACCCTGACTTTGGACAGTTGGACAATTTTATAGAATAGGTTAATTACATGAGCATCAAAAATGAATAAAAGCGTAGTTCTTTTTAATTGTTGGCACTCATTCACTCCTCTTTATACCTGTTAATTCTATACTAATTGACATTTATAAAATACAATTGGTTTATTATTGTAGGACGGTTTCTTATGGACAATACAAATGCACAGGACCCGGTTCAAGTTACGCGGGTCGGGTAGCTTGGTCCAGAGAGCTTAGCGATGAAGAAGCCAAACCTTTTCTTTCACTTAGCTTCATTGATGGCTCTGAATGGATTATTAACTTGTAATTACCTCACTATTCTATGCAACAACCGCAACGTGGGTACATATGTGAGTGTGAATAAATTTAACATCTCTTTGCATATCTCTCTTTATCTCCAGTATGATAAATTCATAATTTGAAGAGTAGGATTTAATTCAGTAACAAAAAAAAATTGATCACCAAAACCATTACTCCCAATTTTTTATTATTAATTTTTCATGAACTACCCAAATAAGATCAAACCGTATATATCTTGATCTAGTGTGGTTACGACGGAGTTACCCTAAACTATAAGTCTCAAGTTTGATCATTCCTCTACTTTATTATAATGCGACAAACGTGCGCTTCATCAAAAAACAATGCAAATTCGAACAAGATCAAGAAAATTATTTAAAAAACCTTGAATTTGTACAAACTTGACTTCCTATCGAACAATAAAATACCTCTTAATATGCATTCTTACTTGTTAAATGTAATGGGATTATTATAGTGGCAATCGAGTCATTTAAATCCATTATGGTGCCGACACATTCGATGACTCGGTCATATGGGGTTTGAGTTTATTTGGTTCATGGGGAGTCATCGACGTCTATGCGAACATGTAAAAGAGTAAAGTATTAACATCAGCAACAACATGAATGTAACAAAGCTGCTGATATACATACAACAACACTCTAGTACAGCAGCACTGCAATATGTGCAGAGCAAGGGAAATGCTGGAAAGAGGATCAGGGAATGGTGCAACAAGCTAAGACTGAAGACAAAAAACATTCTACAACATCAAGCCCTTAAGGGCCCATGTGGATAAGAAAATGAGAGGGAAAATGAGGGGAAGGAGGGAAAGAAAGGGAAGGAAGGGGGAGAGAAAAAGGAAGAGATGGTGTTTTCCCTCCAAATCTTGCCTCTTTAGGTGGGAAAATAATTTGCCTTTGACGAGTGATAGAGGGATCCATTTTCCCTCCCCTTCCAAATCCTTTCACCCCCATTTTCCTAACCAAACAAAGAAATTTTCTCCCCCCCCGGGTTCCTCTATTTCACTCTATCCAAACGGGCCCTAAGGGTATGGGAAGCTTTTGAGAAGTCAACTTGATCATAAGAAGACAAAGGCAAGACAATGACATGAGAAGACAAAGGAGACAAAGGAAGCTTTATTGTCTTAGAGATATGTGTTGTATGCTCTTATATAAATAGAGGTCAAAGCCTCATGAGTACTTACACACAGAAATAATAACAAGAGTAATGTAGCCCTTGAAGCATTCTATGATTAAGCAATGAAACATCATCACTTACAAACCTTTGTTCATCATTGTGAGTCAAGGAGTCTAAAAATATTCATGGTATCAGAGCTTCTTGTACTCATAAAAAATTTGATCCTTTGAGTTTGTTGTCTTTTCTTTCTTCTCTTAAAATCTGTCTAATTAATCTACTAAATTCCTTCAGTCAAAATGGCTGGAAGGGATAAAGAAGATAAATAAGCAGGAGAGTCCATGTATCCCAAACAAACAGAAGGAACTCAGACATTAAAAGTCACTTCTAAACTAAGTGTGCCAGAAAATTACATCATGTGGAGGCGTCATCTCTCTGCAAAACGCAAGTTGGGGTATGTTAATGGTTATCTATCTAAACCTGATAAAAAAAAACCACCAAAATAGAGTCATGGGAGTCCTTGAACAACCTTGTAATGTCCTGGATACTCCAAAAATGTGAGTGACAGGATTAAGCGTGTCATAATCTATATAGAGACATCAAAGGAGATATGTGATGTACTTCAAAAAAGGTATACAATGGCTAATGGGGCTAGGAAGTTCAAGTTAAACAGAGATGCATATGATATCTTCCAGAATATCAGGAGTATAGAGGAGTACTATACTCATCTTGCAAATTGTATGAGATGAGTTGAACAACATGAATAACTTTCCTATACTGAAGACATTGTTCAACAACAGTCTGAAGAAAGCTAGCTTCCAATTTCTCAATGGTTTGGACAAGGATTACTCTACTCTGAGAAGTAATATATTACTCATTAGTCCTCTGCCAAGTGTTGATTTTGCTGTATCCATACTGCTCCATGAAGAAGCTCAAAACAACAACTTTAACTCTAAAAGAAATGTAGAAAATTCTGCTTTTCTAGGAAGAAAGAAGCCAAATAAGTGTAAATGCATTCATTCGGGTAGAACTAACCATAAGTGTCAAATGTGTTGGGAAAAACATCCCAAGCAGGTCTGTATACACTGTGAGAGATCAAATCAGAAATCTAGATGGGTTGGGAGATCATTGGTTATCCTAAAACTGAGTCTGGAACCAACCCCAAACCAAGAAATAAAGAGCAAACTAACTTCAGATCAAGTCTCAGAAATCCCACCAGAATAATCCATGAAAAGCATACAACAACCATAGAGGAAAGGGAAACAAAAGATCTGTTGGCAATGCAAACAAGGACTTAGAAATAGCAGTGGCTACAGGAGCTGCAACTCAACGGATAGAAAGCTTGCTAAAGTTAGTCCCTAGCAGCAGTAAATCCAACATTATTGAGGACACAAATGAGGAAACTCTGGAGCATCAGATCATATGACTGCCACAAGTCTTTGTTAACTAATGGTGAGGTTGTGTTTTTAACTCATATAGGTGATCTAACCTTGGAGAATGGCCTTGTGTTGAAGAAAGTCCTCTATGCGTGCCTAAGTTAAAAAAAAACTATTGTATGTTCAGAAACTTGTTCAAGATAACAATTATTATGTATCTGTTCTTAATGATTAGTGTCATGCGCAAGATTGTTTTAAAGGGAACCCTAGAGTCTTAGGATGGGCAAAAAATGGTATGTTCTGCCTCACAAATCAAAAAGAAATGACCAAGCCTCACAACCAAGAAGATCACAAGACTAATAGATTAGTCCTAAGTATGACACAAAATTGTAATCCTGAGGCTAAATCTTTTGTGGTCAAGCTAATGGTCAAAACCTTTTCTAATGTATTTAATTCCAAGAATATTAAGAAAAATGGTTTCAGTTATTCCCTTTGACATCACAAGCTTGGTCATGCACCTCAATCAAAATTGAAATATATTTCCTCTCTTAGACTCAAACTATCAGAAAACAGTAAGGAAACTGCTTGACTTGTCCCATGGCAAAGCATACTAAACTTCCTTTTACAATAAGTAAAACCTTTGTTGCCCATCCTTTTGATTTAATCCATATAGACATATGGGGGCAATATAGAGTCACATATAAGGGAAAGCAAATACTTTCTTACTATTGTAGATGATATGTCTAAAGGAAAATTTGTTGTACCTCCTTGAACACAATTTTGAGGCCTCACAAATCATAAAATCCTTTTGTATCTATGTCAAAACACAGCTTGATGGCAAGGTTAAGACCATAAAGTCTGATAATGTCCTGGAATTTGATGATAAAGAGTGCAGACACTACTTTGCTACACAAGGGATAGCACATCAAACTAACATTGTGGACAACCACAGCAGAATGAGGTAGTGGAGAGAAAAAATAGGCACCTGCTTGAAATAAGCAGGGCTTTAAGGTTTCAGGCAGGTCTATCATTGTGTTACTTGGGGGACTATGTCCTGGCTGCTGCCTATATAGTCAATAGACTCACATCTCCAGTCATACAAAATCAAACCCCATAAGAAATCATCCACAAGACTTAGCCTAACTATGATAATTTGAGAAGCTTTTGTTGCTTGGTTATGGCTTACAATCCTCAAAGACACGAAGATAAACTTCAACCAAGAGGGGTGGCTTGTGTATTCTTAGGATATCCAACAATTCAGAAAGGCTATAAGGTGCAGGAATTTGACAACAAAAGAAGATTTGTTACTAGAGATGTTGCCTTTTATGAACACATTTACCCCTACTCTCAACACTCTAAGTCCCATCTGATGCAACCTTTACCTGATGTGTTGTCACACACCTTTGATATTAAGGGAGTAACAACTAAAGAAAAGAATGGTCAGGAGGTTGAAGATGAACCAGGCCTTGAGTTGGAACAAGGGAATGCTGAGAATAATGATGTCCAAGCATTAGCTCAGGAGCCTGGTACTCTGGATACACAGGAACAATCTCCGAGAAAGTCTCAAAGACAAAGAAAAACCCCTACCTGGATGAAAGATTTCATCACAAATCATGGAGGAAGAAATGATAGACAAAGAACTAATGAAAGTGAAATTGAGGAGTCCTTTGTCAATTTGGTGGGGCAAGTTGAGGAGCAACATGAACCTTATCATTTCCATGAAGCAATTCAACATGAAAAATGGATAACATCTATGAATTAGGAGCTTGAAGATCTGGAACAGAATGATACATGGAACATTGTGGAACTACCACCTAGAACAAAAGCAATTGGGTGCAGGTGGTTGTACAAAATAAAAATGAATCCTAATGGGAGTCTTGATAGGTACAAGGTCGGACTTGTCATTCAAGGGTGCAGACAAAGGGAAGGCATAGACTACAAAGAAGCATTTGCCCCTGTGGCAAAAATGTCCATGATTAGGACACTGCTGGCTATTGCCTCTATGAAAAACTGGATAACATGTCAAATGGATCTATCTAATGCCTTCTTGCATGGTGACTTCAATGAAGATGTGTATATGTAGCTACCATAAGGATATTATGCATTGGGAGACAAAATTGAAATGAACAATGGAGGAAGACTGCTCAAATATACAGGGTCTCTAGTCTGCAAACTCAACAAGTCCCTATATGGACTTAAACAAGCTCCAAGGCAATGGTTTGTAAAGTTGTCCAATGTTTTAAGAGGTATAGACTTTGTCCAGTCTAAAGCTAATCATTTTGTCTTCATCAAGCATCAAGGCACCAGCATCATAGTAGTTTGTATCTATGTAGATTAGATGACATGGTGATTACAAAAAAACAATGAGGCAGAAATTCAAGATCTAAAAGCCTCATTAAAGGCAAGGTTTCACATGAAAGACTTGGGAAAGCTCACTTACTTTCTAGGGCTAGAAATAGCTCATGCTTCTCAAAGCATTTTCATTAGTCAGAGGAAGTATGCTACGAATATCAGATCAAAATTTGGAGTAACTAAGGAGAGGAACTTAAAAGTCCCCCTTGATACTCATACTAAGCTTGAACCTAACAAGGGTCTAAGCCTGGCAAATCCTGAACCATACAGGAGGTTGGTTGGTAAGCTTATATATTTGACTATAACTAGGCCATACATCTCATTTTCTATTCAACTTCTTAGTCAGTTTGTAACACCCCTGATTTTGTAAATTAAGATTATGTTCATATTTTTATTTTATTTACTATTTAACTCGTTATCCTTGATTTTAAATCCCATTGAATAATTTTTTAATTTGTCTTAATTTCTAAAATCTTTATTTTAGATCGAATTTCTTGTTTCAACTCGAAAGGTTCATATTGATTTAATTTTCGTCAAAATATTTATGATTCCTTCCTAAGAAATCAATTTAATTCAATTTCGTTGAAAAAAATTGTTTCTTCACAAATATTTATTATTTTTCCTCGAGGAATCATTTTAATTCACTTTATCCAACATTTATTATTTATCGGGAAATACTATTTCATTGATGTAATTATTTATTTCTATAAATTTCATTTTCGTCTCGAATATTTATTTTATATCACGAGAAATGTTTTATTTACTCATTATATTAGTCGGCCCAATTATTTTATTAACTCGATTTTAATTCGATTTCGTGGGTCAGTCAACTTATCTTCTCTGAGTCCGTGTCCTAGTAACACCTATTCGATTGCCTCGATTCACCTAGACCGTTCTATGTATGATTCATCCCCTTTAGTTCATTGTTTTAACGTGTCCTCATTCACGTATAACCCCCCCTGATGCTTACTCTTATTCATCTTTTCTGTTTCCCCTTCTTTTATATCATCACCATCAACCTTCTTATCATCATCGCTAATCTTCACTTGTTATGATCAATACTCGATCAACATCAATAAAAAACAATAACCCCATCATCGTGAGTCTTACATCAACGTACCTCCCCTGTTTTACTCAGTCGCCGTCGATCCTCTTCTACCATCGTCAGTCTCTTTCCACCTTTGTTGCCAGTGTTTTCGCCGAATAAAGATAGTGGTAGCCACCCCCCTTTCTTCTTTTTCTTGTTCCTCTCGTTTTGCATTGTCTCATCGTTGCTGCTTCTTTCGTTCGCTATTGTTGTTGGTTCGTTGTTGTTGCTCGTTTTTTTGTTGTCCTCAATCCCTGCCCATTCTTCCTCTACGTTTTCTGCGCGTGTAGTGCTGTTGATATGGTTATTATCAATGTCGTTGTTGTATTATTGTTTTGCTGCTGTCTTCTTCTTCTTCTTCTTCTTCTTCTTCTTCATCTGTCTTTCTTCGTTCTTTCTCTAATTCTGTCTTCATACTGCACTCGATATCTTCCCGTATTTTCCGTCTTCTGTTCTTCTTGCCCTATTCTATCATGTTACTGTTGTTATTGTTGTTTGACCTGCTGATGTCGTCCATTGTTGCTTCTCACCATTTGTCGTATTGTCGTCCAATTTTGTCGCTGCTGCGGTTGTCCACTTTTGCTTGTCGTTTCTGCTGCTACTCGATGTCGATGTTACTACTACTGGTTTGTTGCTGTTGTTTCGTTTTGGTGCAATTGTCATTTTCCGTGTTTGCTGCAGTTGCATTTGTAAATCAGTCGTTTTTCGGTCAATCCTTGTCCTTTCCTTTTATCTCATTTGTTTCCGTTTCGATGTTGTTGTTGTCGTCTTGTGGGCTACTGTTGTGTTGCTGTTGTTGCTCTATTTTCTGCTGCTCGTGCTGATGTATGCATCGTGGTTCTCTTCGTTCTATTACGCGTGTACTGTTGTTGCTGTGCTGTTCGGAGCCTGTTGTTGATGTTCAGTTTGTTGTTGTTCCGGTATGGAAACAATCAAACCCGAATTGGATTCGGATCTTCTTCGAGTTAGACCTTGGTTCTATTTGGATCCAGTTCGATCCTTTTGCCTCACCTTCTTTCTCCTCTAGTAGTCGGACTTTCCCGGCAGAGGGGGTCTGCGACCTGCACAAGGAACTCACAGGGCCTCGGAGTTATCCGAGGGAACCCTCTCCGATGCCTAAGTCAGCCCGTGTATGCACTTGAAGAACCTTACTCATGAGGAGTAAGGTGGCGTTTTCTAGAGTGAGATTCTAGTGAGAGAAAGTTAATTACCCTCTTTTGTGGTAAATAAAGAGGTATTTATAGGTTCCCACAAGAGAGAGTAAAAGAAAGAGTGAGAGAGAGAGAGAAATATGGACACGTGGAGTGCACGCCCTCCACTTGTTCCCTTTTACCTTAGGCTTGATCAGGAGGGTTTGCCTTACCCAGCCTGAGCTCGGTGGGGCAGGCTATTCTGATGTCCAGTGACCAGAAGGAATCCCTTCCTCCTGCGAGGGTCGCAGGAGTGGTCCGGCTCGGCAGCCCGAGGGCTGAGCCTCAGGTTTAGGACTTGGCAGGACTTTTAACGGATGCCCCAGAGGGCTGCTTGGAGGGGTCCGACTGATGGTCTGCGTAGCAAGCTATTCCAGGACTCGGATATTATCTGAGCCGGGCATGCCCCCCAGACCTGACTGGTGGGCGACCCGGGATCGGCAGTTAAACCCATCAGTTGCTATTTTTACGTCTCATGTTGTTGTTCGTGGCTACTATTTCTGTTTTCTATTTCGTTTTCTCCATTGTTTCTCCCTTCTTCATATTCCGTTCTCACAAAAAAAATATGTTCGTCTCCTACACTTCTGGGTAATTTGATTACTCATTCCTCCTCTTCGTTCTACTCGTCCTATGATTCTCATACCATATGTCCATATGTTGATTTGTTTCCGTAGGATTTCGTGAGGACCCAGACGAGGACATGTACTTTATCATTTTGGAATTTCTACTCAAGGTAACTTTAGGGCGTTACTCGCTATTATATCGTATATTGAGTAGTAGTATGTAGTAGATACTCTAATTTCGCTTTTCTAATTTTGAGCTACGTATTATTTGCTAAAAGTATATTTTAAATTGTGTTCCTTATAAATATTTTACAAGTATTCAATATCGTTTTATAAATCGTTAGTAATTTTATTATTAATGATTGTTATAATATTTTGTTGTTCATCGTGACACTAGTAACTAAATAATATCGATTTATAATTTCGTCAATTTATTATTTTAATCAAAATCGTATTTTAGTATTATAATCGAGATTTTGAGAACTTGTTCATTAAATTAATTACGTTTTATGACTTATATTAATAAATAGAAAATAATTGATTTGGTTTAAAATACTTTTTTAGTCGAGACTATTTTCACTAATAATTTCTCATTTGCTCCCGATTGATTATTTTAGTAAAATCAGTATTATGTAATAATAAAATCGATATATTTGCTAAAAATAATTTGAAAGCTTTGTAAAATCTCGTTTCATTTATAAAAATGGTCGACTAGTTGGATTATGATATCATTTTCTTAAAACATTTCTTTTCTAAAATTTATCATTTTAACTCAATTTTTCTAAATATTTATAAAGGACTATATATTAACTTATTATATTTGATTTATATTTTTAGTAACGAATTTAGAAATATATTAAGTTACGATAATAGCGATATTAATAAAATGTTTATTTTGCTAGAAATGATATTTTGGTACATTTATCTTATTTTAACAATTTACGTATTTTTATAAGAATACTTATATTTTAAGTAAGTTTCTAAAATTAGTAAGTTTCTATTTATAGAACAATTCCTTTTAATATAAAGTGTTTACTTCTTTTATCTTCATATTATTTACAATGATTATCTCATTTGAATATCGATAATGACTCGTTGTGGAGTTATGGAATATGGACCAGTGTAGGGTTTGTACATTTTGACCTTAAGCTCGTGCCTCACGGTGTAAGCCGTCGTCGAGTTGAACTGAGTATTATTTATGGTGCTCGGGAAGGGTGTGCATATTATCTTAAATTAAACTAGGGTCACGCATTTATAAGTCGCCGTCCTATTATGGTTGAGTAGCCTAGTTAGATATCAAGGTTTGATTTGTTTGAACTAAGTTCTCGAAGCTAGTTTTTAGTATTCTCCTGGTGAAAGTCTAGCCTTCGATACTGATTATTTCCATAACGCCATTTTTAAATATTATTATCGATTGGTTTTGACTTGCAGGTTAGTAAATGCTTTAAGTTTCTCCGAAAATTTATTTTCATCATATCATTTTAATGTTACCCATTTAATATATTTTGATATATTAATACTATTATTTTCCATATGATATAATATGGCTGGGAGAAAATCCGAGTTACTCCCCACTGATACTCTTGTGGCTGTTATGTTAATAACATGACAAGTATTTGTTGTTGGGTTTTGGGTGTGAGCTAGCGAGTTGTAATTCCCTATAAATTCTAACGCAATACAGTGCCCGAAACACTGTAGATTTGGGATTAAAACACACTGATGTTCTATATTTTTTAAAAGAACGATAAGTCAATACAAATCCCACTTGTTACAAAAGGCTAAAAAGAAAATTCCATGTTACAAAAGGGTTTATACAATCCTTCAGTAAACATAAATACGGAAGAGTAGGATCCATGCTACTCGCTAGCTCACACCCAAAACTCAGCAGCAAGTACTTGTCATGTTATAAACATAACAGCCACATCAATGGGGAGTAACTCGGACGTTCTCCCAGTCATATTATATCATACGAAAAATAATAGTATTACTATATCAAAATAGTAAAATGGAAAACATTAAAAACGGTATAATAAAAATAAGCTTTCAGATAAACTTAAAGCGACTGCCAACCTACAAGTCAAAACCAATCGATAATAATAATATTCAAACTGACGTTATGGAAATCAATCGGTGCAACGGAATAGACTTTCACTAGGATCATACTTAAACTAGCTTCGAGAACTTATTCAAAACAAATCAGACTTCGGTCTCTAACTAGGCAACTCAACTATAATAGGACTGCGTGCAGCGAGGTCCTGACTTAAGTAATGTACACCTCTCTTGGACACCAACCGTAATCCCGTTCAACCCAATGTGACTTACACGATGCGATATCTAAGTTTAAGGTCAAAACATACACACTCTTGAACACAAACCATGCTCATTTCAACGACCAATGCATCTCACATAGACACACCAGCTTTATAGTTGATGGCAAAACGTATACCCTAGACCGTATTACTCTACCCGTACACTTGTTCTTATTCCACAACTTCCAAAACAAAGGCATTATCGATATTCAAAATATAATGTTCAAGGTGAGTAATATAAAGATAAAATAAATAAACATTTTATTTAAAAGGGAAACTTTCTATAAATAGAAATTTTCTAATTTTAGAGAGTTACTTAAAATAGAAATATTCTTATAGGAAATACATAGATTGTTAAAATAAGTTAAATGTATCAAAATAGCATTTGTAGGAAATAAACGTTTTATTAATATTATTGTTATTGTAACTTAATATATTTCTAAGTTCGTTATCAAAGGTATACATCAAACGTAATAAGTGAACATATAGTAATTTATAAATATTTACGAAAATCGAGTTAAAACGATAAATTTTAGAAAAAGGTACAATTTAGAAACGAAATGATAAATATAGATAAGGTATAAATAGTTGAGAAGTTTTAGAAATGAAATGAGTTTAAAAACCTTTCAAATTGTTTCTGGTAATTAAATTTAGGGTTATTTAACAGGAATAATACCAACTTTGGGTGGTATTTCATCAATAAAACCAACTTTAATTAATACGGGAATAAAACCAAGTATGAGACATATTACACGCGAATGAAATTGCCTCTTTAATGACCGGATGAAGTCGGTTTTTGTGGGTCCCATACTATTAATTAACACACATCTTCATCTTCTTCATTGCCACACCAAAATCGATTTTCCCCTAAATCAAATTCTCTCTCCTCATAATGCTAAAACTACCACATTTATTTGCTTCCTCAACAAGCGTAAACTACAAAACTCATCTACCTCCACCGGAACTGTCCTACTAAGCTTTCCAGTGTAAACAAACCCACCTCATGTTTGATAAATGAACCCCCATAACAAAACTTCAAGGTCACAAGGCTCCATGGGTCAACCTACGTTTTCAATAAAACCAATTAAAAAAGAACATTAATTGGACACTTAAACCCCTAAATTAAACCCACAAAAATCGAAAACCCTAAGCCCAGAAAAATCAAATTGGGAGAAATGAAAACAATACTCACCGCTGACATTGTCTAAGCAAAGGATGGAGGAATGAACTTGACAATATCCCTAAAAATTGATTTTCGATAAAATTAATGGTAATTGACGAACGTACAAAAGTTTGAGGAAGATAAACCAACAAAACTTTCGAAAAAAATTACCTTCGACGAAGTGAATGATGAATTGACGAAGTGAATGATGAATGATGACTTGACGAAGTGAATGATGAATGATGACTTGACGAAGTGAATGATGAATTGCAACAGAAGAAGATGAAGTATAAAGTTTGAATGGGTTACTATACTGTCAGCCAGTAAAATTGGTATTAGTGGTGATATTAACAGGTGCAGGCGGTAGCAGGTAAGCGTATTTCATTCGCGTGTAATATGTCTCATACTTGGTTTTATTCCCGTATTAATTAAAGTTGGTTTTATTGATGGAAAATCACCCAAAGTTGGTATTATTCCTATTAAATAACCCATAAATTTATTAATAAACAATACGAGTTTTACTAAAAATAATAAATCGCAAATGATATGGGGTAATTAGTGAAAATAGCCTTGACAAAAATGTATTTCAAACAAAAATGACTATTTTCTAATCATCAATATATATTAACAAAGTAGGAACTTTTCGAGCGATATGATTGGTCTGAGTTTTTTAATATATATTTTAAGTTAAATAAATAATATGAAAATTTATATATGAAAATAAAACCTACTCCACTTAAGACTCGATTTTTTTTAAAATTTAAATAAAGAATATAGTAATTTGTATAGGGAAACGAAAATCCTACTCCATTTAAGACTCGAAAAATTATCACCATATAAACCGACGATTATCACCTCATAAGGCAACACAAACTGGGTAGCGACAACGTGAAATGCTTAGTCAATTCTATTTGATAGTTGTTTTAATATTTATTCACCCTCAAAAAATATAAAATTAATATTTTAAATTTTTTAATAATTATTATTAATACTTCCTCCAATTTTTTTTATATCTTCCCATTGTAATATAATACTCCACCTTAAGGGGATGAGAAGATATAAAAAAATGGAGGAAGTATATTTTTTAATTTAAATAAAGTATATATAGAAATTTGTTAAAACTATGTAAAATTATCACATATCGAAACATTATGATGGGGTGATTAAATTATACTTCGTATATCACAAATAAGAGACATCATTTGTTTTTAGATATCAACAAAAAAAAGTTAGTCTTATAAAAGCTTTAAAAGCTACTTATAAATTTAAGTAAAATTATCCCACATCGAGAAATTATAATAAGGCGATGAAAATTCTACTATATAAAGTAATCATTCGTCTTTAGATATTACCGAGAAATCTTTTGAGTCCTAAGAAGCATTCTTAAGACTATAAATTCAAGTAGAATTATCCCACATCAAAAACTTATAAGTTGATTGAATTTTACTCCATACTAAAAGAAGCTCTTAAAATTATAAACTTAAGTTGAATTATCACATATCGAAAAATTATGATGAGCTTATTAAATTTTATACTACAAGAGAAATCATTCGTTTTAGATATTAACGAAAAATCTTAAAGCTATAAATTGAAGTAAAATTATCCACATCAAAAAATTATAATAAGATGATCAAATTCTATTATATAGATAAAAAGAATCATCCGTCAACCAGAAATTCTTTGAGTCATAAAAAGAGTTCAAGTAATTAAAATTATCCCAAAACAAAAAAGCAGGCCATAAGAGAGAAGGGCTCTGGCGATTGCTCAGCGTTGTGCTCAACCAGCTTTAACCTAGGGCCGTTTTCCGGTGCCGGCGGCCTCTGACTCCGACAGACCGTTTTCTGGCGCCCTCCGTCTCTAATGAGAAAGAAGAATCGACCTACAGGGAAGGGCCCTAAGCCTATGAACCGTAAGAATGCGAAAGAAGAATTGATTCGAAAAAATGAATTGAAAACTAATGCTAATGAAGTAGAGGAAGATCAAGCTGTCAATGGGAAAATTAAAGAGATTCCTGGACTAAATTATGAATCTAATTTCGAGGAGAATGAAGGATTCGAGCAAAATTCTGAAGTAGTGCCCGAAACTAACCCTATCCCTGAGCCAATTGATTGTATCGGTTGGAAGCAAAGAGATGGGAAAAGAGTCATTGACATTGAGGAGGAAGAAGAAATGATGAAATTCACAGATGATAGATCATGTTGAAGATGAAATTGAATATTGGAGTAATGTCGTCTATTGCTTTATCATGGGTGCCAATCCTCCATGGGAAGTGATAGAAGGGTATGTGAGGAGAATTTGGAAGGAGCATGGGATTGATAAAATTTCTTTTCTTCCTAATGGAATTTTTGTAGTTCGGTTCATGGAAAAGTCTGCCAAGGTAACTGCTCTCAATCATGAAATTTTTATGTTTGATAACAAACCGTTAATTGTGAAAGAATGGACTCCTGATGCTAAAATAGACAAGGATGATGTGCAAGAAGTTCCTATTTGGATACAATTGCATGATTTACCTTTAAAATTTTGTGGCCGATGTCTAACCCGTATAGCCTCGTTGGTGGGTCCGTACGTTAAGTCTGACTTAGCTACGGAAGAGCGCACTAGATTGGGTTATGCTCGAGTCATGGTATTGGTCAAAGTGGGGCAAAAACTCAAGAGCTCAATCAAATTCATGGATGAGCTTGAGAATATTGTTGAGGTAATGATTAAGTATGAGTGGAAACTCATTTGGTGTAATAAATGTAGAGGTTATGGCCATGATGCTATTGATTGCAAGAAGGAGGAGTTGAAGAAGGCGAGAATTGATGCTAAGAAAAACCAAAATGCGGGCGGTGTCGTGGCCAGACAGTCCGCTGGTTCTGGTGGGCAGGTCTCGCAGACTGCTAGACAGAAGCCTGTTACTGCTGTTCGGATAGGGCTTGTCTTCACTGCTGGTCTGCCTGTGGCTGCTGTGAAGGGTGCTGCTGTGACTGCTGTTGCGAAACAGCATGCTGCTATTTCTGGTGCGTTAAACTCTACCGCTGGTGCGTTGCAGGGTGCTGGTATGCATCAGCAGTTGCTGGTGCATACTGGTACAGGCCAATATGCTGATGTAGTCAAGGGACTCTCACCAAGGATAGAAGGGGGTGTTGAAAAACATGGGATCGGGTTAGAAATGATTGTCCATGGAGACACATAATATTGGTTTTTGGAATGTTCGGGGAATGTGTAACATAAAAAAGCAACGAGCAATTTGTGAGTTTATTAGGAAACAGCAAGTAGACATCTTTGGTCTGCTTGAAACAAAAATTAAAACTAAGGCGTATGCAAAAGTTCATCAGAATATCTTCTATGAATGGAGCATTACGACTAATAATCACTGTTATGATGGGGGTCGGGTCTGGTTATTGTGGAAACATGATAAGGTGGATTTGACGATATTGGAGTATAGTGATCAAAGTATTCATGTTGGGGTTTCTATGAACTCGGGGAAGAATTATTTGCTTACTTTTGTGTATGCATTTAATTCTGCAGCTGGGAGAGTGGATCTTTGGAGAAGACTTGAATCCTATACTTTGAGAGGCCCGTGGTTGATCGTAGGAGATTTTAACTATGTTATTGATGCTAGAGAACGTCTGGGGGGGGTCCTTCCTCTGATGAAGCGATGGCACAGTTTAGAGACTGTTTATCAAATTGTGATGTTAGTGATCTCAAATCGAGTGGATCTTGGTTCACTTGGAATAACAAACATAAAGTGGCGGAAACTCGTATTTATAGCCACATTGATCGTTGTTTCTCTAATGACGGTTTCTTGGGGTTGTTTCCGAATGGCTTTGCTAATTTCTTGCCTGAAGGCACCTTCGATCATTGCCCTTGTGTGATCCAATTGGAGAAACCTTCGGGAAGGAAAAATCGGAGCTTTAAATACATGAACATGTGGGGTAAAGCCCCGACTTTCGGGAGTTGCGTCGCATCTGTCTGGAGAGAGACAGTTAGAGGGACGTGGCAATTTCAGGTGGTTAGTAAACTAAGGAGTTTAAAGAGACCGTTGAAAGAATTGAATTCGACGTGTTTTTCAGACATTGAGAATCGATGTGCTCAGGCCGAATTGAAACTCCAGCAAGTTCAGGTTAGGCTGAGAACTGATCAATCTAGTGCTAACTTGCAGGAAGAGACGGACCTGAATGCGTTGGTCCGTGACCTGCAGTCTGCACGGGCTGATTTTTGGAGTCAAAAGGCAAAGCAGAAATGGGTGAAAGAGGGGGATATTAATTCGACTTATTTTCATGGGATTTTGCGAGCCCGTAGAGCTCATAATGCTGTGAGTAAGGTGAATGATGTTGAGGGACGGGTTTGCGATTCTAAGGAAGTAATTGAAGATGCGTTTATTCGCTACTATTTGTCCCTTCTTGGTGAGTCACAAGCTACGGAGGCTGTCGATGTGGATTTGGTAAGAAGAGGCAGCATCTGTTCCGATGCACACAAATCCGATCTGGAGGCGAGTGTGTCTGCAGATGAGATCAAACGGGCGATGTTCAGCATCCCTCGCGACAAAGCCCCTGGACCGGATGGTTTCTCGAGTCAATTCTTTATAGATTCGTGAGACATTATCGGGAATGATATTGTGGAAGCTATCCAAGACTTTTTCATCACAGGTAAACTTCTGAAATAGCTGAATTGTGCTATTATAACTTTGATTCCTAAGGTGAATAAGCCTCCATCTGTGAAAGATTTTCGGCCGATTGCATGTTGTAACGTGCTGTACAAATGTATTGCTAAGATTATTTGTGCTCGGCTTGGCCGAATTTTGCCTCATATTATATCGCCTAGTCAAGGTGGTTTTATTGAGGGGAGAAGTATTGTGGAGAATGTTCTTATATGTCAGGATTTAGTCCAGATGTATAAAAGGCGCCGTATTTCGCCTAGGTGCCTATTTAAAGTTGATATTCATAAGGCTTATGATAGTGTGGAATGGAGCTTTGTGGATCAAATGCTCCGTGCCTTGGATTTTCTGGACCATTTTCGGAGGCTGATTATGGAGTGTGTTACGTCGGTCTCGTACTCTTTATCTGCTAATGGGGATAATTTCGGTTTTTTCCGGGGGAAAAGAGGGCTCAGACAAGGGGACCCTATGTCTCCGCTTTTATTTACTATTTGTATGGAGTATTTTTCTCTTATCATGACATTTGGAATGATCGGGAGGAATTTTAAATACCACCCGAAATGTGGAGCGTTAAAGCTCAGCCACTTGCTATTTGCGGATGACCTCCTTCTTTTTTGTAAAGGAGAGACGAAGTCTATGGAGTTGTTGTGGAGGGCCTTTGCTACTTTTAGTAGGTCCTCTGGGCTGAGTATTAGTGTGGGTAAATCCCATGCCTATTTTGCTGGAGTGGATGAAGATAGGAAAACGGCAATTTTGCAATTCTCAGGGTGTGTAGAAGGCTCCTTGCCCTTTAGAAATCTTGGATTGCCTATTCAGAGTACTCGCCTTGGTAAAAATGACTGTGAAAATTTGTTAGCCCGAATTATATCAAGAATCTCTAGTATTGGAGCTCGTAAGCTTTCTTATGCGGGAAGATTGACCTTGGTTCAGTCTGTGCTGTCTCAGCTGCACAATTATTGGGCTATGGTTTTTATCATACCGAAGTATGTTATGGCTCGAATTGGGTCTTTATGCCGTAACTTCCTTTGGGAAGGAGGAGTGCAGGGTACCAATCGAGCTTTAGTGAGCTGGGAAAAAAATTGTCATCCTAAAGAAGAGGGTGGCTTAGGGGTACGAGACTTGACGATTTGGAACGAGGCAGCGGTGGTAAAATTGACTTCGTGGGTTTTTGATCAGCCTGATTGTGGGTCCGTTGGGTGAATAGCATTTATTTGAAGGGTAAGGCATGGCGTGATTATCAGCCTCAAGCTGATGTCACGTGGGCTTGGAGGAAGATCTGTCATGCAAAGGAAAAAGTCAAGGATATGTTTGAGAATGGTTTATGGCATGGCTCTTGTACTACGTACTCGATCTCCAGGGCTTACGAGAAGCTTCATGATCGAGTCCCGATGGTTGCTTGGAGCCGGCTTATTTGGAGTGATTGGAATCTTCCGAAACACAGCTTTATTTCTTGGCTAGTGTTTAGGGGGGCTCTAAACACGAGATCGAAGCTTTTGAGGTTTGGGGTGGCAGATTCAGACCTTTGTTATTTTTGTGAAGCACAGGCTGAGACTTTTGAACATCTTTTCTTTGGATGTTGTTGGAGCTTGCGGATTATTGATATTTTGAGTGACTGGACGAGGAAGTGGATTCCGAGTACTAGAAGCTTGGATTGGGCGACTAAACTAAGGGGTTCTAAATTACAATGTAATGTTCTCCGTGCTGTAACTAATGCGACTATTTATCACATATGGAGGCAACGGAATGTGTGCCGAATAGAAGGACTACTTCAACAGCCGGAGAATATTGCCAATTTGATCAAATTGGATGTTAGAAGTAGAATTATTTGTAAGATCAAATATCCGATAAGTGCTAAAGACGCTCGATGGCTGCATAATTTGATGTAGTAATATCATTGTAAATTTTTTCACTTATATATACATACTTACCCTTTATCAAAAAAAAAATTAAAATTATTCCACATCGAAATTATAATGAGGTAGTGAAATCCTATATATCATAAATAAAATAAATTATTCATCCTTAGATATCATTATATCAACCAAATCCTTAGATATCATTATATCAACAAAAAAAATTTGGGAATAACAAAATGCACATCATCAGTGTACTTATTATTATACTTTGTAAGATACTTGAAAAGTCTTCATAAAAAAAGGATTTTAAATGTAATTAATTATGATAACTTTTTCTATCAACATCACTAACAAGCGGCCCGCGCATCGCTATATTTGACTATAATTTATTACTAATAGCATGATTCAAGAGTTTTTTTTAAGAAAGTGAGATAACGTAAGAGATTTATATTTCACAATTTATAGAAATATTCTCAAAGTGTTGCACAATCATACGTGTACTTGGCTAATCATATGAGCAATATTTTAATCCCTATTAGATCAATTATTTATACATTTATTGTGTAAGAAATAACACATCTATTTATACTATCATGAAATTTAATTATTCATATCACCATATACATGCTACGTACAATATGTTTTTGAATTATGTATGTCAAATTGACTCTCTTACTTTACATTGATACGTAAATATTATTTGTCATTTTATTTATTAGTTATTACAAATAATAATAATCCGTAGATAATATTGTTGAATGCAAAACTTATAGAGTAACAAGTAAATATTCCATATAAATATAAATGAATTAGTCTTTCTAAGAATTCTAACTATAATGCACGCCTATAATTTAATTTGACGTTTAACGCATATATTACCTCCTTAGAAACACATTCACGTATGTGGATAATATTCGTTTACTATTAGACATATTCATACCTTCGACCTACTTTTTACTGTTGCGTAGTCTCACCAATCTAAGCAATCATCTAACTTAATTGGTGTCATTATCAACGTCACTAAAGCCTGTGCATCACACGAGCTTTCCAACTAGTGTATTAATATAAGTCGTAAGACGAAAATTAAATTATTAAACAACTATACAAATCTCGATCATGATATTAAGATACGATTTTAAGTTAAAATAATAACTTAACGAAATATGACAAAATTATGAAATCGATATTATTTAGTTACTAGTGTCACGATAAACAACAAAGTGTTAGAGCGATCATTAAAAATAAAATGACTAACAATTTATAAAACGACATCGAATCGTTATAAAATATTTATAAGGCACATGATGATTTGAAATAATATTTTTAGCGAATAATACATAGCTAAAAATAGAAAACCGAAGGTAGAGTATCTACTACATACTACTACTCAACATACGATATAATACCGAGTTAACGCCCTAAAGTAACCTCGATAAAAAGCCTTCAATGAACTTGCTTGTCCTACTTGTATAGTCCAAGCTCCAAAACTTCAATAGTAACGTCTTTAAGCTCCACATCGTAGAATCGATAGTCTTCTAAGCATGATTCACCAAAACAACCGAGAAGATAAAACAAAAGAATGAGACAAGAGTATTCGACATAAGACGAAAAGGGAATCGACGTGTCAAATAGAAACCCGAAGGCTAAACTAAATCGAGTCGAATACGACAAAGGATGTGAACTGTCATGATGGTGACAAACAAAGAGGAAAAACGAAAAGAGCAACAGCACACACCAGAACACGGAGTAGAGAAGAACGAGACAGGACGAGCAGTAGGTTATCGACATAAAATAGCATTAACGAACCTGACAACACTTCCGACGTAGCACAACAACAATAATAGGAGGACCGCAGCACAAGCACACAACCAAGACAGAACACGTAGTAATGTATAACAACAACAAAGCCGGGGAGACAAAACGAGCAGCAGTCACGTACAAGGATAGAAACCAGCTGAAAGATCGGCATCCATAATAGTAGCGACAAAAACGATAAGAATGAGAAGGCGAGGAAAGGGAACATAAGAATTACGACAGCAGCCACGACCAAATAGTTGATAAGTGTAGTTTGTAGTGCCTAATTTGCTGTGTTTTAGTCCCGTTTTCCTTGTGGAATCGCTCCTTGGGAGAGGTTTATGGGCTACTTATGCTTCCTATAGTTCGTTTCAGGTTCCCGAGACCATTCATGAAGAGTTGGAGCGATTCTGACTCGATACATACACTTTTTGGAGCCAACGAAGTGATGGAACGATCACTCGATGCCTTGGATTCGACCCCGAGACCTTGGGACCCGATCCTGAGCCTCTTAGACTCGATCCCGAGCCCCGAGAGTCGGTGAGAAGCCCATGAGAACCAAGGAGGGACCAAAAAGATCATAATGGAGGCCTACAAGGTCCTTCCCGGGCGGGATTATGCCTTCCCGACCGGGAAGGAGGGTGCAATTGAAGCGGGTTCTGTCTTGAGTCCTTCCCGACCAGGAAGGGGCCCTTCCCGACCGGGAAGGAGCACCTGCTGCGCGTGACTACTTCTTTTCTCCTCCTTCATTCTTGTAACCTTATAAATACTTCCCTCTTGTATTGTTTATGTATCATACATTACCCTAGAGACTCTTAGGCCTCTCTTAAGCTTTCAAAACCCTAGATTAGTGTTCCTCTCAGTTTAATCTTCCTTTAATCTTTAGTTAATCATTGTATTAGGCTTGTATTAAGGAGATTCTTGAAGATTATTCAAAGCTTGACAACCTTGGAGTTTTATTTGGGTTTCTTATTAATTCAAGTTCTCATCTTTTTCATCCTTGTTAGTTTGGTATAATCCTCTTCTCCTTTTTACTTTTGTTCTTTGTTTATTTATCAAGTTTGAATCTTTACTTATTGTTTATTGTTATTGTTTGTTTATTATGGATGTTTAGTTTGATTTCTCTTGTTCATGTTAGTTTTATCTTGATAATGAGTGAGTAGTTTTCTTGTGGGGTTAGTAAAGGGATTAAGGGTAGATTATGGGTGATTAGAGTTTGATTAGGGGTAAAGGTTACATCTTTGTTGCTAGTCACATATTGGGCACTCCATGTGTTTGTTGAAATGCTTGTGTGGGTAGTAGTGGCCAATGCTTCCTATACTTGTTCTCTTCTTCTCATTGTTTGACTAGTGTGTGTTTGTGTCGGGTTTAGTCTTAGACACGAGAGTGCGGACTTGGGTTTTGACGCGAGAGCGCGGACCGACCTTGACCTAGGTTTAGACGCGAGAGCGCAAACCGACTCTAGCAACTAGGAGACACCTACACCCTTGACCACCCAATTACCCTACTACACTTAAGAACCCGACCTAACCCTACTCCCTTTCTTATTGATTCATCCTTGTTATTAGTCATAGTTTTCCTTGTCCTTTGTTTAGTTAGTCTCTAGTTATTTCATCTAGTCTTGTTTTAGCTAGTTCATGGTTAGTCTAGTTCATACCTCCTCTCCATCATAGTTTGTCAATTATCGTTCTCTTTGTGTTGTTTTGGTAGCCTAGTCTCGTTTCTAGTGAACCTAGTCTAGACTTTACAATACCGTCTCCGTTGACACGACCCGACTTACCCTAGCTACCCACTAGGTATAGTTGGTTATTTATTGTTGGTTGGACCCACGACAAATTCCAACCATCAATTTGGCGCCGTTGCCGGGGACGGTGCATTGTTTAGACTTAGTTTACTTCTAGCTTGACTTAGTTACCCTTCTTTGTGCTCTTCTATCATCTCTTGTGCATATTTCGTAGGTTTCTCTTGCTTTCTTTTCTCTTTGTTTTTCGTTGTGTTCGTTTATTGTCTTTGCCTAGTGCCCAAAAAGTATTAGGTGGTCTTACGTTTGCTCAAGTGTGTAGTGTATGCTTAGGAGGAGAGACGATTTCTTTCACTTCAATCCAGAGCCGGAGAGACTCTTTAGAGCTTTTCGCCAACGAACGATTGATCGGGTTAGACACTCTCAACCGGGTACTAGCAATACCATTGAAGAGCAAGCTCAAGGATCCGACTTTAACGAGTCACCTCGAGAGACGGCCGAAGGGATCTTCATAAATCCCTTTGGTTCATCTATCCATTCTTCTAGTCCTAGTTCCCCTTCTAGTTCTACATCAACACCGTCTACACCATCTTCTCCCGCATGTTCAATCATGCCGAAGTTTTCATCTCACTCCACTTTTACCGAGGATGTCTTGCCGGGACCGAGTGCTTTACCGGATACTTATACCGGGAATTTCGTGGAAAAGACACAATTCATCCAACTTGTGGAGAGAAATCAATTTAGTGGTTTGCCCACCGAAGACCCGCACCAACACATGGAGACCTTCTCCGATTATTGCGATGCTATCTCCCAAACCGGGGTTACTCAAGATCAAATCCGTTGGGTAATTTTCCCATTCTCTCTCATTGGAAAAGCAAAGCAATGGATAAAGAGTCTCGATAGGGCAACCATGGGTATCGATACTTGGAAGAAACTTGCATTGGCGTTCTACCAAAAGTTTTACCCTCCGGAGAAGACAAATTTGCTAAGGGCCTCCATCACCGGTTTCCAACAACGGGATGAGGAAAGCCTTTATGAAGCTTGGGAACGGTTTAAATCTTTGGTTTGATCATGCCCCCACCATGGACTTTCACAATGGTTCTTAGTCCAACAGTTTTGGAACGGTCTATATGAGGACTCAAGAGCTATACTCAATATGGGCTCCAATGGTAGGTTCACCGAGGTCGATGACGATCAAACTTGGGCAAGAATCGAGGAGATGGCGGTGCACAACTCCCAATACTCAAGGCCTAGAAAGGCGAATCGAGGAGGTAGGCACGAGGTCGATGCTATTACACAACTAAGCATTGATCTTGGGGCTCAACTAAAAACCCACATGGAGACCACTGACAAGAAGCTCCAAAGCCACCTCAACCAAGTTCAAAGCTCTAGTTCCTCCAACCAACACTCGATTCATGAAGTTATTGGGAGTTGTACCTCCTACACCTTATTATGGGATGTGCGATGTTTGTGGGATAGTTGGACATGAGCCTATACATTGTCGAGGAAGTATCGAGCAAGTGAACGCCTTTCAAGCGTTCAAGCAAGGTGCCCCCTATTCTAATACATTCCTAGCTTCCCATCAAGCCTCTCAACAACAAGCTCTACAACCTCGTCCCTATGTTCCACCTCCCTTAAGGGACAACAATCAAGGTTACCAAGGTTCTGTGGGTAATCCATGACCATTCAACAATTTCAAGCAACATAACCAAGGTAACTTCAACAACAATCAAGGGTTCCAACATGGGAACTTCAATCAAGGAGGTTTCCAAGGAAACCAAAACTTCCAACGAAACCAAAACCACAACCAAGGGTATCAAAACTACAACCATGGCAACAATCAAGGCCTTAATCAAGACAACTCTCATGGGTTCCAAGGGAACCATCAACAACAACAAGAAACTCAAGGGAATAGACAAGAAAGCAAGCCTAGGAGCCGGTCCCCTATTCATGATTATGGTACTCCATTAGCCCTAACCGATACTCCGCACAATCCACAACCTCCACCTCGAGATTTCAACATGCAAAAATCTATGATGGAAATGCAAAGAAGCCAAATGGAGATGGCAAGGAACCAACAAGAGTTCTTTGCTCATGTTCAAAGGGATAACATAGCAAGATGCTTGGAGATGCTCATATGAAGATGCTTGAGACTCAAATATCTCAAGTTGCTTCGGGAAGCTCTTCAAGACAAAAGGGGCAACTACCTCCTCAAGGTGAAACACCGAAATTTGAGCATGTAAATGCTATTACCACGAGGAGTGGTACATCTCATGATTCCCCCTTATCCACTAGTGAGCAAGAACCAATGCAAAAAGTTGCATCTTCAACTCAAGAAAACTCAAGCATGGAAAATCCAATGGAGGAGCAAGTCTTATGGGAGATTGAGAAACCCCATGAAGACAAGCTTCCCCCACTTCAAGGTAAAGACAAGGGAAAAAGGAAAGTGTCATTTGAAAAGTCCACCCCTATCGAGCAAAACAAAGTGCACATCGAGTTGCCTTTCCCAACAAGGCAAATGAAGACCAAGGTGAATGCTCAATATGACAAGTTCCTTAATATTGTGAAGAAATTGGATGTGAGTGTCCCATTTACCGAGCTACTTACCCAAATCCCGGCATATGGAAGATTTATGAAAGAAATCTTGGCTAGGAAGAGATCCATCGACAAGGAAGAGACCATAGCGTTCACAAGGATGGTGAGCGAGCTTATTCAAGGTTCTACGCTTCCCAAGTTGAAGGATCCGGGTAGTTTCTCGATCCCATGCACCATAGGCAATTTCAAGATTGAGAGAGCATTATGTGATTTGGGTGCAAGTTTAAGCATCATTCCCTACTCTATTTGTGAGCGACTTGGAATGAAGGAGCTCAATTGCACTTCCGTTACACTCCGAATGGCCGATAGTTCACTCAACCGACCATTGGGGATATTAGAAGATGTGCCAATAAGAATCGGGAAGTTCTTCGTTCCGGTCGATTTTCTTGTACTTGACATGCCGGAAGATGCTATCACTCCTATTATCCTTGGGCGCCCATTTCTACACACCGCCGGTGCCATGATCGATGTCAAGAACGGTAGGATCACATTTGAGTTAGGCGAAGAAAAGCTAGTGTTCGACCTCCAAGGCAACACCTTGCCTACTAATGATGAGTCTTGCAAAATGATCCACGCCACGAAAGACATCAATCTAGGAGTTAAGTCGGGACAAAGCTTGAAGAGTGACTTCTATGAGCTTGAGGAGGATGACTCCGAGATTGGGGCGGATGAGTGCCCATATCATGAGTTTGAAGATAAGTGCAATGACAAGAAGAAAGATGAGCCTCCCTTGGGGCCACACGAAGATAGGTGGACATTTGGGTATATACCGAAGGATCTCAAGTACAAGTTCAAGCCATTGAACTTAGTAGATCGGGATGCCCCGGGAACGTCGAGGTTAGAAGGCGATGATCCTTGGAGTGGAGGTTGGTATTCCACTAACTTGATTGAAGACTTTGCTAGGATCTTCGATTTGTTTCTTCGTGCCCTTGATGGAGATGGAATCGGTTATAGTGTTGATGAAAAAGGATTGAAGAAAGCACCATCCTTGGTTTGACGGAGTTCCAAAAGAACCGTTTCATTGTATATATCTCTTTCTTGTAATTCCTTTTTGTTTTTGTGAATTTCTTGTTATTTGGATTGTTGATGAGCGACGTGAGGGAGGGAATTTGATGTTGTATTTGAGCTTATTGTCATAGGTGTGAAGTGAAGGTGAATCCTAGAGAGGAATGACTATCGATAGAGCATGGATTGAGAGCAAGGGAAACGGGTTTGTGAAGATTTGGATGAGCTTTTGGGGTTATGGAGTTCATGAAGACTCTTCCCGGGCGAGAAGAAGGCTTCCCGACCGGGAAGGGTGAGGCATCCTGACCGGGAAGGAGCCGTCCAGATCGGGATGAGGGTGCATAATTTCGAGTTTCCTGGAGTGCCTTCTCGACCGGGATGAGGGCGTCCCGACCGGGACATTCCATCCCGACCGGGATGGTCCCCTACCCCCCTTTATGCCTCTTCTTCGACATTTGAGCCCACCCAACCATTGTATACCCCCTCCCAACCTCCCTACCTATCCTTGCTCATATCATACCACCCTCACCTCATTTTTTCCCTCACTTTACACCAAGATTCACATCAAATCCCGCTCTCCTCACACCATTGCAAGCTTTCTACCCCAATCATGCGTTGCTATCAAGTTTGAAGTGGGATGGCAATGAAGAAGACAAGCAAAGTGCCTATATTGATCATTGAGACGATGGAGCGAGTGAGTTGCTAACCGATGGGTACGACAACTATCCTTTCTTTTCCGTCTTTTATTACTTGTTTTCCCTTGTTTATCCCCTTCCCCTTATACACTTTTGTATCATGGTGTTATAGTGGCCTTCGAGGCCTTGGTAGATGTTGCTCCCGACTCTCGATGATGTGACTACATCGAGAGTCATTTGAAAATCCAAATTTACAAGATTTTCACCCTTTTTTAGGATTTAGTCGGATTTGGACGAAATCCGGGCTAGTTGACTTGATTACACCTAGTCCTCCCCTCCCATTTCCTTTTATTTCTTTCTTTTTATTTTCTTCCCCCATCCATATCTTTTCTCGTCTCGGCCCATGGTGACTTGACTACACCCCGGCCGGACACATTCTACCCTTTTCTCCGCTTTATCTTTGATTTTTAGCTTTATTTTCGTAGTTTCTTTTCTTTTCTTTTGTGTCTCCGCACACTACGATCGAGCATGAGGACATTGCTCGGTTTAAGTGTGGGGGAGCGATATTCTATCGTAGTTAGTTTTATTTTCGTAGTTTTTCGAAAAATCTTTAAAAAAACCCTAAAACTTTAAAACATTTTCACAAAAAATCAAAAAGACTTTATTTTGTGCGTTTTTCCTTTTGTGTCGTTTTGTCGTATATTTGTTGTGTTGTGCGTGTTTTACCTCTCTTTTTCCTTATAGGTTGCTTAATCACCGATAGCTTTGGAGAGCTTTCAAGACATCCGGTAACATCTCTTCACCCCTTCTTCCTCTTTGTTCCTTGTAGAGTTTGGAGGAGATGTGTGATGTTGTGCGCTCGGGTGGAGCTTTGTGCATATTTGTGGTTGATTTGGTGGCTTGTTTGGAAATTCGGGGTGGTGTTTGTTTTGTTTATGTGTTTGTTTTATTTTGTTATGTTTTGTTGCCTTTGTCTCTTTTTCCTTTTGTTTTTGTCGCGTCTTTGTCTTGTATGTGTAGTATGTCATGTTGTGGACATGACATAGGTCCACCCCAACGCGGCCACGCGCGGATTTGGGGAGGCGAATGAATCTCCATATGAGATGGTCAAATTGAAATTTAAATCGAAGTAGGAGTCACCACCGAATTTTGTGGTTATTCGGAACCATTCGAGTCCACTCTATGTCGTAGTGGACCGTATACAAAATACGGCCCATTTCCGATGTCAGAGTTTATCGGGCTCGTCCCTTTGCATTACGATACCGATACCGACATTATCGGATACCGTGTATTGAATGACTCTCGTTGCCAATGGATTCGGACATCCGGAAACCATGGTTCTGAGTAAGGGGTGAGGGTACGTGTTGGGAAGTTCACTAAGAACACCCAACCCCGCCCGCACTTAGCGGCCTTTACTAAGATATCGTTCGTTTTTGGTGTACACGCGTTAGTTCGACGGTTGAATGATATGCAAACATTATTTTCCTAAGCATGTGAGAAAAATAAATAAATGGGTTGCTAAGTCGTTTAATGCATGTTAAACTAATAACGTCAAAGTTATTTTAGCATGTGAAGTTCGTTTTAGTCTAATAAAACGAAAAAAACAAATAAAAAGCTACAAACACGAGAAAACGAGTTAGTAACGTTTGAATAAATTGAATAAAGACATGAATAAAAAATATGCATGACTCGAAAAAGGTTTTAATGACACGTGATGGATTAGCACGCGTTGACCGAAGTCAAAAAAAGTATTTATCGAAATATGTCGCGAAAGTCGCTTTTTAATGTAAAGGTTCGAAAAGAATAAAAAATAGAAAAGCGAAGAAACGAAAAAAAGGAGACCGGCGAACCAGGCTGTTGCGCGAGTCGCCTGACAGGTGCGCGACTCGCGTGGCAGCCTGTTCGATTTTTTTATTTTGTCGAAAATCGTTAATTTTTATAAATCGCGTACAAATATGGATTAATTTATACTCGACTTATATTTTCGATATTCGTCGTATTCAATATTCGATTATGAAATCGATATCGAATAGTCGGAATGATTTTTAGAGAAGGTTTTGGAAAACGTTTGTTTTGAACGAAAACGTAAAAAAAAAAAAAAAAAGAATTTGAACGAAAAAGATGTTAATTTTCTCCGCGTTTAAAATCATCGAATTTTGTAAAAAAAGGTAATGATTTTATTAGCATCAACGAGAATTAATTAATTTAGCTCTTGTAGATACGATATTCGATTAGAGAATCGGTATCGTATTTTAAGAGCGTTATAGAAAATAATTTTTGTAGTATCGATTATTAGAAATAAAAAAGATGTGACGAATGACCCATATTAAAAAATACAAAACGACCGACGACCCGTAAAAAAAAGTGACGGACGAAAAAAAGAAAAAAAAAGACGTGAGAAAGAGAGGGAGAAAGGAGAAGAATCGGGTTTGATTTACACCCTCAACCTACATGCTTTAGTTTCTCGGTATAGAGCTCGTCGGACGGTGGCTTAGGCACGGGAGCGTCGAGATGATGCGGGATGAGTTAAGGCTCTCTTACCTGCCCCGGATCCGACATCCGAGATCAACTTGGATGGATCGAAAGTGCGGCTACGAAGAATGAGGCTGACTAGCTCCTCCTTCGGTGTTGGGGTCGCGAGCTCCTCCCCAAAAAGTAGCCCCAGTGCGGGCTCAACATTCTTAGCATCTTCGGACTTGTCGAGGGCGAAGATGTCGTCTGGTACGTAGTTGCAGACCTGGGCCAAGTGGGTCCCAGGGCGCGTGGTGGTGGGCCGGTATAGGCCTGTTTGGACGGACTCGAACACCGGGGTGATGAAGATGACTTTGCCGGTTCCGGTTTGGCATATATTTTCCGGGGTCAGGGTGTAACCCAGACCGGTTTGAATCCTCCCGTTGTCAAGGACTTCGAGGATTTTTCCTGCGTGTAGATCGGGCCTTGATGTAACCCCCGGTAGAAAGCCCAGATTTTGTAACATCCGGTCCATGCTAACCGTAAAGTAGGGTCAGAAAAGATATTCTTCTTCGATGGCCCCTATGAAGTCGAACCCCCAAAGATCGGTGCGGCCCGAGGTGTTGCAGTTAGCCACAGTCATAGGTGTGGCTTCTAGAGTGATGACGGTATCGTGCAAAGGTAGCTTGATCTTCCGATGCAGGGTGGAGGACACAGCCCTGGTCGCGTGGAACCAGGGTCTTCCTAAAAGAAGGTTAAAGGAAGAAGTTACGTCGATCACTTGAAATTCCAACTCTTTCTCTATCGGGCCCGTTATGATAGTGAGCTTCACGGCCCCGGCTACTGATTTTGGGCTTCCGTCGAAAGTCTGAATGGTTTGAGCTGTAGGAATGTAGTCGGCCTCGGTGATACCGAGGGCTTTGGCAGTCCTCAAGGGGAGGACATTGACTGCGGACCCGTCGTCGATAAGGGTCATGGGAAGATATTTTCCACGGCAGATTACCGTGATGTAGAGAGCCATGTTGTGGGCTGGGCCAAATGATGGTAGATCAGCGTTGGAGAAGGTGATGAGTGGGCCTTCTTCTTTAGCTTTCCCCTTTAGGTGGGGCAGAACCGTGGCTACCATTTCAGCTGGAGTAGCCGTAGAGTCGATCTTGACTTGGTCGAGGGCCTTGGTGAGTGCCTCTCGATGTTCCTGAGAGCTAACTAGGAGTTTCCATATAGAGAGGTCAACTCGAGTCTTGCTCAGTTGCTTCACAAGAGCCTTTTCAGTTTTTGGCGGCTCCTCCGGGACGACCTCCGCTTTAGGTGGCAGATCAATGGCGACGAGGGCGTGACTGCTGGTTAAGGCCTTGGACTTAACTTTCTGGATTTCCTCGGGCGTGATAGGGATGGCTTCTCCCTTAGTGAGATAGACGTCGTCTTCATCGTCACACCAGATCCCGTTGATTTGCGGGATAAACGGGGAAATGAGATGTGAGCAATCTATGACTTCCCCGAAGAAGATGGCATGGGTGGCCAACGGGTTGTCCTTGTTGTTGGGCTTGCCTCCAGGTAAGGGGATTTTCCCGCTTTCGATGAGATCCTGAATAAGATGCTTCAGTTTCCAGCATTTCTCGGTATCGTGTCCTTTACCGTGATGGTATTTGCAGTAGGCTTGGATATCGTAGAACTTGGAGCGACGCTCAACTGGAAGATCAGGTGTTGGGCCTATCGGGGCGATCAGGTCTTTTGATGAGAGCCTTTGTAAGGCATTCGCATAGGTAGTACCTATGTCGGTGAATACTCGGGGTGTGGCATTCTTCTTGGACGGGTTATCAAGTAGATTTACCTCGTCAAAAATGCTACGAGTAGTAGCGGCGGATGTGGGCTTGCTTGTCGACGAGCTGGCCCCTTGGTATCCCTTGGTGGAGGCCTTAGTGAGGCTTTCCAACCTTAGATCATCCTCGATTCTTGTTCCCATTTCGGTTAGGACCGCGAAACTAGGTATGATGGCGTATCGGAGATGGATCCGGTAGGCGGGCAGAAGATTCTTGACAAAGGCTTCAACTAGGACCTTTTCACTGGGCTTATCGACCAGTTTGACGCTTTCAGCCCTCCAGCGTTGGAGGTACTTCGGAAATCCCTCCTTTGGTTCCTGGGCCATTACTTCCAGGGTGCGCGTCGTGGTTTGGATCTCCGCATTATCGGCGTAGTTCCGAGCGAATTCCGTTGCTACGTCGTCCCAAGACTTGTATTTCTTGGAATCGAGCCTATAGAACCAGGCTTTCGGGTGCTTCTCTAACGAGGAGGCAAACAGATGCTTGAACATGTCTGACTTGACTCCTTTTAGGGCCATAAACTCTTTGAAGGCCCGGATATGTAATACCGGGTCTTCGGTTCCGTCGAACATCGGAAGGCCTGTCAAGTTGAGATTGGCAGGCAGTTGGTCGGTCAGGGGAGAATAGGTTCGAGCGTTCTCCGTATGGATCGAGTTGTGGGTCGACAAATGGACCTGCTCTTGTAGCTTGAGGACTGCGCTAGTCAATTCGGCTAATGGGCCCTTAGTTTCGTCTTCAACACTCGGCTTATCCTGCTTTATGGCGCTAACCCGGGTAACGATGGCGATCTGGTCACCCCTAATTCGGTCGAGTTGTTCTTGGATCTTGGCCAACGAGGTGTTCAATGCGTCTATGGCTTGTTGAGTCATGGTTCGGGTGTGAGGTGGCCTGTCTGTAAGAACACCGTGTAATCAGAATCGGACCCAGATCGAAAGGTGCATCCCGAGCAAGAAGAAGAAACGACTAGACTCGGAAACAGACTAAAAACCGACTCCTAGACGGGTGACTCATGGACGGTGGGCTTTCTTTAGGATTTCGGCAAAATGGGCCTAGTCCCGTGTGAAGAAAGACCTACGTGTGAGCTAATCCCCAGACTTTGGACTCGATTGTGTAAGTGGGCTTCCCTTTGTAGGAGTTTGTCCTACGTAGGTGGGCCGTGCCTTGACTAATAAGGCGGACTTGGGATGGGGTGGAAACCCGTGATGTAAGATCGACGAAGTTTCGACGCTATAGACTCTAACAACTTATGACAGGACCCGACACTGCTAAATACGGGAAGTCCTAAGAAGAAAGCTTTGGAAAGAGGATTTGGATTTGAAAAACCCGAGCAAAGTCGGTTTGGATGGCCCGATCTTTTTTAAAAATCGAAAAAAAGGTGTCATCGGGCCGAGATTTTTGAATTTTTGAAAAGGATTGGACAGCATACCGGCTAAAAAAAGGCTATTTTGAGTCAAAATCAAAAGTCCTAAATTCGGTAGCTTTCCGGGTTTTAAAATGGATGATTTTCGAAAAACAGATGCAAGTTATTTTGAAAAGGATGGTTTTTGAAAAGACGAGACACGGACCAAGTAGCATGTAGTCACGGAAACAGTATAACGACACCATGTATGCTCCTAGTCTAAGTCTCGGTCGGTCGAGTAGGATCTATACCAACGACGATAGCTTTCTCGCAAATCAGGACGGTCTTCCTAAGCCGAGTTGGTCTTAGAACCTGCCGTAAAACCCATGCGAGTTCCGCCATCGAAGTCTTTAGTGGGTCCAAGTAGGAACGCACCGTGGTATAGTGGGACGTCGATCACAAGTAACCGGCCCGGGAAAGATTGGGTTATGCATGACCCATTGAACTAAAACGTGTACATTACTATTCGAACGATTTCTTTTCGAGTCTCACCCTGAGGATGCCGATGGTAAGTGACTCATCAGTTGATCCCCAGCGGAGTCGCCAAATTGTGGACATGACATAGGTCCACCCCGACGCGGCCACGCGCGGGTTTGGGGAGGCGAATGAATCTCCATATGAGATGGTCAAATTGAAATTTAAATCGAAGTAGGAGTCGCCACCGAATTTTGTGGTTATTCGGAACCATTCGAGCCCACTCTATGTCGTAGTGGGCCGTATACAAAATACGGCCCATTTCTGATGTCAGAGTTTATCGGGCTCGTCCCTTTGCATTACGATACTGATACCGACATTATCGGATACCGTGTATTGAATGACTCTCGTTGCCAATGGATTCGGACATCCGGAAATCATGGTTCTGAGTAAGGGGTGAGGGTACGTGTTGGGAAGTTCACTAAGAACACCCAACCCCGCCCGCACTTAGCGACCTTTACTAAGATATCGTTCGTTTTTGGTGTACACGCGTTAGTTCGACGGTTGAATGATATGCAAACATTATTTTCCTAAGCATGTGAGAAAAATAAATAAATGGGTTGCTAAGTCGTTTAATGCATGTTAAACTAATAACGTCAAAGTTATTTTAGCATGTGAAGTTCGTTTTAGTCTAATAAAACGAAAAAAACAAATAAAAAGCTACAAACACGAGAAAACGAGTTAGTAACGTTTGAATAAATTGAATAAAGACATGAATAAAAAATATGCATGACTCGAAAAAGGTTTTAATGACACGTGATGGATTAGCACGCGTTGACCGAAGTCAAAAAAAGTATTTATCGAAATATGTCGCGAAAGTCGCTTTTTAATGTAAAGGTTCGAAAAGAATAAAAAATAGAAAAGCGAAGAAACGAAAAAAAGGAGACCGGCGAACCAGGCTGTTGCGCGAGTCGCCTGACAGGTGCGCGACTCGCGTGGCAGCCTGTTCGGTTTTTTTATTTTGTCGAAAATCGTTAATTTTTATACATCGCGTACAAATATGGATTAATTTATACTCGACTTATATTTTCGATATTCGTCGTATTCAATATTCGATTATGAAATCGATATCGAATAGTCGGAATGATTTTTAGAGAAGGTTTTGGAAAACGTTTGTTTTGAACGAAAACGTAAAAAAAAAAAAAAAAGAATTTGAACGAAAAAGATGTTAATTTTCTCCGCGTTTAAAATCATCGAATTTTGTAAAAAAAGGTAATGATTTTATTAGCATCAACGAGAATTAATTAATTTAGCTCTTGTAGATACGATATTCGATTAGAGAATCGGTATCGTATTTTAAGAGCGTTATAGAAAATAATTTTTGTAGTATCGATTATTAGAAATAAAAAAGATGTGACGAATGACCCATATTAAAAAATACAAAACGACCGACGACCCGTAAAAAAAAGTGACGGACGAAAAAAAGAAAAAAAAAGACGTGAGAAAGAGAGGGAGAAAGGAGAAGAATCGGGTTTGATTTACACCCTCAACCTACATGCTTTAGTTTCTCGGTATAGAGCTCGTCGGACGGTGGCTTAGGCACGGGAGTGTCGAGATGATGCGGGATGAGTTAAGGTGTCGGTTTGGTGCGTTTTTTATGTGTGTGAGACGGTGGGTTCGGCCGGATGACGGGATTGGTTTCGTCGGTATTTCGAGGCTACTTCGGGATTACGTCGGGAATTGCTAGATATCGAGGATGTATGCTAATAATCGTGTGTGTTGTGTTTTTCGGTCGGGGAAGAGTTGTGTTGCTCAATCGTTGTCCTTTGTGTTGAATATGAGGTCCTATTTATAGGCGCAGAGGTTTAGGAGAGGTGTCTTGCTTGGATAACAAGAAACACCGGTTTGGATAGGAAACGTAGGAAGTCGAGAGGAATGTAAACTCCGTTTCTTGGTGGAGAAGCCAAGTAACTCGGCTGGTTGGGGAGTGTCTCGGCTGTTTGGCCGAGTGTTTGAGCTTGGTTGGCGATTTGTTTCGGTTTTCGGATAGAATTCCTACTTGAGATCGAATTCTATCCTTAAACGGATTTGTTTAATATTATTCGAAAGCTGATTTTTTGTGGTGTTTGAGTCCAAACCGGACGTGTAGTGTCACGACCAGCTCGTGTGGCTCGGGAAAAAATATCTTTGACCGGGTTTGACCAGGTCGCTAAAAGACGGTTTTGCCCCTGGTGTCGGAATCGACCCAAATTAGTCTCATTTGACTCGAAACGACCCACTGGGCCTGTATTTGAGGTTGGTTTTGTATGATTTGTACTCCTTAATAAGCCTAAACCAAATGTCCATGATTTCGAGCCCATATCCGAGTCCATTAAAGCATGTTCGCCTCCTATCATCATCGGGTGTTTGGCGGGTCCTACTATAGACACCTGGCGGTCAAAATGTGGGTGTCTAAACATGTGTGTAAAAGGTTTTCGAAAACCCGGTTTTGAGGCTAGTGTGCAAGTGCGTACTTTTCTTTTCTAGTGGTATAAACTGAGTCTTGGACTTTAGTCTAGTAGAATGACCCTAAATCAATAGTTTCGTTGGTCCTTTACCTTGAGTCCACCTAGCTTACTAGGGATTTACTACGGGATTTGCATTTTGACCATTATGACCACCCACGGTGTGAAAAGGCCTTGGTTGCCGAGTCCCGTCCCTTAGGTGACCGTGTTAGGGATTGTTTGATTAGTCCAAGTTTTCCACCTTTTTGTGGGTTTGAAGGGAAAGCGCGCTCCCGACTCACCCATTCCCCTACCTCCTACACATATCCACAAAATAAGATGCAAATTGTTGAAATATCTTTCTTAGTTGCAAAAGAAATGCCTACAACTCAAATCTAGCCAAAAAGGGCAAAGAAAAGAAAGAAAATGAAAGAAAGAAAAGATTGAAGAAAAAGAAAAGGCACAAAAAGCCAAAAAGAAAATAGAAATGATGAAAAAGAAATGGCATGGCAACAAACAAAGCAAAAATGCAAAAGAAAGAAAAATGCCGAAAAGAAAATCGTCTCACAAAAAGATCTTAACCCCAAAAAAATAAGCCTTTTTCCGACTATTGCCGTGAAGAGCCTACCAAAGGACCGAGTCCCTAGGAAGGATGATAGCGGTAATGGTCGGTCTTCCCTCACTTTGCAATATTATCCACCTTTTTACTTGGACTAGTTGGGCGGTTTTGGGCATGGGACGACCCTCTTGGCTCATCGCTAAAGGGGGCGGGGTCTCACTTACCTACAGTGTCGACTAACACCGTGGTTCATCCTTTTTCCATCCCGCCGATCGTCCCGTAGTGCGTTCTTAGAAAGTTAGAAGGACCTAGGTAAGTTACCAACGTTTTTATTGCTTTGTCGTCATACTATTAGGGTTTAGTTCATTTCGATTTGTACTATTAGCTTGGGAACGTTGTCACTTGCCTTGAGTCCTAAACCGGTGTTTCATTCACCGCTTTTTAGAGGGAAGCGGTATTTATTTCTCTTTGGATGCAACCGTTTATTTGTTTGTTTGTGTGTTTGTTGTTTATGTGTTTTTGTGTCCGGTTGCATCCACAGTTTTGTCGCAAGACCTTACTTGCCTTGCGGAGTACACTTTTCCTCTAAGTGTACTCGCGTGAGTTGAAAGGGCGTAGGGTGCGGTAATACCCACTCGGCTAGTTTAATAGTTAGTATGTGCATACTCGAAGGCGAGTAAGGGTTAAGTGTGGGGGAGTTGATAAGTGTAGTTTGTAGTGCCTAATTTGCTGTGTTTTGGTCCTGTTTTCCTTGTGGAATTGCTCCTTGGGAGCGGTTTATGGGCTACTTATGCTTCCTCTAGTTCGTTTCAGGTTCCCGAGACCATTCATGAAGAGTTAGAGCGATTCCGACTCGATACATACACTTTTTGGAGCCAACGAAGTGAAGGAACGATCACTCGATGCCTTGGATTCGACCCCGAGACCTTGGGACCCGATCCCGAGCCTCTTAGACTCGATCCCGAGCCCCGAGAATCGGTGAGAAGTCCATGAGAACCAAGGAGGGACCAAAAAGATCATAATGGAGGCCTACAAGGTCCTTCCCGGGCGGGATGATGCCTTCCCGACCGGGAAGGAGGGTGCAATTGAAGCGGGTTCTGTCTTGAGTCCTTCCCGACCGGGACCAATCCTTCCCGACCGGGAAGGAGCACCTGCTGCGCGTGACTACTTCTTTTCTCCTCCTTCATTCTTGTAACCTTATAAATACTTCCCTCTTGTATTGTTTATGTATCATACATTACCCTAGAGACTCTTAGGCCTCTCTTAAGCTTTCAAAACCCTAGATTAGTGATCCTCTCATTAGTTTAATCTTCCTTTAATCTTTAGTTAATCATTGTATTAGGCTTGTATTAAGGAGATTCTTGAAGATTATTCAAAGCTTGACAACCTTGGAGTTTTATTTGGGTTTCTTATTAATTCAAGTTCTCATCTTTTTCATCCTTGTTAGTTTGGTATAATCCTCTTCTCCCTTTTACTTTTGTTCTTTGTTTATTTATCAAGTTTGAATCTTTACTTATTGTTTATTGTTATTGTTTGTTTATTATGGATGTTTAGTTTGATTTCTCTTGTTCATGTTAGTTTTATCTTGATAATGAGTGAGTAGTTTTCTTGTGGGGTTAGTAGGGGGATTAAGGGTAGATTATGGGTGATTAGAGTTTGATTAGGGGTAAAGGTTACATCTTTGTTGCTAGTCACATATTGGGCACTCCATGTGTTTGTTGAAATGCTTGTGTGGGTAGTAGTGGCCAATGCTTCCTATACTTGTTCTCTTCTTCTCATTGTTTGACTAGTGTGTGTTTGTGTCGGGTTTAGTCTTAGACACGAGAGTGCGGACTTGGGTTTTGACGCGAGAGCGCGGACCGACCTTGACCTAGGTTTAGACGCGAGAGCGCAAACCGACTCTAGCAACTAGGAGACACCTACACCCTTGACCACCCAATTACCCTACTACACTTAAGAACCCTACCTAACCCTACTCCCTTTCTTATTGATTCATCCTTGTTATTAGTCATAGTTTTCCTTGTCCTTTGTTTAGTTAGTCTCTAGTTATTTCATCTAGTCTTGTTTTAGCTAGTTCATGGTTAGTCTAGTTCATACCTCCTCTCCATCATAGTTTGTCAATTATCGTTCTCTTTGTGTTGTTTTGGTAGCCTAGTCTCGTTTCTAGTGAACCTAGTCTAGACTTTACAATACCGTCTCCGTGGACACGACCCGACTTACCCTAGCTACCCACTAGGTATAGTTGGTTATTTATTATTGGTTGGACCCACGACAAATTCCAACCATCAATAATGGCAGCAGCGACGAAAGAATAGTTTGGCCACTAGTAAGAACGAGACGACAAAAATAGCGGAACGACACCAAGACAGCACGACGACATAGCATCAGCAGTGATCGATAACGCCAACAATAGTGACAAGGACCACGAACAGCAACAACAATAAATCGACAGCAACCGAATGTAGAGGAACACGAAGCGAGGGAGACAAACACACATCAGCGACAACAATAATGAAACAACAACAATATCACCAGTAACAGCAAACAACAACGAACCAGCAGTGACAGTGGAACTCGATAACAGCAGCAACACGAGTAACAACAACGACCGGATAGCAAAAATGAAATACGATAGAAAACAGGGGAATGAAAGACAAGAAACAGGACTGAAGGAAGAGGAAGGAGTAAGCAGAACACGATCGTGAATGGATAACAAGGAACAAGAACGATAAAGCAAAGAAGAGATGAGGACAAATCGAAACAGTATAACGATCCCAGCAGTAAGACATCAATAGCGACATCGAACATTGAACACAACGAGGATGGACAATAACATGAGCGAGAAGTAATAGGGAGCGAGATAAGAAGGAAGAGCTATATTACGCTATAGAGGTCAGAGCCACAACTGAGATAGAACGGAGGAAACAGGGACGAATGAGCGCGTGGCGACATCATAACCAGAGAGGCTGGACAGAGACAAAGGCAACGATAGGGCAAAAGCAAAAGATGGATGGTGAAGTATATCGATAATGGAAGCAGTAAAGGCTGAAGAAGAAAAGAACGAAGAAGAAGCAAGGACGAGGGTGACGGTTGAAAAAGAACCAGAGGAGGAAGAAGCAGTAGGTTTTGCATATTAGGTTAAGAGTTGAGTAAATATATAACGTGCTAAGTGGTAAGTAGCATCGAGCCGCAAATCAGCCCACGATTAATCGAATTAACACATAATTGAAAGGATGGACACTTGGGTCGAATAGAATAACATATAAATAATGTATCCCTTGAAGCTAAAATAAATAGTCGAGACAAAACAAAGTTTAAGAACAATTAATAAGTTCAAACGAAAAAAATAAAGTGTGTCTCGAGATTGAAACAAATGTTCGAGATTAAAATAAAGTTTTACGAGAAGATTAATGAATTTTCGATGAAAACGAATTAAATTGTTTTCTCGAGAAAAATAATAATAAATGTTTGAGGAAACTTAAAATAAATGAGCTTCGAGCTGAAAATAGAAATTCGAGCTTAAATAAAAATAAATAAATAAAGAATTTAGAATTTAAATTGTGGAAGTAGACTTTCGATAAGAAATAAATAAACGGACAAATCGAAACGAAATAAAAATATATTTTAGATATAAGAAGACTCTTCGAGACAAATAAAATTTTAGGAGTTCCAAGCGATGACAAAGATAAATTGATATCATAAATAGTTTAAGAATTATGAGTTAAATCATAAACAAAATTAAAATTTGAACCTAAATTTAATTTATAAAATCAGGGGTGTTACACGAGTAGCGTGGATCCTACTCTTTCTTCATTCATGTTTACTTATGGTTTGTATAAACCCATTTGGAGAATTTTCTTTTTAACCCTTTTGTAAAAAGTGACCTTTGTATTGACTTACCATTTCTTTTAATAAGATATAGTTTGTCACTGTGTTTTAATCCCAACTCTACCGTGTTTTCTACCACTGTATTGCATTAGAATTTATAGAGGATTACACAGTTCCTACAACTCTACAAGGTCCTACCTCAGACCATATGCAGGCAGCTAAAAGAGTTCTAAGGGACATAAAATCCTCTCCAGGCCCAGGGATACTCCTTGGTCCTTGCCAGCTCTTCGTCTGCTACTCTAACTGCCTACTGTGACTCAAACTGGGCATCTTGTCCATTCTCTAGAAGATCTACAACAAGCTATTGTATCCTTCTTAGGTCTTTACAAATTTCTTGGAAGTCCAAGAAGCAAACTGTTGTAGTCAGATCCTCTGTTGAGGCTGAGTAAACAGTCATGGCTCTCACTACATGTGAGGTCACATGACTCATATCTCTTCTAAAAGGCCTTGGCTTAGATAAACTACAGGCTGCAGCATTGAAGTGTGACAACCATGCTCCAATTGCCATTGCTAACGGCCCATTTTATTATGAAATGACAAAGCACGTTGAGTTGGATTGTCATTTCATTACAGACAAAGTGGATGTTGGAGTCATTAAACCTACCTATGTGCCATCATATCTACAATTTGCTGATGTGCTTACTAAAGCATTAACAGTCTCACAACAC
Source organism: Agrostemma githago (assembly GCA_958450325.1). Classification (NCBI taxonomy): domain Eukaryota; kingdom Viridiplantae; phylum Streptophyta; class Magnoliopsida; order Caryophyllales; family Caryophyllaceae; genus Agrostemma; species Agrostemma githago. The sequence continues at coordinate 11,029,081 of OY288250.1, read as the reverse complement.
TCCAAGCTTCTATGCAAGATAGGAGTGATGACGACAATGCCCCACTCACATCTTGAGGGGGGTGCAAAAGAGTAAAGTATCAACATCAACAACAGTAGGAATGCAACAAAATTGTAGCTATACAGCAGCACTTAAATTAGTATAGCAGCACTGCAATATGTGTACAGCAAGGGGAATGCGGGAAAGAGGGTCAGGGAATGGTGTAGCAAGACTGAAGACAAAAAGCACACTACAACATCAATCAAGTCAACTTGATCATAAGAAGACAAAGACAAGACAATGACATGAGAAGACAAATAAGATAAAGAAAGCTTTATTGTGTTAGACCATCCCCATCCAAGGGTCACCTTAATGGAGGTCATCCCTGTTTTAGTGTTTTAATCAATTTGTTGACCCTCACTCATCTTATACACTCTCATTCAGAAAATCATGACCTAGGTCATCAACCCAATCATTTTTTACTTTTCAACCCAATCAACTCTCACTTTCTCTACCCCACATATCTCTCTCCTATTTTTGTTTTCAACTACCACTATACTTATTATTACAAATATTTTCATACCAACATTTTTATTTTTTAATGTAGAAATTTATTTAAAACGTACAATCAATTTTTTTTTGAAAAAAAAGTACGATTACAATTAAATTATTACAACTGATAAACGGGTAGTGATTACAATGATATATGACATCTGCATACATTGATTAAGAAAATACAACTTTAACAGAGTACATAACATTAAATAAAGAGAATAATTTAAATACTTTTTGAACCATAAATAACATTAACGTAATTTAGTCGCGAAAGTTCATCTAAATATGTTCAATGAGGTCATTTTTTAGGGCGACATGGGTTGGATTATAGTGAATGTTATCATAATTTTGTACGAACCGGTCTTGAGCTGATCTACGGCGACGCTGATATTCAAAAGGATTATCTATCATTAACTGATGTAGGATGATCTTCTTTGAACTCTCTGATTATATTTTCATAGTGGATATATGTTTCTCGCTCATCCTCTACTATCATGTTATGCATAATGATACATGCAATAAGAACTTCCCCCATAATCTCTTTGTTCTGAAGTAGACAAGGGCATTTAATGAACGCAAATCGAGATTGTAGGACACCAAACGCACGCTCAAAATCATTTCGACTACTCTCTTGGCGAGCAGCAATGTAACAACCTTAAATTTTTCGTGACCAAAATAACAAACCAAAACGGAAAATTCAAAGTTGTTACTCCGCACTTAGCTAACAAAGCCAAGTGCAAGGCAAATAAAATGATATAAATCAACCGAAAAAGAAGTTTGATGAAAATAATTGAAACGAAGTAGAATTTCAATAATTAATTAAATGAAAACGTTGCAGTGGAAGACTTAAGTCTCACAAAATCCAAAACGGTTTAAAACAACTTCAACCCAGAATTCAACATAAATATAAATAGTTTGGAGGTAAACGTTAAATAATAAAATCCTTCCTCGCTCAGCTTCCCAAACCAAATGCACCCATGCAGCATATTAATTGTACCTATCAACTGTACCCAAAACACAAATAGGTACAGGTTTCAGCGGGGGAACGACCCAAAACAAAAAGGACGTCAGCAAAGCTGAGTAAAATATATTATATTGAAAACGTAAAACAATAATTATAATTTTTAGTAAACTGAAATCAGAGTTAAATATCATTGTCTCGATACCAAACCAAAAGTATTGTGAAAACAGTAGTCAAAACCAAAACCAACCAAAATGTATTGTCACCACCTGTGTGCCAAGGTCCTACCCTTTTGCACGATCGATCTAAAGGTACCACCTATGCTTCGCTAGACTTACTATAGTGCGCACTACTCGCATTTGGGCAGTCAGTAGGATGAGGCTGCCAAAGGAGGAAGTCTAACTACCTAGCAAGTGGGGGCCGGAAAACCCCACTTAACACAACTCGGGCCAGGAGTTCAGTTTTGGGACGAAATCTCAGGTACGTCTCAGACGCACCTTAAGCTCATAGATCACAGAGCTCCCAGAGTTTGTTATAACCACCAAAAATTGTACCAAAATAATACCAATATATGTGACTTGTGTCACAAATTTTCAATATCCAAAATATCACAAGAGTATCATAAAAATTCATCGTTGACAAAATAATTGTAAAACCGTTTCAAAAATATAATTTAAACCGAACATGCTCTTTACTTAAAGGTAAAAAGGTTAAAACGTCCTTACCTCTCAAGACAGTCACAACTCAGCTAATATTATTCCAAGAATTTTTTCTCCTCGAACCCACAAGCTACAAATAATATAAAGTGGTTCAATAACTTAATCACTCGGCTAATACATATCAAACGATTTCCTCAAGACATACTCTATTTAATTAACGCATCCTCAAAATTTCTAAATTCTAGAGATACCGTTTCGGACACAACCTAATTAAAATCCCAAATCATTATAGATTAGTTGAATAATGAATTAAACCAAAACTCACGGTAAGGATGAAATAATTCACCCCTGCATCAGCACTGCATCATCGCTGCATCATCCTCAAGCTTAACAATTGCAATTGCTACGAACATGCCCAAATCACTTTTAACCCTAATTAAATAACACCCAATCACCCGACATAATAATTGCCCCAAATTTCTATCCCGACAAAGTTTGATACTAATTGAAAACTTTCACAAAGAAGAAATCACTAATCCATGAGAAACAATACTAGAATCGGAATAACCCGGTATCAACAAATTGTTTGACACAATGTCTATTAACTCCGACTCATGATATTTAAAACAAAATCGATTTATAAAATTGTACCAAACCAGATTTAATAACTCGAAATAGGTAAAACTGAAATACTTACTATTAATACGATGTCGAAAGAGGAGCAAGCAGCAATCGGAAGGGACAAAAGCAAAGGGGAAAAAAGGAGTGTGCGGCAGAGGGAAGGTTGAATGAAAGTATGATGAATGAATTGTTGAGTGAGGAGGGGGTATGGGGTTTGTATATAAATAGTTTATGTTTTTTTTTCTTTCCTTATTGTGTTTGACTCAAAATCGAATACGATACAAAGTCGGTTTATAAAATAACGTCCCACTTTAAGAAAACAGAACCGATTTATTATAAGACGACCCAAAATATTTTATAACGATATTAAAAATATTTTTCCAACTTAAAAACCCGATTTAAATAAAAGTAGAAAAGTCAAGCTCTATAATTGACTCGGAAAATAACGGGGTGTTACAGACTTCTCTCCTTAAAACAAAACTTCGTCCTCGAAGTTTAAACTCATCCTCGAAAATAAAGTCTTACATTACTCACGAATGTCCAAAATGACCCGCTCACTCCATATATCCAAAATCCACCAAAATTCTTCATATATCTCCAAAATAAATCATTTACTCCACATATACAAAATCCATCAAATTAAACGCAACCTTAAAGATATCTCACATTTCTAAATCCTCGAAATCCATAACTACCTAACTCCTCAAATTTCAAAGTATACAACTTCACCACCACCTAAATTCACAAGATAAGATCACCTAATTCCATAAGATAATACTCCGTACCAAAGTTCGAAGCCACCAAAATTCTCATACGGTAAAAGTATCACTTGCCAAGTTAAGAGCATGTCGAACAAAAATATTTAAATTATTTCAAAATTTGAAATTAACAAGTTCAACAATTTAATAAGTGCGTAGTGCACAAAATCAATCAGTCAATCAAATAAGTGCGGTTAGCACTACCAAACCAATATGTGCGTTGAGCACAAACAAACCACAAACATTTCAATTTCAAGTAATAACAGATAACCAATGATATTGTGCTTATTAAGCAGCCACGATAGCAAAAATACTCATATTTGTAACCAATAAACAGTAAATAACATGAAATCACACATGGACATGCTTAGTTTACCACAAAAACAAGTAGTCATGCATATTTCTACCCACCTTAAAATAAAGCTTCATCCTCGAAGCACGAAAAATTTACCTTAGGCAAAAAGATGAGGGTCTCTCATAGTTGGCTCAAGTTTCTCCCAAAATATTGGAACGCATATGTTCGCTACCTAAGATAATATCCTTTGAAACCCCATGAAGTCCTTCCACATGTCCTAACGCATAAAGTATATAAGCATCAGCAAGTTGCTTCTTCTCTCACCTATCCTTCATGAGAATAAAATGTGCACTCTTAGTTAATCTATTAATTATAATCCAAATCATATTATTACCTTCTTCCGACCTTGACAACCCAACTATAAAATCCATAAAGAGTAAACTCCACTTCCACTCGGAAACTCCTAAAGGATCTAACTCTCCCTGATGTCTCATATGTTCACTCATAACTTTCTAATATACAAGTATTGAGCCACAAAAACTGTCATTACGCTTGAACAAAGCAAACTCATTCATCAACATATCCTACAAAAATTCATCCCCACCTTTCAACTCTTTAATACACTCGTCAATTCTCTCAACAGATAACACACTAGACGGGGTTGCTAATTTTGCCATTTTGGTCCCAAATATCAAAAACTCTTCCCTCAACTTATCACGGTGCATCACTAACAGTATTGCATGGGAAAGAAAAAAATAATAAATAAATAAATATACATATATATATATATATATATATATATATATATATATATATATATATATATATTCAAGGCATCGGCCACCACATTGTCATTTCCTACAAGATACTGAATATCGATCTTATAGTCCCCAATCAAATCCAACCAGCTCCTTTATCTCACGATTAGCTCCTAATGGGTAAATATATATATCTTAAAATTTACGATCACAAAAAAAACTTTAAATGGTCCACCAAACAGTATGTCTCCAAATTTCTAAAGCAACTACTACGGCTGCTTAGTCTAAATCATAAGTTGGGAAATTTTCTTCATAAAGGTTCAACTGTCTAAATGCATAAACAATCATTCTCTTATTCTGCTGAAAACACAACCTAATCCATTCTTAAAATGCATATGTTTAAACTTCATTTCTATCCGGTAAGGCCAGTCCTAACCTTTAGAATTCGAAACGATTCCTCACACCTTTCAATCCAATGAAATTTTATAGCTTTCTACATCAGTATAGTCATTAATCTATCTATTTGGAAAAATCCTTTACAAATCTCCTATAGTAACCTGCTAAGCCCAAAAGTTACGAATTTCAGTCACAGATTCTGGTTTAGGTCACTCCTTAACAACCTTAACAGGATCTACTGATACTCCATCCTTAGATTTAATATTCCCCAAAATTACTCACACCTCGAAACTTTAGCAAATACTAATTTTCTCTCAAGATACCTAAGACAATACGTAAATGTTCCTCATGTTGTTCTTCATTCTTTGAATAAATACTATGTCATCAATGAATATCACAACAAATTTATCTAGGTAAGTCCTCAAAGTTCGGTTCATCTAAGACCATAAACACATCAGGTGTACTAATCAACCCATAACGCATCATAGTAAACTCACAATGACAATATATATCTAGTAGAAAATGTACTCTTAGATAAATCCTCAAGCGCTATCATTAATTGATAGTACTCAAATTGCAAATAAATTTTAGGGAAAATAAAAGCTCCCTTCAACTGGTCAAATAAGTCATCAATCCTAGGTGAGGGAATCTTATTCTATATAGTAACTTGATTCAATTCCCGATAATCAATACATAATCTTAAAGTTTCATCATTCTTTTTTCTACAAATAAATCAGGGTCACCCCAAGGCGGCACACTAGGCCTAATTCATCCCAAAATAACATCAAAGTAGGGTAATGAAATTTCTATCAGGTTTGCCTTAAAATCATGATCACCAATAAACTGACACATCCCTATAAACCCTCTTACAGTTTACTAAGTCCCCAGATGGTATGGCAAAATCATAATTCACAATTTCACTAGATTCAACATTCATTTTATCCACAAACTTAGTCGAAATAAAAGAGTGAGATGCACCAAAATCAAATAAAATATGAGCTAAAATAGAATTCACTAGAAAATTACCCGAAACGATATCTGTGTTTTCGGCTTCCTCCCTATTCATGACATAGAGCTTCCCAGTAAGCTTTTTGCTATTCTGTGCAACATTTACTTGGCCCGCGGGTTTACTAGCTGCAGTAATGTTGGTCTTAGTCGGAGCTAGATTCCTAAAGTTATTGTTGGTTGTGGACCTACCAAAATTCTATGTGTTCCCCTGACCCTCAAATCGGTTACTCTGATTCACACTACCACTAGCAGATTGCGTAGCACGAGGTTTCCCCGCCTTCTTGTTCCTACACTCGAATTCTCGATGTCCTAACTTCCCGCACCAGTAGCAAGTCACCTTATTTCCCTGACAGTCCACGCCTGGGTGATCTTCCTTGCATAGCTTACAGTAGTAATGTGGGGGTAAAGTCATTAGTTGTTCCCTGGTTTCTACCTCTCCAGCTATTACCTTCTTCCTTCCCATTCCCTCCAAAAGATCGGGACTTTTGTTGAGTTTTATTGTTAGTATTGAAATTCTCTCTCTTCGCTGGGGTGTCAGATTGACTCCCCTGAAACTCCCTCTTCTTAGTCCCAATACTTACCATCTCAGCCTCCATCTTTTGATTACTCCTCTCAATATTAACAGCCCTAGCATAAATATCTCTTAATGAAGTGAATGTCTCTCCAGCAAACCTACCCTTAATCTTCCAATGTAACTTATCCTCAAACCTAGATGCTTTAATCCCCTCAGTTGGCACTAGCTCCTTAGCAAAACGGCTAAGCTCGACAAATTTATTATAAAAGTCTTTCACACTCATCTCATCAGTTTGTTTTAGGTCTCCAAATTCAGCTAATTTTTGATGTTTCACATGTTCTGGGAAAAATTCTGCTTCTAATATTTCCTTAAGAGTATCCCAGTCTTTATCATATAGTGTGTGAGTGCCATTAGGATTTCTTATTCTAATTGGTTTCATAAAGTCCTCTTTAACGGTCTGCCATCAAATGTCCGCTTCTTCTTTCAGATAAAAGACAGCGATCCTAGCCTGAAATTCATGTGAACAACCTACATCTAGAAAAAATTTCTCCACCTCTCTAACCCAATTATCTAGCTCATTAGGATTCCCTTTCCCAGTAAAAGTCGGCGGTTTTTTCTTCTGTACCGCTTCAGACATTCCAGCAACAGTTGATGTAGAATCATTCTCATTCTCAACCCTATCATTCATATTTCGGGTAACAGCGGTCATTTATTACACAGCTTGAACAAGAGCTGCATTCTGAGCTATCAGTTGTGCCATCATAGCAACCATATCATTGTTTTCATTTTCTCTTCATGGAGGCATTGTTACTATAGATACAAACAATATTCTATTAAGTTCAAGCATAAGAAAGTTCAATCACAATCACAAATATTAATGTAAGTAGCATTCATCTCTATCACATTCAATTAGGCAAAGATATTAACAGTACTAAACCATGCAAAATATAAATATATATAGATATAAATAACATAATTCATGCGCATGCAATGCACCCAATGCACCCAACACTCTCGGTTTATAAAGTTTTTTTTTTATAAAGGTAGTAGTTTTTTTTTTTAAACCATTTCAAATTTTGCAAAACTTTTCGGAAGACCTATTGCTTTGATACCAACTGTAACAGCCCTAAATTTTTCGCGACCAAAATAACAAACCAAAACGGAAAATTCAAAGCTGTTACTCCACACTTAGCTCACAAAGCCAAGTGCAAGGCAAATAAAATGATATAAATCAATCGAAAAAGAAGTTTGATGGAAATAATTGAAACGAAGTAGAATTTCAATAATTAATTAAATGAAAACGTTGCAGCAGAAAATTTTAAGTCTCACAATCCAAAACGGTTTAAAACAACTTCAACCCAAAATTCAACATAAATATAAATAGTTTGGAGGTAAACGTCAAATAATAAAATCCTTCCTCGCTCAACTTCCCAAACCAAATGCACCCATGCAGCATATTAATTGTACCTATCAACTGTACCCAAAACACAAATAGGTACAGGTTCCAGCGGGGGAACGACCCAAAACAAAAAGGACGTCAGCAAAGCTGAGTAAAATATATTATATTGAAAACGTAAAACAATAATTATAATTTTTAGTAAACTGAAATCAGAGTTAAATATCATTGTCTCGATACCAAACCAAAAGTATTGTGAAAATAGCAGTCAAAACCAAAACCAACCAAAATGTATTGTCGCCACCTATGTGCCAAGGTCCTACCCTTTTGCACGACCGATCTAGAGGTACCACCTATGCTTAGCTAGACTTACTATAGTGCGCACTACTCACATTTGGGTAATCAGTAGGATGAGGCTGCCAAAGGAGGAAGTCTAACTACCTAGCAAGTGGGGGCCGGAAAACCCCACTTAACACAACTCGGGCCAGGAGTTCAGTTTCGGGACGAAATCCCAGGTACGTCTCAGACGCACCTTAAGCTCATAGATCACAGAGCTCCCAGAGTTTGTTATAACCACCAAAAATTGTACCAAAATAATACCAATATATGTGACTTGTGTCACAAATTTTCAATATCCAAAATATCACAAGAGTATCATAAAAATTCATCGTTGACAAAATAATTGTAAAACCGTTTCAAAAATATAATTTAAACCGAACATGCTCTTTACTTAAAGGTAAAAAGGTTAAAACGTCCTTACCTCTCAAGACAGTCACAACTCAGCTAATATTATTCCAAGAATTTTTTCTCCTCGAACCCACAAGCTACAAATAATATAAATTGGTTCAATAACTTAATCACTTGGCTAATAAATATCAAACGATTTCCTCAAGACATACTCTATTTAATTAACGCATCCTCAAAATTTCTAAATTCTAGAGATACCGTTTCGGACACAACCTAATTAAAATCCCAAATCATTATAGATTAGTTGAATAATGAATTAAACCAAAACTCACAGTAAGGATGAAATAATTCACCCCTGCATCAGCACTGCATCATTGCTGCGTCATCCTCAAGCTTAACAATTGCAATTGCTACGAACACGCCCAAATCACTTTTAACCCTAATTAAATAACACCCAATCACCCGACATACTAATCACCCCAAATTTCTATCCCGACAAAGTTTGATACTAATTGAAAACTTTCACAAAGAAGAAATCAATAATCCATGAGAAACAATACTAGAATCGGAATAACCCGGTATCGACAAATTGTTTGACACAATGTCTATTAACCCCGACTCATAATATTTAAAACAAAATCGATTTATAAAATTGTTTGACACAAACCCGGTACGGGGTTTGTATATAAATAGTTTATGTTTTTTTTTCTTTTCTTATTGTGTTTGACTCAAAATCGAATACGATATAAAGTCGGTTTATAAATAACGTCCCACTTTAAGAAAATCAGAACCGATTTATTACAAGACGACCCAAAATATTTTATAACGATATTAAAAATATTTTTCCAACTTAAAAATCCGATTTAAATAAAAGTAGAAAATTCAAGCTTTATAATTGACTCGGAAAATAACGGGGTGTTACAAGCAAATAATTTATGCTTCTAAATTTGGGGAGCAGTAATTGTTTTCACAAATGTCACCCAACTAGGATATGTACCATCAACGAGATAATATCCCAAGTTATACTCTTTTCCATTTACCATGAAACAAACCGGTGGGCGCGATTCTTCTAAAATATCGTCAAAGACTAGAGAATGTTGAAGAACATTTTATATCATTATGGGAACCTGGTGTGCCAAAGAACGCATGCTATATCAATAAATCATAAGATGCAACTACCTCCAAAATAATTGTTGCCTTCGAGCTTCTCCCAGCATATTGCCTTGACCATTGCGTCGGACAATTTTTCCATTCCCAGTGCATACAGTCAATGCTACCCAACATGCCAGGAAATCCATGTGCCTGGCCAATATGAAGTAATCTTGCTAAATCGTCTGCAGTTGGCCTACGTAAATATTGAGTTTCAAAATTTGAAATAACACCTCGAGCAAAGTGCCTAAGACTATCCCTTACGACAGTCTCACTCATACGTAAATATTAATCCACGGAATCCGCAGAAGAACCATATGCTAGGATTCTTATCGCAGTCGTACATTTTTGCAAAGCTGAGAAACCAATTCTTCCATTACCGTCAGCTCTTTGTTTGAAATAGTCATCACTGTCGGAAAGAGCGTTAACTATGTGCATTAATACATGTTTATGCATTCGAAACCTGCGGCGGCGGAATAGGTCCTTAGGATAAATCGGGTTCTGAAAATAGTCGTTCAGTAATTGTTGATGACCATCCTCACGATTCCTTTCAATATATCTCCTTGGTTGTCTAGGAGTACGAGTGAGTTGTGTATTAGATTGAATACGTTGGTTTATACGTTGACTTATGAGGTTGTTTAATTGCTCAGATTCTTCATCCACTTGAGATTCTCATTCATTATCTGAAATCTTATTTTGATTAACAACATCGCCATTTAAAGAATCTGAGCTAGAACTTGAAGTAGACATTTCTGTTTGTGATATACTATGTGATTATTATTTAGGAAGATTGAAAATGTTGTATTGGGTTTAATATCTATCACATAAATAATGATATATGTATATATGTATGTATGTATATATAACCACTTTTTTTCAAACCCGATTCCAACGACTCATTTTAAGTTTTTAGTGCAACGATCGTTTTCAAAATTTGAATCTAACGAACACAATTCCAAAGACTCATTTTATATTTTTAGTACAACGGTGGTTTTCAAATTTTGAATCTAACACTTTTTTTCAAACCCGATTCCAACGACTCATTTTTAATTTTTAGTGAACGGTCGTTTTCAAAATTCGAATCTAACGAACACCATACCAACGACTCATTTTAAATTTTTAGTGTAACGGTCGTTTTCAAAATTTGAATCTAACGAACACAATTCCAACGACTCATTTCAAATTTTTAGTGCAACGGTCATTTTCAAAATTTGAATCTAACACATTTTTCCAAACCCGATTCCAATGACTCATTTTAAATTTTTAGTGAACGGTCGTTTTCAAAATTTGAATCTAACGTACACAATACCAACGACTCATTTTAAATTTTTAGTGAACGATCGCTTTCAAAATTTGAATCTAACGCACACAATACCAACGACTCATTTTAAATTTTTAGTGCAACGGTCATTTTTAAAATTTGAATATAAGAGCATGTTTTACAATGGAATATTTTTTTCTCCATATTTTTTCTCCATCACTATTCTCCATCTTTTTTTCTCCACCAAAAAATCTTCAATTACAATGGATACATTTTTTCTCCATCATGGGACCATATTAATAATCTTGATTTTATTATAATTAGATTTTTAAAAACATAAAAAAAAATCGTCTATTTTTCGCGTATTTTTTCATTTTTACGAGTATTTTTCCAAAAATATATGGCCTAAGATTAGAGAAAAATATGAATTAGACACATTTTATAGCAAACCACAATACTTTTATTAATAAAAACATTTCTATTATAGCAAACCACAGTACTTGAATTTAGTCGTTGGAGTGAGCGAATTTGTATTATTTCTGATCTCTTATTATCAAATAATGTATTATTTGGATCACTATATTTATAATGTAAAATATTTTAGATTTAATAGTTATTTAAAGTGTGTTTAATAACTAATTTTTTTAGTTATTTATTTAAAAAAATTACGAGTACGATTAATACATTAAACAAAGTTGCTGAGCTAATCACATATAATTGTTGAGCTCTATTAACAAAGTTGCTAAGCTAGGTCACAAATTTGGTGAGCTATATTAACAAAGTTGTTGAGCTCTATTAACAAAATTGCTGAGTTAGGTCACAAAATTGAAGAGCTCTGTGAACAAAGTTGTTGAGTTAGGTCACAAAATTGCCGAGCTCTATGAACAAAGTTGCTTAGTTAGGTCACAAAATTGTCGAGCTCTATGAAGAAAGTTGCTGAGTTAGGTCACATATTTTTCGAGTTCTATGAACAAAATTGCTGAGCTAGGTCACGAAATTGTCGATATCTATGAACAAAGTTGCTGAGCTGGGTCACAAAATTTGTTCATTACCACCAAAATGAGGATTTGGTGTAGTAAAATATGAGTTGACCCCGGAATTTTGAGAAGATGAGTTAATTTGTGAAAAATTAGGGGGGCGATTATTATGATAATTAGTTGACATATTTTGAAAAGCAAAAAACTGTAAAGAAGACGGATTGTATTGAATTACTAAAAAAAGATTATTATTATTATTATTATTAGTATAATAAGGGGAGAATTTTATTGAAAAATCAAAATACAATTTACAAAAAATTAGTGGTTATTATTATTATTATTATTATTATTCATTTTTGTATATAATAGCAAATTATATAGAAAATTGTACTCCGTATAACAATAAATGTATATATAACAAATTATATGGAGTAAAAAAAAATCCTTGCAAATCAAGCTGAAATGCTCAGCAAAAGAACCTTTGCATATGTGTACTTCTCTACATCTCATTCCCCACATTGGCCCACCAAAACTCTCCACCAATTTCTCCATGGTGAGGGAGATTTTCATGATTCTCCACCAAAATGGAGACACTCTCCATGGTAAAAAAAAAAGGTTTTCTCTCCATCACCCTCCATGGAGAGAAAACTCTCTATTGTTCATGCTCTAACGAACACAATTCCAACGACTCATTTTAAATTTTTAGTGCAACGGTTGTTTTCAAAATTTGAATCTAACACTTTTTTTCAAACCCAATTCCAACGACTCATTTTTAATTTTTAGTAAATGGTCGTTTTCAAAATTTGAATCTAACTAACACAATACCAACGACTCATTTTAAATTTTAGTGCAACGGTCGTTTTCAAAATTCGAAACTCAACTACTATTTTTTCCCCTTTCTCTATAAATAGAATGTGTAAAGCCAATTATTTTTCATTCCAAATTTGCATTTATTCCAACTATCTCCAAAAATGTCTAGAGCCATGACCAATGTCGAATATGTCAGAAACTACCGATTCAAAATCGATCAAATTATTTCTAAAACTCGTATGTTATTTGATCGTTTGATCAACATTGTAGTACCTGAGACCATATGGGGTTTGATACGAAGGGAACCATCATTGTCTACTACAAATAGAATTCTTACCAGTTCTACTGGCCCCGTTTCATTCCTAGTTCCCTCTGAAGTTGTTTCAAAAGGTATATGTTATATTTTTCTCTTTTTTTTTTCAGAAATATATATTTATTGTGATTTTGCCTTAACTATTTATTATTTTGTATAGACACGGTACATATTAAATATGATGAACTCGAACGTTTCAAGAGTGATGTGGTTGAGCTATTCAAGAGACTTCAAACTGTTTTCCAATGGCGATTTGTGATTGAACTTTGTGGTGATGGAGGAAGGTTGTTACTTCCACAAGAAAAGCTTAATATGATCGATATATGTTGCGATTATATGGAAGAAATTTCACCAGTCGCTCTACTTCCGAGGAGGATAATGTTGGGATGTCAATCCTACTGTTTATCATTTAAGGTTTAATTTTAATGTTAAATGTCGGTGCTACAAAATATTAGTAATGGTTCTACGGAATATTAGTAATTTTAATAATAAAGTGTATCATTTGACTACTAAATGTAAATTTAAAATTGAAGTGTTTTTTAATAAAGTGCATCACATTCCCAAAATATGGTCGTCAGTTAGTACTTGTATATTCTTTAAGACGACATTAAAAATGAACTGCAGTACATTAATAATAATAAAAAATTAAGACGCAATTAAAAATGAACTACACTACATTAATAAAATATTTTTTAAGACGCAATGAAAAATGAACTACACTGCATAAAAATAGAATATTTCTTAAGACGCAATTAAAAATGAACTACACTACATAAAAATAGAATACTCCATAAGACGCAATTGAAAATGGACTATACTACATAAAAATAAAAATAAACTACACTACATAAAAATAGAATATTTCTTAAGACGTAATTAAAGGATGAACATGACGACATAATCCCCCTAAAAATGAAAAATACGAATTTCCCAAATTCAAAGATCAAGGTAGTATTTTAATCCAAGTTTTTCTTTCAATTCTTCATCCTTAAGACTTAAATATTGTCTTGAAAGTAATGTATCCAAAAGTTCCATCTCCAAAGAAAATATTATTAAAAAAAAGTCTTTTTAGGGTTTTCTATGAAAGTCTCCGTCTAAGCCCTAGGTCTAAGATTCTTTCCTTGCGACTGAAGGTTCCTGTTCTCGCGTCCGTTTAGCGTTGTTTGAGACGGTTTGTGATCGTGGTGGGCGTGTGTAGGTGGGAGATTGGGTGATCGTATCTTTGCCCATGGATTCGTCGTCGAGGGCAACAACCCGAGATAAGGGAAAACAAATCATTGGCCAGAAGGAGAATTTCGTTTGGGATGCGGGCGAATATGAAGGTGGGACATCTACGAATGAAGCACTCCTGGTAGGGCGTATTTGGACGTTCAAAGCAGTGAATGCAAAGGCTGCCATAGAATCAATGACACGCTTGTGGAACCCAAAAGGTAATGTCTCTGGTAATCTTATTGACGTGAAGAATAAAATTTTTGTCTTTCGATTTGCTGATACGAAAGATAGAGATCAAGTCATTGAAGGCCAACCTTGGCACTTTGACAAATTCGTTTGGTGCTTTCATGAGCCTAAAAGTGATGTGAAACTGTCGGATACACCCTTATTCCATGTCCCGCTGTGGGCTAGGGTCTATGACCTACCAATACATGGGAGATCGAATAAAAACAATCTACGCCAGTTGGGTGATCAGTTGGGGGGTTTTGTAGGGGTCGATGATTCTTCGACGCCGGAACTTGAGAGCGCTGTTAGGGTACGGGTTTTACATGATGTGCGGGTGCCGTTAAAGAAAGTTGTTAATATTGGTCTAACGACGGGCAGGAGGGTTGATGTTGAGGTAAAGTATGAACGACTCCCGATCTTTTGCTACGGATGTGGGGTGCTTGGGCATGGGGAGAAATATTGTGAAGAGGGTCCTTTTGAGGAAGGGGAACTAATGTATGGAGAATTCATGCGGGCGTCCCCAAGAAAAGCTTTCAAAACAATGGTTACCACGTCACAAATTCGACCAAAATCTTTGGTGGAGGTGCTCGATGCTGAGGCCAAAGGAAGGGAAGAAGAGGCTGTACACTCTTTGATTGTTAAGTTGCAAGATATCGCTGTCCGTAACAAAGCAAGACATTTGAGTATGAGTGAGCAGCTAGAAAGCAACTCTAAGGAGAAAGGTGAGACGAAGGGTGATGGGGCTAGTAATGCGGGGTCCAAGGGGAGAGGCTTAGTGTCAGGGGACAGTGGGCAGGAGGTTGAGAAGGTGCGGCATACTGACTTAGGAGAGAAGGGGCGGACGGGCATGCTTGATCTCCAACCTAATGCTGTTGTAAGTGCCTTGGATGAGTGGAATACAGATGTTGTGCTGAGTGGGGTGGAGATACAGGGGGTTCATAATCCTATGGAGGTCGATGGGTCAATGTGGAAGGCTAAAAAGGGAGGAGGCAAATGGAGACGGGTGGTGAGAGACCCGTCCAATACTCGGGACGAAGGGAGTGATGGGACGAGGAGTGAAAAATGGGGACGTGATGAGGATGCTGATGAGGAGGATGATGGCGGCAAGAGACTAAAAACTTTGATTGGTGTTCCTTCACCTGAGGCGGTGGTTGAGATGACTCAACCCCACCGGGCGTTATGAAAATATTGAGCCTTAACTGCAGGGGTTTGGGCAACCCGGCTGCGGTAGGCGGTCTTAAGAATCTTGTTCGTAGGGAGAATCCGTTTTTTATATTTTTGTGTGAAACCAAACTTAGTGGTGAGGAGTGGCGGGAGAAGCGAAGGGCGTTTGATGGGTATGAGGGAATGGAAGTGGATAGTGTGGGCAGAGCGGGTGGGTTAGCTTGTTTGTGGAGGGAGGGGACAGAGATGACCTTCATCTCGAGCTCTGTCCATCACATGGACTTTGAGGTGGTGACGGAGGGACATTCGTTGGAGGCTTACTGGGTTCTACGGGTGGCCTGCAATCCAAGACCGTCACTTGTCGTGGGAGCTGCTCCGAACTCTAGCGAGAGATGCTGAATTACCATGGCTGTGTTTAGGAGACTTCAATGAAGTTTTATTCTCGACTGAGATGAAGGGTGGGTTGAGAGCAGAGAGACAAATGAAGGCATTTCGTGATGCTCTTGAGGACTGCGCGCTGAGGGACTTGCCCCATGAGGGATACGAATTTACCTAAGATAATGGGCAAGTGGGAGAGAATAATAAACAAAGCCGGATTGATAGGGCCGTCATCTCCGATAGCTGGTTCTCTGCATTTCCGTTTGCAAAGCTACACCATCTCCATCTTGAATGGTCTGATCATGTCCCCTTTAGGGTGGTGATTGATGATAGAAAGAGCGGCGAAGCGACCCATACTTGCAAATTCCGATTTGAGCAGATATGGGTGGGGGAGGAAGGGTGCAAGGAGGCTATAAGACAGGCGTGGGATCCGGACGATGAGGATATTCTAGCTTGTATTCAGAGATGCGCTCAAAACCTTACGGAGTGGAAAGGCATCAATATAGGTAAAATAGTACGTCTCTTGGGGGCCAAGAGACGTAAATTGGCCAGAATTAACGAGAAGGAGCGTACTCCGAGCAACGGGAAAGAGAGAAAACGATTGATGGCGTCTATTGCTGGGTTGATAAAACAGGAGGAGGTTTTCTGGAGACAGAGGTCACGTTTGCTGTGGTTGAAGGAAGGGGACAAGAATACGGCTTACTTTCGTAGGAAAGCCCAACAACGAAAGCAGAAAAATCATATTTCGAGGGTGGCTTATGAGGCGGGACGCGTGTGGGAGGGCACTGAGGCAGTCAAGGTGGAAGCTATACGCTCTTTTGGTTCACTGTTTGAGAGCCCTAGGCCATCGTTTCTGGGTACGATCTTGGAGGGAGTTGAGGGGCGAGTCTCGGGAGAGATGAATGAGAAGCTTCGTGCACCTTACACGGGGGCGGAAATTGCAGATGCGCTAAACCAAATGCACCCGATTAAGGCTCCCGGGCCGGATGAACTGAATGCCTTGTTCTACCAAACTTACTGGCACATTGTGGGTAAGTCGGTGACTCAAGCGTGCCTTAGAGTTTTAAATGGGGGAAGAATTCCAGACATGCTCAACCTGACAAATATTGTGTTGATACCAAAAAAGAAGAAGGCGGAAACTATGGCGGATTTCAGACCGATTAGCCTGTGTAACGTACTGTATAAGATTATCTCGAAGGTTTTGGCTAACAGGCTCAAGTTGTTCCTCGGGGAGATTGTTTCGGAGAATCAGAGTGCTTTCACCCCTGGCCGAATGATTACGGACAACATTTTGGTCGTGTTTGAGATGTTTCACTTTATGAAAAACTCGAGGGGGGCTGGAGGGCATATGGCTCTGAAGTTGGACATGGCTAAGGCTTACGACAGGGTCGAGTGGTGTTTCTTGCGTCTCGTTCTTGAGAGAATGGGCTTCGATGGGGCGTGGGTTGCGAATGTGATGAAGTGTGTTACGTCGGTCCAGTATTTTGTCCTCGTGAACGGGTCAAATTCGGAGATTTTTGTGCCAGGTCGAGGAATTCGTCAAGGTGACCCGCTTTCCCCTTATCTTTTCATTCTTTGTGCAGAGGTTTTCTCGAGTTTATTACGGAGAGTTGCGGAAAGGGGTTGTATTCGAGGAATTCGTGTGGCTCCTATTGCGCCGATGGTCACTCACCTGTTCTTCGCGGATGATAGAATTATTTTTGTCCGGGCTCATAGAAGAGAGGCACAGGTTTTCAAGGAGATTATTACTCAGTATGAGGTTGCTTCGGGGCAAAAAGTCAGCTATAATAAGACAACGGTCTCATTTAGCAGAGGCACGAGCGCGGATCGACAAAGGGCGATTGAAGAGGTTTTGGGTGTGCGAATTGTACAGGAACAAGACCGTTATTTGGGCCTCCCAACCGTAGTAGGCCAATCACGTAGGGGCGTGACGAGAGGAATTAAGGACAAGATTGCGAGAAAATTGCAGGGGTGGAGGGGAGGGTATTTGAGCAAGGCGGGTAAGGCGGTATTGATTAAGGCCGTGGCTCAAGCTATCCCGAATTATGCCATGAGTGTCTTTAGATTGCCACGTAATTTCTGTGAGGAGCTACGGGGTATGGTTTCCCAATTCTGGTGGGGCGCGGCTTGGGGTAAACGAAAAATCCCGTGGATAGCTTGGGATGAGATGTGTCGATCGAAAGGAATAGGGGGTCTGGGCTTTCGAGACTATGAGGAGTTCAATAGGGCGTTATTAGGCAAGCAAGCCTGGCATCTTATGACGAATGATACATGCCTCATGGCCCGAGTCCTAAAGGGGAGGTATTTTGGGGATAGAGGATTCTTAGAGGCTGAACTTGGTGCGAACCCGAGCTTCTCGTGGAGGAGTATCTGGGAATCGAAGGATGTGGTTCGGTTGGGTGCCCGTCGTAGAATTGGGGATGGTTGGAGCACTTACATGTGGTTGGATCCGTGGATCCCGAATACCCAATCTCGATGTGTCTTAACTAGCCGAAATGGGCAGGACCATGACCTGAGAGTAGCACAGCTCATGACCGAGGACAAAACCGGGTGGGATGTGTCTCGATTAGAAGCTTTGTTTCTCTCTTTCGAGGTGGACAGAATTAAGAAGATCAGGATTGCCGCCTCACGGCCTATCGATGCGTGGACCTGGGACCATGATAATTCGGGGATTTATACGGTCCGCTCCGCTTACCATTTACTTCACTCTGATGCTTGTGATGTAGGTACCTCAGACCGGGACAAATATGAATGGCTCTGGAAAGTGATTTGGCGGGCCCCGATTACACCCAGAGTGAAAATGTTTGCTTGGCAACTTTGTCACGATGCGATAGCGACAAATTTCAATGTCGCTAAGAGATTACGTGGAGAGGAGAGAGGCTGCCCGATGTGTGTTAACACTCGTAAGAGCTGTATTCATGTTGTCCGGGACTGTGGGGGGGCTATGGATGTGTGAGAGGAATTGGGCTTAGAGGAAATGGTGGAATGTGACCTGCCAGAGATTCGCGACTGGGTGGAGAAGACCCTACGAGTGGCTAGTGAAGATGATCAGACTGTTTTCTTATTGACTTGTTGGGCATTGTGGGAAAGACGAAATTGCTGGGTCTTTGAAGGAAAGAGAAAGGGAACCTGTGATGTTGTGAAGCGAGTGGAGGACTTGATATGGGAGATGACAGAGGCGGATGGGATGGTGGGGTACTATAGCAATACGGGGATGGGAAAACATCAGGGGAGGGAGCGAGGGGGAGCGAGTAGAGGGAGCAGACTGATCAGGCTCCATCACGGCCTAATTCGGTGATGGAGAATCGAAAATGGGCTCCTCCGGTGGTAGGGTCTGTCAAAATAAATGTGGATGGGGGTGTTGTGGAAGGAGTTGGACATGGGATAGGGGTTGTTTGCAGGAATGCTGAAGGAACAGTGGAGTGGGCTATGACAGTTCAGCGGGAAGAGGTGCAGGATAGCAAATTAGTGGAGGCGGAGGCAATCTTTGTCGGGCTTTTGGAAGCTAAGCGAAGGAATTTGAAGATAGTGGTTATTGAAGGTGACAACTTGAGCATAATACAGGAGCTTACCAGGGGAAGCAAGGGTGTTGCTGATCTCCGATGACATCAAGTCACTATGTTATGCTTTTGACTCGATTAGTTTTGTCTTTTCCCGTAGGGAGGCTAATTCCGTCGCTCATCTTCTAGCACATTATGAGATGGGGAAAGTTGGGACGAGGATATGGGGTTGTAATCTCCCTTGTCACATTGAGATTGTTGTTCGCAATGATTTTATGAGTACGGTTTGAGCCCGAGTTGGGACTCAATTAAAAAAAAAAAAAAGTTTCATCTCCATTTTGGTCTTCAGTCGCAAATTCTTACTTTCCTCAATCTTCAAATCTGCGTCAATACGTCTTTGTCTAGCTTTCATTTGTAACTTTATACTATCCCCGTGCTTTTCAATACATGATTGATCGTCTTCACTAAACATAGATTTTGACATTTTTGATTTCTCATTACGCTTCTTTTTGGCCGCCTCCCGACCTTTTGGACGTCTATTCACGTCTTCATCGTAATTTACACTAGATGGAGTGAAGATACCAACATTAGTAGGGGTGGTATCAAAATCCGACCTCGACCTTTTTGAGCTGGAACTGCTTTTATTTGAGATGTCACTAAAGTTGTTGTTTGGTAAGCTCCATTTTGGGTGCTTACTCATAATAACGTTGTTGTAAACATCAAAATAATCAAAGTCATTACCGTTGTTGCCTTTGCGAAATAATATTTGAGCCGCCTCAATATCATCTTCTATGTTGGTGCCACTCGCCGGTGGTCGATTAATAATTTTGCTATAACAACTAACCCATTTGTTGACTGATGCATGTCGTTCCTATTCAATTTTTCACCTACTTCGGCACGCGTTTCCGTGTCATTTTATCAATTTTAGGAGTCGGATTACGTTATTTTCTCTCATATGTGCTACTCGGGTCTTCTTTTGTTGTTCTGCAAATAATCGAGACCGAGTAGTTAAAAGAGCTCAAAATTACGTCAAAAATTGTTAAAGCTCTAAAACCGATTCATTGTACGAAAATCAAGAGGACGTAAAAGCTAAGTCCAAATAAGAAGGTTCAATCCTTTGGCCCATACGAAAGTGCAGCGAAACAAAAAGAAGTCTGTAAACTAAGAAGGAAGTATATAGACTAAGAAAGGAGTCTATAGACTAAGAAAGAAGTTTGTAGACTGAGGAAGAATTAGAAGCTAGACTGAAGACAAGACTAACCAACACTAAAAAATACCAGTCAGCAGACTGGGATTTCAGTCAGGTCAGCGTATAACCCAGTCTACCGCCTGGAATACTCCATCAAAAGACCAATTCAAGTCTAGCGCAGATATTTTGTCTAAACTACCCACGATCTCCCCCTTGTGCATCAAGATTCCTACCCCACTACTTCATTTCTTCCGCATTTTTAGTAGTTAATGGGGGTTGAGGATAGCAGTTTAAGTGGGGGGAGTTAAGGGGTAGTTATTGAGTTCTTAAGCACTATAAATAGGGCTGTAATTTTAGTATTAGGATCATCTTCGATTATCACATCTTCTGCTTTATTCTTCTTCATCGTTCTCTCTGTAATCAAAACACAAATTAGTTTTTTTATTTTCGAAGCTTTCTGTAATCATTTTGTCCGTAATTAATTGAAGTGTTTTGGGAATTCAAAGTTATTATTCGGGTTTCTTTTATTCTTCTTCTCTAATTCTGCAGTCCCTCTATTTGGGTAATTTTCTCCTTCTTCCCTATCTCTCTCTCTCTTCCAGTAGTATTAGATTTTACTTTTCTGTCTATTTTTAGAATTCATTAATTTAGTATAATTAGTTCTTCTGTCAATCTTTGCTTAATTCTTTAATTCCTATTTCTGTAGTTCTGTAATTCCACTGCTTCTGTAATTATTCCATCATTCTCCATCATTTATATTCATCCTGTTATCATGTCATATTCCATTTTTATTATCATCATTATTAGTATAGTAATTGGCATTGTAAATATGAGTAGCTAATCCCTTTTCACAAGAGTTATAGGTGACTTATAAATCAATTTTTGTATTTATGCGGTAGCTAAATAAATCGGTTGTTATGAACTTTATCGCTCTTGCATTATCTCAATGACGAATAATTAGTTATAGGCCTTAATTGATTGTTTGTATCATGTAAATCCCGACCTAAGATCGAAAGCCTGGAACGGATTAGACTCGTTGTAATCGTTGAAATTTCCTAATAAGATGCGAGAGCCAGTTAGGTAAATTCTAGGGCGAGTTGTGATCCGAGAGGACCGTGTCTATACCCTTTAGTTCATATTAATCAATTGTTTGATTATTGTATTTATGCTTATTTTGGTTTATATTGATCTTGTAACTCTGGTGTCTTTCTTTCATTAATCTTATTAATTTCATATTCATAATAGTTTACTGTTTTAATTTTAGTTTTCTATTTTAGCATTATAGTTTACTGTCTACTGTAGTCTGTTAGTCTAAAAAACTCAACCAATCGCACTTTGTGAATTTGACTCTTTAATCGACTGACTTATAAATTCAATTTGCCTCCCTGTGGAATCGACCCTATTTATCACTATCTATCAGTTAGTTGTATTTAGGATTATTTTGATATCGGTGACACGACTAAGCTGTATGGTATTGAGCCGCTTAAAATGACCTTTCATAGCATCGATACTCCTAATAGTTAGTTGAGTATTATTTTCGTTTTCGACCTCGATTGTTCATATAACTCACTTATTTTTTTCCACATTGTTGATGTGTTTTGATTTTTGCCAACAATTGGATCTTCGCTAGCCAAGCACCAACTCGACATAAGCGCAACGTCTTCCTTCTCATTTCAATTTGATTTTTCAATGGGGTTCGATTTGGGTTATTTTTTTTGGACCCTTGATGTTGTTTTTGTAGAAGAAATTGGAGTGTCTTCAACAAAAGCTTGAGTTGAAAAGTAAGACAATGACATTGAGTCATCAAATTGATCAATATTTTCTTAATTTTGCCTTTCGGAAAATAAATCCGTAAAAGAAGGAATATAATTTTGACTATTTAGATTTAAATCAAAATCGTGAATATCTTCGTATGATGTGTAATCGTCGCCATCAAAATTTGGGCAAAAAGAATTATTTAAATCCATATTATAAGTTGAATTTTCATCTAACTATATAAAAAGAGGGAGGACAAACCCCAAAATTTGCGTAACTTTATTTGGCCAAAATTGCCATTTGACTTTTGAAAATCTTATCTTACTTTACTTAAAGATAAGACCAACAAAGCTGATGTGGCACGCCTAACATCCCTCAAAACCTCGCTCTGAGCTCTCACATAAATTGGATAAAATCGTCCAATCACTTAAACTTTTTCACATCCTTTGCATAATTTAGGGGCAAGATTGTCATTTCC
Source organism: Agrostemma githago (assembly GCA_958450325.1). Lineage (NCBI taxonomy): Eukaryota > Viridiplantae > Streptophyta > Magnoliopsida > Caryophyllales > Caryophyllaceae > Agrostemma > Agrostemma githago. The sequence goes on along the minus strand of OY288250.1, from coordinate 11,006,083 downwards.
TTCATGTATACATACCAGTATATTTTTGTATTCAGTATATATATACGCTTTCATATACCAACATATATGGTATTTTCGTTAAATTAGGTATATATATTCGCTTATATATTTTCGGATATTTTCAGACTTGAAAATTACTAACACATATAATTACATATACTTTAATATATATTATATTATAACCTAATATATTATAACACGTGTTATATATTATAACACGTGTTATATATTATAACACGTGCTATATATTATAAGCATATGTATAATTATACATATTGTTATATGAATTAACTATATTATAATACCTAATTATATACAAATTATTATGTATTATTATATATCATACGTATTATTATTATTATTATTATTATTATTATTATTATTATTATTATTATTATAATACCTCATAATCATACGTGTTACTCCCTCTGTTTTTTAATATAAGTCATTCTCACTTTTCGAGACAACTTCTTCTCTCTTCGATATCTCTCACAATATAAGAAAAAATACTACGAAACGTATACTCATTTGAAAGCTCTTTTCGTAAGGAATTTTATAGTGCAATTTTTAAAATTTTTGGAATAATATATTTACATAAAAATTAAAGTCAAAGCCTCACCTCGAAAAAACAAAACGTCATATAAAAAAATACGGAGGGAGTATTATATATCATAGTACCTAATACGTATTAATATAATTATAACATATGTTTTCCATCCTTGGGTTGTCGAGGCTAACAAATCTTTTCCGATTTACTATCACCTACTTTTATGGTATTTTAGTCAAACTAGGAAGTTTTATTTCTAACCGACATATACTCATTTATTTTCGAATATAGTAGCTCAATGATAATTATCACCTATATTTTTAGGGTACTTTCGTCAAATTAGGAAGTTTTGTTTATAATTACCGGGATATACTATACTTTAATTTATATGTTAACATCGTTATGTACAATAATATTATTATAACCATACGTATAATACCTAATATGTACTCTTATAATAGCTAACAATTAAAAAGATTATAATACCTAATTAAAGTATAGTATATAACCATATGTATAATCATTCCTATTGTTATATGAATTAAGTATATTATAATATCTAATTATATACGGATTATTATGTATTATTATATATCATACGTAATATTATAATACATTATAATCATACGTGTTATTATCTATCATAGTACCTAACACGTATTAATATAATTATATCATATGTTTTCGATCCTTGGGTTGTCGAGTCTAACAAATCTTTTCCGATTTACTAGCACCTACTTTTATGGTATTTTTGTCAAACTAGGAAGTTTATTTCTAACTGACATATACTCTCATATATTTTTGGATATTTTGCCTCAACGTATGGAGTTTTCGAATCGATTATTTATTTACTTCCGAAAACTTATCACGTAACAGTGGCTTAACTAGTTAATCTATCAAACTGAGATTTCGTATTTTAGTAAAAAAATAAATATTTTTGTCGAACTACGTATAATTTATACGGAATTTTATTTATTGAGACAGATATTACATATCCGTCCTAGATATGAACTAAATTATTGATACCCTTATAAACGTAGAATTTATCACGTGTAAATAATTATTGAGCAGATATTACGTATCCGTCCCAAATATGATATAAATTCCTTATGCGTTTACACGGATAACCTTTTCCGTAATACGTAATATAGACAGAATCGATATTAAGATCAACGTGATAAGTAATATACAGCTGTATACCTAAAGATATTCATAAGAATATGCCTTGATATCCTCCCATAATAATCAAGTGTTCACATTACTTAACTCCACCTTATATATATCGTTCTCCTTTCCTAGCCTGTTTTTTGTATCATAAGCACTTCTATCTTTATTATTCCATAAAAATCACGTCTTATTCAACAATATGTCGACTTCCGAGTTAACAAACATATCGAAACTGGAGCAGGGGAAGCGGCTGAAAGAGATGGTTGTCAGGGTCGTCCATCGCTGGACCCGACCGGTCATGAAGGACAAAACCAAAGTTTAGTCTATCGAGGTTCTAATGATCGATTCTGAGGTATTACGTCAACCATATTATTACGTTAATCGTTCGCATCCGATCATTATTCTTTTATTTGTGATACCAAATTCCAACGTTCAATCTGCGTTTATACGTTTTTTTTTTGTTTACTGATCTGCTTTTTGTTTGATATCGATACTTGATATACATTTATTGCGTTGTTATTTACGCGTTAAATTTTCGAGTCAGTATACTAATTTCCTTCGTATTTCGAACAAATTCATATTTAGTTGTATTCTCTGATTTCTTTTTTTTCGTATCTATATATGATACGGTTTTTTGGCGTTGTTGTTCCCGCAAAACTTTTATAATACGATAAAATACGTTCCAGTTCCCCTTTATTAAATCCATATTTAACTTCTCTCTTTTGCAGAAGGAGATCGTTCAGGGCACCGTGCGTAGGCAGATTCTGAGCAAATATACTAACTCCCTTGCTGTTGGATGTGTCTATATTATCCGTAACCTCACTGTCAGTTCGAATACCGGCTACGATAGGGCTACACCGAGCAGCATTCGGTTGCACTTTGAATACTCAAGCAAAGTCGTTCCTTACGATGGTTAGCAATCCATACCACTCTATGGATTTCGGTTTGCCGATTTCGAGGATATCGTCAACGGTCGTGTCTCAACAACTCACTACATCGGTACATAGCATCTCATTTAGATAATCGATCTAAATTTCTTCTATTTGTTTACTAATTACGTCCTAAATTTTTTTTTCATTGCCTAATATTTACAGATTTGGTCGGAAAGCTTTTCGAGATCGGTCCGCTTAGCCATACTAAGAACGGTTTCGAATATCGCAACATCAAGCTTGAGGATGTTAAGTATGCTTCATTCATTTGGATTTATATGTCGTTTCATTTACGTACTCTTTTTGGTCATACAATTCGGTTTGTCATATTTGTCATTTTTCGTACACCTATCGTGGATTGTTTTAGCGATAATTTTCACTTTATTTTGTCACACTTTCTTTTCTAGACTGATTTCATCACGCGTACCTTCTATATTCACGGCACGTATCTTTCCATTCACTTTCGAACATGTAAAAATAGTACATTAGTTTATATGGTTTTCGTATTATGATTGAACTTTTATTCAGTCACGTTACCTTGATGCTCTTTCGTTGCTATATATGCTATATACATTACCTTTCGTATTCTTTGAACTGCCATTGTATTCTCATACAGTTAAGTTTCCTTGATTCCTATTTGTTTTCCATATGTCGTCTCTATAATCTATGTTTTCACAATTATCATATATAATGGTAGAATATTTAATGTTCCTTTTTGTACCTTAGTCATTCGGTCTTATTTCACACTACTGAATAGACGTGTATAGGGTTTTTTGTTGGGAGGAGGGAGAAGGATTTTTATTTTACTCAAATTTTATAGTATTGTATCCTTTCAATTTCGATATAAGTTGTAGATGTCGTATGACTTTTTATTAATGAAATGATCTATTCGCTAAAAAAAAAAAAGAATAGACGTGTATAACGAACCGTCCCTAACTACCTAATTCCTCGAATTGATTAGCAATCTGCCGAATCTAGGACAATCCAAGGTTGTTGTTATCAAGTGTGTTGAAGTGAAGAAATATGAGTGTAGGTATTACTTGACTTTAATCTCTCCTTTCTTACATCCGTACTCTTCAAAATTTCTCTTATCGCGTATGCTCGACGACAGTAACGTTTGTGCTGTCATTATCTATAACAGGAATGTGGAGGCTGCAAACCACTTACAACGCGACGTCCTTCCATTTTGACGTGGACATTCATAAGGTCTTAGCTTTCTTAGACAGGTTTGATATATTCGTATCAGTTCTATTACATTCTAGCTACGCTCGAGCTTCGTATAGTGTAGCTAATTAACATGACCTGTAACAAATAATCTTAGAGCCTTATTCATGCACATTCATCTCACGCTTTATTTGTACACAGTATTTCAACCCCCGCACCGAGCAACTCTCTTCAGATTGTTGATGTCCATGACGATGAGGAGGTGAACATCATAAACATGGACAATATTAAAACAATATCAGAGATTAAGCTTAACGAAGAGGTATCTACGTCGTATTTACGCAATTAATTAAACCAACCAAGTTAAATACAAAATCATATTATAGATCACTGACATTGCAAAATCTTATTCACAGGCTGGTGTATTCTACACATGCGGTCGCATAATCGACCTTGACTGCTCAGCAGGTTGGTATTACAACAGCTGCAAGAAATGCTGGGCGAAAGCGACCAAGAATGAAGACGGTCGTTGGATATGTAGTAGAGCCGGTTGCGATGGGAATACCCGTGGTTATGCGTCCAGGGTACCGAGGTCGTATTATTATTAATAACTTTTATCGTCATTCATTTAGTTGTAATGCATGGCGCTTTAACTCACTAATATTTTCTTCTACGGTTTATGTGCACAGGTTCCAAGTCAAGTTTGTTGCATCTGATGTTGGCGACGACACAATTAACTTTGTTGTCTTCGACGGACAGATAACACAATTCATAAACCACCATGCTTCGGACTTGATTAATGCTCTCGAGCAGGTCGGCTTATGTTGTCATTTCGATATTGTTGAACTGTTTCTGTTGCAACATATCTTTTTGGTGCTAACACCTAAATTATATACTCATTTCGTGCAATGTAGGCTGGCGAACCGGATTCGATCCCCACTGAATTGGAGTTTTTTATTGAAAAAATATTTGTGTTCAAAATTGACATCAGTGAACGCTACAACGTCCAGCAGGGGTTACATTCGTATACTATTGCAAGCATGAGTGACGATCCCGACATGATGGAGTGTTGGATGAAGATGTGTACAGAGAAGTTAAAGGTGTTTTGCTGCTCTCTAAATAGTATAAAATTAGTAAGTCGTACGTTGCTTATCAACCTGCGTCTTAGTTTTTTTCTATTTTACTACTCAACAGTGTGATATGGTCGCACTGAAGAATAGCACGGAACAAGTAGCCATTATTACAGACTCCGCAATGGTAACATCATACTAGCACAGTCCCTACCAGTTATTTCCCTTACTACTTACCATATTCAACCGTGGTATCTAATCTGCGAGCACCAATGTAACAGAAACAGATCAAGAACCTGAAGGACAAAAATGTCGTAGACGAAGAGGTCGTTATGTCCAACATTCTAGCTCCCGTCAACCAAGTTTTCATTATCATATTTCTCTGACATGGTATTTTAGAACAGCATTTCTCACATAGCATGTTGCTCACGTATTTCATTTGTTTTATCCTAAGGTTACTGAAGCATTTTCACCGCCGTCCACGTCCAAGTTGACACCACTCAAAAGAACCCTCCCATTTAATGAGTGCATTATGGACGACATTACTGCAGTTGATGCGGGATCAACATCAAAGGCAACTGTTGACGACAAGGTGGACAAGACGGATGCATAATCGAGTTCCTGGGTTTCAATTTCAGCGTCTTTCTAGACAAAATTAGAAGTGTGTTTATTTCATTATTTTCTGAAACAATCTTATTGTCGGGTGGTAATCTGTTTAGGCAGTAATTATCCACACCATGATTAGCCAGCAATTACATTTTCGTGTTACATTTGGTAATTTTGAAAACAAATTTTCCCGCGTTTCTGCTTCGAAACGCGTCAATAAATTACAATTTCTGTTTACCTGCTACGTTTTGCTCTTTATTACGATATTTGTATGAATTTATTTCTACCATCTTCGTTTTGATCGTATCTATAACTTAATCAACCACTCATTCGAAGGTAATATAAAATCATTGTGCCTACAAACAAACATATAATCGGTAAAATAAATAACCTGAGGTATTACACCATCAAAGCATCAATCGAAATTAGTTATTTAGTGCCAGCCAATATATTGCAATCTTTGAATAAGTATATGTAAACTATGTTGATATCGATCCTCTAGCAACCTACCCTTAAACCATATGTATCTTAACAACCTTCTCATAGTACCTTGAATATCGTAGCATAGAACAAACACAACTAAAATATAGTGATACCGATATTATGAAGATTTAATTGAATAAAAAAATAAACGTTCACATTATTACCGTGACCCAAGAATCTCATCATTGGCAACTTTCATGTCGGTATTATCAGTATTATAATATATATACATATTCTAGATTATTGATTTCATATATTTTGTCTTATCTATTATTGTATCATATATGATATGAATATTTTACATTTTGGATATTATCTTATAAAATCTTCCATTTTCTTAGATGTCACCTTTATTTACTACGGATAATATTGAGTAGTGATATTCTTATACACACCCTAAATACTTCTGAGTTTGATGAATTTCTTTTTTGTGTGATGTTTTACATAGCTGTCCTGTTCATCTACAATTCATTATGGTGAAACCCTCTATCGATAAACGAGCCAAAATCGTGAATTCAACCCAACGTCAATCTGAAGACATTGGTATGATGCAGAACTTCTTTACTCAAATTTACAATAATGTGGTGACTGCGATGTGATTATAGAATGTCCTACTCATAGTAGTATCCACTTGCAGAGAATATACCATAAATTCAGCGACAAACACCGGATAAGAATGTTAGAACACATAGTTCTCTTCAATCTCTTGGAAGAGGTAAGCGAAAGTCAAGTGGACTCATACTTGAGGACATATCCAATCGTGATAGTCAGCCGCTTCGAAGAGATGTACACTTTCGCGAACCGCTCGTCGAAATAAGTAAGTGGAGTATGTAGTCATTATGTTTTGTTCATCGTAACTTAGCTGTACTAATATGTCAGTCATTGTCCTGCCGTCTATTTACACAAACCAATCACTTATATACAACGAAATCAAAATGCTTCATTCTATATCAATTTACAGAGGACAGCGCACCGCAAAGCACACAAATTCCTTCTCAGGATACACGCACTGGGAAACAGAAAAAAAAAAATTACGTTAACAAGAGAAAGCAACTCTCTACGAAAGGTACATCCATTTCAATTTTTTATGTCTCCTTTTTGGTGAACATAACAACTTTGTATTCATTACGCCTCTTTGAGAGTCAGAAGTCGTGACTATATAATTCAACTGATGTATGTACCTGTAACCCTCGCATCGTATTTTATTACTGTCAAGCCTAACTTTGTTGAGTATCTATTCATCCTGTCTGAAGTCATATAGCAGGATGTTTTCATAGTTTGTAATGCAGGTGTATCAGTGGCATTAAATGAAAGTAACCTTGATCGAGCAAACTCTTTAGATTGTGACGCGTCCACATTAAGTGCACTCTCCACCCACGATACTTTTCACTATATTTAAAAATCGTATCAGAAGTCTAGAAATTTTTTTAGGACTGTCAATGTCTTTACAAGTTTATTACGCTGTTTCGCAGATCAAAATTGTGGTACAGTTCATACAAATCTTCAACTTACCAGTCGATGCACGAATGATGATATTCAAGCATCAAATGATGTTAAACATAATCCAACCATCCTCAGCCAAACCGGTGATCAAACGAAATTTACTTTGATTTGTCTTATATCCCTTTTCTCACTCTTTAATCATACTATTATTGTCATAGTCAGATTCATTGTGGTACATGCATGTAATATAATTGTAACAGGTTTGTCCCTGCATATTCAGAAATAGTCAATCGTTACTACATTGCACAAGTGAAAAGGCACGACCGTAGACGTATTGTCAATGAGCAGAGGGAGCATTGACTGGAAGTACTCCTACTGTGTCCTCGCACCCTATTTTTGGTACGCAGGTTGATCAGCGGTGGCGGACCAAACTTGCGAGACATAATAGGCGCATTCTTCTATATGAATTTAGGGCAAGTCATAGAGTTTTAGCTGCTCAACCACTGACCGTCTTAGCTTCAGCATCTTCTTCATCAAATGGTTTGTTAGGCACCTATTACAACCTATATCTGAAATAGAAATACCCGTGATGAAATTCACCAAGTCATTTGCAGGCACTACGTCCAACTTTATAACTCAAACACCGTCTTTAACTTTCCAGAGTTGTGTCACCGCTGCCTCAGCATTGTCTCATCCGTCCGTTCATAGGCAATGTGATAGGGACTCAATTATACATAGCCTTGTGAGAGACATATTCGGTGCTGGGTCGTCAACATCTTCAGCCGAGGATCACCAACAATTGAACGAAGGTTTAGTTCCTTTAACGATTTATCTAAAAAGTACATACTCGTTTTTCATTAATTTAGTTCACCAATCTAAATTTACCTAAAGTAATCAATGTTTTACTAATGTTTACTAGGGTGGGATGGTTATGTGGACATCGGTGACCCAGAGCATTCTTGCCGTAAGTGCGCGGCAAAGTTGTGATATAACGAAAGGGATCGTATGGATCGAAAACCGTTGTCCCCAACTTTCACAATGTGTTGCAAGGATGGTATTGTGGAGCTACCGTACCTACAAAATCCTTCCCCAGCCTTTGCTTGACTTACTCACAGGTCAACACCCAAAAAGTGCTCACTTTAAGGACAACCTACGCAACTACAACAATGGTTTTTCAATGACGTCCATAGGGGGCAAGATTGACCACGAAATTAATAACGGAAGGAGTACATACACCTTCAGACTGAGTGGACAGAACAATCACCGTATCGACAGTCTATTACCTCCTGAAAATGAATCCCCAAAGTTTTGCCAATTGTATATATACCATACCGAAGAAGAGATATCAAATAGGAAAAACGCATTAAGGTAAGTCGCAATTTTAAGTACAGAACAGACTTATATAACATCTTCTACTTTCTGCATAACTTGAAATTGTTGAAATTCTTCCACACGCAGTTCGTATGATAAGAACACTTGGGACTCACAGCGTATGGCTGATCTAAAAATTAAAGAATGCTCGATGAATTCAATCCTTTAGTGAAGTGTTTCTGGATGGCCAGGGATCGCATTAAAAATGTTGAAACTGAAGATGAGGTCAGGCTAAGACTTATTAGTGGCAGGCACGTCGATGGCAGGATATATAACTTGCCATCCGTTTCTGAAGTTGCTGCTCTGATTTTCGGTGACATTGAGGACACAATAGACAGTCGAGATATCATTGTCGAGGAGAGATCTGGCAAATTGCAACGAATTTCAGAACTTCACCCATCTTACCTTTCCCTTCAATACCCGTTTCTTTTCCCACGTGGCAAGGATGGTTCACACCTAGGCATTGCTCACAGTGAGCAATCAATAGCCGCATCTAAAAATCCAGAAACTGGAAGAAATAAGCTGACACTCAGAGAATGGTTCGCATTTCGTATCATGGATAGGCATGCTGACGTCGAGCCACCAACGATATTAAACGCAGCCAATCTGTTCCAGCAGTTCTGCGTCGACGGTTACACTATGGTCGAAGCTCAAAAACTCTTATATTTTAGACTTAATCAGCCCAAATTGAGATCAGAAAATTACAAACGTCTAGCTGCGTCAGTTGAAAGCGGGGTAACAGAACCTAGGTCGTCTGGCACACGTTACATTGTTCCGTCAAGTTTTCTCGGGGGGGGGGGGAAAGGGTATATGAGGGAGACTTATCAGGATACCATGGCCATATGTAGGTGGTGTGGTTACCCGAATTTATTTATCACATTCACCTGCTATCCGAAATGGCCAGAAATCACCAGATTTGTGAAGTCAAAGGGTGTACGTAGTGAACACAGACCTGATATCCTTACTAGAGTCTTTAGAATGAAACTCGAGCAATTGATCAAGGACTGCAAGGACGGACTAATATTCGGTAGAACAAGGGCAGGTAATGCTATAGTCACATATTATGCGTTGACTATCATTTTTTCATTGGACTCTTAATCAGAAATCGTGCTTTATATCACCTACAATATTGTGCCGAACTATCAAGTTTTCTACGGTCTTTATTACACGTTACCTGAATGCTAGGCTGAGCTAACGATATTGTACCGAACTATAACCTTTTTGTCATGCTATTTATTAACATATGTCGCACTCACGAGTAATTTTTGTTTCTCTATTTTGTCACAATTGTATACACCGTTGAATTTCATAAGCGAGGTCTTCCTCATGCTCATATACTATTATTTCTACACCGGGAGGATAAGTTCCCCGTCGCTGAGGATGTAGACGGTATCATCAGTGCTGAACTACCGGATAAAGATGAGAATCCGGTCCTATTCAATGCAGTATCTGAGTTGATGATACATGGACCATGTGGTCCTGCAAATCCTAAGGCAGATTGTATGCAGGATGGAATATGCACCAAACGGTTTCCGAGGCCATTCAGTGACCGCACCACTATTGACGGTGATGGTTATCCAATCTACAAGAGGGCAGACAATGGAGTTACTGTGGATAGGGATGGCGTCCCAGTTCACAACGGATCTGTTGTTCCCTACAACCCCGACTTACTAATGCGTTACTGTGCACACATAAACGTAGAATGGTGTAATCAAGGTAGGTCTATCAAGTACTTGTTCAAATATATAAACAAGGGTTATGATAGGGTGACCGTGGGTGCATCAGTTAGAGGGAAAACAGGCGAAGTTGATCAAATCAAATAGTACTACGACTACCGTTACATATCTCCGTGCAAAGCCGTTTGGAGGATATTTGGCTTCGATATACATTACAGAACTCCTCCAGTTATGCGGCTCGACTACCATCTACCGAACGAGCAGAATGTCGTTTTCAACGATGACGACCCTTTAGAAGAAGTCATGGCTCGATTAGGTGGTGCACGTACGAAATTCACGGCTTGGCTTGACTACAATAAAGAACACCCTTATGGTCGTGACCTTACATACTCAGAGTTCCCAAACAGGTATGTGTGGCACGCTAAGGACAAGAAGTAGGCTCCTAGAAAACAAGGATTCACCTTAGGTAGAATGTTCCATATGTCGCCTACAGGTGGTGAGAGATATTATATGAGGACCCTCCTCAATTTGTCAAAGGTGCTACTTCTTACCAGGACATCAGAACCTTTAATGCCGCACCCGACTTTCAAGGACGCTTGCTACGCCCGTGGCCTGCTCGGCGATGACAAGGAATACATTAACGCTATAGAGGAAGCAAGCTGCTGGGGATCGGGGTATTTTCTTCGTAATCTATTTGCAACTCTTCTTTTCTCTGGATCCTTGATTAAACCGGAATATGTATGGGAGAAGACTTGACATTTTTTGAGCGAAGATATACTACACTTGAGGCGGACTCAACTGCATAGATACGGTGATATTCTCTACCCCTTTTTAATTTAACTTAAGGGTTTTTCTATGGGGTACCCCTCAACTATCGGCTTTTCCAAGTGGTACCCCTGCCTTTTTCGAATTACAAGATATACCCCTAAACTTTGTAAATTAGTCTATACTGTAACCAAAGTTATAATTTTTCAACGAAAATTTCTCAATTGATGATATAAATAGTGATTATTCCCTATTTTATTTTCATCAACCATGATATATTTCTTCAATTTGCATCCTTTACTCGAAAAAATCCTTGCCACCACACTACGACATGGGGGTGACGGAGGGATTGAGGTTGAAGAATTTAAAAGAGTGAGGGAGATAGGTCGATGTCGGCGAACAACAGAGTGCGTTTTGATGGGCATTTGGTGGCTTGGTGAATGGTAAAGTAAAAGATGTGGTTTGTAGCATCAAATTGGATTGATTAATATGTTAATTATTCATTAAAAAAAAATTGTAATACATTTATCACTTTGGTTATGATATGGAGTGATATGTAAAGTTTAGGGGTATGATATGGAGTGATAAGTAAAGTTTAGGGGTACACCATGTAATTCGAAAAAGGCGGGGGTATCACTTGGAAAAGCCAATAGTTGAGGGGTACCCCATAGAAAAACCCTTAACTTAATTTATGTATCTCTTACTTGCTGTCCACCCATCTTATATCTTATATCGTTATCTCTTTTGACCACTAGATTTGCAGATGAGTAGCGAAGAGTTACAGAATTGTGCTCTAGCAGAAGTAGAACGTGCATTGCAACGTAACGGAAATAGTTTTCGAAAGTTTGAAAATATGCTTTTCCCAAACTTTGAGTTAGCGTCAGTCCATACAAACAGGCTAATTTCGAATGAACTCTCATACAATATTGACGAGCAGGCTACAATACATGACAATTGTATGAAGTCTCTTACTGAAGAACGGAGACATGTTTATGACGAAATCATGGGCGCAGTTCAACGATCTGATGGTGGATTGTTTTTCCTGTACGGTTACGGCGGGACTGGCAAAACGTACATATGGAGAACATTGTGTGCTGCACTCCGAAGAAAGGGCGAAATTGTTCTTCCTGTAGCTTCAAGCGGCATTGCTGCAATACTAACGCCGGGTGGTCGGACAGCTCATTCTCGATTCAGCATACCAATTAACGTTGAAGAGAATTCAACATGTCCCGGAATTAAACCAGGAACGGACCTTGCTGAACTCATTCTACGAGCTAAACTCATTATATGGGATGAAGCATCCATGGTTAATCGGTATTGTTTTGAGGCGTTAGATCGTAGTTTGCGCGATATAGCAAGAACTGCATCGGATGGTGACATAGATCAACCTTTTCGGTGATAAAGTCGTCGTTCTAGGTGGTGACTTTAGGCAAATTATTCCCGTTGTACCGAAAGGAAGCCGCCAAGACATTGTCCGTGCATCTATATGCTCATCTCCTCTGTGGAGATATTGCAAGGTACATGTTCCCTTCCGTATATCAAAGACATATATTACTTGGATTGTATTACCCAATGCTTACCATCATACAAATATGTATATGATATAATTATCATATAACTTGATCATCCCTTATAAGATATATCTTTAAGGTATTTAATGTCAGTCGCTTTATGACAGTAACTTCTCTTTTTCTTTGGCTCAGATCCTCAGATTGTCTCGCAACATGCGACTAGAGTTAGGGCTAACCGAGAAGGAGAATGCAGAGTTGCGTGACTTTTCAGAATGGATTCTGAATGTTGGGAACGGGAGTGCTGGTGGACCTAATGACGGAATAGCAGAAGTGAAGCTTCCTGATGACATTAAAATTGAAATGAAGGAGATCCAATATCGACAATTGTTCAGTCAGTATACCCCGAGCTAGAACGCAATCGGAAGGACACTGAGAACTTCCATTCAAGAGCTATTTTAGCACCGACGAACAACGTCGTGGAAGAAGTCAATAACCACATACTTTCTCTAATTCCTGATGATGAGAGAACGTACCTGAGTTCCGATGAAATCAGCAAAATTGAGACAAGTGTTGTAATACGTGATCTGTACTCCATGGAGTTTCTTGACATGATTCACTGCTCCGGACTACCTAACCATAGATTGACACTGAAAGTCGGATGCATTATTATGCTGTTAAGGAACATAAACCAGGCTAACGGACTATGCAACGGCACTAGATTGGTGGTGACGGATTTGGGAGATAGAGTAATTGCAGAGTTATATCTGGAACGACTAAGGGTCTCAAGGTTTTCATTCCAAGGATCAGTCTCGACCTATCGGACGAGACAAAGTTCCCCGTGAAATTCTTGAGACCGCAGTTCCCTATTACAGTGTGTTATGCAATGATAATTAATAAGAGCCAAGGTCAATCACTAAGGCACGTTGGACTGTATTTAGCTAGACCGGTTTTCACACACGGACAGTTGTATGTTGCTATATCAAGGGTAACGACCAGACGTGGGCTGAAAATATTAATTCCATCTGATGCAACAGCGTTAGACGTTGTCACTCCTACGACAACGAACGTTGTCTACAAGGAGGTATTTTCCCATGTAAGATAGGAATCGAGATTTCAGAATTCCTAATTTCGTCTGTAGTTCAGTTGAACAATAACTCAACACCTGTATTTTCTACAGTCTACCGCTTAACTTTCTCATGTGCGTTTACATCTATTTAGATGTACTCTTTCACTTTTCTGTTTACGATATGTTTGTACAATCCGACATTAACGTGACAACAACTGTACATGCATATCTATTATAAGTGAATTAAACAACAACAGCACCAACAAATTACCTAATATCATATAGTTAGGTTTATTTAGAGAATTTGAACTCTATTGATGCAATTAACTTTGTCATCGTTTTATAACAACGGTGGAGAGTAATGGACAGTATCATAGAAAACGGTCTATAATCACCCGATTATATTACATTGAAAATATGGATGATTATTTTACACAAACACTACCCATTCATACGTTGGAACCCATAGACTACTGCCTATTCGACCGTACTAACTTAAGGTCGAAACCATCACTAGAATACTAACATATAGTACTCCGACTGCTAGAAAACAGCGGTACTACCACATTCAAGGACCAAGTACATATATAATAAGATGACTAGATAACACGCCAACTACACCCGCCGAGCGTAGAACAACAATCTACTGACAGCAGATGTACTTACTGCCAACAATACACAATAACCTGCACACACTAATACTTCAACTTAACACATTCCGATAGTAATATTACCACTGATATTACAAAGACCGATTACCAATTCACTTTTTGCTGTAAAATCCTGTGCAGTGATTCATCAGCAGAGTCATGATGCATGCATACACAGACGTATTATCGTCATCAGCGTCACTGTAGCCCAGGTCGTTCTCCACACCCGGCACAATCCTCAACCCAGTATCCTTCATCATCAAGTCCTGATCTTCTTCCTTGGCTACCCATAGATGCGGACCAGCTGTTGTGTGAAGCTTCTTCTCATAATCAGCCCTCCCCTTGCTTACTCTCTCAAACGTCTTCTGTAGTTTGAATGTCTGCCTGTAACAATCGTCACCGTTTTCGAACTCGAGAACTACAGCCATCAGGAAGTTAGGGTTGTTCCAGACGTGTCGAATCTGCCTTATACGATACCCCAGTCTTCGTAACTCATCTCTCACACAAGTAAAGCTTTTCCCGATTACTCTATTAGGTTTTTGTATAGAATATGGCATATTATGCATAACACAAGTTGGGGGATACACATACTTTTCTGACATTGATTTATATATATGCTTATATTTAGTTTTGCTTTGAATTATGATTTTTACCATCTCTACTCACCATCCTTTTTTTATAGCAGGAAGGAGGGCAACTTGGCATGCAATATACACTGCTATACTCGACAAATGTCATCAGGAAACTTGCTCAATTGACATACTGCTTGCCTCAGCTGATGATGTATGCGTATATAATGTGTATTCCAGCTCCAAAGATTACTCAAGGAGGTAACTGTGATGCATATCATTTCAAGCAACAATCAAATCGAGAATCTTTTGGCTTTCCAATGCTACGTACTCTACCATGACATGCCAAGTCCTGCTAGTGAATTCACTTTACTGTTGTAGGCAGTCTACGGTTCAATCTGTTCTTAAAAGGATATGAAACAGTATATGAAATGGGGCTTGTTACTTACCTCAACAACGGCGTGTTCGATATATAATTGCTATCTCGACGTAGTCTTTCCCAGGCAATATAGAACACCACATTCATCGAACATTAAGCATAAGTATGTTCAGTCAGATCATTATTTGGAGTATAGTCTGAGTGTTCGGTATAAATTCTCATCGGTAAATTATTTGAAAACGATAATATTTATTAAGGTTGTAAAATTTATTTCGTCGACATCGTTGCAAAATATTGTATACTAACTTCATAGTATAGACACCTTAATAGTGTATACATTAAGCATATATACGTGTAGTCAGTTCATGATTCGGAGTATATTTTGATTGTTCTAATTTCTCATCGGTGAATGTATTTGAAAACGATAATATTTATTATTACGTAAAATTTATTTTCGTCGACAACATTGCCAAACATTGTAGACTAACTTTATAATTTTGATATATTTCATGTTTGCCATTTGTTAGTCAAAGCTACAACATATTAGGATAAACTATGTCATTCATCGCTTTAGCTGATAATAACTACATCATTTCGTATATTTCACATTTGACATTAGTCATTCATAACTTTAGTCTATAATAACCACGTCAATTACTAATATTGGTTTTTGTGTGTAGACACCCGCATTTTGACCGCCGGGTGTCTATGGCAGTTTCCAAAAAAACACCCGATGATGATCGGACGCTAACGTGTCTCTATGCGCTCGGATACGGGCTCAAATCCATTAATCGTTGGCTAACACACTTACGGAGTACAAATCTCACCAAACAGACCTCAAATCCAGGCCCAGTGGATCATTCCGAGTCAAACAAGACTAATTTGGGCCAAAACCGATACCAAAATTAAAACCGACTTTTCACGATTGGGTCAACCCCAGTCAAAGTCGTTTCCGAGACACACAAAACAGCCATACAATCATCAAAAGTCCAAGTCAAACACAAAACCCATCAAACTCAAAGTCAAGGTCCAAAACAATGGACCCGTGCAACCCGACTGGGCCACTCGATCGAGTGACCCACCCACTCGATCGAGTGGGCATGTTTCAAGCCCGACGGCAGGCTTCACGGGCCACTCGACCGAGTTAGCCCCATACTCGGTCGAGTAACCCTAAACCGGTGCCCTAGCCATGCCTATATAAGCAACCCCCATGCAACACAATTACACAACTTTTCACAACCCTACAAAACCCTAGAGCAACCTTACACACACGCATACTACGTCTTTTGCAAACCCTAATCAAATCCTAATCAAACCCTACTAGCAATCTTACACTAGCAAAAACCCTAAACCTAGTTTTAGGAATCGAACCCAAGCCACCACAACTTAGCCTCCATACACCTCGAAGACTCTTGTGTTAAAGCCACGATTACGAGTCCGCACCGAGACAAGAACATGTAGATTGAGGGTGTCAAAACCCTCTCTTTTCTTCCCTTTCTCTCTTCGTCGTCCGTTCCCTTTTCGTCGTCTTTATTTTTCGTTTTTTTTATTTTGTTCTTCGCATTCATAATATCGATACTATTATTAATATCAAAGCATTAAAATACTTATGGATTTGTGTCGAACGTGAGTGACGGTGGGATAAGGAAAACCGCATATACAAGTGTACTGCACACGCGTCGCCGGTCGCTTATCCCATCACCCCGATCGTTTGATTATTGAAATAAGTTAACTTAAACAATAATCCGTCTTTTTATTTTTATTTTAGTCATCATCATCGATTTTGCATTCATCAAATTTTAAAATCAATTTTAATAAGGGTCAAACCCGTTGACACGGATCCGACATCACAATCCCTAGGGATTTATTTCGATGTCGGAGAAGTCGAGGGAATCAAGTCCTTTTTATTCAAGTAAAGCGTCGATCTTAGATTCGATGCCAATCCCATAATTGCATATCGAATCTAACGATCAAGTCACATAAATTAATTAACGTGATTTGTTCATATCACGATAATTAATTTAAGACGACTAAAATTTATCTATTTTTTCTATTTCACTCTAATATTCCATATCGATTCAAATAATCGAATATGGGATACAACGAGTATTTAAATTTAGAATCGGATATAAATACAACAATATTTATATTCGGTTCGACAAAATTCGCGATTTATAAAAAAACCAAGTCGAACATAAATTGTGCAATATTTATGTCCGATTCGGAAAAACCGTCGAATTATCAAAAATCAAAAGCAATTTCAAAATCAATAATTAAATTGCAAACGAACCAAGTTCGTACAGGTGCCACTCGACCGAGTGCCTTAGTAACTCGATCGAGTGACATCACAAAATCGAGTCAGAATGCTTTTTACGACCACCACTCGGTCGAGTCTCACAGTGACTCGATCGAGTGGCTACGTACTCGACCAAGTTGGTCAATAACTCGGCCGAGTACGGTCTAGTACGCAAAACAGAATCGTCTTTTACAGGTTAACTCGATCGAGTCCATCGACTACTCGATCGAGTAACCTCATAACGACTAAAACAATGAGTCGTACATTCTCCTATTTTCAAACTCGATAGTATTTTACGACTTAGGTCAACATGTGCTTAATTAATCACGTGTATACTATCTTTTCAAACCATGCATCTCATATTTGCATCTCGTTTACATCATTCAACTCAATTCATCATTTGCACAAACCGTTATTATTCGTTATATTATTACATCGTTACTAACGTGTTTGTTATTTCTTTTGTCAATTTAATTATTGTTCGTTTATTGTACTAAATGAACCCACATGCTAAAATTCCACTTTGACGTAGAATTAATTGCATTAAATTGACATAGAAACTCACTTTTCAATTTCATTCACATGCCTAGGAAAAACAATGTTTGCATAAGCATTTTTTTCCCATTTTACTAACGCGCGTATTGAAAGTCATTCGAATTCTTAGTAGAGGCCGCTAATGTGCGGGCGGGGTTGGGTGTCCTTTGTGGGCTTCCCAACACGTACCCTCACCCCTTACTCAGAACCTCGGTTTCCGGATGTCCGAAACCGTTGGCGCACGAGAGTCATTCCATAAACGATATCTGATAATGCCGGTATCGGTATCGCAATGCAAAGGGACGAGCCCAATAAACTCTGACATCGGAAATGGGCCGTATTTTGTATACGGCCCACTACGACATAGAGTGGGCTCGAATGGTTCCGAATAACCACAAAATTCGGTGGCGACTCCACATAGACCTAAATTTCAATTCGATCCATTCTCATATGGAGATTCATTCGCCTACCCAAAACCGCGCGTGGCCGCGTCGGGGTGGACCTATGTCATGTCCACAATTTGGCGACTCCGCTGGGGATTAACTGATGCGTGACTTACCATCGGCATCCTCAGGGTGAGACTCGAATAGAAATCGTTTGACAAATACAATACGCGTTTTAGTTTTACGGTTCATGCATAACCCATATTTTCCCAGGCCGGTACTCGCGACCGACGTCCCACTATACCGTTGATGTACTCCAATATGGATATGTCAAAAGGTATCCATAGTCGATTCGAGTGGGTTTCGCGGCATGTTCTAAGATCAACTCGACTTAGGAAGTCCGTCCCGATCAACGTCTAGACTATGTACACTGGTATAGACCCTCTATAGACCGACCGAGACTTAGTATAGAGCATACATGGCGTCGTTATAATGCTTGTGTGACTACGTGCTACTTGGTTTCCGAGTCGTCAACTTTTCAAAATTGCATCCTTTTCAAACTATTCGATTTCAAAACCCGGGACACATACCGAATTTAGGACTTATGATTTTTACTCAAAATAGCCTATTTTCTAGACGGTATGCTGCTCAACTCAAAACTCGAAAATCATTTCGAACTTTCAAAACCCTCGGCCCAATACCTTTTTTCGTTTTTTCGAAAATTGGGCCTTCAACCGAGTTTTCTCGGACCCTTTTCAAAAATCATCAATTTTCAAACCCTTCCACTTCTAGGACTTCCCATATTTAGCATTGTCAGGTCGTGTCTTAAGTTGTCAAGGTCCGTAGCGTCGAAACTCTGTCGATCTTACATCACGAGTTTCTCCCCCATCCTAGTCCGCCTTATTAGACTAAGGCAAGGCCCACCTACGTAGGACATACTCCTACAAAGGAGGGTCCGTCTACACAATCGAGTCTAAAAGTCTGGGGATGTCTCGCGTGAACCTTCCTTCGAACAAGACTCGGCCCACATGCCGAACTCTAAAGGAGGCCCACCTTTCACAAGTCACCCGTCTAGCTGTCTTTTCCGAGTCAACCTTTTACAAGGCATAGCCCGATAACAAAAGGTTCACGGTCCTTACGTCTAAGGGTCACTCGTCCCACACTCGAGTCTTAACAAAATTATCGATCCCACTTGGGGGCTACCCCTTAACATGGCAATCAATCACGGTTGCCCTAAGGGTCATGTCTTACACGTGTCTCACGTACTCCACTTTCGAGTCACTTAGGTGTCACACCATCTAAGTCCTTAGTCTCACTTGGGGACTATTCTCCGACGGAGTGATTAATCACAGTCACTCTGAGAATCGCACCCTACACATTCGTCTTAGGAGGGTCTAACCCGAGTCAAACATGGTCGCCCCATTTTCGGACTCACCCTTCTGCGGCTCGAGTCTAATTTGCGGTCGTTACCTCGTCTAGGTCAACATTCAAGTATCCCGATCCGAGAGTCTTTGTCGACTCGTCACCCCGGGCCGTGTCTAGTTTGACTCTCTCTCTTGCGCAAAGCCGAGTTTAGGCGAGTTCTAACACCCGTCGTTTCTTCCGATCAGGGACCCTATGAACGAGACACTACCAAACCACAACAAACCCCACGCCGTCAAGAAAGGGGATATCCAGGGGAGTATGCTTATGCTATCTTGCTCCATTAACAACATCTTCTCGAAAATCAATACTGCCCTAGATAACCTAAGTTCCAGGGTAACTATCATTGAAGAAGACCTTGTAAGAACCCGATCTTGTCTAACATAGCTAGAGCGGGTAAGGCAGCCAACCACCCAATCGAGTCATTTGAAGGGAGAGCACTCTTACGAAACTGGCCGATACCCTCAAGATGGCGAGGGCGAGAGAGGTAACCCTCAAGTCACCTCTCCAAAAATCAAGAACCAGTCAAAGGAAAGGACATTTACCCACTTGGATATGTCCTACACCGTTACTTTCCAGAGGTTGGTCCCAAAGGGCCTAGTGCTACCTATAGGCCCAACAGCCGATCCACCTGTGGAGAAACGTTCCAAAGCATGGAACGCCGAGCATTACTGCAAATTCCACAGGGGGAGGGGACACGATACAGAACAATGCTGGAAGCTGAAACACCTCATTCAAGACTTCCTCGATGCCGGGAAGACTCCCGTTTTGGAAACATTGTCACTTGCAAAGCCCCTCGTGGACTACACAGGGCCCGATGACCGAAGCATCCAATCTACCTCTCATGCACCCAAGAGTCCGGATTTGATTTAAGTCCGAGTCTGAGTCTGAGTCTAGGATGTTCTATTCCCATGTCAAAGTCGAAGTCAGAGTCAGAGTCAGTTGTATTCTGTCCTCTTTTTCAAAATTCAATAAAATCAGCTTTCAATATTCTTTCTCATATATACTTTCCTTTCGTGTTTCCGAGAACAGGATGAACACCATCATACACTGTGAGCACACGCACGTGACTATTATAGGCACATCTATAATGACTGCAGGAAACCGAGCCCGTGTTTTCCTTTTACCTATTCCATGTTTGGTATAGAAAAGCCACATAACTACCCTTAGCAGGAGCGGTATCGAATCCTATGACAAATCTAGGTAATCTGCTAGTTTGGGTTCAAGACGGGAGGCAAGCCCATTTCCCACAATAAAACACCCCTCCAATAAGACTGACCAATCCCTACCTTAGGTGTTAGTCTGACCGGCAAAAAAAAAACACTGGACAAAAAAAATCAAAAGTCAAAAAAAAGGAAAAAAGAAAGGGCCAAAACAAAGGCCATCAAAAAAGAAAACTGGACAAAAAAAATCAAAAGTCCATGAAAAAAAAAAGCAAAAGGCCAAAACAAAAAAAAAGCAGGCCATCATCAAAAAAATTCAGAATACCCATGACCGTGGTCAACGATCAATTCCAGTGAAAGCCCCATGACCAGGGTACGGTCAAAATTATCAAAACCCATGACCGCGGCTAAGAGGTCAATCAAAAAATCAAATACCCATGACCGTGGTCAACGGTCAACTCAAGTGAAAATCCTTTGACCGTGGTACGGTCAAATTCAAAATTATCCATGCCATCCAATAGGGGAGTGACAATCAAGCTGGTCAGCCAACACCACACTCAGCCTTCCCACATTAAAACCCTCAAGACCTTCCCGAGACCCAGGCCAGAGACAGCCCAGAATTTTGAGGATTCAAGCTCCATAGCATACCCCTAACAATTAGGGCCATACATCAAAACCAGATCCCGCATTATCAAACCGGCTCTCGAAGCTTTAGCTCCACAGAACCGAGCTCCAGATTTCGAGTTATCAAGGCCATTTACTTCATTATCAAACCGGCTCTCGAAGCTTTAGCTCCACAGAACCGAGCTCCAGATTTCGAGTTATCAAGGTCATTTACTTCATTATCAAACCGGCTCTCGAAGCCTCAGCTCCACAGAACCGAGCTCCAGATTTCGAGTCATCAAGGCCACTTACTTCCTAGCACCACATTCCCAAACTCGTTAAAATCCCCGAGAGCAAAACTCGTTAAAATCCCCGAGAGCAAAACTCGTTAAAATCCCCGAGAGCAAAACTCGTTAAAATCCCATCCCAATTTTTCACATCCAAACCAGTTACCACCCCCGAACACGGGAACTCAACCTGCGGTCGGCATAGAACATGCCCAAATAGTTCACACCACCTTTGGGGGCTACCCCGTAGAACGCTCACAGTCACGGGATCAACATCCTAACCATTCAAGCCCTTTGATCAAGACATCACTGGGAATGCACCTAGCCTACACCTTCATTATGGCTAGTTACACACGAAGTCCTATTAAGAATAGGCACCATAATACATCTTCCGACACTGAACTACGGCTTGGTTTGATTTCACCACACGTGAATATGTAGGCAGCCTTTCAACAGAGGCACAACCACCCACATTGACACATGATCAAAAAGCACCGTCATTCCGGTCACGACACTGTCATGTTCTCAGTAGCTAGCTTTGTTGTCCCGGGGGCTTCTCTTAGACAGAAGACCTCCTTCCACTCACAAAATCCAGATGAATCCAACAAAAAATCTAGCCTCCTTTCTGTAGTGTGTCCTAGTACTCGGCTCAGTCGAAGACAAGAATCTGTCAGGACTCGAGGCAATACCCACTTTGGAAATGTATCCTAAAATAGGAAATCCAGAAGGGCACCAGACTAAAACAGTCTCATTACAGGCTACTGCAATCCCCCCATAGCATATCTATCCCATTTCGATGTACGACCGTGTTGCCACTCGCCTAGACTACGGGATAGCGCAACTTAAGAGTCTTGTTAGGCGGCCCACACCCCTATCGAGTCACGGTCCAACCCTTAGAGAGTCCAGTCCGTGTCAGTCAACTCGTCTTGTCGTATCCAGAGTCGAGTCTGTCGGTAGGTCCCTCTCTTCAAATTCCACTTTGAAATTTGCAAAATTTAGCCATTTGAAAAGAGATCTTTTTCGACAAGGTCAGATTTCAGTCTATTTAAACTGCGAATTTCTTTTCTACCCCTTTCCATTTTGAAAACCTAGCTCGTCATTGCTTTCAGGATTTCAAAAATTCAAACTTTCAGGCCTTCAAAAAGTCATTTTCCCCAGCACGAGTCATTTTACTACCTACGTGTTGCATGCATTCTATGTGACTTATACAGCTACGACTCAAACAGGGACATGCAAGTCATCAAATCTCCCTAGCGGCATTTTCCGGGATATCACGGAATGGGCCAACACACAGGCACACCCAGGGCTTACGCGACAAGCCCAAATTCCCCACGGAGTATGATCATCCAGCGCAGGTATGATTTCTGTCTTGCGGGTGGCGAGCCCTTCACGCGAGTCTAACGGACAATAAACGACCCGACCGGAAGTCTACCAGGTCTTAACGGGCTTGGTAGCTACTCTGACTTTCGCCTTGTCCAAGCCTCAGTCAGAGTGGGGGCTCTGTAGACACCCGCATTTTGACCGCCAGGTGTCTATGGCAGTTTCCAAAAAAACACCCGATGATGATCGGACGCTAACATGTCTCTATGCGCTCGGATACGGGCTCAAATCCATTAATCGTTGGCTAACACACTTACGGAGTACAAATCTCACGAAACGGACCTCAAATCCAGGCCCAGTGGATCATTCCGAGTCAAACAAGACTAATTTGGGCCAAAACCGATACCGGAATTAAAACCGACTTTTCACGATTGGGTCAACCCCAGTCAAAGTCGTTTCCGAGACACACAAAACAGCCATACAATCATCAAAAGTCCAAGTCAAACACAAAACCCATCAAACTCAAAGTCAAGGTCCAAAACAATGGACCCGTGCAACCCGACTGGGCCACTCGATCGAGTGACCCACCCACTCGATCGAGTGGGCATGTTTCAAGCCCGACGGCAGGCTTCACAGGCCACTCGACCGAGTTAGCCCCATACTCGGTCGAGTAACCCTAAACCGGTGCCCTAGCCATGCCTATATAAGCAACCCCCATGCAACACAATTACACAACTTTTCACAACCCTACAAAACCCTAGAGCAACCTTACACACACACGCATACTACGTCTTTTGCAAACCCTAATCAAATCCTAATCAAACCCTAGCAATCTTACACTAGCAAAAACCCTAAACCTAGTTTTAGGAATCGAACCCGAGCCACCACAACTTAGCCTCCATACACCTCGAAGACTCTTGTGTTAAAGCCACGATTACGAGTCCGCACCGAGACAAGAACATGTAGGTTGAGGGTGTCAAAACCCTCTCTTTTCTTCCCTTTCTCTCTTCGTTGTCCGTTCCCTTTTCGTCGTCTTTATTTTTCGTTTTTTTTTATTTTGTTCTTTGCATTCGTAATATCGATACTATTATTAATATCAAAGCATTAAAATACTTATGGATTTGTGTCGAACGTGAGTGATGGTGGGATAAGGAAAACCGCATATACAAGTGTACTGCACACGCGTCGTCGGTCACTTATCCCATCACCCCGATCGTTTGATTATTGAAATAAGTTAACTTAACCAATAATCCGTCTTTTTATTTTTTTTTAGTCATCATCATCGATTTTGCATTCATCAAATTTTAAAATCAACTTTAATAAGGGTCGAAACCCGTTGACACGGATCCGACATCACAATCCCTAGGGATTTATTTCGATGTCGGAGAAGTCGAGGGAATCAAGTCCTTTTTATTCAAGTAAAGCGTCGATCTTAGATTCGATACCAATCCCATAATTGCATATCGAATCTAACGATCAAGTCACATAAATTAATTAACGTGATTTGTTCATATCACGATAATTAATTTAAGACGACTAAAATTTATCTATTTTTTCTATTTCACTCTAATATTCCATATCGATTCAAATAATCGAATATGGGATACAACGAGTATTTAAATTTAGAATCGGATATAAATTCAAGAATATTTATATTCGGTTCGACAAAATTCGCGATTTATAAAAAAACCAAGTCGAACATAAATTTTGCAATATTTATGTCCGATTCGGTAAAACCGTCGAATTATCAAAAATCAAAAGCAATTTCAAAATCAATAATTAAATTGCAAACGAACCAAGTTCGTACAGGTGCCACTCGACCGAGTGCCTTAGTCACTCGATCGAGTGACATCACAAAATCGAGTCAGAATGCTTTTTACGACCACCACTCGGTCGAGTCTCACAGTGACTCGATCGAGTGGCTACGTACTCGACCGAGTTGGTCAATAACTCGGCCGAGTACGGTCTAGTACGCAAAACAGAATCGTCTTTTACAGGTTAACTCGATCGAGTCCATCGACTACTCGATCGAGTAACCTCATAACGACTAAAACAATTAGTCGTACATTCTCCTATTTTCAAACTCGATAGTATTTTACGACTTAGGTCAACATGTGCTTAATTAATCACGTGTATACTATCTTTTCAAACCATGCATCTCATATTTGCATCTCGTTTACATCATTCAACTCAATTCATCATTTACACAAACCGTTATTATTCGTTATATTATTACATCGTTACTAACGCGTTTGTTATTTCTTTTGTCAATTTAATTATTGTTCGTTTATTGTACTAAATGAACCCACATGCTAAAATTCCACTTTGACGTAGAATTAATTGCATTAAATTGACATAGAAACCCACTTTTCAATTTCATTCACATGCCTAGGAAAAACAATGAGAGTCATTCAATACACGATATCCGATAATGTCGGTATCGGTATCAAATGCAAAGGGACGAGCCCAATAAACTCTGACATTGGAAATGGGCCGTATTTTGTATACGGCCCACTACGACATAGAGTGGGCTCGAATGGTTCCGAATAACCACAAAATTCGGTGGCGACTCCACATAGACCTAAATTTCAATTCGATCCATTCCCATATGGAGATTCATTCGCCTACCCAAACCCGAGCGTGGCCGCGTCGGGGTGGACCTATGTCATGTCCACATTGTGACATTTCGAACATCTAACTCATTAGTTCACGTATTCTTTTTTATTTTATTATTGTACTTATCAAATTCGACAACTCGATTATTTCGATTATTATTTGTACACCATTTTAGTACGAGTTCCATCATTCGCAACTTTAGTCGATAGTAACTACGTCATTTCCTATATTGCACGTTTGCCATTAGTCATTGACAAATTAAGTGTTCAATAATAACTACGTCAAGCACTAAGATTGATTTCCTTGACATTCCTACTTTGTGTAATACGATCAAAAACAAGTACTCTGATAGTCCTACTTATTCAACCCGTGATTTTATCACGGGTATTAAACTAGTTTTACATAATTGTCCTCCCCTTATTACTCATAATATGCCTACTAAATTATGTAGGTATTAGGTACGGATTAATACTTACGGTAAATTATTAAATTATACTCCAGTTAACCTGAGACCTATTGTATAAGTACCCCGTTTTAACTATTAGACTAAGACATTTACGATTACAAGTATTGGTTTAAATTACGGAGTATAAGAGTCGTTTTATTGAATATGATATTTTCTCCGTTCAAAATATTTGTTTATTTGTTATTATACGGAGTATGTGTTATTATGCCCATTTTACATCATACATACGAACTCTGTCTAAAGTTTCTTTCTACAATAAAATACACTCATATTTCAATCAAAGTTACACAAATATGAACATTAAATCGATACATACACCATAAACGTTAGAAAACATTCATCTTAAAAAAATCCGTTTTAAAAAAAACTTGACGCTATAGCCCGAGCATCGCCGGGCAAAAAACTAGTATTTTTGAAGTATAGGAGAATATGAGATTATTTAAATAAGGTTATGAGTAATATTTTTTGTAGGAGTGTATGATTATTTATAGAGGAAAATAAATAGTTGTTGGTAAAAAAAAAAGAGTTGTTGTAAAATTGGTACGTTGGAAATTTGGAGTGGAAAAGAGACGTTGGAGATTTGTGGTAGTAGAAGAAAGAGCCGTTGGATTAACTGACAAAAGAAAGAGGGGGGAGTGAAATTGACAAAAAGTGGGCAGAAATTGACAAAAAGTGAGAGAAAAAGTTAGACACAACCTTATCATGTGGGGGTGGAGCCCACATGTGAAGGTCATCCCAAATTGTTGAAGGTCATCCCATGACTTTATTGAGGAGAAAGAAATGTTAATTAATTGAGGAGGTCATCACTAATTCCTCATTAGGGTGACCCCCATCCCCCATGACCCAATGAATGTGGATGGTCTTAGGGATATGTGTTGTATGTTCTTTATATAATTAGATATCAACAGCCTCATGAGTACTTACAGACAAAAGTTATAAACAAGAGAATTGTAACATTGAGGCATTCTATGATTAATCAATGAAACATCATCACTTACAATCATTTGTTCATCATTGTGAGTCAAGGAGTCTAAAAATCTTCTGAACATCAACACGTTTGGATTGATTTTGTTTTAGGTAATTATTGATTTGGATTATCAATATGTTTTTTTATTGTATTGTTTACTTATTATTTCGTATACTATTACTGTAAATCTGTATATATTAGCTACTTCGAATAATTCTTGGTGTAAATACATACCATATGTTTTTAGTTAAAATAACTTGAAAAAAAATATTGGGGCGGTCCCACACCTATTTTACTTGGTTGCCGCGCAAGATAGTTTCTAAGGGACAAACATTTGGTACATGCATGAGCTTTGGTAACTGCGGTCCATCGGGTTTTAAAATTTTAGAAATTCTGTCCTAATTACTCCATAACTACGTACTATTGAGATAATGTGTTAATAATTACAAACTTAAAAATACTATTGGTTAAAGTACAATTTTAGTTGATATTGTGTTGATAATTTGGTTATTTCTTTAATATTTCATAAAACATAATCCGTACATAGGGTACATTATTGGCATATTAGAGAGATGAAAAAAGTTGATCTGACCCGATAAACCAATCTAACCTACCAAAAAATCTGACCCGGTAGAACCCGAAAATTTAGTGACCCAAAACCGACCCAACTCGACTCGATTGTGACCCGATATAACCCGGTGACGAACATCAAACCGACCCAAACCCAATCTGACCCGATTTGAACCGACCCAATAAAATTGACGAACATATAATTGATAAGTTTAAAGATTTATTCAAATGAAAGTGATAAAGTGTATAGCTTGATATTTTTTGAAAAAAAAAATTGGTAAAGAGTGAAAATTGTATTAATGATTAAAGTAGCTCTTTGGTACAAGATCAAATATCAAAACCAAAAAGTAGTAGCGTAACATTATAGTGATCATAGTCATTGTGTAGACACCCACATTTTGACCGCCGGGTGTCTATAGCAGTTTCCGAAAAGCACCCGATGATGATCGGACGCAAACGTGCTTTGACGGACCCGGATATGGGCTCGAAATCATGGACATTTGGTTTAGGCTTTTTATGGAGTACAAATCTCACAAAATCAACCTCAAATCCAGGCCCAGTGGGTCGTTTTGAGTCAAATAAGACTAATTTGGGTCGAATCCGACACCAGGGGCAAAACCGTCTTTTAGCGACCGGGTCAAACCCGGTCAAAGATATTTTTTCGAGACACACGGACCAGCCGTGTCATCTCACGACTTCGGCCTAGACACGAACACTACAAAAAAATCAGCTACGATAAATATTAAATAATTCCGTTAAGGATAGAATTCGATCTCAAGTAGAAATTCTACCCGAATACCGAATCAAAACACTCGACTGAGCGTCAAATACTCGGCCGAGCAGCCCCATTTCAGCCGAGATTCCTTTCTTTCCAACCAAGAAACGGAATTCTCGTTCCTTTCAACTTCTTACTTTTCCTATCCTTAGACGGAATCATACCTCATCCCGACCGATGACTTTTCTTCCTTTGCAAGTTAGCCATCTCCTATAAATAGGACCCTCCCATCACACACAAAAATAAGAATCATACACCGACACATCTACAAGATCCAAACTTCAAACATCAAGCATAGCATCGAAAGACCAATAGTATAGACCCCGACACCTCAAAAAACCGGCCACAACCCGACTCTTCACAAGCACGAAACGCACCACCTTAACTCACCGACATTATCTCAACGCTCCCGTGCCTAAGCCACATTCCGACGAGCCCCGTCCCGAGAAAACAAAGCATGTAGGTTGAGGGTGTAAAATCAAACCTGATTCTTCCCTTCTCTCTTCCTTTCTCTCGTCCTTTTCTTTTTTTTTTTTTCGTCGGTCGGTCCTTTTTTTAATATAGGTCGTTGTCGCATTTTTTTAAAATCTAATAACGATATTACAAAATTATTTTCATAAAACAAAACATTCTTAAAAATACGATATCGACTCTCTAGTCGAATATCGTATCAAAAGAATAATATTAAACCTGTTGATGCTAGAAAATCGTTATACGGTCTTAAAAACATAATACAACGATTTTTAACGCGGAGGGAGTCAAACATCGTTTTTTTAGTTTAAACTTTACAAAGCGATTTTCAAACTTTTTTTAAACTTTTCTAAAAATCATTCCGACTATTTGATATCGATTTCATAATCGAATATCGAATACGACGAATATCGAAAATATAAATCAAGTATGAATTAATCCGTATTTGTACGCGATTTATCAAAATTAACGATTTTCGAAAAGCCGACCCGAGACAGCCACCCGCGCGAGTCGCGCCCCTCCCGGGCGAGTCGCGCAGGGGCCTGGAAGCCGAGTCCCTTTTTTTTGCTTTCTCGTTTTCTGTATTTTTTTAACATCGTTTTTTTTTTACATAAAACGGCGACTTTCTCGGCATATTTTCAGATTTCGACAAATATTTTTCGACCTCGGTCAACACGTGTTTAATCCATCACGTGTCACAAAACTTTTCGAAATTATGCATATCATCGTATTTACATTCTTATTTAATTTATAAACCGTTACTAACTTGTTTGCTCATGTTTGTAGCGATTTATTTTCATCTTTTGTTTTATTAGACTAAAACGAATTTCACATGCTAAATATAACTTTGACGTTATTAGTTTAAGATGCATTAAACGACTTAGCAACCCATTTAATTTTTCTCACATGCTTAGGGAAAATAATGTTTGCATATCATTCAACCGTCGAACTAACGCGTGTACACCAAAAACGAACGATATCTTAGTAAAGGCCGCTAAGTGCGGGCGGGGTTGGGTGTTCTTAGTGAACTTCCCAACACGTACCCTCACCCCTTACTCAGAACCATAGTTTCCGGATGTCCGAATCCATTGGCAACGAGAGTCATTCAATACACGATATCCGATAATGTCGGTATCGGTATCATAATGCAAAGGGACGAACCCAATAAGCTCTGACATCGGAAATGGGCCGTATTTTGTACACGGCCCACTACGATATAGAGTGGGTTCGAACGGGCCCGAACTCCCGCAAAGTTCGGTGGCGACTCCTACTTCGATTTAAATTTCAATTTGACACCATCTCATATGGAGATTCATTCGCCTCCCCAAACCCGCGTGTGGCCGCGTCGGGGTGGACCTATGTCATGTCCACAATTTGGCGACTCCGCTAGGGATCAACTGATGAGTCACTTACCATCGGCATCCTCAGGGTGAGACTCGAAAAGAAATCGTTCGAATAGTAATGTACACGTTTTAGTTCAATGGTTCATGCATAACCCAATCTTTCCCGAGCCGGTTACTTGTGACCGACGTCCCACTATACCACGGTGCGTTCCTAAATGGGCGCACTAAAGACTTCGATGGCGGAACTCGCATGGGTTTTACGGCAGATTCTAAGACCAACTCGGCTTAGGAGGACCGTCCTGATTTGCGAGAAAGCTATCGTCGTTGGTATAAACTCTATTTCGACCGACCGAGACTTAGATTAAGAGCATACATGGTGTCATTATACTGTTTCCATGACTACGTGCTACTTGATTTACTTGTTTTCTTTTTCAAAAACCGTCATTTCAAAGCTTGCACCTTTTCAAACTTATCCAATTTTCCAATGCCAGAAAGCCACCGAATTTAGGACTTATGATTTTGACTCAAAATAGCCTATTTTTAGCCGGTATGCTACCCAAACCTTTTCAAATTTCCAAAATTCCGGCCCGATAACGTTTTTTTTCGATTTTTCAAAAAAATCGGGCCATCCTATCCGACTTTGTTCGGTTTTCGTTTCTAAATCCAAATTTTCATTTCAAAACTTTCTTCTTCTTAGGACTTCTCATATTTAGTAGTGTCGGGTCTTGTCATAAGTTGTTAGAATCTCTAGCGTCGAAACTCCGTCGATCCTACATCACGAGTTTCTTCCCCATGCCAGTCCGCCTTATTTGTCGAGGCACGGCCCACCTGCGTAGGACGAACTCCTACAAAGGGAAGCCCGTTTACACTTTCAAGTCCAAAGCCTAGGGATACTCACATGGATCTTCCTTCGAACGGGACTAGGCCCACTTTGCCAAATCCTAAGGAAAACCCACTGTCCACGAGTCACCCGTCTAGGTGTCTTTTCCGAGTCATTTCCTTTTCAGGCTTTTCCACACTCGGGGGCTATTCTTCAGCAGATCGATCAGTCACGGTTGCTCTAAGGGTCATGTCTTGCACGTGTTATCTCACTACCCCACTTTTAAATCACTTAGATGTCGTACCATCCGAGTCCTACCAGAGTCTTTAGTCTCACTTGGGGGTTGTCCTTCACCCGAGAAGTCGATCACGGTCACTCTAAGGGGTACTTTACGTCCATCCTACACCGGCGTCCTTATGATGCTTTCTCCGAGTCGAACCTATGCTACGAACACTCGAGTCATCTAGGGTTAGGTCACCACGGTTGGTCCAAGAACGCGACACGGTCAAACACGGTCGCCCCCATTTTCGGACTCACCCTTATGCAGCTCGAGTCTAATTCGCGGTCGTTACTTTGTCTAGGTCAACGTTTGAGTATCCCGATTCAAGAGTCTTAGTCATTCCCGTCCCCCCGGGCCGTGTTTAGTTCAACTCCTTCTCTTACACCTGCGCAAAACCGAGCTTAGGCGAGTTCTAACACCTGTCACTCCTTCCTACCAGGGACCCAATGAACGGGACATTACCTAACCACGACAAAGCCCGCGCTATCGAGAAAGGGGATATCCAAGGAAGCATTCTTATGCTATCTTGCTCCATTAACAATATCTTCTCGAAAATCAATACCACCCTAGATAACCTGGGTTCCAGGGTAGCCACCATCGAAGAAGATCTTTCAAGAGCCCAATCCCGTCTAACACAACTAGAACGGGTAAGGCAGCCAATCATCCAACCGGGCCATTTAAAGGGTAAGGACTCTTATGAAACCATCCGATACCCCCAGGATGGCAAGACCGAGAGAGGTAATCCACAAGTCACCTCTCCGAAAATCAAGAACCAATCAAAGGTAAGGACATTTAACCGCTTGGATATGTCCTACACCGCCGCTTTCCAAAGTTTGGTTTCGAAGGGCCTAATATTACCCCTAGGCCCAACAGCCGACGTACCTTTGGAAAGACGCTCCAAAGCATGGAACGCCCCTAGCCACGTTTATTTTCGTGGCGCAAGTCTCAAATTTTCGTGGCTAGACTATTTGCCACGGTAAATTTTTCGTGGCGCAAGTAGCCGTGGCAACAAAATTTCCGTGGCGCAAGTGACGATTTGTTGTAGTGTCGAATCCTATGATAAATCTAGGTAGTCTCTTGGTTTGGGTTCAAGACGGGAGGCAAGCCCATTTCCCACAATAAACACCCATCCAATAAGACTAACCAATCCCTACCTTAGGTGTTAGTCTGACCGACAAAAAAAAAAGTTGGACAAAAAAAAATCAAAAGTCCAAGAAAAAAAAACAAAAGGCCAAAAAAGCAGGCCATCATCAAAAAAAAAAAAGAGTCACCCATGGCTAGGGCACGGTCAACTCAAATCAAGAATTCCAAGACCGGGGCTAAGAGGTCAACCAAAAAATATTCAAAAACCTATGACCGTAGTGAAAACGGTCAATTCAAAGTTATCAATACTCATACCATCCAGTAGGGGAGAAACGATCAAGCTGGTCAGATAACACCACATCTAGCCTTCCCACATTATAATCTTCAAGACCTTCTCGAGACCTAGGCTAAGAGACAGCCCGAAATTTTGAGGATTCAAGCTCCATAGGATACACCCTAACCATTAGGGCCAGACATGGAAATCAGATCCCGCATCATCGAACCTACCCTGATCGAAGTTCGAGTCACTTTTACTCGACTTCCCCCTTTTCTACCAAATTACAATACCTTACCCTCGAAGCCTTAGCTCCACAAAATCGAGCTCCAGATGTCAAAACATCAAGGCCACTTACGACCTAGCTCCACATTTCCAAAAACATCCAAACCAGTTACCAATCCCAAACACGGAAACTCACACTGCAACAAATTGCCACTTGCGCCACGAATTATGCCACGGTAATTTGTTATTCGTGGCTAATTTTTACCTAGCCACGGGAAAATTTTGATTCACTACCTGAGAAAAAAAATATGTCACGGGACAATTTTTCCCGTGGCTACAGTTCACTTGCGCCACGAATTTTATTAAAGTCGTGGCCAATAATCACTCTTGCCACGAAAGTTGCCACACCCGTGGCAAAAATATATTTAGCCACAAATTTGTTCTGTAGCAAATATTTTTTAGCCACGATGTAATTAATTTCCATGGCGAAATTATTTTTTAGCCACTGATGTAATAAACGCATGTGGCTAATGTGGTTCTTCAAACTTTAATAAATTGCTTTCAAGTTAAGCTAAATGTCAAATTTTGGTCTTAAAAAATTCCTTAAAATTTAAAGTTATAGATAATATGAAATTAAATAAAAAATTTAAATTTGAAAATATTTTATTACTCAAAAAAAATGTTATTCTTTTATTAACTTTTAAAAAATATTTAAAAAATTGTAAAACAAAATACAAGTACAGAAAACTTTGGTTGTCTTATTTGTTGATTTTCAACTAATCATAATTTTTGAAGTCATTGATTTCTCTTAATTTGACAATATGTTTAACTAAAATTATATAATCTAAAGTATGACTTTTGAAAGACTGGATGACATTTAAATAGTGTAATATATATGCTAGCTAATATGCGGCGTACATAGCATATCAAGTAAAAAGAAGTATGTGATTTATCATCCATCGTTGAGATCTTTCACTTTTACCGCTTAATTAATTAATTAATATATTTTTCACATGTATTAAACCTCTTTTGAAGACAAAAAACTTTAAAAGAAAGGGACCGAGCATGACTCATAACCGCAACTTTCGAGCGTTGTATTATTTTTTTTCAAATTATTGATTTATTTTCTTGCAATATTTTCAGTGTGATAAAAATTATTTTTAACTCGTATTTAAGAATTCTAATCGATCAATATTTTTCTATAGAATTAACTTTGACTGTGAAAATAATGATTAGTTTTGTAAATTAATTGTTTTCAAGTTATTTGGTTTGGAAGAAAGATTAATGTTTTGAAAAGTCGTACCTAAGTTTAATAATCAGTTAAAATTATTTTTCAAAAAAAGAGAAATATAATTGAGAAAAACAAATAACTTACAAATACATGTAAGAAAATCTAATAATTAAGGACTACTGGTGAGAAAATAAAAAATTAATTTATCGTCAACTATCTAATTCAATAATTATTCTATAATATTATTTGGAAGATATTTTAAAAAATGAATATAAAACAAAATTAATTTAATGAAAAATAAAATTCTGGTAAAACTTAGAGTGGACAAGAGAAAACTCGATGAGCATAAAAACTAATGAAATAAAATAACGACCGATAGTTCATAGCAAATAAAATATCTAATTAAAGCAACAACAAAAAGAAAAAACATGTCGAAAGAACTAGCAATAAAAGAACGTGAAAAATAGAAATTAAAATACAAATATCGATAAATTAATGAAATCATGAGTCCGAGAGTCAATTTCGAAACTTGATTTTTTTTTACGGGAACAATTTTTTTAATCATAAATAGTAAATCATTGGGGGGAAAATCAATTATATACTCAAAAGTAAACGTAGTTTGTGGAAAAAAAACATTTTAAAGGAATTCAAACAATGATTATGTCAACAAAGTTCAAATTCATTTCTGGTAGCTGGGCATAAGAACTTCATAGTTAAGCGTGCTTGAGTGAGAGTACTGTTAAGATGGGTGACCTCCTGGGAAGGCTCTTCGATGCGTGCGACTGGTGAAATTAAATGATATTGAAATGACTCAGATGTGACTATAAAGATAGTAACCATTTTAGATGTGACTACTCTAGAGGTAGAGAATTATTACGGTTATTAATTAATTTATTATATATTTTCACCGAAATAAATATTTTGTCACAAGCGTAATTAGCCACGGGATAACCCGTGGCAAAAAGTTAATTGTAGCCACGGGAGACTCTGTGGCAATAAAATCAATACTTGCCACGGGTTTTTTTTCCGTGGCTATTTGTTCGCCACGGCCACTTGCGCCACGTATGATTTTTCCATGGCAAAGTACTTTAGCCATGAAAATTTAGCACTTTTGCCACGAATTCAGCCGTGGCCCAAGTGCTCTTTTGTAGTAGTGTCAACTTGCGATCGGCATAGAACATGCCCAAATAGTTCACACCACCTCTGGGGGCTACCCCGGAGAACGCTCACAGTCACAGGATCAACATCTTAACTGTTCTAGCCCTTTGATCAAGACACCATTGGGAATACACCTAGCCTACACCATTGCTATGGCTAGTTACACACAAAGCCCTAATAAACTAGGCACCATAATATATCTTCACATCACTGAACTACGGCATGGTTTGAATTCACTACACGTGAATACGTAGGCAGCCTTTCAACAGAGGCACAACCACCCACATTGACACACATTCAAAAAGCACCGTCATTCCTATCACGACACTTTCATGTTCTTAACATTTAGCTTTGTCATCCTGGGGGCTTCTCTTAGGCAGAAGTTCTCCATCCGCTCACATAAACCAAACACTTTCAAAATTTAGCCTCATTTCTATAGTGTGTCCTAGTACTCGGCTCAGTCGAAGACGAGAATCTGTCAGGACTCGAAGCAATACCCACTTTGGGAATATACCCCGAAACAAAAATCCGAAAGAACACCATTCTACAGTATTGCCACTGTTAAGTCCTGTCGTTACAATCCCATTACTGACTACTGCAACCCAGTATAGCACATCCTTCCCATTTCGACGTTCGACCGTGTTGTCACTCGCCTAGGCTACGGAATAGCGCAACTTAAGAGTCTTGTCATCTTAAGTGGCCTACCCCCTACCAAGTCACGGTCCATCCCTTAGAGAGTCCAGTTCGTGTCTGTCAACTCGTCCTGTCACGTCCAGAGTCGAGTCTGTCGGTAGGCCAGGCCTCTCTCTCCAAATTCTCATTTTAAAAATTTGCAAAACTTAGCTATTCGAGAAAATCCTTTTTTGACAAGGTCAAATTTTAGTCTATTTAAACTGCAAATTTCTTTTCTACCCCTTTTCAATTTTGAAAACATATCTCCTAGCACGTGAGTTGCTTTCAGGATTTCGATTTCAAAATGAAACAAAAATCATTTTTCCCATCCAGCACAAGTCAGCCCATAGATGCTAACTGCATTTCCTGTATACTATCTTGCTGTCTGCTATATTTGCTATTTCTACCTATATATCTAACATTTCAGGTACCAGCTTGTGCTTCCTAAAGGAACATCAAGTTTTTACTTCCCCAGCGTGAGTCGGTGTTTCGCCTAAATATTACATACGAATTGCTATGTGTCGGCATCATACAGGTACACCCAGACTCGAGAAGGAAGTCTCCTCGCAAAATTCCCCAGTGGAAAGTTCAGGTGACATTTTTACTAAAGAATCGGGATGTATCTGTAAACAAATACACCCATAGCTCCCGCGTAATTTAGAATCGGGATGTATCTGTAAACAGATACACCCATAGCTCCCTATGCAAGCTCCCGCGTAATTTTGAATCGGGATGTGTCTGTAAATAGATACACCCATAGCTCCCTGTGCAAGCTCCCGCGTAATTCTGATCAAGACGTGTCTGCAAACACACCCATAACTTCCAAGGCAAGATCCCGTGCAGCTCCAAGATAGGATGTGTCTGCGAATGGGCAACCCGCGGCTTCTTATGCAAGTCCCCACTAAGCTATTAGCATCCACTCAGGTATGTTTTCTATCTTTTGGCTGGCGAGCCCTTCTACGCAAGTCTAATGGACTATAAACGACCCGATCGGAAGTCTGCCAGGTCTTAATCCTCGATTGGCCTGGTAGCTACTCTGACTTTCGCCTTGTCCAAGCCTCAATCAGAATGGGGGCTCTGTAGACACCCACATTTTGACCGTCGGGTGTCTATAGCAGTTTCCGAAAAATACCCGATGATGATCGGACGCAAACGTGCTTTGACGGACCCAGATATGGGCTCGAAATCATGGACATTTGGTTTAGGCTTTTTATGGAGTACAAATCTCACAAAATTAACCTCAAATCCAGGCCCAGTGGGTCGTTTCGAGTCAAATAAGACTAATTTGGGTCGAAACCGACACCAGGGGCAAAACCGTCTTTTAGCGACCGGGTCAAACCCGGTCAAAGATATTTTTTAGAGACACACGGACCAGCCGTGTCATCTCACGACTTCGGCCTAGACACGAACACTACAAAAAATCAGCTACGATAAATATTAAATAATTCCGTTAAGGATAGAATTCGATCTCAAGTAGAAATTCTACCCGAATACCGAATCAAAACACTCGACTGAGCGTCAAATACTCGGCCGAGCAGCCCCATTTCAGCCGAGATTCCTTTCTTTCCGACCAAGAAACGGAATTCTCGTTCCTTTCAACTTCTTACTTGTAACATCCCTATTTATCTAAGGACCGAACCAACCTTCCCAAAAAAAAAGGAGTGTTATTAACTCGGAATGACCGAAGTAACTAAAACCAAACCAACTTATAACGTATTAAGACAAATGTAAACATCCATAAAAGTCTAAGTGATCAACAAATCCATGGTCTAATTATTAAAACTTGTCAAAAGGTCTACCAAAGGCTAATAACTATCAACTAGTCGCCATACTCGTGCACCGGCACCGCATAGGACTATATTGTTTTGTGCCGTTTGTAATTTGTAGTTCCGTGTTCTTGACTCATTGTCCAATATTTATTTAATTATTTATACATTTGTTGTTTTGATTTCATGTATTTGTAGTAACTTTATTTACTTTCACAATCGTTCTTAATATTATAAGTAGTAAAAAAAAGTAATTAAGAGATTTTCTACGCGGTACCCCTATATTTTTCATTTTTTTAGATGGTACCCTATCTTTTCTATGTTCATACATGGTACCCTTGAATTTTATTATTAATTTAACTAACGCCCCAAATTTTTTTTTTCCATCAAGTTTTGTCGTTAGATTATGTTTTTAGCTTAAGATTAAGACTTCAATATCATTTAACTAAGATAATCAACAAGTAATTGAGCTTAATTTAAGTGTTATCATTTGATTTGACAATGTAACGTCAAAAATATAATCCGTTTACATTCGGAGTATAACTGCAAGCACGTACAAAATTGTTAGTTTAAGTTCAATAATCGGTTAATTAGGTATGTTAAATGACATTTAACTTTTAATCTTGAACATAAAAAGGTAATTTGTTGCCAAAACTTGACGGGAAAAAACAAGCGTAGGGGTACCAATAAAGATAATAATAAAGTTTAGGGGTACCAAAGAAACTTTTAGTAAAGTACAAGGATACCGTGTATACATGTAAAAGGTGTAGGGATACAAGGTAGAAATGTAAAAAGTTCAGGGGTATCACATAGAAAATCCCAAGAAGTAATAAAGCACTATTTGACATTAATGCGATAACTCAATAACGATGGGCTATATATTGACCTGGATGCTAGCTTTTTGTGTTTGTAAGAACGTAAGAGTGGCAAAAATGAGCTATAACGCTATAATAAGATGTAATGCATAATAACTAATACGGAGTACGGAATGATATTACAAACATCATCATATTATAAGAATATATTGAACATAAGGAAGAGGATTCATTTGACTTTCTCTTTTTGGACTCGTTCCGGCTAGAATTAAAAAGGGACTCTTCTACGCGTATTTACTCTTTAGTTGAGATTTTTGAATCTTGACCTCTTTTACTGGCAATGTAGGCTTCTTACGCCCGGGGATAGTTGATGTGGTATAAGTAGAAAATGATACGTTGTTTTTTGAATACATAAATGATACGCTGTTAGGTAGATGTTGTCTTGGATTCTTTTTTCAATGAGTATACATCTTCTGATAAGTCTATTTATTTTTTCAGAGCTATTAAGGTTGATTTTGTTTAATAGAAAATGTTTGGTTGCGTTTTGAGATTAGCTAAATTATGTATGTCAAATGATTTGTTAAAGATTTTACTATATACTATCGTTGCATCTCGTGAACGTTCTGGAATGTCATGTGTTTTCTTCATTTGTTTTTCTGTTGTAGCTATCTTTTTTTTTGAGGAAAACGTGGTCCATTATATTAAATCAATTTTCGCCAATTCAAAAATATACAGCAGAAAATTCGACTCAAGTACAATCTCGTTATCCACGAAATTACAGAATCGGGCCATCCAATGGGCAACTGTGTTCCTACCACGTTTCGTATGTAAACATTGGACAAATGAAAAAGACGCTAGTACATTGCGGATATCCTTGATGCAAACTTATGCTGGACTCCTCCAATTACTATTGTTTCCCAATTTTTTAATAGTCTCAAGAGAATCGGTTTCGGGAATCACTTCCGAGAAACCCCTCGCATAACTATAGCTATCTTATTTTGTTTGGCATATATATTTAACTAGTTCAAACTCATACGAGTACTACCTATGTATATAGGTGCATTTATAATTGAACAGTACTCTGTATCAAATATTAATTTTGGACCGAACAATTTTTTTATCTTTGTTTGAAATGATTACTTTTGTTAAGTCTTGTAAATATCGTCTTATATACATTAATATGATTATCAATATATAAACTTTTGCTGACTAAAAATAATGTTGACCACGACGACAACAACATTATTATAATTATAATTTGAATAAAAATGATAAATCTTTAAATAAAATGTATTAATCAAAATTTTAATTTCATCTAATATTTGCATTTAATACTACACATTCAATGAATCAATTACTTTCATATTAAAAAAAATTGACCAAAAAGAAAGGTGACATTTGGGGTGAGCAAAAATATACGATACGGTTTTATTATACGTATACGATACGATATACACTTTCAATTATACGAATTTCCGGATATCCGATACGGTTTTCCTTAAAAGCGTAGCGGATATGTATCGGGAAAAATAGAAACCGGATATTCGGTTTCTTGTTCGGTTTTTTAAAAACAATAAAAATATATGAAAAATATAATCCTAATATGAATTAAACAATAAAGAATTCAAAACTCACCAATTATTTTCAAAGGTAAAAAACAAAACTATTAGTAAATTTATGATATTATGTATTGAAACGTAATATTTTGTTAGAATAATTGTAGCGTAAGACATATATCATTTTTTTGAGGTTTTTTTATGTATTTAATTATATCAATTTATATAAAACATAACGTTGCTTAAAAATCAATTAATTACTCTTAATTAAAAATGAAAAAATTATTTTTAAAAAAAAAATAGAAGAAAAATATAAAACCGAATACTGGATATCCGGAAAAAACCGGATCGGATACGGATCGAAATTTTTTTTATTTTTAAAACCGGATATCCGATACGGTTTACA
This sequence comes from Agrostemma githago, assembly GCA_958450325.1. Taxonomy (NCBI): domain Eukaryota; kingdom Viridiplantae; phylum Streptophyta; class Magnoliopsida; order Caryophyllales; family Caryophyllaceae; genus Agrostemma; species Agrostemma githago. Next base: position 10,965,185 of record OY288250.1, on the reverse strand, counting down.
AAACCGGATCAGATATCCGGTTTTGCTCACACCTAGGTGACATGGCTTCTTCAAATACTTTCAAAATGAAATAGTGAAATGTGATGTTTTTGTAAGGCATTTAATAGTATATCCTCCCTCTCCGAGTTCCTATCATTGACACGTATTCCTTTTTGGACTGAGTTTGATCTTTGACCCACTTTCCATTTTAGGCCATAAACGTGTGTTCACATTTACCCACTTATTTCTCTCTTTCTTTCTTCTTTTTTGAATTACTAATTTTTCCTTACTTATTTTTCACTACAAAAACAAATGAGTCAATCATAAAAACTTGGAGGGAGTATAGAGATAGATATATAGATTGTATTAAGCAACTCATGAACTCGTTCAACACACATCCTGCCGTCCTACACAAGTTCCAAACTAAACCAAGCATGCCTCAAAAATTCATTCAGAAACATTATACTGCTCCCCAAAAAATAGAAAATGTCAATTGGATAGATGCAGACCCCAACTAAAATAGGTTGATAAACAGATTTTGGAGAAAGTGGATTTTGTAGAAAGTGGTTTGAAGGTGCTCTTGCCACGTTTTTACCAAATTTTCATTAGGACAAATCAACGATAGTAATTAAGCTCGACTTTAACGGTGATTTGAAGAAAAAAACTTGAGTTGATTGGTCACATAGACAAGTCTAGAGGTGACAATCGGGTTCGGGTCGGGTCATATTGGGTCGAGTCATGATTGATTGATTGTTGCCGGGTCGCTTACGGGTCAGGTTTGGTTCTGGTCACTTCCGGGTCGGGTCATTCGGGTTTAGTTGTTGGGTCAGTCGGGTCTGGGTCGGGTTTGGGTAATTATCGGATCGGACTAGGTTTTGTTTGGTCTGGTCAAGTTTAAACAATTAAACCATCGAGTCGTTATTTGGTTTATTTTTTTTTTTCGTTATTTATCATTTATTACAAGAATTTTGTTCTTTTTTTTTAGCGAAAAGATCATTTCATTAATAAAAAGTCATACGACATCTACAACTTATATCGAAATTGAACGGGTACAATACTACAAAATTTGAATAAAATAAATTCTCATTAAAACAAAGATCTCTCACTAAGATTTTGATCTCCGCTTCCGCACCTCCTCTTTCAACATATCGTTGTTTAATGATACAGTCTTTCACAAGAGGGTCTTTGAATCTTCTAAGGTTTTGAAGAGAATCGATTTCATCTAACCTGATAGATTGTAGCCGCCAGTCTGACATAATTGAGATACCATATGATGAACGATTGTGGTACTGATCTTCCGCGTCCTCTCCGCTATCATAGATTAACATCTCTCCTAAAAGAGAGAGCGAAACCCATCAATTGGTGGGAACGAAATTCTCCAAAAGGAGAGGACTTATTCTAACTAAAATATTAATACTAATATCAATACTAAACGATATAATAAGTAAAATTTGGGGGCTTACCACCAATTAATGGTGGTAGCCCCAAGGTTTTTTTTTCTTTTTGGAGGCTAGGGTTTTTAGGGAGGAGGAAGAAGGTTTTAGAATGTTTAGTGATCCCGACTTACAAGAATTTTGTTCTTTATCGCCTATAACTATATCTTCTACGGAGTAATAAACATTAGAGTAATGTTAAAACATTAAAGTCATCCAAATTTAGTATAAACTTATAGATTGAAGCAAAAATTATACAAACATGAATACAATTAATGCATCTATTAAAAGATTATTTCCTTTTATAGTCTCTTAAAATTTTCCTAAAAGTTATTTCCAAATTTCATTTTGTTTTCCAATAATTTTGGAAGATAATAGATCATTTCATTAATAAAAAGTCATATGACATCTGCAACTGACATCGAAATTGAATGGATACAATACTATAAAATTTGAGTAAAATAAATTCTCTTTAAAACAAAGATCTCTCACTAAGATTTTGATCTCCGCTTCTGCACATCCTCTTTCAACCTATCGTTGTTTAATGATACAACTTTTCACAAGATGGCGGTTTAATGATACAACTTTTCACAAGATCGTTGTTTGATGATACAACTTTTCACAAGAGGGTCTTCGGATCTTCTAAGGTTTTGAAGAGAATCGATTTCATCTAACCTGATAGATTGTAGCCGCCAGTCTGACATAAATTGAGATACCAAACGATTGTGGTACTCATCTTCCGCGTCCTCCCTACTATAATAGATTCAACACCTCTCCTAAAAGAAAGAGCGAAACTCATCAATTGATGGGGGCGAAACTTTCCAAAAGGAGAGGACTTATTATAACTATAATATTAATAATAATACTAATATTAAAGCAGTATAATTAATTAAAATTAGGGGCTCACCACCATTAAAGGTGGTAGCCCCAAGTTTTTTTTAGGGAGAAGGGTAAACAGAACCATATCTAACAATAATTAGTTGTGATTGAACATTAAAACTGTAAATACTATGAATGATAAATTTTATTGATTTTATGTCTTGAGGTGGAAATCGGATGGCTTGGAGCGGATCAAGTTGAGTCTTGTCGGATCAATAATTAGTCGAGTCAACCTAGTTTAGATTATAACAATTTTTAATATATTTTAAATTAATTTTTATTTAATATTTACACGTTATTTTTTTTGGTTTTCTTAACCATGATTGGTTAAGAATTTATGAAAAAAAAATTAAATAATATTTTAAGTTAACATATTTTTTTATTGTCGTGTCATCTTTGGGGTCGGGTCGAGTCAGATAATTTATCGGGACGTCCCAGGTTACGAGTCATCTCGGGTAGGTTCGGGTTTGGGTCAACTTGAAGCGGATCGTATCGAGTTACCGGTTGGATCGGGTCATGTCATATTCGGTCAGATGAAATCTGATTTAGTCGGGTCAGGCTTGCCAACTGAGCACTATAATGAAAAAGTGAAATAGGAGGCAGGCGGAGAATTAGAAAGTGAGTTTCCATGGAAGGAGGAGATGAAAGGATGAACATATACAAAGCAACAAGAAGCATCAAAAAGAGACATAACTCTCTGTACAATGCTTTGCGTTCAATCTATCAAGACTCCATCTTTGTGGGTGAAATCTCGCAGTTATGGCCTCAACTTCCTTTACTTGCTAATCTTAGGTGTGGTTTATGGTATTCTTCCACTTCCAATTTCTATGACACTTGTTACTTCAAATCCACTGATGGTCACAACAATAATTGGTCTTTCAATACTTCTCGTCTCAATCTCCATGTTGCCCTTCTTGCTGGTATTTTACTTCAATCCCTCCCCTTTCTTTTCTTTTTTTCAACCTGTTTATGTCATTTGGTTTGTGCTATTGTGTATTGATGTTGAGTAGTTTGCATTTTTAATTTGTAATCTGGGATTTTGATTGCTGTTGTAATGTTTTTGAATTGGGATTATGAAGAAAATATGGTTAGGAGATCATAATATTTTGTTATGGTTTAATGGAGACTTCAGCTGTTTTTTCTGCTGTGGTGTTTGTGTATATGGATCGTGTTCTCTTGTATCTCGATTGTAATTGTCGGAGTATTAGGCTACAAAGTGTATGAATTATGTAGTAGGGAGTAATGCAGTAGTTTTGTTTCTTCAAGTGACATAAATGTGGTTTCCTCTTGAGAACAACAAACCCTTAATTCCATAACTTATGTGGGTAAGCTGTCATGAATCGGCATTTTTTGAAGTGTCACTTTCTTTTAATTTAAGTATAAGTTGAACGACGATTATGATCTTTGCACTGGAGTTTGTTTGTCGTTTTGTTTATGGATCTATTTTGACAGATTTCATTTTTGTGCAGGTCAGAAAGGTGGATGTATTATAGTTGATTCTACTCGGAAAGGAAAACGATTTCCAGATAGCATGTCAAAGACAGTACCTATCTGGACGTGTGTACTAAACCGAGCTATTCAGCGCTACCGCAGCATAAGTCACAAAGATAAAAATGTTCGTCATGTGGTAAGCTAATTTTAGTCAGGTTAAGGCCCCAGCTGGGACGGAGGTTATTATTATCAGAGTAGTGGAGTTTAAGATAAGAAGAAATAGGACATTCGAAATATAGTGCTTACAAAACTACAAAAGTGATGAAGAGTTCTAGGTAGTCTAATTAAGGTTGTAATATTGAATGATTAAAAACTAACCCAAAGTGTTTTAATATACAAAAACACAAATTGTCATATGAGACTGTCATACAATAAGTTTAGTGTGAGACCTCTCACAAGGTGCGTAGTTATTTTCTTAGGCTTTATTTTCATTTCTTATTTTTCATACTTTTTAATTTAGAAACATGTCTCACACCGGTCTCACAAGAGACTGATTGATACTCCCTCCCATTCATTCAATGCTTTACATGGAGGGTTTCACAAATTTTAAGAAAAGTGGTAAAAGTAAGGGTATTATTGGTAAATCAAATGATTTTATGGGTCCACAAAACTTAAAGTAATGAAAAAGTAGTGGTATTTTGTGTAAATAGAGGAAAGATAGGGGGTTATATGGTAAAATATTTTGCCAAAAGAGGAATGTAAAGAATTGATTGGATTGTCCATTTATAGTAAGTGTAAAGAATTGAATGGATGGGAGGGAGTACAAAGATAACTAGCAACTAACGGACTCGAAACAATTGAGCCCACGTAAAAATCAGTCCAGGTTGATCGGCCATCTTCACAAGTTGGTCAACTATACAGACATGTTGATTGGCTCCCCTCTTATGTTGATCAACTTAGCATTCTCTCTCTTTCCTTCTTGTCCTTTGCTTTTGTAGCGCTACATCTCTACCTCTTGTAGGCAGTCCCCGAGCTCCATTAGCAGCTAGAACTCGGGCTAAGGATCTTTCGCTCTCATCATATTGGCTTGGAACCTGATACTTGTGCAACACCTAAAGTAGCAAACATGGGGAAATTGCATGAAAATAGTTTCCAAGAAGGCACAATAGCTATGAATTACTAAACCAAATAGATGTAATAATACACACATCACTTCATAATGTGGTTTCGTGTTGGGACTTGGAACTTATTTCGGCATCGTGCAAATGCACGACTTATTATAATACAATATTTTATTTGTCAAATGTTATTACATTGTAAAGCCTAATGAGCTAATATTACTCATAATGAGCAACACTATCATAGCCCAATTCTCAAGCCTTCTTTGATGATTTTTCGGTGGTTTTTTTAGTAAGAGCATGGCACGTGTCCTTAGCTTTTCTAGTTGTTTCTCATTTAGTGTATAGAAGAATAAGAGTAGGGATCTAAATGAATTGAACTCGCTTCCTTGTAGCTAATGTCTGGATTTGTTTTTTTGTTATAAACTTTCATGTACTATTTTATTGTTTGTTTCATTTCCATAAGATCTTGGGTAGAAAATTTCATACCTTTTCATATCAGTTTGTCTTCTTAACATACTCCCCACAGTCCCCAGTCCATTGAATAAGTATGGCTCTTTCAATAGCAGGACTGATTTTTGGTGAACTAAACCCGTTCTGCTTTGATTCTGTACCAAGCTTTCCCAAACTGTTCTTTGTTTAGCCTCTGGCACCACAAAATAAGTGAGCATGACAACATGTTTTGATGAAAGCTAGCCCCTTTTCTTGTACGATGAGTTTTTGCAGGATGAAAATTCATCCAATGTAGATCATGAAGCAACCGAAGAAGGTCCTGTTGATTGGGACTGCGCTTTACATTTACCTTTATATGTTTCCAAGACTGAGAAAGCGTCGATCGAAAGGTGCCTTGAAGAGTTTACAGTACGACTTGAGGAAAGTGGCGCCGATATTTCATCCCTGGCAATGTCCTTGAGAAAACCTCTTCGTCCTTTGTGGATTTCGCAAAAGTCCGTCATTTGGTTAAACGAAGTGCCAGATCATGACTCATGGGATTTTACACCAATAATACTTGTTTCTGCATCCTCCCAAGATGGCTCCATTCAACACAGGGAAAGCACGGAGTTTAGCTGGAACTATATTCCAGGGGCTGGAGATGATGAAGAAAGTTGGGCTAGGGGCCTAACACCTATTCTTTTTTGGAGTCATGTGTATGATTTAATAAATTGTGAGCCTAATCTGTGTAACCGGAAAGTTGCTGAGATCGTCGAGGCAGACAGAGTGTATAGGGCTCAAAGAGGACTAGATGCTCCTCAAATATCTGTGAAGTCTCAAAAGTCTTCAGGAAGCAATGAACATGAAAATTTGCCATTGCATTCCAAACTCAAAACAATGAAAATTGGTGAATGCTCATCTTCCAAAGGAAATTTTGCAATATGTTGGCTTGGTTCAACTAATGTTGCAGTCAGCACAACTCAATCTGGTATGTTTTTTTCTTGCAGATTTTAAAATGTTTACACTTGTTAGCAATCAGCATTATTTTATTCAAGCTTGTGTAATCTTTGGATATGTTACCTTAGCTCCTTACACTTACAACCAACCAATTTCTTCTCTGCAAATACATTCTGCAGCTGCAAACACACCAAGTGTTGATTGTATACTAAATTGTGGCAAGGAGTTGCTCAATGCTGACCCGTCATATCAATATTTACATCTTTCTACAGTGGTAAGTATTGAATGCTGATTTGCTTTCTATGTTACTAGTGCCGTTCTGTCGGATAGGATTCTATATCCAAATGCCGTACTCTCACGACTCACATGTTAAGACATTGTGAACTCTTCCGGTCCTTAAATGAGAATGCTGTTATATAGATATGTCATTAAAGTGAAATGGAGATATGTTTGAGACAAGTCTGTTTTGCCAACCTATTGTCTTCACTAGGAGAAGTACCGAATGGGCAAGTGTCACATACAGAAACCTTAAGCTTGAGTGTATGGCCCTAAAGGCCTAAACGTGAAGGATCCTGCGGTGGCCTTCGATTCTATTCCTTAGCCTTGAGTGCATCAGACATTGGTTGTGGCCTTTGGGAAGAAACTTGAAACATGCATGACAGATACCTGCATTTTTTGTAACCTACATGATTGTTCCTCCCTAACTGCTTTGTACTTGTCTCTGTCTAGGGCTCAAAGTTTGATCGATTTTCATTGCTTAATAATCTTCCCTCAGCAGTGAAATTTGCAAGGTTAAATCTGATACGAGGAAAATCACTGTTAGTTTGCTGCCATGACGGTAAGTGAGTTCTGTTTATCAAATGATCATACTCTTTTCATCCATGAACCAAAATATAATGATGATTTGTAGTTTGAACTTCCTGTGATGAATTTATATTTGTATTTGTGTCTTTCGCGCTCACTATCTCTTGCAGCGGGGTCTCATTCAGTGGACAATTTATAAGCATGTTCATGATTTTGGCTCCGAGTATTATAAAGCCCACTTTAAAGCATTCATGCTCTCATCACTACCATCGACTGCCACCACCACAGTTTTCAACGGGGTACGCATGAGTTTGATTAACCGACTAAGTTCGATTAGTTATCTCCTAATTTTCTTATCAAGGAAAGAAAAGTCAACCCAAATGAGGTTTAAGTTGTATGATTTTTTTTTTTGGTAAAATGATGCCATACTAAGTGATGGGATGAGATTGTGCTTGGTGGTACTAGCAGAGGGGTAGGGGTGATTTTACGTTAGTGATGGTTTTGATGACAAGGTCTTTTAAATGTATTTGGATTTTCTAAACGAAATCAGTATGAGCTCGAAATCGACATAATATGGGTTAGGTGATGTGGAATGCATGCCTGAATAATCGTTTTATCGAGTTCATAAACTAAAAATAAGTGTAATACTTGCATGTTGACTATAATTACTAGACAATCATTTGGTAATGTTGTTTGGATCTCACATGTACTTGAACTTCTTCATAGTGATTTGTGTGATTTTCACGGTTCTCCGTGTGTAGGTGGTAAAATAAGGGGAGAGGGAGTAAGCGATGCAGAGTCACTTGTTTGGTTAGCAAATGGGGATGAAAGGAAATGGGGGGGGGGGGGGGGGATTTGCAGGGATACATTTTTCCTCCTTCCAGGCAAATTAAAAAAATCTCTACCACATTGGAAAGATTTGAAGAGAAATTGCATCCAAACACCGACTTTCAATTGGATGCTACACCAACTTTCATTTTCGTTCCTTGTGCCTTGTTCATCAACTGTCTAGGGGAAGATTGAGACAATAAAAACTCTGGCTTTCAAAAAGAAGTACAGTATTAAAGCTAAATTATATGTAAGCTTAATTTTCTTGCTCTAAAAACTGGAGAAAATACACAAGAATTTTGCTGTCCATTTTGGGTCACTGGAAGCTAATATAAAGTTATGTTCACTTGGTGAGTCATGAGGGAACTTTATTGTCTTTGTGATCCTACCTGTCTCGAAATTGGATGGAATACAAGAAAGGTGAGTTAGTTATGAGGGAAATTTACCGTCTTTTGATCCTACATGTCTCAAAATGGGACTATATCAGATGATATGCAAGAGGGGTGAGACATAAGTCTTGTAAGTGAAACCAAATATAAGTGTGTTCTACATTCTTGAAACAGACTGAAATAATACTGTCTGTCTCCCATTTGTATTTTCTCGGTTGACTAGTTTATCAAAATATGATATTGTGATACATTTCTTCTTTTGCAGGTGAAGACTTAAGTGTCTGTTTTTGTCTAGCAATTTTGATCGCATTATTCAATGAAGAAGGTATACTTTTCTACCAAAGTTCTTTACAATTTAAACTGTATAAAATGGAGAACTTACGGGGAACAACTCATAAGTAAAGTGTTATTGTTTGCTTTGCCACCTTGGTCTTGTCGTATGACCCTAATTCAGTGGTTAAAATCACAGGAACTTTTGACGATGGAAACTTGTTCAGGGTGACGTGTATTACAAAATGGGAGATGCGAAAGCGACTTGTGTATTTATGCAAATTTTGCACGAATGCCCGACCATCCCGAGGGAATCTAAAGCAGGTCTTCAGTTTTCTTAACGGCGGAACATCTTCAGACTGTGAAACAGTTTCTCCTGTTCAAGACTCTTCAAGGATGGGTATTGAATAACTATATCTGTTAAATGATGCTGCGGTTTCCTCTCGGAAAACCTTCTTCTTAACCGGAACTATCCTGTATCAGCGAGGTCAGTAATTCTAAACTAAGTGCCAGAAACCAAGGATAATATGAAGTGTTTCATACAGTATATTTTTGAGTAAACCTGCCAAACCGGAGACTTGGTTTACAATAGGTCAGAGTCAATCCGAGGGCAATATTAACAACCGGTTTGTATTTGTTTGAAGTTAGTCACGTCTAATCAGGTCATTTTGAGCCGGGCTGTTTCATATTTCCGTTTATACTGGGGCTCCTATTCATCTTGAAAGCTGAGTTTTGCCAGTTTTAGTCGAACTTGAATCCTGCATTGTGCAACATGAACTCAGGATGTGACAAGTGACAACTGATGGAACTTGAGTTTAGTCGTCTAGATGAATGCGACTGATAACTTATCTCATTATCCTCATCCATTAGAAATCTACGCTATCTGATGGTGTTGTTGATATAGTTTGGTGTGCATCTATCTAGGTCTGTCATCTGTGTGTGCTAAGTTTGATGTGAAGGGATAGTAGGATGAAGTTGAGAGCATGACTTGGACTGAGAAAAGGAAACTAAATATAGAAAGAGTAGGTCTCGTCACAAATAAGAATTTGCCATACAGAAATAACGTCAACAAATAAGCAGGATAATGAAATAATTGGAATTTTAGTAGAGAGATGAGATGAGGATAACCTTCTTCTTTTTATAAGGTTGGCTTGAAGGTGGGAAGTAGAAGCCTAGAAGGAATGTGGTCAGATCAGATATTCAGATCTCAACCTTCCAAGTTGCAAGTGCAGCTCCCAACCCTGAGAAAACTGCAAATCATCCATCCGACTATTATTGTACTCCCTCCGTCCCAATGAATTGTCTGTCTATTCCATATTGGGGCGTCTCAATGAATTCCTTGTCTTTCTATTTTAAAAATGTTTTTACATGTAATTTGATCGTGAATTTGGTGTAAAATGGTCCTTCAGGTGTTATTGATATAGATTTAGTTGATTTCCGTATGTACCTTTGCTCTTTATAAATATTATTTCGTGCTTATACTGTACAAATGTATGTATTGTATTTGTTTGGTAGTGTTAAATCATTTAAAGTTTTCTAAATTTCTCGCAATTTTGAATAAAAAACAATTATAATCATCAATTTTTTTACGTCCACCTCGATGCGTAGTCATCCAAAATGCGAAGAATTTAGTATGACTTGTTTCTTCTCTTTTCTCTTCTCAGAATCTAAGACCGTACCTTAAAATGACTTGCTTTTGTCACTTAGTTCAGTGAAGGTTCGATAGTTCACAAGCAACTCAATTGTAGTGTATAATACACGTTTTTCAGGGGTTCGGGGCTTAGAAAAACAAATTGCTGAAAATTTTACGGAGTTTTCAACGGGTCTGTGGGACATCCACAAAAAAATAAGAGAAGCAATGAAGAATGTTAAGGGGTTTCGGTATGTGTTAAACCACGCTCGAAAATTTGTTAAATCGTGTAAAAGAGACATGCATGTCTTTTAGGCGTGAAATCGGGCAGGATAGATTTTGAAGACACCATTGTCATGTGTTATGCAAATTAGGTTGATTTGAAATGTGATCCGATATGAACTCTTGAGTAGCTCGTTTTATAGTGTATAATTTCATAGTTTTTGGGTATGGAATAAAAATGGTTGAAAATTATATGAAATTTTCATCGAGTCGATAGGAATGTCCACACAAAATTAGAGAAGCATCGGAGAACGTTTGGAGGTTCTGGTATGTGTATACCACCATACCAGAAAATCGGTTTATCTTGTAAAAGCGGCTATACTTGTCATTTCGACGTGAAATCGGATAGGGTACATCATGAAGACACCCTTGTCACGCCGCAACCCAAAATTAGAGGAGCAATGGAGAACGTTTGGGAGCTCCGGGCCTCCGGTATATGTTAAACCACCTCTCCACAAAAATCAATTTATCGTGTAATAACTACTTATACTTGTCTTTTGGGAGTGAAATCGTGCAAGGTACATCCTGAACACACTCTTGTCACGTTGTATGAAAATCAGGTTGATTTGAAATGTAACCCGATATGAACTCTCTACTAGCTCAATTTGGGAGTATATGTTTTTCAGAGCTTTGGGGTGCGGAATAAAAAAGGGCTTAAAATTATACGCTTTTTATATGGGGCGGTAGAAACGTCCACACAAAATTAGAGAAGCATTGGAGAACGTTTGGGGATCTGGTATGTGTTAAACCACCCTCACCAGAAAATCAATTTATCTTCTAAAACCGATCTATACTTGTCGTTTATGCGTGAATTCGCGCATGCATCCTTAAGACACCTTATTCACGTGGTATGAAAACAAGGAATTTTTGAAACGTAGCCCGATATAAGCCCCCAAGCATTTCAATTTGTAGTGTATAATAATACACGTTTTTCGGAGCTTCAAAGTCTGGAATAAAAATGACTGAAAATTGTACTAATTAAGTGTACATCGGGTTGGTTGGAACGTCCACACAAAGTTAGAGGAACAACGAAGAACGTTTGGGAGCTCCAGCATGTGTTAAACCACCTTGAAATGAAAATCAATTTATCATGTAAAAGCTACTTATACTTGTCTTTTGGGTGTGAAATCTACAAGCTACATCCTGAAGACACCCTTGTCACGTGTTATATATACAAATCAAGTTGATTGGAAACGTGACTCGATATGAACTCCCTAGTAGCTCGATTTGTATTGTATAATACACGTTTTTCAGATCATCTGGATCCGGAATAAAAAAGGTTGAAAATTATAGTCCCTCCAAGTCTGACTTAAGTTCCCTCTTTCCCTTTTGGATTGAGTTTTTCTTTCTTCACCCATTCATTTATCTCTACCTTCTTTATTTTTTAGCCACATATTCACACCCTTATTTTTTTTTCCCAAAAACCCTAGGGAACATATCTTAGACTCGGAGGGTGTACGATGTTTTCATCGGATCGGTAGGAACTTTCACACAACATATGAGGACTTGAGGAGCAACAAAGAATGTTTGGGGGTTTGGAAATGTGTTAAACCACCCCTACATACCCGACAATCGATTTATCGTGTAAAAGCGACCTATATTTATCGTTTGGGCGTGAAATCGTGCAGGGTATATATCTTGAAGAAACCCTAGTCACATTGTATGAAAATTAGGTTGATGTGAAACGTGACACAAAAATGAGTTCATGAGCAACTCCATTTGTAGTTCTACATAATACACATTATCCAGAGATTCGGGACCCAGAAAAAAAAAGACTGAAAATTGTACTGAGTTTTTCATCAGGTTGGTAGGAACGCCCAAACAAGTTATTAAGAGAAACATCGGAGAAAGTTTAGGGGTTTCGTGATGTGATAACCACCCCTACCATAAAATCAATTTATAGTGTAAAAGCATTCTATACTTGTCGTTTTGGCGTGAAATCGGACAGGGTATATCCTGAAGACACCCTAGTCACATGGTATGAAAACAAGTTGATTTGAAAGGTGACCCAGTATGACTTCTAGAACAGCTCGATTTGTATTGTTGTGGACATGACATAGATCCACCCCGACGCGGCCACGCGCGGGTTTGGGGAGGCGAATGAATCTCCATATGAGAATGGATCGAATTGAAATTTAAATCGAAGTGGAGTCGCCACCGAACTTTGTGGGAGTTCGGGCCCGTTCGAACCCACTCTATGTCGTAGTGGGCCGTATACAAAATACGGCCCATTTCCGATGTCAGAGTTTATTGGGCTCGTCCCTTTGCATTGCTATACCGATACCGTCACTACCGGTTATCGTGTATTGAATGACTCTCGTGCGCCAACGGTTTCGGGCATCCGGAAACCGAGGTTCTGAGTAAGGGGTGAGGGTACGTGTTGGGAAGCCCACAAAGGACACCCAACCCCGCCCGCACATTAGCGGCCTCTACTAAGATATCGAATGATTTTCTAATACGCGCGTTAGTTGAACGATGAAAATGCTTATGCAAACATTGTTTTCCCTAAGCATGTGAGGAATTGAATGAGTTTCTATGTCAATTTAATGCAACTAAAATTAATGTCAAAGTTGTATTTTAGCATGCGGGTTCATTTTAGTACAATAAAATAAACGAAATAAATTGACAAGAGAACAAACGGTTAGTAACGGTATAACGATAATAACGGTTTGCGAATTATTGAATGATGTAAATAAGATGACGTAAAGCTTTGAAAAGTGAGGTTTTCACGTGATTGATTAGACACGCGTTGACTTGAGTCGTGAAAAGGTATTAACGAGACTCGAATGGCTTGTAGGACTCTGTAGACACCCGCATTTTGACTGCCAGGTGTCTATGGTAGTTTCCAAAAATCACCCGATGATGATCGGACGCTAACGTGTTTCTACGCGCTCGGATACGGGCTCAAATCCATTAATCGCTGGCTAATGCACTTACAGAATACAAATTCCACAAAATCAACCTCGAATCCAGGCCCAGCGGACCATTCCGAGTCAAACAAGACTAATTTGGGCCAAAACCGACACTGGAAATAAAACCGACTTTTCACGATTGGGTCAACCCCGGTCAAAGTCATTTCCGAGACACACAAAACAACCATACAACCATCAAAAGTCCAAGTCAAACACAAAACCCATCAAGGTCAAGGTCCAGCAAGACCCGCGCGACCCATTTAGGCCACTCGATCGAGTGACCCATCCACTCGATCGAGTGGGCCTGCTTTGAGCCCGGCGGCTGGTGTAACGGGCCACTCGACCGAGTTGGCTGCTTACTCGGTCGAGTGCCCTAGCCCGGGTGCCCTAATATTTTCTATATAAGCACCTTCCCATGCACACATCTAGACATCATCTAAAAAACCCTAATCTCTTACACCTCTTTACAACCTTAGCAATCTACAACCCTAGCATCCTACACACATACATACTACGTTTTTACCAACCCTAGAAAAACCCTAGGAAAACCGACTTTAGCAAACCCTAAACCTAGGGATTCAACCCGAGCCACCACAACTTAGCCTCCATATACCTCGAAGACTCCCGTGCCATAGCCGCGTTTACGAGCCTTAATCCGAGACAGAAACATGTAGGTTGAGGGTGACAAACCTCTTTCTTCCTTCTCTTCTCTCTTCTTCGTTTTTTCGTATTATTATTATTATTATTATTATTATTATTATTATTACGTATTATTATTATTATTATTATTATTATTATTATTATTATTATTATTATTATTACGTATTATTATTATTATTATTATTATTATTATTATTATTATTATTATTATTATTATTATTATTATTATTATTATTATTATTATTATTATTATTATTATTATTATTATTATTATTATTATTATTATTATTACGTATTATTATTATTAGTGTTACGGTTATTTTTATCATTATTATCGCGCATTCATCGTTCTTCCTCATTTTCTTCGTTTTTTTATTATTTTAGTCATCGCATCATAATATCTATAATATCTTTAGTATTAAAACATTAAAATACTCATTGATTTGTGTCGAGTAAGAAGGATATCGGGATAAGAAAACACGAACATACAAGTGTACTGCACACAGCGTTGACGGTCGCTTATCCCGGTACCCCGATTATTTGATTATTGAGATGAGTCAACTTAAACAAGATTCCGTTATTATTTCTCGTTATCATCATCAATTTTGCATCCATCAATTTCTTTAAACATCAATTTTAACAAGGGTCGAAACCCGTTGACACGAATCTGACATCACAATCCCTAGGGATTTATTTCGATGTCGGAGAAGTCGAGGGAATCAAGTTTTTTTTATTTATTTATTCGAATAAAGCATCGATTTTGGATTCGATACCAATTCCATAATTGGATATCGAATCTAACAATCAAGTCATATGAATTGATTAACGTGATTTACTCATATCACGATAATTAATTTAAAAGGACTAAAATCAATTTATTTATTTTTTTCTATTTCACTCTAATATTCCATATCGATTCAAATAATCGAATATGGGATATAGCGAGTACTCCAAATTTAGAATCGGGTATAAATTCAACAATATTTATATTCGGTTCAGCAAAATTCGCGATTTATAAAAAAACCAAGTCGAACATAAATTATGCAATATTTATGTCCGATTCGGTAAAACCGTCGAATTATCAAAAAATCAAAAGCAATTTCAAAATCAATAATTAAATTGCAAACGAACCAAGTTCGTACAGGTGCCACTCGACCGAGTGCCTTAGTCACTCGATCGAGTGACACCTCAAAATCAAGTCAGAATGCTAATGACGATCACCACTCGATCGAGTCTCACAGTGACTCGGTCGAGTGGCCATGTACTCGACCGAGTTGGTCAATAACTCGGCCGAGTACGGTCTGTAGCGCAAAGCAGAATCACCTTTTTCAGGTCTACTCGATCGAATTTGTCGACTACTCGATCGAGTGACCTCATAGCGACTCAAATTACGAGTCTTACATTGTTCTATTTTCAAAACTCGATAGTATTTTACGACTTAGGTCAACATGTGCATAATTAATCACGTGTATACTATCTTTTCAAATCATGCATCCTCATATTTGCATCTTTTCAATTCAATTCAATATTTGCAAACCGTTACTATTCGTTATATCGTTATATCGCTACTAACGCGTTTTCTGTTTCTTTTGTCAATTTAATTATTATTCGTTTATTATACTAAATGAACCCGCATGCTAAAATACAACTTGGACGTTAATTTTAGTTGCATTAAATTGACTTAGAAACCCTTTCAATTACATTCGCATGTTTAGGGAAAATAAATCTTTGCATATCATTTTTCCCGTTTTACTAGCACGCGTATTAGAAAGTCATTCGAATTCTTAGTAGAGGCCGCTAATGTGCGGGCGGGGTTGGGTGTCCTTTGTGGGCTTCCCAACACGTACCCTCACCCCTTACTCAGAACCTCGGTTTCCGGATGCCCGAAACCGTTGGCGCACGAGAGTCATTCAATACACGATATCCGATAATGTCGGTATCGGTATCGATATGCAAAGGGACGAGCCCAATAAACTCTGACATCGGAAATGGGCCGTATTTTGTATACGGCCCACTACGACATAGAGTGGGCTCGAACGGTTCCGAATAACCATAAAATTCGGTGGCGACTCCACATAGACCTAAATTTCAATTCGATCCTTCTCATATGGAGATTCATTCGCCTACCCAAACCCGCGCGTGGCCGCGTCGGGGTGGACCTATGTCATGTCCACAATTTGGCGACTCCGCTGGAGACTAACTGATGCGTGACTTACCATCGGCATCCTCAGGGTGAGACTCGAATAGAAATCGTTTGACAAATACAATACGCGTGTTAGTTCTACGGTTCATGCATAACCCATATTTTCCCGGGCCGGTACTCGCGACCGACGTCCCACTATACCGTCGATGTACTCCAATATGGATATGTTGAAAGGTGTCCATAGTCGATTCGAGTGGGTTTCGCGGCATGTTCTAAGATCAACTCGACTTAGGAAGTCCGTCCCGATCAACGTCTAGACTATGTACACTGGTATAGACCCCCTATAGACCGACCGAGACTTAGTATAGAGCATACATGGCGTCGTTATAATGCTTGTGTGACTACGTGCTACTTGGTTTCCGAGTCGTTTTCAAAAACCGTCTTTTTTTCAAAGATTGCATCTTTTTCAAACTATTCAATTTCAAAACCCGGGACACATACCGAATTTAGGACTTATGATTTTACTCAAAATAGCCTATTTTCTAGACGGTATGCTGCCCGATTCAAAACTCGAAAATACTTTCGAACTTTCAAAACCTGTGGCCCAATGACTTTTCGGAAATTTGGGCCATTCACCGAGTCCACTCGGTCCTTTTTCAAAAATCATCAATTTCAAAACCTTCTTCTCCTTAGGACTTCCCGTATCTAGCAGTGTCGGGTCGTGTCTTAAGTTGTCAAGGTCCGTAGCGTCGAAACTCTGTCGGTCTTACATCACGAGTTTCTCCCCTATCCCAGTCCGCCTTATTAGACTAAGGCAAGGCCCACCTACGTAGGACATACTCCTACAAAGGAGGGCCCGTCAACACAATCGAGTCCAAAAGTCTGGGGATGTCTCACTTGAACCTTCCTTCGAACAGGACTAGGCCCACCCGCCGAATCCTAAGGAAGGCCCACCTTGCACAAGTCACTCGTCTAGATGTCTTTTCCGAGTCAACCTTTTACAAGGCATAGCCCTATAACAAAAGGCTCACGGTCCTTACGTCTAAGGATCACTCGTCCAACACTCGAGTCCTAACAAAATATTCAAACCCACTCGGGGGCTACCCCTTAGCAGAGCGATCAATCACGATTGCTCTAAGGGTTATGTCTTACACGTGTCTCACGTACCCCACTTTCGAGTCACTTAAGATGCCACACCATCTAAGTCCTTAGTCTCACATCGGGGGCTATTCTCCGACGGAGTGACTAATCACAGTCACTCCGAGAATCGTACCCTACACATTTGTCTTAGGGGAGTCTAACCCGAGTCAAACTGGGGCCGTCCCTCCTCTTGCGCTATTTCCTATGCCTTGGTGAGTCTGGGTTCCGAAGCAACCTCTCTGATTACGTGGTGTTCTTACAGACAAGCCACCCGAAACCAGACATCAACGCAAAATGGACGAGTTGAAAAATGCTTTGACCAAGATCGAGACTCAACTGGCCGCCATCCAGGCTAACCAAGCAACGATAGTCACCCGCCTAAGTGCCGTGGAAAAAGCGGCCCCAGTCGAAGGAGCTAAGCCCAATGGGCCCATGACCGAATTGGTCAGTATCGTTCGTAGGCTCGAGGAACAAGTTCACCTATCAACGAACAACTTGATCCACACCGAGAATGCTCGTATTTATTCACCTCTGGATAACGAGCTTCCTGCTAACCTCAACTTAACGGGACTTCCTATGTTTGAGGGTACCGAAGACCCGGTCCACCACATACGGGCTTTCAAAGACTTCATGGCGGTAAAGGGGGTAAAGTCCACCATGTTTAAGCACTTATTCCCTTCCTCCCTCCAGAAGCACCCCAAAGCCTGGTACTACAGGCTCGATTCCAAGAAATACCCGACTTGGGACGACGTGGCAACGGAGTTCGCTCGGAACTACGCCGATAATATCGAGATCCAGACTACAATGCGTACTCTGGAAGTCATGGCCCAAGAGCCCAAAGAAGGGTTCACTAAATATCTTCAAAGATGGAGGGCCGAGAGTGTAAAGTTGGTAAACAAGCCCAACGAGAAGACACTAGTGGAGGCCTTCATCAACAACCTCCTACCTTCTTACCGCGTCCATCTTAGGTATGCCGGCATTTCAAACTTTGCCGTACTTACCGAAATGGGCATTAGGATTGAAGACGATCTTCGACACAATGAAGATTTGGGTGAAGTTTCTACTAAAGGCTATATTGGACATCAACTCGAGTCCTTAGAAGCCGACGACTAATGACAACATCTCCAAGAGTCCAGATTTGGTTTAAGTCTGAGTCTGAGTCCGAGTCTAGGATGTACCATTTCTTTCAAAGTCAAAGTCAGAGTCAGAGTCAGTCGTATTCTGTCCTCTTTTACAAAATTCAATAAAATCAGCTCATATATACTTTCCTTATGTGTTTCCGAGAACATAATGAACACCATCATACACTGTGAGCACACGCACGTGACTATTATAGGCACATCTATAATGACTGCAGGAAACCGAGCCCGTGTTTTCTTTTTACCTATTCCATGTCTGGTATAGAAAAAACCACACAACTACCCGTAGCAGGAGCGGTATCGAATCCTATGATATCGAATCCTATGACAAATCTAGGTAATATCCTAGTTTGGGTTCAAGACGGGAGGCAAGCCCATTTCCCACAATGAAACACCCCTCCAATAAGACTAACCAATCCCTACCTTAGGTGTTAGTCTGACCGGCAAAAAAAAAACGAAAGAGCCCTGGACAAAAAAAATCAAAAGTCAAAAAAAAGAAAAAAAAAGAAAGAGCCAAAGCAAAAAGAATGCCATCAAAAAAAAAAAAAAAAAAACTGGACACAAAAAAAAAATCGAAAGTCCATGAAAAAAAAAAAGCAAAAGGCCAAAACAAAAAAAAGCAGGCCATCATCAAAAAAAATTCAGAATACCCATGACCGTGGTCAACGGTCAATTCAAGTGAAAGCCCCACGACCAGGGTACGGTCAAAGTTATCAAAACCCATGATCGCGAGGTCAATCAAAAAATCAAATACTCAAGTGAAAGTCCTTTGACCGGGGTACGGTCAAATTCAAAATTATCCATGCCATCCATTAGGGGAGTAACAATCAAGCTGGTCAGCTAACACCACACTCAGCCTTCCCACATTACAACCCTCAAGACCTCCTCGAGACCCAGGCCAGAGACAGCCCGAAATTTTGAGGATTCAAGCTCCATAAGATACCCCTAACCACTAGGGCCAGACAT
Source organism: Agrostemma githago (assembly GCA_958450325.1). Classification (NCBI taxonomy): domain Eukaryota; kingdom Viridiplantae; phylum Streptophyta; class Magnoliopsida; order Caryophyllales; family Caryophyllaceae; genus Agrostemma; species Agrostemma githago. The sequence goes on along the minus strand of OY288250.1, from coordinate 10,945,793 downwards.
GGAAACCAGATCCCGCATTATCAAACCGGCTCTCGAAGCCTTAGCTCCACAGAACCGAGCTCCAGATTTCGAGTCATCAAGGCCATTTACTTCATTACCAAACCGGCTCTCGAAGCCTTAGCTCCACAGAACCGAGCTCCAGATTTCGAGTCATCAAGGCCATTTACTTCATTATCAAACCGGCTCTCGAAGCCTTAGCTCCACAGAACCGAGCTCCAGATTTCGAGTCATCAAGGTCATTTACTTCCTAGCACCACATTTCCAAAAACATCCAAACCAGTTACCAACCCCGAACACGGGAACTCAACTTGCAGTCGGCATAGAACATGCCCAAATAGTTCACACCACCTCTGGGGGCTACCCCGGAGAACACTCACAGTCACAGGATTAATATCCTAACCATTCAAGCCCTTTGATCAAGACATCACTGGGAATGCACTTAGCCTACACCGTCATTATGGCTAGTTACACACAAAGTCCTATTAGAATAGGCACCATAATACATCTTCCGCTACTGAACTACGACATGGTTTGATTTCACTACACGTGAATACGTAGGCAGCCTTTCAACAGAGGCACAACCACTCACATTGACACACATTCAAAAAGCGCCATTATTCCGGTCACGACACCATCATGTTCTCAACAGCTAGCTTTGTTGTCCTGGGGGCTTCTCCTAGGCAGAAGTTCTCCATCCACTCACAAAATCCAGATAAATCCAACAAAAAATCTAGCCTTCTTTCTGTAGTGTGTCCTAGTACTCGGCTCAGTCGAAGACAAGAATCTGTCAGGACTCGAGGCATCACCCACTTTGGAAAAGTATCCTAAAATAGGAAATCCGGAAGGGCACCAGACTAAAACAGTCTCATTACAGACTACTGCCAGTCCCCTATAGCATATCTATCCCATTTCGATATACGACCGTGTTGCCACTTGCCTAGGTTACGGGATAGCGCAACTTGAGAGTCTTGTTAGGCGGCCCACTACCCTACCGAGTCACGGTCCAACCCTTAGAGAGTCCAGTCCGTGTCAGTCAACTCGTCCTGTCCAGAGTCGAGTCTGTCGGTAGGTCCCTCTCTTCAAACTCCATTTTGAGATTTGCAAAATTTAGCCATTTGAAAAAAGATCCTTTTCGACAAGGTCAGATTTCAGTCTATTTAAACTGCGAATTTCTTTTCTACCCCTTTCCATTTTGAAAACCTAGCCCGTGAGTGCTTTCAGGATTACAAAAATTCAACTTTCAAAAATCATTGTCCCCAGCACGAGTCATTTTACTACCTACGTGTTGCATGCATTTTATGTAGCTTATACAGGTACGACTCAAGCAAGGCATGCAAGCCAATCGAATCTCCCCAGCAGCATTTTCCCGGGATGGCACGGGATGGGCCAACACACAGGCACGCCCAGGGCTTATGCGACAAGCCCAAAGTCCCCACGGAGCGCAGGTATGATCTCTGACTCATGGCTGGCGAGCCCTTCACGCAAGTCTAATGGACTATAAACGACCCGATCGGAAGCCTACCAGGTCTTAACGGGCTTGGTAGCTACTCTGACTTTCGCCCTGTCCAAGCCTCAGTTAGAGTGGGGGCTCTGTAGACACCCGCATTTTGACTGCCAGGTACCTATGGTAGTTTCCAAAAATCACCCGATGATGATCGGACGCTAACGTGTTTCTACGCGCTCGGATACGGGCTCAAATCCATTAATCGCTGGCTAATGCACTTACAGAGTACAAATTCCACAAAATCAACCTCGAATCCAGGCCCAGCGGACCATTCCGAGTCAAACAAGACTAATTTGGGCCAAAACCGACACTGGAAATAAAACCGACTTTTCACGATTGGGTCAACCCCGGTCAAAGTCATTTCCGAGAGACACAAAACAACCATACAACCATCAAAAGTCTAAGTCAAACACAAAACCCATCAAGGTCAAGGTCCAGCAAGACCCGCGCGACCCATTTAGGCCACTCGATCGAGTGACCCATCCACTCGATCGAGTGGGCCTGCTTTGAGCCCGGCGGCTGGTGTAACGGGCCACTCGACCGAGTTGGCTGCTTACTCGGTCGAGTACCCTAGCCCGGGTGCCCTAATATTTTCTATATAAGCACCTTCCCATGCACACATCTAGACATCATCTAAAAAACCCTAATCTCTTACACCTCTTTACAACCTTAGCAATCTACAACCCTAGCATCCTACACACATACATACTACGTTTTTACCAACCCTAGAAAAACCCTAGGAAAACCGACTTTAGCAAACCCTAAACCTAGGGATTCAACCCGAGCCACCACAACTTAGCCTCCATATACCTCGAAGACTCTCGTGCCATAGCCGCGTTTACGAGCCTTAATCCGAGACAGAAACATGTAGGTTGAGGGTGACAAACCTCTTTCTTCTTTCTCTTCTCTCTTCTTCGTTTTTTCGTATTATTATTATTATTATTATTATTATTATTATTATTATTATTATTATTATTATTATTATTATTATTATTATTATTATTATTATTATTACGTATTATTACGTATTATTATTATTATTATTATTATTATTATTATTACGTATTATTATTATTATTATTATTATTATTATTATTACGTATTATTATTATTAGTGTTACGGTTATTTTTATCATTATTATCGCGCATTCATCGTTCTTCCTCATTTTCTTCGTTTTTTTTATTATTTTAGTCATCGCATCATAATATCTATAATATCTTTAGTATTAAAACATTAAAATACTCATTGATTTGTGTCGAGTAAGAAGGATATCGGAATAAGAAAACACGAACATACAAGTGTACTGCACACAGCGTTGACGGTCGCTTATCCCGGTACCCCGATTATTTGATTATTGAGATGAGTCAACTTAAACAAGATTCCGTTATTATTTCTCGTTATCATCATCAATTTTGCATCCATCAATTTCTTTAAACATCAATTTTAACAAGGGTCGAAACCCGTTGACACGGATCCGACATCACAATCCCTAGGGATTTATTTCGATGTCGGAGAAGTCGAGGGAATCAAGTTTTTTTTATTTATTTATTCGAATAAAGCATCGATTTTGGATTCGATACCAATTCCATAATTGGATATCGAATCTAACAGTCAAGTCATATGAATTGATTAACGTGATTTACTCATATCACGATAATTAATTTAAAACGACTAAAATCAATTTATTTATTTTTTTCTATTTCACTCTAATATTCCATATCGATTCAAATAATCGAATATGGGATATAGCGAGTACTCCAAATTTAGAATCGGGTATAAATTCAACAATATTTATATTCGGTTCAGCAAAATTCGCGATTTATAAAAAAACCAAGTCGAACATAAATTATGCAATATTTATGTCTGATTCGGTAAAACCGTCGAATTATCAAAAAATCAAAAGCAATTTCAAAATCAATAATTAAATTGCAAACGAACCAAGTTCGTACAGGTGCCACTCGACCGAGTGCCTTAGTCACTCGATCGAGTGACACCTCAAAATCAAGTCAGAATGCTAATGACGATCACCACTCGATCGAGTCTCACAGTGACTCGGTCGAGTGGCCATGTACTCGACCGAGTTGGTCAATAACTCGGCCGAGTACGGTCTGTAGCGCAAAGCAGAATCACCTTTTTCAGGTCTACTCGATCGAATTTGTCGACTACTCGATCGAGTGACCTCATAGCGACTCAAATTACGAGTCTTACATTGTTCTATTTTCAAAACTCGATAGTATTTTACGACTTAGGTCAACATGTGCATAATTAATCACGTGTATACTATCTTTTCAAATCATGCATCCTCATATTTGCATCTTTTCAATTCAATTCAATATTTGCAAACCGTTACTATTCGTTATATCGTTATATCGCTACTAACGCGTTTTCTGTTTCTTTTGTCAATTTAATTATTATTCGTTTATTATACTAAATGAACCCGCATGCTAAAATACAACTTGGACGTTAATTTTAGTTGCATTAAATTGACTTAGAAACCCTTTCAATTACATTCGCATGTTTAGGGAAAATAAATCTTTGCATATCATTTTTCCCGTTTTACTAGCACGCGTATTAGAAAGTCATTCGAATTCTTAGTAGAGGCCGCTAATGTGCGGGCGGGGTTGGGTGTCCTTTGTGGGCTTCCCAACACGTACCCTCACCCCTTACTCAGAACCTCGGTTTCCGGATGCCCGAAACCGTTGGCGCACGAGAGTCATTCAATACACGATATCCGATAATGTCGGTATCGGTATCGATATGCAAAGGGACGAGCCCAATAAACTCTGACATCGGAAATGGGCCGTATTTTGTATACGGCCCACTACGACATAGAGTGGGCTCGAACGGTTCCGAATAACCATAAAATTCGGTGGCGACTCCACATAGACCTAAATTTCAATTCGATCCTTCTCATATGGAGATTCATTCGCCTACCCAAACCCGCGCGTGGCCGCGTCGGGGTGGACCTATGTCATGTCCACAGACTCACGGTTTGACGTGATAAAGGGGTCACTCGACCGAGTCATTGAAGGACTCGACCGAGTGGACCTCTGAAGAGGCTTCTGTCCAGATTTCGAGGCGTCACTCGACCGAGTTATGAGGGAACTCGACCGAGTGCACGGCCACTCGACCGAGTCATTGCTGGACTCGACCGAGTGGTCATTACGATTGCATTCTGTCTCGTTTTTGGGGTGCCACTCGACCGAGTGGGCTAGGCACTCGGTCGAGTGCCCCTTGTACGAACTAGGGTTCGCTTGCAATTTTGCTAATGATTTCGAAATTGCTTTTGATTTTGAGGATTGATGAATTGGGCATAAATACTGTATAATTTATGTCCAATTTATATCTATGATTCTCGTCGTGCCCGATATTCGCTTATTGAAGCAGTATCGAATACTAGAGTGAAATTTGAAGAAAAAGCTATAAGTCGTTTTAAGTCAACCAAAGCGATATGAATTTTCCTCCGCGTTTATAGTGTCGTAACTCTAACGAGTTAAATGACATCTACGTTAGCATCAACGAAAGATCGAATTGGTTAAATTATTTGACTAGATCGTTAGATTCGACATCTAATTATGGAATTGGTATCGAATCTAAAAGATCGACGCTTTGCTTGAATTGAAAGACTTAATTCCCTCGGCTTTTCTGACATCGAAATAAATCCCTAGGGATTGTGAGATGTCGGATCCACGTCAACGGGTTTCGACCCTTATTAAAAAAAAGTATTTGTTTTTAAAAAAGGTTTTAGGAAATCGATGAAGTATGCGATTAATGATAATAATGCGAATAAAATAAAAATTATTGTTTACATTGACTTGTTTCAATAATCAAGTGATCGGGGTGTCGGGATAAGCGACCGGCAACGCTGTGTGCAATACACTTGTATATTCGGGTTTTCTTATTCCGACATCCCTCACACTCGACACAAATCCACAAGTATTTTAGTGTCTTAATACTAACGATATTATGACGCGAACAATATTAAAAAAAAACGACGACAATGACGATGAATGACGCGAGGAAGACGAGAAAGAAGAAGAAAAAGGGTTTTTGCACCCTCAACCTACATGTTTCTTATGCTCGGACGGGACTCGTAGTTGTGGCTTGCACGGGAGTATCGAGTATGTAGGCTAAGTTGTGGTGGTTAGGGTTTTGAATTCCTAAAACTAGGTTTAGGGTTTGCTAGTGTAGTATTAGGGTTTGATTAGGGTAGAATTAGGGTTTTGAAGAGTGGTAAAAAGTTGTTTGAAAGGTTGTGTATGGAGGGATTTATATAGGCTAGGCTATGCATCCCCGGCTAGGGTTACTCGACCGAGTAGCCCCTTGACTCGGTCGAGTGGCCCAGTGTGCCTGCAGTCGGGCTCAAATGAGGGCCCACTCGTTCGAGTGGGCTGAGCACTCGATCGAGTGGCTCAGCTGGGTGGCGCAGGTCCATTGTTTTGGACCTTGAGTTGGATATTTTGTGGGTTTTGTATTTGGACTGTTTTTTGATCTTTGTGTGGCTGTTTTTATGTGTCTCGGAAACGACTTTGACCGGGGTTGACCCAATCGCTAAAAGTCGGTTTTATTTCCGGTGTCGATTTTGACCCAAATTAGTCTTATTTGACTGGAAACGACCCATTGGGCCTTAATTTGAGGTCAGTTTTGTGAGATTTGTACTCCGTAAGTGCATTAGCCAGCAACTAATGGTTTTGAGCCCATATCCGAGCGCGTAGAAACACGTTAGCGTCCGATCATCATCGGGTGTTTTTTGGAAACTGCCATAGACACCTGGCAGTCAAAATGCGGGTGCCTACAGAGCCCCCACTCTGACTGAGGCTTGGACAAGGCGAAAGTCAGAGTAGCTACCAAGCTAATTAAGACCTGGTAGACTTCCGGTTGTGTCGTTTATAGTCCATTAGAGTTGCGTGAAGGGCTCGCCAGCCATAAGATAGAAGTCATACCTGAGCTGATGATAATACCTCTGTGGGGAATCGGACTTGTCGCATAAGTCTTGGGTGTGCCTATATGTGGGCCCATCCCGTGCTATTCCGGGGAAAATGTCGCCTGGGGCTTTCCGTTGGGGAGATACAGTGGGTTGCATGTCCCTGCTTGAGTCGTACCTGTATAAGTCACATAAAATTTGCATGCAACACGTAGGTAGTAAAATGACTCGCGCTGGGGAAGATGATTTTTTGAAGTTTTTGAAAATTTGAAACTTTTGAAACTTTTTTGAAATTTTGAAATTTGGAATTGAAATCCTGAAAGCAACTCACGTGCTAGGTTTTCAAAACGGAAGGGGGTAGAAAAGAAATTTGCAGTTTTTTGACCTTGTCGAAAAGGATTTTTTTCAAATGGCTAAATTTAGCAAATTTCAAAGTAGAATTTGAAGAGAGAGACCTACCGACAGACTCGACTCTGGACGTGACCAGACGAGTTGACTGACACGACTGGACTCTCGAGGGGTTGGACCGCCTAACAAGACCCTTGAGTTGCGCTATTCCGTAGCCTAGGCGAGTGGCAACATGGTCGAAGTCGAAATGGGAACGATCTGTTATAGGGGAATTGCAGTAGTCTGTAATGAGAGTGTTTTAGTCTGGTGCCCTTCTGGATTTCTGATTTTAGGGTACAGTCCGAAATGGGTATTGCTTCGAGTCCTGACTGATTCTCGTCTTCGAATGAGTCGAGTACTAGGACACACTATAGAAAGGAGGCTAGATTTTGAAACTATTTGGATTATGTGAGTGGAAGGAGAACTTCTATCTAATAGAAGCCCCCAGGACGACAAAGCTAGCTACTGAGAACATGACAGTGTCGTGACCGGAATGATAGTGCTTTTTGAATGTGTGTCAATGTGAATGGTTGTGCCTCTGTTGAAAGGCTGCCTACGTATTCACGTGTGGTGAAATCAAACCAAGCCGTAGTTCAATGGATTGAAAGATATACTATGGTGCCTAGTCTAATAGGACTTTGTTTGTAACTAGCCATATTGACGGTGCAGGCTAGGTGCATTCCCAATGATGTCTTGATCAAAAGGCTAGAATGGTTAGGATATTGATCTTGTGACTGTGAGCGTTTTCCGGGATAGCCCCCAGAGGTGGTGTGAACTATTTGGGCATGTTCTATGCCGACCGCAAGTTGAGTTCCCGTGTTTGGGGTTGGTTACTGGTTTTGATAATTTTGGAAATGTGATGCTAGGTCGCAAGTGGCTTTAATAATTCGAAATCTGGAGCTCGATTTTGTGGAGCTAAGGCTTCGAGGGTAAGGTATTGCAATGTGGTAGGAAAAGGGAAAGTTGAGTAAAAATGACTCGAACTTCGATTGGGCAGGTTTGATAATGCGGGATCTGGTTTCCATGTCTGGCCTTAATGGTTAGGGGTATCCTATGGAGCTCGAATCCACAAAATTCTGGGCTGTCTCTAGCCTAGGTCTCGAGGAGGTCTTGAGGGTTGTAATGTGGGAAGGCTGAGTGTGGTGTTAGCTGACCAGCTTGATTGTCACTCCCCTATTGGATGGTATGAGTATTTATAACTTTGAATTTGACCGTTTTCACTACGGTCATGGGTTCTTGAATATTTTTTGGTTGACCTCTTAGCCCCGGTCATGGGTTTTTTGAATTTTTGTTGGTTGACCTCTTAGCCCCGGTCATGGGTTTTTTGAATGTTGGTTGACCTCTTAGCCCCGGTCATGGGTTTTTGGAATTTCTGTTGACCTCTTAGCCCCGGTCATGGGTTTTTTGAATTTTTGTTGGTCAGACTAACACCTAAGATAGGGATTGGTCAGTCTCATTGGAGGGGTGTTTTATTGTGGGAAATGGGCTTGCCTTCCGTCTTTAACCCAAACTAGGACAATACATAGATTTGTCATAGGATTCGATATCGCTCCTGCTAAGTGTGGTTTTGTGGCTTTCTATGTCAGACATGGAACAGGTAAAGGGAAAACACGGGCTCGGTTTCCTGCAATCATTATAGATGTGCCTGTAATAGTCACGTGCATGTGCTCGCAGTGTATGATGGTGTTCATCGTGTTCTCGGAAACACCTAAGGAAGGTATATATGAGAAATAATATTGAAAGCTGATTTTATTGAATTTTGAAAAAGAGAACAGAATGCAAAAGACTCTGACTCTGATTTGGAAATGAGGATGTAGGGTATCCTAGACTCGGACTCAAACTTAGACTCGAATCAAATCCGGGCTCGGATGCTCGGTTGGTTGTGTTTTTGGTAAGGTCTTTGATTGGAGAGAACGACGGGTGCCTGTGGACATGACGTAGGTCCACCCCGACGCGGCGAAGCGCGGGTTTGGGTAGGCGAATGAATCTCGTGGTAAGATTGTTCTCGGGTTCGAAATTTAAGTCAAAATGGAGTCGCCACCGAATTTTGTGGTTATTCGGAACCATACGAGCCCACTCTATGTCGTCATGGGCTATACACAAAGTAAGCCCACTTCGATTTCAGAGTTTATGGGGCTCGTCCCTTTGCATTGCAATATCGATACCGTTTACACCGGCTTTCGTATATAGAATGACTCTCGTGCGCCAAGGGTTTCGAACATCCGGAAACCAAAGGTTCTGAGTAAGGGGTGAGGGTACGTGTTGGGAAGCCCACTAAGGACACCCAACCCCGCCCGCACATGGCGGCCTCTACTAAGACACCGTTCGTGTTCGTGTACACGCGCTAGTAAATTGATTAAATGATATGCAAACAGCGTTTTGTCTAAGCATGTGAATTTTGCGTTAACTACGTCATTTAATGCATCTTATTACTTGTCGAAATGATTTAGCATGCGAGGTTCATTTATAAAGCGTAAAAGCAAGTAAATAAACAAAGCTCGAAAATAAATAGAAATAACGTACAAATTACACGGGCGGAAATACAACCCGGAATTCACAATACAACATTACGTAAAGAAATGATAAGCGAAATAAAAAATAACGCAATAAAAAGATAGAAACGGACCCGTATATAAACTAGACCGCGAAATATGTAGATGGACTAACCCCGATTAAATACGCATTATGTCGCATATTAAACGAAGGACGGGAATATGAGACTGTGGCATATTGCTAGCCTAATCTCACATCTCGTAGTCTTGTCCCGACTTATCACGTTAAAAGGTGGTCAAAGTCGTTCTACGTGTCGTGATGTGCATGGTTTTGAAAATAGGATAGTCACGTGATAGTCTTTGCACGTGATGACTAAAGTCGATAAAAAGGTCGGGGCTTGAATTGTGGGTCAAACCCCTCGGTTTTGTGGGTTACAGGACCCACTCGACCGAGTTGTGGTGTGACTCGGTCGAGTGCACGTTTAACGTGGCTACTGACCACTTTTTGGGGTGCTACTCGATCGAGTGGCCCATGGCACTCGATCGAGTGCCCCCTGTACGAAGCATGACTCGTTTTGTTTTATGACTTGAAATCGATGAATGGTCAAACCAAATACAAATATCGCACGATTTGTATTTAATTCGGCCTCCGGTACTATAATCGTGTATGAACGATTATAATACCATCACCGGAGTTTTAGGAAAACGTTTACATTAGAGTAGAAAATTTTGAATTAGTGACGAAATGTATCCCTCTACGTCACGACATCGGAACTAACCCTTTCGGGTTACGTGATGTCGGTTTTCATGTCAACGGGTTTCGTACCAATTATGGAAGTGAGATTAAATGCGTTCAACTACGATCGTTTGCAATCGCGTCATGCCCTTGAGTACGTTGGGGCGGGGCTCCTCGAAAGGGCTCCACCTCCATTGTTGCTCGTAAAGGGATTAGACGGATTTTAGGCAAAAATTGTAGTCAAACGGATTTAAAACCGGAATTTGATACTAGTTTACGTATACGCGGTATTATTAATGTTAATGACGATAAAATGATATAAAACGAAAATATATAAAAAAAAATGCAAAAATGTTAGTGTTAGTGTTACTACGATTACAAAGATGATGCAAAAATACGATAAATAAAGCGAAAATGGGACTAGATAAAAGAGATTAAGACGGGGTTTAGGACACCCTCAACATACATGCTTAGTAAGGACCTCGGAAATGGACTCGTAACAGCGGCACGGGCTCGGGAGTATCGAGGATGTATGAGAGTTGTGGTGTGTATGGATGTGTATGTGTGTCGTGTCGGTTTATCGAGGGACAAGAGCTCGGTTTTTGTGTGTTTTTGGCTTAGGATTTCTAAGGCTTGTAAGGTGATGGAGTAGGGTTGAAGTAGGTTAAAATGTGGCTGAAATTGTAGGTGAAGATGTGTAAAAATTCTGAAGTAAAAGTTCTCCAAATGCATGGGGGGGTGAAGCGGTATTTATAGACTTCACCCCTCGACATAGGGGCACTCGATCGAGTGGCCCTAGTGCACTCGATCGAGTGCCTTCGCAAACGGGCCAAACTCGGGTTCAAAAGGCTCCACTCGATCGAGTGGGGTCAATCCACTCGATCGAGTGGGTCAAACGGGTGAGACAATTAAGGGAAGAATTGATTTTGTTTGTTGTGATTGATTTTTTGAATTTTATTTTGTGCGCCAACTGAACTTGGCTGATTTATGAGACGGTTTCGTCTTTGACCGGGTTTTGACCCGGTCGCCAAAAGACGGGATTTATCTTTGGTGTCGGTTTTGGCCCAAACTAGTCTCATTTTGCTCGGAACGACCCACTGGGCCTGGATTTGAGGTCTGTTTTGTGAGATTTTTACTCCGCTAAAAGTCCATTTCGGATATTATTGATTCCGAGCCCAAATCCGAGTATACTAAGTCACGTTGACGTCCGATCATCATCGGGTGTTTTTCGGAGACTACCATAGACACGTGGCAGTCAAAATGCGGGTGTCTACAGAGCCCCCACTCTGACTGAGGCTTGGACAAGGCGAAAGTCAGAGTAGCTACCAAGCCTGTTAAGACCAGGTAGACTTCCGGTCGGGTCGTTTATAGTCCAGTGGACTCGCGTGAAGGGCTCGCCAGCCATAAGCAGAGGCTCATACCTGTCCTGATGATGATAGCTTCGCGGGGAGTCAGACTTGTAGCATAAGTCCTGGGCGCGCCTATATGTGGGCCCATCCTGCATCATTTCGGGAAAAATGCCGCCTCGGGCGTTCAGCTGGGGAAGTATGTGAGCTGTACGAGCTTACTTTTGAAGCCTTGAGTCGTACCTGAGCTGATGATGAGGCTCCGTAGGGAGTAAAGCCTGCCTCTTTTGGGGAGTAGGTGTACCCGTATGCCGACACATCGCACTTTGGATGTAGCACACCGGGGAAAAGCTGACTCCGTTGGGGAAATTAAATAGTTTCGCGGGGACTTGCTTCAGAAGTCCGGGGTGTACCTGTATGCTGACACATAACAACTTGTATGTAACACGTAGGTAAAATGTTGACTCTCCCTGGGGAGAAAAAGATTGAATTTTTTTGGAGGGACCAAAAGTTTTGAACAGAATTTTGTCGCGAAGAAATTTTATCACAAAAGAAATTTGGAGACTCTTAGGAAAGCTCGGGACAACTTGATTCCTATTCTGGGTTCAAGTTGGAAACCAGGCCTGCGCGCGCATGGGGCCCAGCTTGCTGAGGAGGCAGAGTAGTTAGGTTTTCAGTTAGGTTTTCCCATTATAAATATGAGAATCTCTGCTTCAACTTTTTACATCCCAACTCAAACTCTTCTTTCCCCTCTCAAAATCTTTTAGACTTTTAAGAAAGTTAGAAATTTCTGTCATGGGTATCGATCACTTGACTGCTATGCTGCTTGCTTGGTCCCAGTTCTTTCGGGACGAAGAAAAGGTCCGGCTGACTCAGATGGGGATAGTCAATTTATTCCCTTTTCAGCGTCTGATAGTTGACTCGCATTTTCTGGACGCCTGTCTGTCGTTTTGGGACACCACCCATCACGTGTTTGCATTCCCGAGGGGCGAGATGTGTCCTTTGCCCGAGGAGATTGCGGCCATAGGCGGCTGGGGTCTTGCTGTTCAGCCCGCTATCCCCCCGTTCTACCCGGATCCGAGGAGGAGATTAAGGGAGTTTTTGGGTTTGTCTCATGCTGAGGCAAATCGGATGGTGCAGGGAGATACCGTTTCCTTGTTTGACCTGGCCGACAAGTTCATGAACCCACGGGACGTAAGGGCCACCCCTGCTCATAGGCGTAGGGCATTCGCCTTTTGCATGCTGCATTGCTACGTCTTCGAGGGGCTGATGGAGCTTGATTCATGTAAGGGTCAAATCAGGCTGATTGGAGTGGTTGACCAGATGGAGACTGGTCATAGCCCTGCTTGGCTAGCCACTGGAGAAATCATCATGGGTCTGGATGCCAGGAAGCTTGACCCGACCCGACGACTGATGGGGAGTACCCGCTTCCTGCAGGTATACTTCTCGATTTTTTTTTTTTTTTTTTTTGTTCACGTTTCACGCGATTTTCCTGATTTTCGTAAGTCACTCGATCGAGTGGACCTGTCACTCGATCAAGTGACACTCATACCGGGGTACTGCCTGTTTTTGACAGGCTTACTCGATCGAGTCAGCTGCTGTACTCGATCGAGTCAGCTGTTGTACTCGATCGAGTTGGCTGTAGCGGACCACTCAATGGCTTACGAAGCTTGTGTATACTTTTCAGATATGGTTGTCGGAACGGCTGTCAATCATAGAGACTCCTCCGAGCATTCCCAATTATCGGAGTAGTCAAATTAGCTCAAGGAGGCGAAAGATAAGCTCGTACCATCAAATAACCTGAGCTTACTGGGATGAAGAGCTGGTATTCCACGGAGGTCCCTTGATCAGGTGGACCGTCGCTTGGTGGTTCCTTTCGAAATTGACCGGACTGGCTAAGAGGGACCAAGCCCGGTACCTGACGATCCTGTCCTTAGACTGGACAGTTCACATTTATCCGGACCGTCTACTAAGGCAGTTCGGTTTGTCTCAGCGCATCCCTGAGACTGAAGCCATTATCAGCGTCTCGCTCCAATTGACGGACGCTATGTGCGACACCTGGTTGCAACGATGGTTCACTCGTCCTACATGGACTATACCCAGCCCTTGCCAATCCGCTTGGGTGTCACGGGCTTATCAGAAATGGACTTCTGAGGAGTCTGAGGAAGCTCGAAAGGCCCTGAAGCTTGAGGAGGCCTTTGAATTGGTTTATCGCGAGTCGGCGAAGGACAACAGGGACTTTTTCACCGGGGAATATATTCCTGAGGCTACAGTCCGGGGAGAATCGGGTCTTAAGTCACAAACTAAGACTCGATCTAAGGAAGTCGGTTCTAGCAGCACTCGAGGGCAGACCGACTTGGAACGACGACTTGGGCCGAGGTTGGCGGTCCGGGACCGACTTGGTCCGCGTGACCGGCTCCCTGAGCCCGTTAGGGCTCGACTTGGCCCTATTGATATGACAGAGGAGTCGGGCTCAAACAATCGAGCCCGAGCTAGAGAAGTTCCCGTGGTGATTCGGGAACGCTCCCCTCCGCGTCGTCGCCAGTGGACGGCTAAGGAGGCCAAGGACAAGAGGAAGGGCAAGATGCCCTAAATGCCGAGTCCTTTAGCTTTATTATTATTTAAGTATTATTATTATTTTTTGTTGTGTGCCCCTTTTTTGTATTATTTTTTTTTTTTGAATTCCTGCATTTTTGTAATTTTCCGAGTTTATCGGGATTTTTTTGAATTAATAAAAGAAGTTTATTATTAAACCGCTCCTGTCTTTTCTTGATTGCATTGGTTGTACCCTTTTGAGGGGTTGCCTACGTATCCGCGACTAGCAGAATCAAACCAAACGTAGTTCAGGCATAGGAAATTTGCAATCTCGAATTACACCAAGACTATTAGTTCAAGATGCTTATGACAGTAGAATAAATAATTCTAGCTAATTGACTTGCTTTTTGTAAAAAAATGATTTTGATAAAATTTGCTAATGACATTGAGAAATGGCTAAGGGTAGTAACGCTTCAGTTGGTCCAGGTTGGTTGGGTTGACAAATTCATTCCCGTCCAGGTCCGTCAGCATCACTGCTCCCCCTGATAGGATTTTCTTCACCAGATATGGACCAGCCCAATTGGGTTTGAACTTTCCCCTTGGGTCGACTGGTAGTAGAGCTCGAACAGACTTAAGGACTAGATCGCCCTCCTTAATGTTCCTGGGCCTTACCCTTTTGTTGAAGGCCCGTTGAATCCTCTTCTGGTAGATTTGGATGTTATTGAGGGCACGAGACCGTCGTTCGTCTAGTAGAACCAGTGAGTCATATCGTGCTCGAACCCAGTCAGCTTCGGGTACTTGACTTTCTAGCAGAATTCTGAGGGACGGTACCTCCAGCTCGACTGGTTGGACTGCCTCCATCCCGTAGGTTAGGTAATATGGTGTCGCCCCGGTTGCGGTGCGAATTGACGTTCGGTATCCCCATAGGGCAAAAGGTATTTTGTCGGGCCAGTCCCGGTAATTATCAGCCATCTTTTTTAGTATGGTGACAATTGTTTTGTTAGCCGCCTCTACTGCTCCATTTGTTTGGGGACGGTAAGGCGAGGAAGTATGCCTTTGGATTTTATATTTGGTCAGCAGGGCCGCAGTCTCGGCTTGAAAGTGAGTCCCGTGATCACTGATAAATTCAGAGGGAATCCCATATCGACATATTATCTTGTTTTGGATGAACTTGGCGACATGCTTAGCATTGAGGATGCGATATGATTCAGCTTCGACCCATTTGGTGAAATAGTCGATGGCTACCAAAATAAAGCAATGCCCACCGGTACCCGAAGGATTTATTTTCCCGATTATGTCGATACCCCACGTTGAGAATGGCCAGGGTGACGTCATGGTATAGAGTAGCGATGACGGCATATGTTGCACATTGCCAAAGATTTGACAGTTATGACAATGTTTGACATACGACCGGCAATCGGCTTCCATGGTATTCCAATAATAACCGAGCCTCATGATTTTCCGGACCAGCATGTGGGCATTCATATGTGGGCCGTTTTCGCCATCATGTACTTCGGCCATAACCTTTTCAGCCTTATACTTGTCAACACAAAGGAGAAGAGCCCCCTGTGCCGTCTTTTTGTACAGTTGCCCGTCGTCGGTACGGATAAATTGGGTGGCTAGCCTTCGTAAGGCTTTCTTGGCTCGTCCTTCCGACCCGGGAGGATATTCTCCGTTTGTTAGGTATGTTAACACAGCTTGGTACCATGGTTCGGGATCAGTTACTTCAATGTCTTCTATGTCGCAAATGTATGCTGGCTCGGACCGTCTTTCGACGCAAATCGGCATACTAGTCACGTGGTCGGGAATATTCAGTAAAGATGCCAATTTGGAGAGTGCATCTGCGAACTGATTTTCTTCCCGGGGCAGATATATATACTCTACCTTTTGGAATTGTTTCTCGAGATCCCTTACTCGTGCCTGGTAGGCCACGAGATTAGCATTTCGAGTCTTCCATTTTTGAAGTGCTTGGTTAATGACTAAGGATGAGTCACCATGTACCCGGAGATTTGTAATCCCCAGATTGGCGGCGGCTTGTAGCCCGTAAATGCATGCTTCGTACTCTGCTGCATTATTGGTAACATCAAAGTCCACTTTGATGGAGACGGGAGTATGTTCCCCTTTTGGTGAAATTAGGAGGATTCCGACTCCGAACCCTCGAAAATTAGATGCACCATCGAAGTATAAATACCAAGTTTCAGTATCAGTATGGAAAATATCTTCGTCTGGGAAGAACCAAGTGTCGGTGTGTCCTTCCTCGATTACCGGGCTATCGGCGAGAAATTCAGCTACTACTCGACCCTTGATAGCTTTTAATGGTACGAACTTTAGGTCGAACTCTGCCAGCATCAAAGTCCATCTAGAGATTCGGCCGTTGAGAACGGGCTTTTCGAAGATGTATTTGATGGGGTCCATTTTGGATAGCACATGGACCTCGTGACTGAGCATATAATGCCGAAGTTTCTTAGTGGCCCAGACTAGAGCCAAACACGTCTTTTCGAGCATGGTATATTTGCACTCATACTCTAAAAACTTCTTGCTGATGTAGTAAATGGCTCTTTCTTCGGAGTCAACTGTCTGAGCCAGCATAGCCCCCATGGCTGTCTCGGTCGTCGTTAGGTATAACGACAGAGGCAACCCGGGTTGAGGTGGCATTAAAACTGGCGGTGCAGACAGAATTTCTTTAATCTTGTCGAAAGCAGTTTGGCACTTGTCATCCCATAGTACCCGTTCTCCTATTTTCAGTTTCTTGAAAATTGGTTCACACACCATGGTTAGTTTGGAAATGAACCGACTGATGTACTGGACTTTCCCGAGGAATCCCCTTATTTCTTTTTCGGTTTTGGGAGGTTGCATCTCGGTAATGGCTTTGATTTTAGCTGGGTCGACTTCGATACCTCGTTGGCTAACGATATGACCCAGTAATTTGCCCGATGTTACCCCGAAACTGCACTTTTGAGGGTTTAACCTCATGTTGTATTTGCGCAATCGGGTGAAAAATTTTCTTAGGGCGGTGATGTGACCGTCCCGTTCTTTGGATTTGACGATCATGTTGTCTACATAAACTTCTACCTCTTTATGCATCATGTCGTGTAATAAAGTGGTAGCAGTCCTTTGATATGTGGCCCTGGCATTAATGAGACCGAAAGGCATGACGGTATAGCAGTAAGTACCCCAAGGTGTGGTGAAGGTAGTCTTACTCATGTCTTCTTCCGCCATCTTGATTTGATTATACCCGGCATACCCGTCCATGAATGATAGAAGGGCATGATCGGCCGTGTTATCCACCAGTATGTCGATGTGTGGTAACGGAAAATCATCTTTCGGGCTCGCCTTGTTAAGATCCCGAAAATCTACACATACCCGCACCTTACCGTCCTTTTTAGGAACCGGCACGATGTTTGCCACCCAGTCCGGATACTCGGACACTTGTATGAAGCCGGTTTTGAATTGTTTGTCGACTTCTTCTTTTACCTTGAGAGACCACTCGGGCCTCATCCGACGAAGCTTCTGTTTGACCGGTTTGCACCCGTCTTTGATTGGTATGTGGTGCTCGGCTATTTCCCGGTCTATCCCCGGCATGTCCTTGTAGGACCATGCGAAGACATCCTTGAACTCTTGGAGGAGGCTTACGAACTGTTGTTTCTCCTCGGGATCTAAGGATAACCCTATCTTAAGTGTTTGAGGCTCTAAGGTTGTTTCCACATTTATGGACTCGGTTTCTTCGATCACCGGGTTTCGGGACTCCCTTTGCCCTAGTTGCTCGATCAGATGCGGAGGTAAGGGTACCTGTTCGTCTGGTTTCTCAATGTCATAGCATAAAACATTTTTAAAAGCAGAATTTGAAAGAGACAAGTCGTAAGCAGAACGGTTGTTATTATTGATTGAAAATTTGGAGAACAGCTCAAAGAGAGCAGCCATCTGATCATTGGTCAGTGGCGGGATAGGTAGGGCACTCGGGACAGACCCCGAAGTGCCAGCAGCAGGAATAATAAAAGGGAGAGGGGTTACAGGAGTGACTCTAGCACCGAATTCCCTAGACTCGATCTCAGACTCTGACTCAGACTCCGACTCAGACTCCGACTCGGACTCAGACTCAGGCATGTCTCCCTCTCCGGTGACCAGCTTGTAGATCCTTCCCTGACTGTCAGTCCACTTGACAGTCCTCCTCCAGGCCCTGTTTCCCGTCTCGGAACCAACATCCGAGATCAGCTTGGTCGGGTCAAACCTGTTGCTGCGAAGGATCAGGTTGACCAGGTCTTCCTTTGGAGTTGGGGCTATGGTGTCTTCCCCAAATAGTAGCCCTAGAGCGGGCTCAGCATCTTCAGCTCCGTTGGATTGGATGAGGGCGAACACGTCATCCGGGATGTAGTTGCAGTCCCGGGCCAAGTGGGTCCCGAGCTGCATAGCATTGGGTTGGTATAGACCAACCTGGATAGCCCCAAACACCGGTGTGACAAAGTAGTCAGCCAACCGTGGGCTATAAGGGCTCAAGTAGATACCCTTAAGGATGTTGCAGGCCTTTTCAATTCCTGCTCGGACAACATTGTCGGGAGTTATGGCATACCCGAGACCAAAGTGAGACTCTTCGTCTTTGAGAACCTCGATGATCTTCCCAGCTGGAAGATCGGGTCGAGAGGTAGCCCCCGGAAAGTACCCTAGGTTTTGGAGCATCGTGTCGATACTCGTAGTGAAGTAAGGCCTAAAGAGGTACTCTTCTTCGATCATCCCCACAAAATCGAACGCCCAGAGGTCCGTGCGTCCCGTGGCGTTACAGCTAGCCGCAGTCATTGGTGTTGCCTCTAAAGTGATGACATCGTTAAGCAGAGGCATCTTGATCTTTTGGTGGAGGGTGGAGGACACCGCCTTGACCGCGTGGATCCAAGGCCTACCCAGGAGCAAGTTGAATGACGAGGTGACATCGATCACCTGGAATTCGAGCTCCTTTTCTATTGGACCACTTATGATGGTCAGTTTCACGGCCCCAGCTACCGACTTCGGGCTCCCATCGAAAGCTTGGATGGTCTGAGCAGTCGGGATATAGTCAGCCTCGGTAATGCCGAGGGCTTTTGCGGTCCTTAGAGGAAGGACATTCACAACGGACCCATCATCAACCAGGGTCATAGGGAGGTATTTTCCTCGGCAAACCACCGTAATGTAGAGGGCCAGATTGTGGGAGGTCCCGAATGGCGGTAGGTCGGCTTCGGAGAAAGTGATCATCGGACCTCCTTCCTTGGCTTTGCCCTTCTGGTGGGGCAAGACTGTGGCTACCATTTCAGCAGGGGTAACCAAAGAGTCAACCTTAATTTGATCGAGAGCCTTTGTAAGTGCTTCTCGATGTTCTTGTGAGCTAACCAGGAGTTGCCATATAGTGAGGTCAACTCGGGTCTTCTTCAGCTGCTTCACGAGAGCCGTTTCAGCAGTTGGCTCTTCAGGGGCGACTTCCGTAATGATGGTTGTCGGGATAGGGGCGTCCCTAGAGCTAGTGGCTTGGTAGGGACCACCAAGGTGGTTACTGGTTAGGACTCGGGATTTAGTCTTTCGAATCTCCTCAGCGGTGATGGGGACAGCTTTCCCTTTTGCGAGGTAGACATCATCTTCGTCGTCGAACCAGATCCCATTCACTTGCGGGATAAATGGAGAGATAAGGTGGGAGCAATCAATCACCTCCCCGGTAAAGATGGCGTGGGAGCTGAAAGGGTTCTCCTTGTTGCTGGGCTTATCTCCGGGTAGCGGGATTTTACCGCTTTCAATCAGGTCCTGAATCAGGTGCTTCAGCTTCCAGCACTTCTCGGTATCATGCCCATTACCTCGGTGGTACTGGCAATAGGCTTGGGCATTGTAGTTCTTGGAGCGTCGCTCGACCGGAACTTCAGGAGTTGGGCCTATCGGTTGGACTAGGCCTTTAGAGGATAGCCTTTGTAAGGCATAAGTATAGGTCGTACCTATGTCAGTGAAAACCCGAGGTGGGGTGTTCTTCTTGGACGGGGTATCTAGTAGATTCACCGCGTCGAAAATGCTGCGAGTTGCAGCTTGAGGCTTGGTAGTGGAGGAAGAATCCCCTTAGTAACCCTTAGCAGCGGCCTTAGTGAGGCCTTCCAATCTTAAGTCATCTTCGATCCTCATACCCATTTCAGTAAGGGTGGTGAAATTGGGTATGACAGCATATCGGAGGTGAACCCGGTAAGATGGGAAGAGGTTCTTGACAAAGGCCTCCACCAAAGTCTTCTCACTGGGCTTATCGACCAGTTTCACGCTCTCGGCCCTCCATCGTTGAAGGTATTTGGTAAAACCTTCCTTCGGCTCCTGGGCCATGACCTCCAGAGATCTCATTGTGGTTTGGATCTCGGTGTTGTCAGCATAGTTCCGAGCGAACTCGGTGGCCACATCATCCCAAGTAGGGTATTTCTTCGGGTCTAGCCTGTAGTACCAGGCCCGAGGGTGCTTTTCAAGAGACGCAGCAAAGAGGTTCTTGAACATGGTGGAGTCCACCCCTTTGATGGCCATGAACTCCTTGAAGGCCCGTACATGTAGTAACGGGTCTTCAGTCCCTTCGAACATGGGCAAACCGGTGAGGTTCAGGTTTGAAGGCAGCTTGTCACTCAGTGGGTTATACTCACGACTATTCTCCCGATGGATATTATTACTCCCAGTCAAGTGAACTTGTTCCTCTAGTCGACGTACTGAACTAACTAGATCAGCCAGAGGCCCAATAGTCCCGGCATTTGGAGTCATGTGCTCCACCGCGGCCAATCGAGTGACGATGGCAACTTGTCCAGCCCTCATCTCATTCAATTGGGCGTCGATGTCGGCCTGTTTGTCGACCATGGCGTCCACAGAGGTTTTCAGATCAGCTAAAGCAGCTTCCATTCTGCGAGTGTGTCTGGTTGATGGTGGCCTGTCTGTAAGAACACCACGTAATCAGAAACCGAACCCAGTCTTGGAATCAAAGGAAAAAGTACATCCCGAGCGACCCAAAAGGAAAGGACTGAGTGGAAAAGACTCGAGAAAGACACTTAGACGGATGACTCGTAGGTGGTATGACTTCCTTAGGATTTTGGCTTAGTGGGCCTTGTCCCGTTCGAAGGAAAGTCCACGTGAGATTATTCCCCAGACTTTTGACTCGAGTGTATGGACGGACTTTCCTTTGTAGGGGTATGCCCCACGCGGGTTGGTCGTGCCTTGACAGATAAGGCGGACTCGGGAAAGGGGGGAAACTCGTGATATAAGATTGACGGAGTTTCGACGCTATAAACCCTCTACGTACTATGCAAAGACCCAACACACGGATAGATGGTAGGTCCTATAATAAGGAAGGTTTATTTTAGGAAAGTTGAAAGTTTTGGAAAGGTTGAGGTTTGAATGCAAAAACGAATTTCCGAGAGTTTTGAAAACTGAAAACGGAATTTCGAAAACCGAGATTAGAATTTTGAAAAGGAAAATTCCGAAAATCAAGGTGGTGGGGGTGGAAATTCGAGAATTAAAACGGACAGCATGCCGACTACAGAAAAGGATATTTTGAGTCAAATCGTTGATCCTAAATTTCGGCGGCATTCCGAGTTTTGAAAATTGGATATTTTGAAAAGGTGAGTCCCGAAATGGGCAGCATTTCGGGTTTTTCAAAATTGGGCTTTTTGGAAAGACGGGTCCTGAAATGGACAGTATTTCGGGTTTTTTGAAATTTGGTATTTTGGAAAGATGCAATTTTGAAATGACGGTTTTTTGAAAAATGACACGGAAACCAAGTAGCATGTAGTCAAACAAGCATTATAACGACGCTCATGTATGCATTACGCTAAGTCTCGGTCGGTCAAAATAGGGTCTATACCAACAACGATGGCTTTCTCGTGTGATGGACGGACTCCCTAAGCCGAGTTGGTCTTAGGACATGCCGCAAAACCGAGACGAGTTCCACCATCGATGTCTTTAGCGCACCCATGTAGGAATGCACCGTGGTATAGTGGGACGTCGGTCACAAGTAACCGGCCCGGGCAAATTTGGGTTATGCATGAATCATTAAACTAATGCGTGCACACTAATCTACGAACGATTTCTCTTCGAGTCTCACCCTAGGAACCCCGATGACATGTGGTACATCAGGTATCCCCAGCGGAGTCGCCAAATTGTGGACATGACGTAGGTCCACCCCGACGCGGCGAAGCGCGGGTTTGGGTAGGCGAATGAATCTCGTGGTAAGATTGTTCTCGGGTTCGAAATTTAAGTCAAAATGGAGTCGCCACCGAATTTTGTGGTTATTCGGAACCATACGAGCCCACTCTATGTCGTCATGGGCTATACACAAAGTAAGCCCACTTCGATTTCAGAGTTTATGGGGCTCGTCCCTTTGCATTGCAATATCGATACCGTTTACACCGGCTTTCGTATATAGAATGACTCTCGTGCGCCAAGGGTTTCGGACATCCGGAAAACAAAGGTTATGAGTAAGGGGTGAGGGTACGTGTTGGGAAGCCCACTAAGGACACCCAACCCCGCCCGCACATGGCGGCCTCTACTAAGACACCGTTCGTGTTCGTGTACGCGCGCTAGTAAATTGATTAAATGATATGCAAACAGCGTTTTGTCTAAGCATGTGAATTTTGCGTTAACTACGTCATTTAATGCATCTTATTACTTGTCGAAATGATTTAGCATGCGAGGTTCATTTATAAAGCGTAAAAGCAAGTAAATAAACGAAGCTCGAAAATAAATAGAAATAACGTACAAATTACACGGGCGGAAATACAACCCGGAATTCACAATACAACATTACGTAAAGAAATGATAAGCGAAATAAAAAATAACGCAATAAAAAGATAGAAACGGACCCGTATATAAACTAGACCGCGAAATATGTAGATGGACTAACCCCGATTAAATACGCATTATGTCGCATATTAAACGAAGGACGGGAATATGAGACTGTGGCATATTGCTAGCCTAATCTCACATCTCGTAGTCTTGTCCCGACTTATCATGTCAAAAGGTGGTCAAAGTCGTTCTACGTGTCGTGATTTGCATGGTTTTGAAAATAGGATAGTCACGTGATAATCTTTGCACGTGATGACTAAAGTCGATAAAAAGGTCGGGGCTTGAATTGTGGGTCAAACCCCTCGGTTTTGTGGGTTACAGGACCCACTCGACCGAGTTGTAGTGTGACTCGGTCGAGTGCACGTTTAACGTGGCTACTGACCACTTTTTGGGGTGCTACTCGATCGAGTGGCCCATGGCACTCGATCGAGTGCCCCCTGTACGAAGCATGGCTCGTTTTGTTTTATGACTTGAAATCGATGAATGGTCAAACCAAATACAAATATCGCACGATTTGTATTTAATTCGGCCTCCGGTACTATAATCGTGTATGAACGATTATAATACCATCACCGGAGTTTTAGGAAAACGTTTACATTAGAGTAGAAAATTTTGAATTAGTGACGAAATGTATCCCTCTACGTCACGACATCGGAACTAACCCTTTCGGGTTACGTGATGTCGGTTTTCGTGTCAACGGGTTTCGTACCAATTATGGAAGTGGGATTAAATGCGTTCAACTACGATCGTTTGCAATCGCGTCATGCCCTTGAGTTCGTTGGGGCGGGGCTCCTCGAAAGGGCTCCACCTCCATTGTTGCTCGTAAAGGGATTAGACGGATTTTAGGCAAAAATCGTAGTCAAACGGATTTAAAACCGGAATTTGATACTAGTTTACGTATACGCGGTATTATTAATGTTAATGACGATAAAATGATATAAAACGAAAATATATAAAAAAAATGCAAAAATGTTAGTGTTAGTGTTACTACGATTACAAAGATGATGCAAAAATACGATAAATAAAGCGAAAATGGGACTAGATAAAAGAGATTAAGACGGGGTTTAGGACACCCTCAACATACATGCTTAGTAAGGACCTCGGAAATGGACTCGTAACAGCGGCACGGGCTCGGGAGTATCGAGGATGTATGAGAGTTGTGGTGTGTATGGATGTGTATGTGTGTCGTGTCGGTTTATCGAGGGACAAGAGCTCGGTTTTTGTGTATTTTTGGCTTAGGATTTCTAAGGCTTGTAAGGTGATGGAGTAGGGTTGAAGTAGGGTAAAATGTGGCTGAAATTGTAGGTGAAGATGTGTAAAAATTCTGAAGTAAAAGTTCTCCAAATGCATGGGGGGTGAAGCGGTATTTATAGACTTCACCCCTCGACATAGGGACACTCGATCGAGTGGCCCTAGTGCACTCGATCGAGTGCCTTCTCAAACGGGCCAAACCCGGGTTCAAAAGGCTCCACTCGATCGAGTGGGGTCAATCCACTCGATCGAGTGGGTCAAACGGGTGAGACAATTAAGGGAAGAATTGATTTTGTTTGTTGTGATTGATTTTTTGAATTTTATTTTGTGCGCCAACTGAACTTGGCTGATTTATGAGACGGTTTCGTCTTTGACCGGGTTTTGACCCGGTCGCCAAAAGACGGGATTTATCTTTGGTGTCGGTTTTGGCCCAAATTAGTCTCATTTTGCTCGGAACGACCCATTGGGCCTGGATTTGAGGTCTGTTTTGTGAGATTTTTACTCCGCTAAAAGTCCATGTCGGATATTATTGATTCCGAGCCCAAATCCGAGTATACTAAGTCACGTTGACGTCCGATCATCATCGGGTGTTTTTCGGAGACTACCATAGACACGTGGCAGTCAAAATGCGGGTGTCTACAGTGCCACGACTCGCCTAAACTCGACTTTGCGCAAGTGCAAGAGAGGGAGTCATACTAGACACGGCCCGGGGTGACGGGTCGACAAAGACTCTCGGACCGGGATACTCGAATGTCGACCTAGACGAGGTAATGACCGCAAATTAGACTCGAGCTGCAGAAGGGTGAGTCCGAAAATGGGGCGACTATGTTTGACTCGGGTTAGACTCTCCTAAGACAAATGTGTAGGGTGCGATTCTCAGAGTGACTATGATTAATCGCTCCGTCCGAGAATAGCCCCTAAGTGAGACTAAGGACTCAGGTGGTGTGGCATCTAAGTGACTCAAAGGTGGGGTACGTGAGACACGTGTAAGACATGACCCTTAGAGCAACCGTGATTGATCGCTCTGCTGAAGGGTAGCCCCCAGTGGGATCGATAATTTTGTTAAGACTCGAGTGACCCTTAGACGTAAGGACCACGAACCTTTTGTTATAGGGCTATGCCTTGTAAAAGGTTGACTCGGAAAAGACACCTAGACGGGTGACTCGTGAAAGGTGGGCCTTCCTTAGGATTCGACTATGTGGGCCGAGTCCTGTTCGAAGGAAGGTCCACGTGAGATATTTCTCAGACTTTGGACTCGATTGTGTAGACGGGCCCTCCCTTGTAGGAGTATGTCCTACGTAGGTGGGCCCTGCCTTAGTCTAATAAGGCGGACTGGGATAGGGAAGAAACTCGTGATGTAAGATCGACAGAGTTTCGATGCTAAAGACTTCGACGACTTATGACATGACCCGACACTGCTAAATACAGGAAGTCCTAAGAAGAGGAAGGTTTTGAAAATGAAGTTTTTTGGAAAATCCGAGAGAACTCGGGGAAGGGCCGGATTTTTCCAAAAAAATCGAAAAGTGCATTGGACCCCAAATTTGAAAGTTCGAAAATATTTTCGAGTTTTGAAATGGGCAGAATACCAGCTAGAAATAGGCTATTTTGAGTAAAATCATAAGTCCTAAATTCGGTATATGTCCCGGGTTTTGAAATTGGATAGTTTGAAAAAGATGCAATCTTTGAAAAAAGACGGTTTTTGAAAACGACTCGGAAACCAAGTAGCACATAGTCACGCAAGCATTATAACGACGCTATGTATGCTTTACACTAAGTCTCGGTCGGTCTATAGAGGGTCTATACCAGTGCACATATTCTAGACGTTGATCGGGACGGACTTCCTAAGTCGAGTTGATCTTAGAACATGCCGCGAAACCCACTCGAATCGACTATGGACACCTTAGACATATCCATATTGGAGTACATCACGGTATAGTGGGACGTCGGTCGCGAGTACCGGCCCAGGAAAATATGGGTTATGCATGAACCGTAAAACTAAAACGCGTATTGTACTAGTCAAACGATTTCAATTCGAGTCTCACCCTGAGGATGCCGATGGTAAGTCACGCATCAGTTAATCCCCAGCAGAGTCGCCAAATTCTGGACATGACATAGATCCACCCCGACGCGGCCACGCGCGGGTTTGGGGAGGCGAATGAATCTCCATATGAGAATGGATCGAATTGAAATTTAAATCGAAGTGGAGTCGCCACCGAACTTTGTGGGAGTTCGGGCCCGTTCGAACCCACTCTATGTCGTAGTGGGCCGTATACAAAATACGGCCCATTTCCGATGTCAGAGTTTATTGGGCTCGTCCCTTTGCATTGCTATACCGATACCGTCACTACCGGTTATCGTGTATTGAATGACTCTTGTGCGCCAACGGTTTCGGGCATCCGGAAACCGAGGTTCTTAGTAAGGGGTGAGGGTACATGTTGGGAAGCCCACAAAGGACATCCAACCCCGTCCGCACATTAGCGGCCTGATAAGCTAGTCGTATACCTATCAAAGATAACCAACTTATGTCTAACTAAAAATATAGCTAGGGAAGTCAGGATCGTATCCACAAGGAGACAAATAAATTCTACTCGCAATTAAAGTCTATCTAAGTAACCAAATCGGAGGGTTTTTATGAGTTGTTTTTAACTAATCTAAAAGTAGTGAAAGAAGAGAAATAAAAAGAAGAATAATTAAATTAAATATATGAATAAGGATAAATAAATATAGAGAGAAAACTAGGATCGTCGGTTCACCATGAATTTCCTACGGTCACAGTCTGGTTCACAGGTCTATCACAGATATTGTTCTAAGGGGTAGTGAAAAGGTCCTTCCGGTCCGCTATTCACTCTAGAATGCTTCTAACGGCTTCCGATCTTATTAGGGCAAACTAATGTGTTGTAGCAGGTCTAACTCTTACCAGGCTTCCGATCTTAGGTTCGAGTTTACCGAATTAATTAATCAATTACGTCGACCTAATCAATTAATCTCAATTAAATGCTACAATTAACAACATAGACACAATATCATTGACAGATCTGTAAACTAATTAGCAATCGTATTCAATTCATGGATCCCCTAAACCCTAGCGTGGAAAATTAGCTACTCATGGATGAATTTACGACAACAATAATAAAGATGATAATTAGATTAAGCATAACTAATAAATTTAGAGAGAATTATAAACGAATTAATATGATTAAGAAAGAAATAATTAAGGATAAAAGAATAAAGGAAGAACAAAGAAAGAATTAGATTACCGAGTTTAAAGGAAGAGTAGATAAAGAATTCATAAATCTAGATCTAAAAGTTTAGGGTAGAGAGAAATCTAAAGAGAGTAGTTTAAAGAAAAGTTAGAAGCATAAAAGAAGAGATAGAAGAGGTTCAAGAGTTGTAGAATTCTAGTCTAATAGTTTCTTAAATAATAAGCTAAAACAAAAGCCCAAAAGTCTTATTAACCCTAAAAATCAAATTAGGAAAGTCTCGGTCTTCGTAGAGTCTAGAGAATAGTCGGTCGACTATTATGGGTAGTCGTTCGACTATCTTGACCCGTTCTCAGCACTGCGCGCTCAACTTCAAACGCTTGCCATTTATTTGTTACTTATTCAAATCGGACGTGTAATATACCGTTGGAAATCTAAGAGAAAGATCTTTCCAACGCAACTGGAATCAGATCAATTGGAGTTGTAGAACTCAAGATATTCACGTTTTAATTTGACCCGTTTGAGAACGATCATTCTTCTTTCTTATTTCGCATAAGATTTCATCTTTAAGCACGAGTTTTGCCTTGTTTACGCGTCCACGGGTTCAAACCTGCATAAGATGCAACATGACCACAAAGTATCAAATTCGGGGGAAAATAGTAGACAATGCTACTCGATATGCATGGAAATGCGTGCGTAAAAGACTATAAATAGCACGCATCACGGCCTCTACTAAGATATCGAATGATTTTCTAATACGCGCGTTAGTTGAACGATGAAAATGCTTATGCAAACATTGTTTTCCCTAAACATGTGAGGAATTGAATGGGTTTCTATGTCAATTTAATGCAACTAAAATTAACGTCAAAGTTGTATTTTAGCATGCGGGTTCATTTTAGTACAATAAAATAAACAAAATAAATTGACAAGAGAACAAACGGTTAGTAACGGTATAACGATAATAACGGTTTGCGAATTATTGAATGATGTAAATAAGATGACGTAAAGCTTTGAAAAGTGAGGTTTTCACGTGATTGATTAGACATGCGTTGACTTGAGTCGTGAAAAGGTATTAACGAGACTCGAATGGCTTGTAGGACTCACGGTTTGACGTGATAAAGGGGCCACTCGACCGAGTCATTGAAGGACTCGACCGAGTGCACCTCTGAAGAGGCTTCTGTCCAGATTTCGAGGCGTCACTCGACCGAGTTATGAGGGAACTCGACCGAGTGCACGGCCACTCGACCGAGTCATTGCGGGACTCGACCGAGTGGGCTAGGCACTCGGTCGAGTGCCCCTTGTACGAACTAGGGTTCGCTTGCAATTTTGCTAATGATTTCGAAATTGCTTTTGATTTTGAGGATTTGATGAATTGGGCATAAATACTGTATAATTTATGTCCAATTTATATATATGATTCTCGTCGTGCCCGATATTCGCTTATTGAAGCGGTATCGAATACTAGAGTGAAATTTGAAGAAAAAGCTATAAGTCGTTTTAAGTCAACCAAAGCGATATGAATTTTCCTCCGCGTTTATAGTGTCGTAACTCTAACGAGTTAAATGACATCTACGTTAGCATCAACGAAAGATCGAATTGGTTAAATTATTTGACTAGATCGTTAGATTCGACATCTAATTATGGAATTGGTATCGAATCTAAAAGATCGACGCTTTGCTTGAATTGAAAGACTTAATTCCCTCGGCTTTTCTGACATCGAAATAAATCCCTAGGGATTGTGAGATGTCGGATCCACGTCAACGGGTTTCGACCCTTATTAAAAAAAAAAGTATTTGTTTTTAAAAAAGGTTTTAGGAAATCGATGAAGTATGCGATTAATGATAATAATGCGAATAAAATAAAACTTATTGTTTAAATTGACTTGTTTCAATAATCAAGTGATCGGGGTGTCGGGATAAGCGACCGGCAACGCTGTGTGCAATACACTTGTATATTCGAGTTTTCTTATTCCGACATCCCTCACACTCGACACAAATCCACAAGTATTTTAGTGTCTTAATACTAACGATATTATGACGCGAACAATATAAAAAAAAACGACGACAATGACGATGAATGACGCGAGGAAGACGAGAAAGGAGAAGAAAAAGGGTTTTTGCACCCTCAACCTTCTTGTTTCTTATGCTCGGACGGGACTCGTAGTTGTGGCTTGCACGGGAGTATCGAGTATGTAGGCTAAGTTGTGGTGGTTAGGGTTTTGAATTCCTAAAACTAGGTTAAGGGTTTGCTAGTGTAGTATTATGGTTTGATTAGGGTAGAATTAGGGTTTTGAAGAGTGGTAAAAAGTTGTTTGAAAGGTTGTGTATGGAGGGATTTATATAGGCTAGGCTATGCATCCCCGGCTAGGGTTACTCGACCGAGTAGCCCCTTGACTCGGTCGAGTGGCCCAGTGTGCCTGCAGTCGGGCTCGAATGAGGGCCCACTCGTTCGAGTGGGCTGAGCACTCGATCGAGTGGCTCAGCTGGGTGGCGCAGGTCCATTGTTTTGGACCTTGAGTTGGATATTTTGTGGGTTTTGTATTTGGACTGTTTTTTGATATTTGTGCGGCTGTTTTTATGTGTCTCTGAAACGACTTTGACCGGGGTTGACCCAATCGCTAAAAGTCGGTTTTTTATTTCCGGTGTCGGTTTTGACCCAAATTAGTCTTGTTTGACTGGAAACGACCCACTGGGCCTGAATTTCAGGTCAGTTTTGTGATATTTGTATTCCGTAAGTGCATTAGCCAGCAACTAATGGTTTTGAGCCTATATCCGAGCGCGTAGAAACACGTTAGCGTCCGATCATCATCGGGTGTTTTTTGGAAACTGCCATAGACACCTGGCAGTCAAAATGCGGGTGCCTACAATTGTATAATACATGTTTTTAGAGTTTCGGGTCAAAAATAAAAATGGCTGAACATTATACGGAGTTTTCATCGGGTTAGTAGGAATGTCCAAACGAAAAATGAGAAGTATCGGAGAACGTTTTTGGGGTTCCAGCCCAGCACGTGTTAAAACACCCCTACTAGAAAATCAATTTATCATGTAAAAGTGTTATATACTTGTTGTTTGGACGTAGATCGTGCAGGGTACATCCTGAAGACACCTTTGTCACGTCGTATGAAAATCATGTTGATTTGAAACGTGACCCGATACGAACTTCCGAGTAGCTCGATTTGTAGTGTAGAATATGGAGTATATGTTTTTTAGTGCTTCGGGTCCCGAAATAAAAATGGCTGAAAATTTAACGAAGTTTTGTTATCGGGTTGGTAGGAACGTCTACATAAAATATGAGGAGTAACGAAGAACGTTTTGGGGATCCGATGTGTTAAACCACCCCTATGACCCTACCATATAATTTGTTTAACGTATAATAGCAACCTATACTTGTCGTTTGGGCGTGAAATCGGGCAAGGCATATTCTGAAGACATCCTAGTCAAGTTATACGAAAATTACGTTGATTTGAAATGTGATTCGATATGAGCTCATGAGCAGCTCGATTTGTAGGGTATAATACACGTTTTTCAGAGTTTCGGGGCCTAAGAAAAAAAATTGCTGAAAATTGTACGAAATTTTCATCGGGACCGTAGGAACTTCCAAACAAAATATGAGAAATATCGAAGAACGTTTGGGGGTTTCGGTGGGCGTGAAATCGTGCAAGGTATATCCACCCTTATTAGAAAATTGATTTATCATTTAAAATCGTTCTATACTTGGGCGTGAAATCGGGCAAGGTATATCCTGCAGACACCTAGTCACATGGTGAGCGCGGTGGGCCGGTGATGGATCAAACAAAACCAAAGAGAGCTCTATTCTATATGATGCCCTAAAGGATTAAGGGGTTGGAATGTTGGATCAACTTACAGTATTAATGATAAAGTTTTTAATAAAATCTGATTTCTGGCTAATTTGAACTCAAAATCTATCCTGGTTATGTGATTTTTTTCTCCCATTCGGATCAGCGCGTCTTGGTTCTATTCGCAATAAAATCGAACGCTGCCACAACTGAAATAAATTCAGCCTAAAAGTGAATCAAAGTTGGATCGATAAACATATCTAACTAAAAGAAAATTTAATGCAATCCACGGTAAAAACATCAAGCAATACAGCCCTTCAGAACTTGTGTTCCAATGGTAAAACAAGTGCCAGAAGTGAAATATGTATGAATGTATCACTGTGATTTTACCATCAAGCGTTATGTCCACAACAGCATTAGTCAGTCTGTACTCTGTAGTCTTTACCTTGTCTGTATCGCAAGACCTTATCATTAACAGTGATGGTGAATTGCAGCACACCCAAAAAAAAGCACAACAGCGAAGACTTGGTTGTTTTATAGCAAAAAGTCCTTTATCCCCAAGTGACAAGTGATTTGATGTCGTCTAACATTAACCCTCATCTGAAGCGATCAACGTCTGATACGATAATGAAAAGGAAATTACAAAATAGAAATGACTAGCTACTGTAACAAAGAATGAGAGTTCTGAGAAATAATAGAACCACCTTTCCTTTCATATACCCCACTTCTGGGTTCTTGAATTTCAATCAAACCAGCTACAGTACATTGGAGGATCAGTCGAATATTTGGTAGTAGTAATAATAATACATTGTAAGAGGGGCAATTGTTAGAAGCATCATTCCATCAGCTTTGTACAGATAAATAACAATGGCTGCTGAGACTATCTACCATGTCTACCAAAGGTCTTTTAGTTTAGAATAATGACATTACCTAGACCTTCAAATTGCCTTAGTCGTGAGTCGTGAATGAAGAAAAACTGATGTTTCAATCCCAATCACCCTCCCGCATTATCCTTATTTGCTTGAAGCCGTCTTCTCCTCAATCTAAGGTCAACGACGATGATTGAAATATTGTCGGAACTGTTTAAACTTAGTGCAAGTTGTGTGAGGGTATCGGCAACCACTTGTGCAGGAGATTTATCGCCTAAAGAAGAATCTTCTGCTTTGTGAATTTTTCTCAAAACACGACGAGCCACATTCCCGACCTTTTCATTTGACATGACATCCCAAAGCCCGTCACTTGCCAATATCAAGCACTCATCTTCTTCACTTCTTGTTGTGAAGGTTACCTCCGGCGCTGGTATTATATATGGACTCATATACCTATCACCTGAAATATTGTTTTATATATATAACATGAAAATCTGAAAGAGGCAAGGCCATCTGTCATATGTACGTATCATGAAGCGACCAAGTAAAAATACTAGACCCACAGCCAAAAATAAACTCCCACATCAGACCCAAACCTGAATTGACCTGATCTGAAACAACTGGGCCAAAAGACCAACCCATCCAAAATGACGCAGCTTGTAAACACTAACCGGAACTGGAACTTAAGTGTTACGATAACCGCAATCAAAATGATAGACACCGGCCTAAATGATAGTGTATAACAGGATTCCGTCTGTACCCATGACACCGGTACTATAGAGCTCCTCGAATCCATGAATCTACATGAATCGCCTTGGGGAAAAAACTGCAGTCATTTTTATCACCTGTAGAAATCCATCTACGTTGATATTAACGGGAAACCTACCATGACTACTTCAAAATGTGAAAAAAAAAAAAAACAAATCCCGGGTTAAGGATATGGTTCCCGGAGAGACAAATAAGGTACAATTAGTATCCACAACCAAAGCCGCAATAGTAACGCCAGATGCAGCTGTTCTACTAATTTAGCAAAACTAAGCCTATAATACCAAATCTGGTTAATTGGTAAATAAAAAGGGCAGGGGAAGTGGCAAGCTGATAAAGTTGGCAGAGAGAGAGAGAGAGAAATAGAGAGACCTATCGCTCGGGACATGGCAAGGACTCCTAACACCCTGGCACCATACCAGTTTATAACTCTTCCGCCCTCTCCTTCAATCCTTGATAACTCATCTACTCTATCAGGCTGCAAAAGCATACACAAATATCCACAGTTTAGCCATCGTTGTTTCAGCAACATTTAAATTTGATACTCAATAGCTCATTAGAGTTACACTACAGTACTACACAATATGCAAAACGAGGGGATTCGTTTTCCTAATTTAGGCAGGTAATTAGTGTTTGAATGCAGTTACAAGACAACATGAACATATAAATGAAAAAGTAGTAAGATTCATGTTTCTACTACTCATTTATATAAACTGCAACACGCCATTTAATTCTGTTCTGTAGAACTAAATTTTTACATTTCTCTTCACTAATTTATTACTCCACAATCTAACACCTCCATCTTAGATTGCCCTTTAATGAAAACCCATTGGTAGCTACTAGACAACATCTCTCTTCTTTCGCAAAAGCATCATAAAAATTGTGTTAGGCACTTAGGCATCACTTGCCCACATGAAAGTTCAAACACTGAAGAAGAGCCAGAAATGGAGAATAGGAGAACCTTATGGTCAACACTCAATGGAATGGTCTGCCTTCTCTTACAAAGGATTGCCCTTGAATCCCCACAATTTGACAGAATGATCTGACAGCCTGATACCACCGCTACAACAGCCGTTGAGCCCACCATGTCCGAGGCCACAGCATCCGTGATGACCTCATCGTCAGCTCTCCTGAAGCCATTACAGAATGCTTCTTGCCACTTTTTTTGCCACTCATTCCCATCCATTCCTTCCTGATTCAACTCCTCTGCTACAACTTCATGCATCCTCTTTGCGCAAAAATCGGCAACCTGTCAGCAGTAGCGGAGCCACGAATTGAGGTTTTGAGGGGCTGAAAGTATATTGAAAAGTTTGGAGGAAAAGTAAAGCAATAAGAGAGTTAGAAAAACATCCAAAAGAGCAATACAAAATTGTATTTTTCATGGTTTTGGGGGGGGCCAACGGCCCTTGCTACTCCACCTCCAACCCTACGCCACTACATTTCAGTATAACGTAGTTTAGGCGAGAGGATTTGTGGTTATATACTTATGAGACCCATCAGAAACAATACTTGATCTGTAACACTTGATTATGTAGGATTTGCTTATAAGATGCAGTTTTCGGAGTCACATTAGTTAGGAGGGTGTTTGGTCGACGGTTTTGGAATGTATCGGAATAGATGCAATTTGGTTGGAGCATTTTGGAACGAGAATTCCAACTTTATTTAATTCCGTGACCTCTAAGCCAAGTTTCTAACTTCATTCCAACCAATTATTACTATTACTAAATCCATTCTAAGATGGAGCCAAACAAGCAAGTGCTTCTCACTCCATAACTCTATGCTAAAACTCCATTCCAATATTTAAACCAAATGACCTGCCCGCCCTTAGAAAGAATTTATTTGTAAAGTAATTAGAGAAGTATTGACCGGGACGGAGAGGGTATGTGAGCATTAAAAATGTAACATAAAATTATAGACTTTTGATGTTAATGAGAATCAAAGTTGAGCTTCTCTCTTTGTTGCTTGAATAAGTAAAAACAAAGGGTCCAATAAAATGAAAGAAAGCAGCTCCTAGCTAAATCGTAATGTTAATTAATGGCATAGCTGGAATGTTGAGTGTGATTGGTGACTACAAACTCAACCACGTAGCAGTCAATGAGTCATAGATTAATACAAAATCAATAAAGTTCTGCTTCTATATGAGCAGAATTAGATCCAACAGCATCAAGAATAATGAGTCGAGTAGTATATTTATCTATAATAAACCCCTTAATTATTGTTGAGCTCTCTATTACTGTATATGATTGGCCACGTATCCACGATTAGCTTAAAACCCCAAGAATACATACGCTCCAATAACTAGTTTAACATTAATTAATTAAGCCTAATCAACGTCGTCCAACCAAAGAGGGAAGTAATACTATAATCTATCTAGTCAGTCAGTCAACTGTTTGGAGAAGAAGAGATCAAAGCATGTCATTTGCAGCAGGACTATAATCTACACTATAATTATTAAACATATACTCCCTCGAGCTGAGTTTGATCTTTTACCCATTTTTTATTTTTGGTGTGGTTCACATTTATCCACTAATTTCTCTCTCTTCCTCCTTTTTCCTTTCCTTATTTTTCACTCAAAATACAAATAGGACAATATATATATATATATATAGACACGTCAGCTTACCAAATATCTGAATGGACTCAACTAATGAAGATGGGTTGCCAACATTTGTACTACTAGATTTGTATTATTATTATTTTAAGCAGTAAGTATAGCATAAAGTAGCACGTAGCAACCTAATTTAATTAGATAATATTAGGATGTTGATGATGAAGAAGAAGAAAATATAAAAGACAAAGTCTATGTTCCACCAAAGGCAGGGCAGGGCAGCAACGGAGAAGCTAAGGTTGGCAAGGGACAGTGACAACGTGTGTGCTATACATACTAAACTACTCACTTTTATTATTATGATAAAATATGCGGCAACAAATTGAAGCTGCACATCCAAGTAACCAATTGCCCCCAGACTGACTTTTGACTACCCAGTACTACTACTATTCTACGACACCTCATCCTCATGCTACTAAATTCACATTTCATCGTCATTTTTTAAAGTCTCATTCTTTTCGACGGAACTTGATTAAATGAACTATCGTTATAGGATCGTTGGTAGACATAGAATACCCATTCGTCGAGTGATAAAGGCCATGACACGTGAATAATAATACTGACTGCATATATGACATTTAACAATATTAAGTTCAATTTTAAAATCAAAGTCTAATACTACCATGTTGAGAGTACTAAGCAAATTGAAAGAAGTTGGAGTTGAAGGATATATAAGTTCAATTCAAACACCATCTCTTTTAATTTCTTTTCTTCTCCTATGGCTTCGATTAACAATAACCAACTAGACTAGATATCCATATACGAGTATTTTTTTTATTTGTACGGATAAAAATAGAATTCTAATAGTATCATGGAGAACTTTTCCATCTTGAACTAACTTTCGTGTTTAGGTGTCATTTAATTATTTGTGGACAAACACATCCATCCATCCATCCACAGTAGTAATGAATAATGGAACCAAAGAATACGTATGGCACTTGGTAATTTCACATTATATACTCACGTACAATAAAGTATACTCCTATTATTACTCACTCTGTATTACGAGTATTTTAGTGAGTATAAATTAACAATTAAATACTGTAGCCAATCATAATATACTGATAATATATGTGCCAATACTGTACTCTCAATTATATTCCCAATATCGGAAATTCAGGTAAACTCTAAACCCACAGCATTAAGCCGGCGCGTGCATCACACACGCACCATAATTCGGAAAACTATCTCAACTATTCGCCCGTTCTCACCAATATAACCTCTTACGCCATACTTTTCGAATTTACCAAAATTGAACAACAACAACAATTCAAAGCACCAAAGAAGTGGTTGGAGATGGATTACCTCGGAGCCGCCATGGCCATCATAAACAGCAAAGAAATGAAGAGGAGAAACGTCACCGGAGCTTCTAGAACCTTCCGCCGTACACCCGCCGGAAACTCCGCACGTGCGGGATATAAACGCCGGAACGACGGCCACGGCGTCCTCCATCTCCGATCGCCGGCCTATCACCGTAGTCATCCCCCAGCTCACCCTGTCCTGCCTTCCCACGCATCTCACCGAAACAGCCGACGGCGGGATGTCGGCGGGAGTGAGGGTGATCTCGCCGGAGGAGGAGGAGGAGGAGCTGCCGCCGGAGGAGGATGAGAAGAGAGTTGAGACATTAGAGGAGGACAATGACGGCGGTGGGGGCGAGGAGGGGGTGTCGTCACTATCGGAGGATTCCATCTGGAGGGAGGAGGAGAGGAATGGAGGGGGAGTTGAGAGGGTATAAAAGGAGGAGTAAGTAACTCCTGGAAATTAATCCTCACCAAATAAAAACTCTTTGGACCGTTTTATTATAAAATATGAGTGATTTTATTTTTTATTTTATTTTCCGCATATGAATAAATATGATTGCTAAAATATTTTTTTTTTTTTTACAATCTTATTACAAAATTGGTGATTAAAATAATACAAAGATATCTTACCTTAGCCCAATTGCAATAGAAGAACTCAAAAATAAGTTCTTCCATTTCCACGTAATGTATTGACAATCTCCATGTTTAAGAACTTTTAATTACAACTAGTATAGACCCCGTGCAATGATGCACGGTATTTTTAATAAATTTATTTTATAGCATATTTTATTTTAGATTTTCAATTCTTTTATTTTTATTAATCTAACAATGATATATGCAGATATATATATGACGATATTTTTGACATTGCAAAACAAATCAAGATAATTGGATAATGTTTTGAAATGTTATTAAATGTGTGTTTTAATGAAAATAGTACGTATATTTTTTATGCTCCGTATATGTCATCTTGAATTTAAAGATACATACTCATTTCTCTTTTTAATTTCGGAGTACTATTTTGTAAAAAATGTGTACCGATGATTTTTTAGTTGTTATGGGGAACAATTTTTATTTGTAGTAAGAAAAATCCTAAATTTTCAATACTTAATGAAGGATTTTTTTTCATTTTTTTTCATTTTTTATAAAATGAGTTATCCCACGTGTCATGTGAACTCAGTCATGATTTAATTTGTGAAAAAAAAAAATCACACAGAGTTTATTGGTATAATCCGATTTTGTATATTTTTGTAGAAATTAAAGTAAAAAAAATCATCTCGAAAATATTTACATTTCAGAGAAATACATTTTTTTGTCACAAAGTTAATAACATTATAATAAATTTCCAAATTGATTTCATAAAAAAAAATTGTCATTTTTTGTATTAATGATAATTAATAGATTGAAATTTATTTATTAATCTTTAATTTATGTAATGATTTTTTCCTTCCATATTTAGAGTAGAGTAGTTTTGAGATAAAACTTTAGAGAGAGTTATTCTCTCAGTGTATATTCGTAAAAGGGAAAATCGTAAAATAATGGTGACAGGGTTCAAACCAAATTTCTATAACTACCGTGCATACATGCAGGGGTTTATACATTTGATTAGATTATTGATTATCTAAATTCGAAATTACTTTACAATTACTAATTAATAAATTATAAGTTATAACTATAAACTTATGAAAATTACTATAGTTAGATATAACACTGTTGTGGCTTCATATGGAGTAAGATAAGATTGATTGGATTAAATTGACGTAAAATCTTAATAAAATTTAGGAATTTATGGCATAATATATGGGAAATAATGTAGATTGATATATATATATATAACATATAATTATATGGATCAAGTTAAGTACGTAATTAGCTGCCAAGTATGTAATAGTGTATATGGCATAATTATAGATTGATATATGGATCACGTTAAGTACATAATTACGTAGACGAATGATGGATAAGCCCAACCGCCTTAACAACTAAATGATCCTACCAAGATAGGCCCAAACTATAGCCCATACAAAGTAGGCGGGAAAAAACTTAAGATTGTTATTCTTTTAGTGGAAAAGGGGATTTATACCTTCTCATCGAGTAGAACCATTTCAAACCGACTAATTTCATTTGGATTATTCCAAGCCGGTACGAAATACATCCTAATGACTCTTACCCTGATTCTCCACGTCTCCTTGGTGTCATTAATGTCACCGACCATATTGAAACGTCGGGATTGAGACGCAGACATTTTTTGGGTATGGTGTAAATAAAGTTGAAAGATTAGAAAATTAAAAGAATATTACGTATAGTATGGAAGTGAAGCTAGAATGATGTTTGTATGTGAAATGTGTACGGGATTAAATATCCGACGAATGAGTTAGGTGAATTATATATATATATATAATAAATCATGAATAATATCCTATAAGAATAAGGTAGGTGAGTAATTTTGTACAAATAATACCGTGTAAATAATATACTATAAAACAGTAGTATCAACCGTGCATATGTGAAACAGTAGTATCCTATAATAATTTATGGAGTAGTTATTTATAGAATAGAGGTTTAAAAACAGTAGAATTTATTTGACAAAAATATTATATGTTCAAGATTATACGGTAAGATTATGCTATCAAATAAGAATAAGAATATTAAAGATTAATCATACCATATAAGAGTGTTATAATATAATATTTTTACTGAAATAATATTTGATTACTATATATTTGATTACTGAAATAATATTTGATTACTGAAATAATATTTGTGATATCATGAAATAATTAATCAGTTAATCAATCAATAACAATCAATTAGTTAGTATGAACCGTCCATCAATTAAATCTTATTTGATTACTATATATATTGTATATAATCAATACTTGTGATTATATTGTTACTATATAATATCTACAAATATCCTATATTGAATAGATCATGAAATAAGATTATACATATCGTAATATTATGATATATCATAACAATAGGTAAAATTATAGTAATATCTTCTAGTGTAAACTTGAATAACACATGTATATATCACGTGACACATATTGTACAATAATAATAATCGTAACTATTTTATATTCTATGTGAAATATTGTACGGGATAGTGCGATCTTCAATTAACTAAAATAATGCAAGTATTTGGTTAAAACGGAATACAAAATGCTTATACTTTTAAAAGAAAGATTGATGATACATTCCATATTAAATATTGTGTGTGATACATTCCAATTAAAACATGTGATTTTCTGCATATGTACAAATAATACCGTGTAAATAATATACTATAAAATAGTAGTATCAACCGTGCATATGTGAAACAGTAGTATCCTATAATAATTTATAGAGTAGTTATTTATAGAATAGAGGTTTAAAAACAGTAGAATTTATTTGACAAAAATATTATATGTTCAAGATTATACGGTAAGATTATGCTATCAAATAAGAATAAGAATATTAAAGATTAATCATACCATATAAGAGTGTTATAATATACGGAGTAATATTTTTACTGAAATAATTTTTGTGATATACATGGCATATAATCAATCAGTTAATCAATCAACAACAATCAATTAGTTAGTATGAACCATCCATCAATTAAATCTTATTTGATTACTATATATATTATATATAATCAATACATTCCAATTAAAACATGTGATTTCCTTAATTAATCAGATTTCCTTAATTACATACCTCATGTGTTGTATAGCTTTATGTGTGATGTAGTGACATTTTGTATCAGTAAGATGTTAGAGTGTAGTTGGAGTGGAGAAGGGTTGTGTCTACATGAGGTCAATGGTTCGAATCGCGCATAGCCCAATTTTTTTTTTTGTTGTAGAAAACTTTAGGTAGATGAGTTTTGTTGGTTTACACTAGTTGAGGAAGCAAATAAGTGTGGTTTAATGAAAATAGTACGTATATTTTTTATGCTCCGTATATGTCATCTTGAATTTAAAGATACATACTCATTTCTCTTTTTAATTTCGGAGTACTATTTTGTAAAAAATGTGTACCGATGATTTTTTAGTTGTTATGGGGAACAATTTTTATTTGTAGTAAGAAAAATCCTAAATTTTCAATACTTAATGAAGGATTTTTTTTCATTTTTTTCATTTTTTATAAAATGAGTTATCCCACGTGTCATGTGAACTCAGTCATGATTTAATTTGTGAAAAAAAAATCACACAGAGTTTATTGGTATACTCCGATTTTGTATATTTTTGTAGAAATTAAAGTAAAAAAAATCATCTCGAAAATATTTACATTTCAGAGAAATACGTTTTTTTGTCACAAAGTTAATAACATTATAATAAATTTCCAAATTGATTTCATAAAAAAAATTGTCATTTTTTGTATTAATGATAATTAATAGATTGAAATTTATTTATTAATCTTTAATTTATGTAATGATTTTTTCCTTCCATATTTAGAGTAGAGTAGTTTTGAGATAAAACTTTAGAGAGAGTTATTCTCTCAGTGTATATTCGTAAAAGGGAAAACCGTAAAATAATGGTGACAGGGTTCAAACCAAATTTCTATAACTACCGTGCATACATGCAGGGGTTTATACATTTGATTAGATTATTGATTATCTAAATTCGAAATTACTTTACAATTACTAATTAATAAATTACTAAGTTATAACTATAAACTTATGAAAATTACTATAGTTAGATATAACACTGTTGTGGCTTCATATGGAGTAAGATAAGATTGATTGGATTAAATTGACGTAAAATCTTAATAAAATTTAGGAATTTATGGCATAATATATGGGAAATAATGTAGATTGATATATATATAACATATAATTATATGGATCAAGTTAAGTACGTAATTAGCTGCCAAGTATGTAATAGTGTATATGGCATAATTATAGATTGATATATGGATCACGTTAAGTACATAATTACGTAGACGAATGATGGATAAGCCCAACCGCCTTAACAACTAAATGATCCTACCAAGATAGGCCCAAACTATAGCCCATACAAAGTAGGCGGGAAAAAACCTAAGATTGTTATTCTTTTAGTGGAAAAGGGGATGGAAGAACTTGTTATTTTGTTTTTAAATGGGAGCCATTTTTATTTGTTTCCCAATCAAATTATTTTATTTTTCTTGAAAAATGCAAGAACTTAGTTCTTAAATAAGAACCAAATTCTTATTTTTACAAACCCAATGTAACACATAATAGAAGAACTTTATAATATAGATTTCTTGGTGACAAACCTAAGAAAAAAATCCACTATTGTGATTGCTCTTAGTATGTAGTATTATTATACGAAGTAAGTACGGAGTATTAATTAATCACCGTATTTAAAATCTTAAAATTGTAAAAAAGAAAACTACTGAGTGCTCCATTATTTTACAAATATTTGATTATTAGATGATATATATAAAAGTAATTTGAATTTTATTTTATTTTTTTAATTATTTTTATAATCTACCATGTTAAAGTTGATAAAATCTTAATTATTCATTAGTAATTTTTTCATGAAGATCATTAAGAAAGGGAGAGATTA
The DNA here is from genome assembly GCA_958450325.1 of Agrostemma githago. NCBI lineage: Eukaryota > Viridiplantae > Streptophyta > Magnoliopsida > Caryophyllales > Caryophyllaceae > Agrostemma > Agrostemma githago. The sequence goes on along the minus strand of OY288250.1, from coordinate 10,903,739 downwards.
TTATTTTTTAAATATACTCCATCCGTTCACTATTTATCGCCCCACTCCATTAAAATACTCCTCACATATATTCATGGAGTGGGACGATAAATAATGGACGGAGGGAGTAATAAATTAACGAGTCGGATCTTAAATGAGTCATTTCAACTAAACATCTTCTAATTAAACTAAGTTAAATACGAAGTAATATATAAATTAAAGTTGCACATTTATTTATTTATTTATTTTTAAAATTATTATTACTCATCATAAAAATTAATTTTTATAATTAGAATTTTTATAAATATGAGTTAATTATTGATTGTTTCTTTAAATATTTGTTTTCATAATTGCAAAAATAAAGTTGTGGTGGAAAACTTTCAATGAGAGAATCACACATAAAATAAAGTAGTATATACATAAATGATGAAAGTTCATATCCTATGAGATGAGGGTAATGAAGATGGAAATATTTTAGGGTGATGTGGAGGAATGAAAGAGAGAAAGAGAATGAAAAAAAAAAGTTAAAATACAAAAAAAAAGGAAATGATAAACGTTATTCCCTTTTCGTTTCTAGTAAACCCAAACCACACACCCTTTATTTGGGAGAAAAATGACAGTAACTCTCATGTGAGACCGTCTCACGATAATTTTATGGAAAAATGATTGTTACTCCTCTGTTTTAGTACTTTCTTTTCTTGTATGTATCAGTCAATAGTTCACACTTTTCTTTTGGTTAAGTTGTATCCTCTATTTTTTTACTCCCTCCGTTCATATTCAAAGGATACGCATTCCTTTTTGAGTTGTTCAAATCAAATTGACCACTTTTCTTTTTAATTCATTTTGTTTTATCAAACTATGTCAACCTACTTGCCAATTTACATCTTATCTCTACATTTTGGATAATTAAATATTAATTTATCCCAAATTAATGTATCTTTAATAATATTTTAAATTTTTCTTTATCCTTATTCAAAAGTGAAATGTATCCTTTAAATATGAAGATAGGAAATATTTTTTAATAAACAAATATTAATTATTCTCCCACTACTGATAAATTTATCTACCAAGAATTAGAGAGCGGTAGAAAAAGGAAGAAGAGGGAAAAAGAAGGAAGGTATGAGGAGGGAACACGTGGAAGGGGGAGAGGAGTGATTGATTGGGGGAGCTGATTGGATATTGTCGAAAATGGCTGAAATAAAGTCGTACACTTTATCGCGAATCGCGATAATAACTCACCATAATTTGGTTGTCTCACCACGTGTCCCTCTTCTTTATTCAAGACCAAACCAACCGAATAGGAACACTTGTGTGATCCTCTCCTCTCCATACCGAGTAGTACACTTTAATCAACTTCAACGCAATATGAACTTGACATAAAAACCCAGATCCGTATTCTCCAAAAAAAAAAAAAAAAAAACCCAGATCCGTACGGATCATACACATTTGGTTTAGTCTAAAGCTCTCGAGCCTCATCACATGATCACACCCAAAATCTAAAAACATGTTTTACATAGTTTTTTCTCCATTCTATCATTTTTTTTTATCCATCAAAAAATTCTCAATTACACCTAATATAATATTTTTCATTACTCTCTTCATCATGAGACCCACAACTTTTTCAACTCATTTTTTTATCTATCTACGCGACTCATTTTCATTCATCTTTTATTATATTCTCTCTGTTCCAATTGAAAGTTCAAATTTACCTTATACATGATTATTACAGTAAGGTGAGTAAAATAATAAAGAAAGCACTCAAAATTTTGTGAACAAATTAATGCGATGGGTCACTTTCATATTGTTGCATTATTACTTAAAACGAAAAGTATGAATTATTGACCGACACATGTCAAAATGAAAAATGTGAACTATTAATCGGGACAAAGGGAGAAATTAATAATCTTGATTTGATGTTTAATTAACTTTAGGGTACTGTAATATAGCCGTTAGATTTCAATATAGCTATCGGGGTGTAATTGAGATCAGCGTACGAATCTTCTATATACTAGAGGATAGAAATGACTAACAAAATGATTATGTGTCATCACCTCATGCAATGTTTTCCTTCCAAAATACTACTTACCTAAATAAAGAAATTAGTTTCCTAAAAAATTTAATTAAGGAAACAAATAAATCATTACACACATAATTATAGTATCCAAATTCAAGTGAAAGTAAATATTTATGTCAATTCTTAAAAAATAAAATGATTACTTCTTATTTATGAGAAAAAAAAAATTTATGATACAAGTTTGTAACAAAATATAAATGACAATAACTATCGAAGTCTAAGGATTGACGTAAACAACTACGGAGCATAAAATATTTATGACGGGAAAACTATATAAAATACTTTCAAATTTTGATTTTAATACTATATACTCCCTCCGATTTTTAATTTTCGCCCCATTGTTTAGCACATAAATTAAGAAAATTTTATAAAGAGATAAATGATGATGAAATTTGGTGACTAGACACCAATGAATCATCAAAGTTAAAGAAATATAATATTAGTTTAATTGATTCAATGGCATAATGTGTAAATAATAGAAAAGTATAAGGACAATAAGGTAATATATACATGACAAATAAGGAAAGTTAAGAAATGGGGCAAAAAATAAAAACTTGCCAAATAAGCAATACGGGGCAAAAATAAAAAAACAGAGGGAGTAAATAATTTTTTTTTATCTAATAATAGTTGAATTATTATGTTATCTTCTACAATAATTTGTTAACAAAATTTATAACTGATTTGAATATAAAATAATGTAGTTATTTGATTCCTGTTGGTTCTGTGATTATAAAACAACTAGTGTAAAACCCGTGCCTCTGCACGGTTTTTTTAATTTTGTTTTGTTCATAAAAAGATTTTAGTGACTTGTGAGTTGTGACTAAAATTATATCATCTTCTCAATGATTTACGGTTTTCTGTTTCAGTGTTTCCGTCAATAGTTTACATTTCATTTTGGGGAAAATTTTATCTCTACTTTTTATTTTTAAGCATAATAAATGCAATTTTATTTTCACTATTGTGTCCTTCTGCATAAATAAAATGTAACATTCTATTACGGAGTATGATGGAGAGCGTATAAGATTAGTAATATGTTGATTCATATATAAAATACAATATGTTATTAACGTTTTTATCATTTTTTTATGTGTCATCCATAAAATGATATTCTATAAAAAGTATACCTAACAAATAATGGATCAGATCGCGTCTAATTTGTGACACAAAACATTGTCAGAATATAATAAGTAGAAAATACTATCGAATGCCTTGATTTTTACCTATTTTAGGTTAGAAAAATATTTTTAATATTGGATCATATCTGTCATTACTTTTGTTATTAATTATCGTACATATCTTTGAAAAGATTACACAGAAATTTTTAAATTTGGAGTTTAGTAAAGTATTTTTCAATTAATTTAATCCTAAATGTTAGGAGATTAGGATTAGATTGGGGATTTTTAAATTAAAAAATAGTTATGTTAAATTTCGACCCGACTCGTAATCTTTGCCCATTTTTCAGAGTCAACACCCTAAAAATTTGATCCACGAGGCCGTGGTCCATTTGAATTAAACCCGAAATGATCCGTGAATTTAGGATCAAAATTCGGGTTGACCCGTTGGTTCAATAACGTGTCATGAAAAATAATTATTAAAAAATTATTGACTTTATTATTGTGAATCACAAAAAAAAAATTAAAGAATAATACTTTTATATATTTTTTATACGAAGTAGCATTTTTAATGATAAAATATTTGTAAAATAATATACTGTTACAAATTTTTAATTGTAAATTCAATAACTAATGAATTTAATACGGAGTAACTTTAGTGATATTAAATATGACTAATATTTTATAAATAATTGAATTTAAAAATTATACGGAGTATGTATTAAGGATATTTTGTTAATTGTTATAGAAATTTGGGCCTCTTGATATGAATGTTTAGATGGACTTTGTTAGAATAATAATCTTTTGATATGTTTTGGCCCAAACTCAATTTTCCTTATTTATAGGTAGCATTTAGGCGGGAAAAATTAAATGACAAAATTGCCCCTTGGTTTTTGTTTTAGTGAATAGGGGATCTTTTAATTGAATAGTTAGGTAAAAATTATGAGTATAAAATATTACTCTCTCCGTTCCGTTTGATTCTTTATGTTTGTTTTGTCACACTTCCAATGCATATTTTCTTTTATTCAAATATATTATTTACATATTTCTAAAAATTATATAAAAAAATTTGATATTTACAATGCACTCGATTATACAATTTAAACAAAATCTCACATGAGTAGAAGTTATATTGACGATCTTACTTCACTTATAAATAATACCCAAAAACAAACGCAAAGAATCAAATGGACGGAGAAAATATTATCAGCTTTGTACAAGAAAAATAAGTTCATTAAAATATACATAAATTAAGTAATTTTCTCGAATCAAAATGTAAAGATTATAAATGTGAAAAAGTTAATAGGTTACCAATAGATATTTACAATTAACTACGGAGTATTCCGTATTAAATATAAAATGTTAAATGTACCGTGCATTAATGCGCGAGATCTATACTAGTTATGTACTAATAGATCAATAATTTTTTTGGAGTAAAGTCATTCGAATTTTCAATGAAATATAATACTCCGTACATAACATTCAAATTAAATTATACTAGTGTGATACCCATGAAAATTTTTACGGGTAGTGGTTCTTTAATTGACATTCCCAAAGTGAAGTAAGGTAGGATTCATGTTCAATTATGAGAAAGAGTATGATCATCCATGCGCGTAAATTTATCTATACGAAAGGCAGAACAACACAGAGCAATTAAATAGTGTTTGTATAATACTTTAGTTGGTAGTAGTAGTATATAAGACAAAGGAATCATGGAAGAGTACATTGTTTGAGACTTTGAGTGTAATTTGTAAATCTCCATCTTCATTCTCGACCCAACAAACGACTACGTAACATTTATAAAATTTATTTACTATGCATTGTGGAATCTAACGAAAAATGTAATTGTAATGTATGTGCGTATTAGATCGACCTTTAATCGTTACAATTAATGTGATTGTGTTCTACTCCCTCCGTTCCATTTGGTTGTTTGCGTTTACTTTTTCACGCTTGTCAATGCACGTTTTCTTTTGTCTATATCTTTAGTTACGTATTTCAAAAAATTATAAAATTTTGATATTTATAACGTACTCGATTAGACAATTTAAACAAGATCCCACATGACTATATTTTATCTCATATATTACAAGTTACATTGACGATTTCACTCACCTATGAATAGTGTCCAAAAAGTAACGCAAACAACAAAATGGAACGGAGGGAGTATCATATAAGACGTTTTTGTAGAACAACTTCTTTATTAAACTTTTTTGTTGAATCAAACACATATTTATAGTATGATTATAAAATACTAAATTAAAAAAATAAAATACTCAATTAACGTTTTTTGATCATGTGATTAAGGTCATGTTCTTTTGGACTTATATTCAGACACTTTTAGTTCAGTTCAATTCAGTTCAGACACTTTCAGTTCAATTCAGTTCAATTCAGTTAAGTTAAGTTCAGTTCAGATACATTCAATTAAAGTTCAGTTCAGACTCATTCAGTTCATTTTAGTTTTTTTTTTGAACGAGAAGATTGATCAGTTCATTTTAGTTTAATTAAGTTAAGTTAAGTTCAGACATAATAATAATAATGATAATAGTAGTAGTAGTACTACTACTACTACTACTACTACTACTACTACTAATAATAATAATAATAATAAATTGAGGATTGGGATCAGCTTACAGGAATACCTACTGAAGCTGAAGTGAAGGCTGCAGTTTACTCTATAGAATCTGATAGAAGCCCCGGACTTGACGGGTTCTCTTCGGGATTCTTTAAAGCTTCTTGGGAGACTATTAAGACTGACTTTTATGAGGCTGTTAAGGAATTTTTTCATAAAGGCAAGATGATCAAGCAAGCTAACACTACTCATGTCACACTTATTCCAAAGAAAGAGGTCTGTAACTCTGTGACTGATTTTCGATCCATATCTTGCTGTTCTGTCTTCTACAAGACGGTTAGCAAGATTCTAACCAGAAGGATTCAAGGAGTCTTGCAGGACTTGATTGGGTTTGAGCAGGCAGCTTTTGTGCAAGGAAGAAGCATTCATGAAAACATAGCTCTTTCTCAAGCATTGGTTAAGAACTATGGTGGGAAAAACCTTACACCTAGGTGCCTAATGAAAATTGACCTTCGGAAAGCTTTCGATTCCCTCCAGTGGAGTTTCATAGAAACAATGCTCAAGGGCTATAACTTTCCTCCTATGTTTGTAGGATGGGTACTGAATTGCATCACAGGATCCTGGTTTTCTTTGAAAGTCAATGGGATGGTTCATGGTTTTTTCAAAGGGAAAAGCGGCCTTAGGCAAGGAGATCCATTATCACCCTACCTCTTTGTTTTGAGCATGGAGGTCTTCTCTAGAAGGCTAAGACATATTAATTCACAACCACAGGTTTTGTATCATCCAAAGTGCTGCCAACTTAAGCTTAACCATATGATATTTGCGGACGATCTTATGATTTTCATGAGGAGAGACTGTCCTTCTGTACTACCTGTGACCGCTGTTCTAGGGGAATTTGCTCAGGAGTCTGGCCTTCAGGCTAATAAAGACAAAACTAGCATTTTCTTTGGGGGTGTGCAAGCTAATATAATTGAAGAAATTCTCTCAACTACTGGGTTTGTGTAGGGAGTACTCCCTTGCAGATATTTGAGTTACCTCTGAATTCAGTGAATAATAAGAAGGATCAATACCAAGTTCTTGTAAGCAAGATTCAAATGAAGATTAGTAGCTGGTCATCTAGGTTCCTGACTTATGCAGGAAGAATTCAACTTCTTTCTTCAGTAATTTTTGGGATAACCAGCTACTGGAGTGCAAATGCCATCTGTCCTGCCAATGTGCATCACCGTTTAAACCAGGTCTGCAAGAGGCTCTTTTGGACAGGAGGCTACGATCATGTTCGTATGGTCTTCAAAAGCTGGTGATGGGAGGATTTGTCGTGGATCCCACCGATCAAAATAAACCAACAAACCTAGGCTTGGTAGCAAATGGTAAGTCGGGTCGATATCCTCAGGGACGAAAATGGGTTTAGACTAATGGGTGCTATGGTCCAAGACTAGGTCCGAGACAAGCTAAACTAGGGTGATGGCTAAGATCGACTAAGGACTAAGCTAAACAAGTAACTAATGACAAAAGGAAACAAATAAATCAATAAGAAGAAACTAGGGCTAGGTCGGGTTCATGGATGTCAAGGAGATAAAAAGAAGGAAACAGGGTTACTAGCATGCTTCGTAGCCTAGGTTCCGATCGGGCTCTCGCTACTTAAACGGCCTAGGGGTCATCCTCACAACGCTCTCGCTAATAATGAGGGAACCAAACCAACTAACCAAACAAATACATACAAGAGAAGAGGCAAGAAAAACAAGGATTGATCATCTCTAGTCTCACAAGCATTTCATCAAACATGTGGAGTGCAAGGTAAAAGGGGAAACAACAAAAACAACATCTAGTACCACCCATCTCACCCTAATCATCCCTAATCACACCCAATCCCCCTACTAACCCTAGGGGACAACTACTCACACATATCTAAACTAAAACAAACACAAACAAGAGAAACAATCACGAGAACAAAAGAAACATTCATAATGAAGAGCAAGGATGAACAACAAACATAAACAAAGATGAAAACTTGAATAACAATAAAGATTAAGAGAAAAGAGTAGAGAAGGATTATACCAAACTACAAAGGATGAAAAGATGAGAACTTGTATATAAAGAACACCCATCAACATTTTCCACAGTGTCCGCATCGAACACATCTTCATTTTCCTCGGAAATAATTTCACTGTCATTCTTGACAGGAATAGAAATAGGAGTATCTATGTTCATGTCTTCTGCAGCATCAACATTTTGCACAGTTTCCGTATTGAACACATCTTCATTTTTCTCAGAAATAATTTCACTGTCATTCTTGACAGGACTAGAAATAGGATTATCATGAATATTAATGTCTTCTGCAGTATCAACATTCAACACATCTTCACTGTCATTCTTGACAGGACTAGAAATAAGATCATCATGAATATTGATGTCTTCTGCAGTATCAACATTCAACACATCTTCACTGTCATTCTTGACAGGACTAGAAATAGGATCATCATGAATATTGATGTCTTCTGCAGTATCAACATTTTTCAGAAGTAGTAGAGTATTCATTTCATCTATCTTCTCCTTTTCAAGATCAGTCTTTTTCAAAGAAGTAAGATCTTTTGCCATCTTATGTATCATATGCAGTATTTGTGGATTCTTTTCATTTTCTTCCTCCTCACCTATTTTGAAGCAAAAGATGAAACATAAGTACTATATTCGACATATTATAACAAATGAATGGGGATACAACCAATTGAAGAAAAATTCTTACCAAATTCTTCATCTTTTTGTTATTGTTACAAGTTTTGCAACAAAAGCACTGGTCAACATTTCCAATTTTGTTATTGGTTTGCATTGAGGGGAGGCAAACTTTGCAACATTTACAACATCTTTGAACCCCTTGAAATTTTTTGTGAATTCAACAGATTTCAGCATTAAACTTTGTAACCAATCTCCTTCTTCCTTTCCCTCTTTGTTCATACTTTCTTTTACTTCCTCCCCCTTGTACCAATCAAGGGACTGTAATGGGATAACCAGACCATTACCAAACGTACCCGATTTCTTTCCTTCGTCCATTATTCTCTTTGAAATGGACTCTTGTGTCCAGAACAACATTGTTGGGAAAGAACGAACTGGTGTGCTGTTTCTGTAACGCATTCTTTGCAAATATATGAACACAAAGACCATTATAGGTCCATCAAAAAACTTCTCCTTCTCTGCTATATTCATCTTCCATAAATCAACAGCCTCAATGAAGGCATTAAGGCAAAATTCGCACCAATTAAATGTAGATACCAATGACAAGTCGACTAAAGACTTCAATATCCTAAGACCTAGAGTTGCAGAACTGGTACCTTGTATAAAATAAGAACAGATATAAACTATAAAGTTCTTTTTGAATAGATCACCTCCATCCTTTTGATTACTAAGGATGGATTTCAATGCAGGGGCCGTAACCTTTGACCCTTCAAATTGATTCTTACATTCATTAAGAAGTTTTCTGTATTCCATGGATTGGTCATCATACGATGCAAGGACAATCTTGTTTGGTCCCATAGGAAACCCAGTTGCAATATGTACATCCAGATTTGTCACATCAAATGTATTATATTTAAATGTGGCTGAATCAGGGTTGAAATTTGTAACAAGCCAATGAGCAAGCTTGCACGGGACTTCTTTTACTTTTAGATCAATTAAATCCCTAAACCATAATTCCTTAATATCTGCAATCTGTTTCTCTGACATATCATTTAGAAGTTTAACCAAACCATCAGGGGACATGCGTGTCTTCAATGATGGCAGTTCGTTCGTTGCATGTAGAACTCTCTTCCTCCTAGTCTTTGTAGTTTTAGGAGCAATACCTGTAAATTGTATGTTCATAACGCATTACACAATGCACATAACTTCAAACACAAATTGTATGTAAATTTTTAAAGTTATACTAAATAAAAAAAGTTCTTTTCAAACAATTTTGAAACATAGTAGTCTATTTAATGAATATACCTTTATCTGCGTCTATTATCAAACATAATTGTTTGTCTGATGTTTCTTCATAATTATCAGAATCTGTATCCTTTTCTTCAGTTCGCCTCCTTTTACATTCAGCTACGAATAAAGAACACCAAATCAGTATAATTTCATTGTACATAATTTAAATTGTACACAAATACCTTAAATTGTACATAATTTAAATTGTACCTTTCTCCTTTTTATCAGTTTTCCTCTTTGGTGCAGTCTTCTCCTGATTTGATTTCATCTTGTCTCGTGAATTACTTAACCCTAATTTTCAACAAAATCACTCTAAAAATAAAAAATATAACATACAAAACTGCATATGTACTTTATAAATAACGCGAATAAAAGACCTAATCTCCAAAGAATAAAAGATTGCAATTTTACTTTACTGTAAATTTCACAAAATCGTTCGAAAAACCAGTAGTTATGGCATGCAAAGAATCAAGAACATATCACTCACCAAAGAATCGTTGAAGATGATCGATAGAAATTACAGTACTTCAAAAGTTCCTCCATACTTGATTTTTCAAATTGTTGTGAAGTGATGCTCTTTTTGAAATAGTTGAAGTGATTATAGGAATTCTTAGTAGGAATTCTCAGTAGTTGAAGTGAAATAGTTCAAATTATGCAATAGTTGTCAAATGACTGTTGAAGTGATTATAGGAATTCTCAATAGTTATTTCCAAACTCTTAATAATACGTCATTTTCAAAAAGTCCTAATACGTCATAAATACGTCCTAGGGTAATGGAATACTGAGTACTATATTTCAAAATAATGTGTCTAATACAGAGTGCTTTATTATTATTAATTATTAATGTTAATATTTTAAATCCTAAGAAGATATGAAACAATTTTTCTATATAAATACACATGTACATATGAAGATTATGTATCATCATATTTTATATTCATTAGATTAGTTAATTTTACTGAAGCACTCATAATCCGTTAAACATAGCCTTATGTACACATACATATAAAAACGAGTGATTAGTAAATAAGTTCAAACAAGTGTACATAAGTTCAAATTTAAATTGAGATATATCTGTTGTGAACGTGTACAACAGATATCAACTATTTAAAAAAAAAGAACTGTTTTAACTATGTAAAAATATCGATATATACAACATATGTTAACTTATGTACATCAAAACAGACACTACTTTAAATATGTAAAAATATCAACATGTACAACAGCTATCAACTTATGTACATCAAAACAGACGGTGCTTTGACAATGTACAAATTGTGAACATGTGCAACAGATATCAACTTATGTACATCAATTCAGACACTGTTTTAACTATGTAAAAATATCGATATGTACAATATATGTTAACTTATGTACATCAATTCAGACACTGTTTTAACTATGTAAAAATGTCGACATGTACAACAGATGTTAACTTATGTACATCAAAACAGTCACTACTTTAAGTATGTAAAAAATTGACAAATACAACAGATATTATGTTATGTGCATACAAATTAATAAATAAATGAAGGTAATTAATATACTTCGGAATTAAAATATCATTTTCATTAAAATTAATTTCCACTGCGCAACATTTTGCATAACTTATCCATATCCATGCACTCTTCTAATGTAATTAATTTTAATCTATATAGGTCACTTTCTTCTTTAGCACACTTAATAGTTTCCAAGTGTTTATTTTCCTTAGAATCAATAGTTTTGAAATGATAATAGTGCAATACTATTTGTGCATGCACATTATCTGTCAGATAGCATCTGCATCTCTTTGAAACAATAATTCCACCTCTAAGTACAATATTCATTCGATCACGTATCAATGTTGTCAAGCTTCTATTGTAATCAACAACCCATCGAGGTGCATCGGAGTGTAATAGGAACATCTGCGCCCATGTTTTACAGACAATCGCCGTGTTAGCCTTATCAACGTAAGATGGAAGTTTTTCGAAAATTTTCCACATGCAATCTTCGTTGCACATAACTTCGGTTGTTGACGAAGATCGTTTATCATGTCTCAAACTGATGACACTGATTGAAAATGAAGGAAAGATTATGCAACTTCTGCTGCCTTGAGTTGTTTATAGTTGTTAATCTATCTTCAACCTCGTTATTTATCAACCACCCCTTGCATATAAATTTCATAATGTAAATTTCATTAACGAAATAAAAATAGATTGACTGAGCTGGATGTGAAAATAAGTAGATGATGTGAATAAGATGGGAGCAAGTGGATTATAAAGGTGAAATTCAACTACCCCATTTATTGTACTAATTACTAATAATCTGGCACGTGTCAAACATGCAGTGCTTTGATTACTGTACAAATTTTCAACATGCACAACAGATATGTAAAAATGTCGACATGTACAACAGATGTTAACTTATGTACATAAAAAAAGTCACTACTTTAAGTATGTAAAAAATTGACAAACACAACAGATATTATGTTATGTACATCAAAACAGACCCTGTTTAAAATATGTACATCAAAAGCTTTTATACGGGTAGTTTTGTCAATACATAATGTACATATGTACATCAAAACAAACATTTCTATAAACATGTACAAATTCCAACATGTGCAACATATAGTAACTTATGTACATCGAAACAGGCACGGTTGTATATATATATAAAAAGCTTTTATACGGTTATATTAAAAATAAGGGAAATTCTATGGGGTGCCCCTCAACTATTCGCTTTTCCGGCTTGTACCCTCGCGTTTTGACTATTATTACTAGTAGCCCTAAACTGTCTTATTAACCAATAACGTGCCCATTAACTTATAATCCGTCAGTTTAGGCGTTAAGTGGTGACATGGCATTGCTTATGTGGATTTTTTTTGCTGACTAAGTCCTCCCTCCATTGCTTAAGTCTATCCCTTCTCCAACACTCTTCACATTCAAATTCATTCATCAAACCCATTCACATTCCTCTGCATTCATCTTTCCTTCACTCTACCATTTGCATGCCTTCATCATCCAAAAAAAACTCTAACCGATTATCTCCTCTTCCGTCATCCATTCATCGTCGTCTGCACATCATAACGCAATCAGTCGAGGTATGTTTTATTTGATTTCTCGCACCATGAACTTAATTTCTGCTTCGAACTTCAGTGTTGTTTGGGTCTTTATTTCGTTTCTAATGTCTGGGTTTCTGTAACTTCTGGTCTAATAAAAACGACAATATAAAAATTAGGGTTTAAATATCGCTTCCAGTAATTACGGGATGTGGGTTCAAATTACTCGATATTTTGGGTTAAAAGTAATTAGGGATTATGTTCTGGTGTTATTGTTTGGGTTAAAATTAGGGTTTATTTCGTTTCTATTTCATGGACTTATCTACTTCATTTGCAGGATGGAGGGCGTAGTGTTGAACATGAATTACAGGGGGGTAGTCACTGAGGTTAAAATAGATGATATTGATAAGGTTTTGCTAATTGATGTCATCAACGACCTGCTTGATGAGGCTGAAAAGCATAACCACCCATTACCCACTAATCCTACTCTAGCGTACTCCTACAAGATGGAATCATACGAGTTGTTAGATGACAAAGGGCTTATGGAAATGTTCAGTAGATAGAAGGAGAGGCGGTTGTTTGATATTTGGATTGGTGAAGGATTGTATCCTTCACATCCCCTTGAATTGACTAGGAACTTACGGCTTACTAGGAAGTTGTCTAAGAACATCAAAATTATGCGAGAAACTGTGGACACAGCACTGAGTAGTGATGAATTCAGAAAGAATCCTACAGTAGCCACTGAGGATGATGAACCAGAGCCTTTGAAAGTCACAAAACCTGCTGCCAAAATCACACCAAGAAGGAGTCGTAGGCTGCCAAAATCTCAGACCAGTGGGGTTAATGCACATGAAATAGAAAATGCTGCAATTGACACTCCTTCACAGCCTTTGGAAGTCACAAAACCTGCTGCCGAAATCACTCCTAGGAGGAGTTCTAGGCTTGCCTCACTTCAAACTAGTGAGGTTGATGCATATGCTCCAAATGACACTCACTCACTTGAATTAGAACCAAATTATGCTGAAGATTTATGGGCTGAAGATTTATGGGCTGAAGAGGCACCTACGAGGAGTAATGGAGGGAACTTCTGCACAGGCGACACTTCTAAACCTCAGGACAATTCGAAATCTGTTTCAACCATAAAATCTAGAAGAAGTGCAAGGCTGAACTTTTCCTCTGACACTGATACGCAGCATACACAACTCAATGACATGGTTACACAACCTTCACAGGGACCTTCTCCTGCCAATGTGAGCAGATTTAAAATGCCAAAATCAACTACCAAGAAAAGGAATTTGTTCATCGCCAAAGACAGAGGAAGAAGGGATGTGAATGAGGCTACTGTGACACGAACCAGAGGGGTCAGGATAGAGTATGATGACGACGGAGGTAGTGATTCTGACAGTGAAGGAGATTACATGCCATCTGAGGAGGAGGAGGACATTGATGTTGGCCAAGTGAGTGATTTGGAGGACGAGGACACCTTGATGTTAGCGAACCTAAACTACATTGATGATGGGTATGTCCCTTTTGATGAGAATGTATGGTTTGATGAGAAAGACGGAATTTCTTCTAAGTTGTTAAGGAATGGAGAAGTATATGATGACAAGGAATTTCGAGCAATACAATTAAGGCCGTGGATGTTTTTTATGAACAAAGAACACTTCAAGGATGTCCTTAGAGATTTCTGCATTCAGGAAGGGTTCTTTGTGGTTGTGGTGAAGGCCGACAATAGCAGGTACACAGCTGAGTGTGCTACTGCAGGTTGTACATGGAGAATACATGCAAGTGTGCTCCCTGACAGCACGACATGGGTCATAAAATCCATTGTGAACTCTGAACATGGGTGTGTGGGTGTCAGAACTCATAACCCAATGGCTAACTCTGTGTGGGTGGCCAGAAAACTTTTGGAGGACATAAGAGCCAACCCTGACATACCAGGCAAGGCAATTCAGGCACTGTTGCAGGAGAGGTATGGTATTCAGTTGAAGACCTCAACACTTTATGCAATGAAGGACGTAGCAATGAAAGAGATCAATGGAGGACATGATGGGTCTTACAAAAGACTTCCTGCCTACTGTGAGATGATAAAACAAACAAATCCAGGCAGTTTTGCAACATGTGCGTGGCAGATGGAGTGTCCTGAAAGGCCTCTTCAATTCAAGAGTGTCTTCATATCATTCCATGCTCAGTTTATGGGGCTACTGAAAGGATGCAGAAGTCTGATTGGAGTCGATGGGACTCACCTGAAGGGAAACCATGGTGGTGTCTTATTATCTGCTGTGAGTTTAGATGGAAACAATGAATTATTTCCAATTGCCGTTTCTGTTGTCGAATCTGAGAGTAAGGACAGTTGGTCCAACTTTTTCTGGCACTTAAAGAATTCTTTAAGTGGGTGTGAGAGGGATGACTGGACAATTATTAGTGACAGGCAGAAGGTAAACTCTTGCTAATATTAATATGCTAATTACATACGAAAGTGATGATATGCTAATAAAAAATGCTTAATTGTTTTCTGCTGAATGAGTATGTAGGGTTTGGAACCAGCTATGGAAACCGTATGGCCTGAGGCATCAAGAAGATTTTGTTGTAGACACCTGTGCGCGAATTTCAGGAAAGAGTACCCAGGTGTACTCATGTACAAGCTATTTTGGATGGTTGTCAACGCGACTTCGGAGTTTACCTTCAAGAAGGCATTGGAGACAGTTCTTTACCACGGGGGCAAGGGCTGTGTACGATGGTTTCTGGACCTTGGTGATAAAGAACACTGGGCAAAGTATAAATTCTCCCATAGCGTATGTAATGACGAGAACACATCAAACTTCGTGGAGAGCTTCAATGCGACATTAGGAGCCCAAAGGTTTCTGCCAGTTCTTACTCTTCTTGAAGGTTAGTACTTGAACTCTAGTCTTAATTCAACAACTCATACTTAGGATCTTCCCTAAACTCGGATGTCAATTTGCATAGGTGTTAGGAGGATAGCGATGGTCCGACATGCCACGAGAATGCATATTGCTGAGTCGTGGCCTAATGGAGGCATATGTCCTAACGTATTGAATAAGTTGAGGATACTACGAAAGGATTCAAGAACTTGCAAAGCTTTTCTTTCGCACAATGGCGTATATGAGGTACAAGATGGTAGGTCTTACTTGCGAGTTTCATTGGCGGAGTACACATGCGCATGCGGTCTTTGGCAGATAAGTGGGATCCCTTGCAGGCATGCTATTAGAGCAATTCTGGAATGTAATAAAGATCCTCAATACTACGTAAGTGAATGGTTCTCTATGATGACGTACAAGCAAGCTTATGAGTTACCAATCAACCCAATTCCTGACCTCCAACAGTGGCCCCAATTTGAAGTTCCCACGCTCGAACCTCCTACTTTAAAGAGATCAATTGGCAGACAAGAACAGAAAGAAAGAGGTAGGAGAGAAGAGGAAGGGAAAGAGGACAGTGGCTATACGGTGCAAGAAATGCAGATGCTACGGACATAACTCGAAAACTTGCAAGGGAGGGTACATAACGAAAGAGAAGAATGCAATGCAAGGGAAGGTAGCGAAGACTAAGAGACAGGGGCTGACATTGCCGTCTGATGTTCAACGCTTTGAATCTCTTGCTGATTTGGAAGCATCGGTTAGGGAGGTTGGAGAAACTTTAAGTGAAGTTCATGGCGGTAATGGGAAGGTTTCAAAGAGTAAGAGACAGAGGGCGACGGTGCCATCTGATGCTCAACAATTTGAGACGCTTGAAGAATTGGAAGCAACAGTTAGAGAGGTTGGAGAGACTTCTAGTCAAGTTCAGTCCAGCAATGGGAAGAAGAGGAGGAGGAACTGATTTAGCCTGATGCATTTGAAACGATATTTTTTGCCTTTTGTGACTACTGAAATCTGATGCGTTTTGTTTCGTTTGGAAAATGATGGATTTCTTTTGGCTTATGACAGCTGCATTTAGTTAAGCATTAGTAGTATTTGTTTCACGTGATGTCGTATTTTGTGAACTAACAGTAACTCATTATCCGCTGCAATGTAATTGGTTACTGTATCTTGGTACTTCTGTTTTCATATGCTGCGTATTACATTTTCAGATGCAATGAAGACCTTGTATTTTTGCAAACTGATGCTGTCTTTCGAAATTAATTGACATTACCCATTTCCCTGAAGTTTAAGCATAATAACAGTGCAAAAATAGGCTGCATAAATGACACCATAATGCCTTCTTCCATTCTTAAATTTTCACCATTATATCAACTACAAGGATGTGATGCTAAATCTTAAAGATAACAACAAATGCAATAACTACTAACACAAAAGCATTAAACTTCATCCAGAATTTTATGTTCCTAATGTCTGTAGAAATCTTCTTGCTCACACAAACACCGCGATTGAGGACATCCTTGCTTGAGACTTCATCATCTTCAACTGCATTTTCATGTTTCAAACCTCTCGTTACAATCACATGTTCTTCACCTACCCACATAACAAAGTAGTCACATTCAAGACGCTTGAAATATGCTTTTCGTGGGTTCCTTACAGATCCAGAAATCTTGATGATTTCATTTCGACCACACTTTGTGCACGATTGAGTACGGAATTCGAGACCCGCTACTGGGTTGTTCCTGATGAATGAGGATGTCGACATTCTTTTTTCCGGGTAATTGCAGATTCAAGATTGGAGGAGGGAAATATAGAGAGACAGGAAAGAGAGAGGGAGTTGAGTAATGAAAAGTAAGGATTATAATGAGGGAGATGTGAAAAAAAGAGGGAAAATGAAAATATAGAGGGAAAATGGAGGGAAATACCGTGAAAATGGAGGGAAACAAAGCAAAGTTGAGTAGGCAGGCTTATTCAGCAAAGGAAAGCCACGTAAGCAATGCCATGTCACCACTTAACGCCTAAACTGACGGATTATAAGTTAATGGGCTTGTTTATTGGTTAATAAGACAGTTTAGGGCTACCAGTAATAATAGTCAAAACGCGAGGGTACAAGCCGGAAAAGCGAATAGTTGAGGGGCACCCCATAGAATTTCCCTAAAAATAATGTACATATGAAACAAGTACATATTAGTCATCAATACATAATGTACATATTTAAATATCAACTATACATATTAGTCATAGTAATAACCAAGAACAAGGTTGTACATATTTCTATAATTGTTATACATAACTTATCTAGTTACATATTACTGGAATCAAATCATAAGTTGTTCTAATTATATTTATGGGGCAGTTGAACACAATTATATACACATATAATAAACTTTATATACACTATGTATATAAAGTATGTCATTTATATAAACTATGTATATCATATCTATTATATACACTATATGTGAAAAACTTTTACATGCATTTAGACCCAGCAAACATATCGGGTTGTATCCTGTTTGTGTTTGTGTCATTGGTAAACGGGTCATGAAACCCTTAACCTTATTTATTCTTATATGGGTAGTTTATGCATAATATATAGATCAATACATAATGTACATACTTACACATCAGTTGTACATATTAGTCATAGTAATAACCATGAACATGGTGTACATATTTCTATAATTGTTGTACATAACTCATCTAGTTACATATTACTGGAACGAAATTATAAGTTATTCTAATTAGATTTATGTTTACTGAAGCACTCATAATCCGTCAAACATAGCCTTATGTACAAATACATATAAAAACGCGTGATTAGTAAATAATTTTATAACAAGTGTACATAAGTTCAAATTAACTTGAGATTCATCTTTCATATAGTTCAAACATTACATATATAAGGAAAAAATAAAATACACTTATACATCTGGATAAAAATTTGTTGGCTCAAACAGATATTCAGCAAAGGTAGATGATCGACGAAAATCTTCAGGTGAAGAACCATGAAGATTAACTACATCTTCTGGAGATGCAAGTCGAAGTTGCATATAGTGTAGCATATCTCTACAAAGCAGATCTTCAGTCATATAGCATCTGCATTGCTTTAACAAGACACCATTCCTATGAAGAGAAAGTAATCCATTCTTAATGCTTGCATGCACACTCATACTATACTCTATTTCTAAGAGAAGAGAATGAGGATGTGCCAAAAGTATTTGAGCCCACCTCTTGTAAACAAAAGTCAATTTTGCAAACTCTTTCTTTCTAAAAGTAGGGTTGACCCTTCTGAAAATTATTTCCATTATATTTTCATTTGCAAAAACCTTTTCAAGTGATTCAACATATGGACTTGAAATAGGTCCATGAGAATCGGTAAATATAAAAGGCAACTTCTCCTTCTTTTGAGAAGCAAACCACAGTTTATGTTGTTGCCTAATATCGTATATCTTTCCATCACATGTAATATTCATCTTTTGTTGAGAAAGCAAGAGAGAAAAAGGGATACAGAGAGAGACACACAAAAAGAGAGGGAAAGAGAGAAACAGAGAGACAAATTGAGAATTTGTTGAGAATGTGGGATTTTATAGCACAAGTTTTTATGTACACAAGTTTTTAACTTTTTAATGTTCTGAGACAGATTATGTGCACCAAAACAGAAGGTTCGTAGTACATAAATTTCAATGTATAAGAGAGTGAAATGTGTATAGAATGTATAGGGCAAAGAATTGACCAATGTATAAAATGTACTCCGTATAAAATACATAAGACAGATTATGTACAAAGAAATTGATTAATGTATAAGGCAGTGATTTACCAATGTATAAAATGCGTTAAATGTAGTACATAAATTAAAATTGAAGTAAAGGTGAATAATCTGTACACACATAAATTTAGGTTTAACCATTCAAATTCTGGATTCTATTAGACACAATTATTCAGTTTAGTAAATGAGGTATTTGATGGGTCAATTAAAACGTGTCTATCATGCAATAAATAAATATCTCAAAATTGCATAAGTAATAATTACAAAGGGGATTGAGTGGACTTTCAATCAGTTATATATATACTCCTCAAGTTAAGATTGAGAGTAGTTAAACTTTGAAAATTTTAAATAAAAAAAAAAAAAAAAAACCCAAAAAATGTATGTAGAACTGATGTACCCTCCTAAATGCATTATTGCAAATTTACCATTTGAGGTGGTTGATAACAAGGTTACCAGTAGATCACTAACTGGTTTAAGGAACAAGTTAATTTGTGTAATAAATACTTACATGCATTGAATAAGAAATCATATACAAAGCTTTTATTAGATAAATTGTGGTTTTGTACATAACTAATAGATAAATCTATACTGTTTTAATGTTACATAAATTGTTGGGATAGATTAATACATACTGTATTGTGTACAGTATTTACATACTGTATTAAATAACTGGTAGTTTTGTCGTACATAGATTAGTATATACTGTACATATTTACATACTAGTAGATCACTAACTGGTTTAAGGAACAGGTTAACTGCCTTGGGTTATCCGGTGGAGAAGATTATGCTAAAGTGGATTACCAGTCCAAATGGTCCGATCTTCACCAGAGCTGCAGTCATTTGTTTCAAGAGCGGTTATCAGAACTACCTCCACGCGTATAAGCTGCAACGGGCCTTTGAAGACTTTGGAAGAGGCAAACCTGAAATGGGGATGCAGATTCATCCATACGACGGACCTCGCTGTTGGGTTGCCTCATGGATGGATGACCAATATCTGTCCAGTCACACGGCCTACAGGATGGTTCCCCTGACGTTGAGGGGAGAGGGTGGGTATTTGGCGGACATGACGGAAATCTGCCACTATGAGATCTGCCTGGAGGCCTTGTGGCAGATTTACCCAAACTTCTACCCTTGAAAAGATGATCTAGGTAAGTGATCGAGGAACCCTAGGATATGGATGTTATTTTGCAAGCATATGAATTTTTGTGCATATGCAGTTACTGTTAACTCGGATTGTAATTCTAATCCTACTTTGGATGTATTGTACTGCAATTATTGATCACTTACATTTTGGAACGAACTGATTATAGTATGAATGTTAACTACAGATTTGACGTATATGTTCTTGGTAGTACTGATCTGTACTGAGTATGCATGCAATTTTTGGTGAATAACTTCCAGTTCAGTCGATATGATTAGTATGCTCTATTCATTAGAACATTAGTCGATATGTCAATACCCCCAATCTGTTAAGGTTCATAGAGAGAGGAGTAGATGTGGTAAAGAATGGAAACGGTGATTATCAATTTTACATAATTCCATATGAGATGTACATATCTCAACTAGTTATCCATGTACAAATTTCACCATGTACAACAAATATTAACTTATGTGCATCAAAACGGACACTGCTTTAACCATCATAGGACATTAGAATTTGAAGTGTACATAAAGTAATTTTCAGTGTACATAGGGTATTATATTTTGTACATAAAGAAATTAATCAAGTAATACAAATTCATTTCAGCTAGAGATTTGAGCTCACCTCTTCATCCTTAAGTGTTTTGAGAAACATAATACACCCAATGATCTAGTGCGAAATTCCAATATTGCCATTGGAGTTCAAACAAGTTAAACCTAATGAGCAACCAGCCCATAATCTAGAGGCATAAGGGCAACCAGCCCATCAAATTTTTTTTTTTTTGACCTTTAATCTACTACTGATTATCTATAAATAAGTTTAAGACAACTTTGTTAAAAGTTAAGTGAATTGGGAGCAAAACAGGTTGCAAGTTGAGGTGTGCAAATTCAAGGAGAAAAGACATTGTCCGATTAGGCATGAACAATAAATGCAGCAACAAAAGCACATTTCCTCCTTTGAGGGTCACATGAGAGTCTTTCTCACCCTTGGAGTCCAAGTAACACGTGAGGACAATTACAATTAAAGAGGAGCATGCCTAAGGGGACAAATCTGATTTGTACTCAACTTTGCATTAATGATGTATTGTACTTAGTTTTCTTTGTCTGATTTCTTTTATGTACCCTCGAGGCCATAGATGCTCACTTGGGCTGACGTGTTTCTTGGCTTGCTACACCTTGAACTTGTTACGTATTCGGCTGAATTGTAGTTCAAAGCTTGTCATTATCTAAAGATTTGATACACATAATATTAATAACCCTAAAGAGACAGTTATATATATATATATATATATATATATATATATATATATATATATATATATATATGAATATGTGCCGTATAAATTATGTGCAATAAAAAAAAATGTCTATATGTCTCAAAATATAATCAAGTAAATATAATCAATATAATCAAGTAATACAAAAAAGTTATGTGCAGTATAAATTATGTCGTATGTTATGTACAATAAAAAAGTCTCTGATTTAATATATACTAGTTTTTGCCCGTGCAAAATTGCACAGATATATTAAAAATGTGTTATATATTTAAAGTAAAATAATTTAATATATTATAAAGAATATGAAAAATTAATAGTTGAAAGCATATTCTCTTGCTTGTATAGATTAATAAAAATTAATAGTGGTTAGATTACCTATAGTAATATTCAAGATTACACAATAAAAATGATAATATATATCATCCTCAAACGATGTAATTAGATATACAAAAATTATATTCCTTCATACTCCGTATATACTAAGAGGCGGTTGTTCATATATAAATACCATATTTAAGCAATTCCTTCATACTCCGTATATATACTAAGTGGCACTTGTTCGTATATAATACCCTATTTAAGCAATTCTTTCATCCAAAGAGAGTCTTGTTTATAGACCAACAAATAATTTTGCAATTCTTTGTATCCGTAAATTTAATACGGGGTAATATGTAATAATATTTCGAACGGTAGAACAAATGTTATTAATGATTATAAAATTATTCTCTTCTGTGTACATACTACGTATTATATTTATTGAATTGAAAAAAAAAAGTGATAATTTTTCTCTTCCTCTTGAGCCACAAAATTCTACTCCGTATTATTCATTTGATCTACCCGAGTACTTTATTAAAACGTGCCACAACAAACTCTCATCGTTAAAAATTGGAAATTGGTGGAAATATTACTCCAAAATAAAAGAATTTAAGCTATTTAGTTGAAAACATCTAAAATAATTGGATTTAGAGATGCACGGTATTGATTACATATATGACTTAAGCATAAACTCAATAATGAAATGTTTGACTAGTCTCGGTTAGCTATGTGCTTAAAAGTCACTCGTATAGTTTATCGTTTGGAATCAATAAAAAAAATGGAACAATCTTTAAGGTACGAAAATAGTGCTCCGTATTACATTTAAATATTGCAAGGTTTTTTGCCAAACTTGTAGTAGTATGATTATTGGGTCATACGACTCATATCGATACATTTTGTTGTTTTAAATAATCCAAACATTCTAATGACACAACAAATAAAGTTACGTTAAAATCCAAACTTGGCAAAATAATTGTACTCTCTGGACAAATGAGAGATTATTTGACCCGTTTTAGACATCAATTGATAATTTCAAACTATGTTACAGAGTTTGGCATATCAAAAATATAATGTGCACTCTCAAATTGAAAATCTTTGGTTTGAAAGTGGATATAACTCACGTAAATTCTTATATCACCGTAAATAATTAGTAAGAATCCGATCAAACAAAGTAGTCGGTAATACCTACTTCAGTCGGTAAATTACCGACCGATGAGTAGTTAGTCGGCAGTATGATTTGCCAGTCGGTATTCGCCTTAGTTACCGACCGATTCAGTGATATCACCGACCGATTACTGTCGGTCGGGGAGGGTTTTGAATTAAATGCCCCCAGCTTTCATTCATTATTCCCGCTGTTACTTAAAAAAAAAACAGACGACCCTAAACCCTCCCTCCCCTTCGCGTCGAAACGCGACCCAACCCAACCATAGCCCCCGCCCTCCCCTTCGCCGGCGCCACCTTTGCCGGACATCTCTCCTGCGCCGCCGCCGATCTAGCCTTCATCGATCATCTTCCCTTTTCCTGAAAATCCCCAATTTCAAGCTAGGGTATGGTTTTTAATTGAGTTTGTTGTTAAATTTTGTTCAGATTTGCTTTATTATTGTTGTATGTTTGATGAATTCAACCTAGGTTAGTATAACTTAGATTCAGTTTGTTTGTTATATTAGGGTTAAATTAATTTTTAGTTTAGGGTCAAATCTGATTTAGGGTTAATTAGATTTAGGGTTAAATTAGATTTTGGGACAAATTAGATGAAAAATTGTTTCAGTTAGATGAAATTGATTTTAGGTTGGATTTATTGTTAATTGTTGATTAATTATTGACAAAGGGTTTAATTTTCTAATTGTTGAAGTTGGTAAATTGATTTAATTAGATGTTAGGTTAGCTTAATTTGTTGGTTAGGGTTAAATTAGATGAAACAATAATAGTCATTTGAAGCTTAGTCATTTTTGTTTAGTGGACTAACTATATCATAACATGACAAAGTCCTATAAGACACGAATCAAATTACATCAACACGGCTTAAATACAAACATCAACTAAATAAAGTCTAACAAAGACACAGGCCTCAGGCTGTAAGTTCTGCAAATCATGTCGAAACACGTACACTACACACCTAACTAATCAATCATAAGCAATCCGGGCAAGAGACGAAAAAATAAGAGATAGTAGACAATGAAATTAGTGTAGTAAGTTGATTGCCATGTAATCAATTCAATTAGCTGACCTCCATTAACCAAAAGGACAGAAAATGTATAACTTTCTGAGTGATCCATCCATAATCCGGGGCTTTGTATTGTATTCTTTCTAATTGAACCTATAACACCAACCAAATTACTCACCAAATCAAGTGCCCTAGGCATCTAACATAGCAATATAAATTCAAATTCAAAATTACGATGATAGTAGAAAAGATGAATCAAATGTAGAAAACAAAGAAATGAAAAGAAGAAAAGAGAGCACCGTAACAAAAGAAACAATCCCGTATAAAGCAGCTAAAATATGAAAGATTCGATCTTGCCAAACTAAGGAGATATAGGAGAGTTTGAGAGGAATTCACGGAGCAAGGTAATTAGAATTAGGAATAATAGAGGGGGAATTACTGGATGAGTGCAGTTTTAGGGGAAGTGGGAAAGAAGTTGGGGAAATAGAAGTTGGCTGAGTGGGGAAGGGCAGTTTAAGATAAGAAAATTGCTGCCAGTTATTGTGATTTGCTGCCGGTTTCTTCTCGTATCTCTTGTCGTCCCTCAATGCTGACTTGGCAGTAGGTTCTAGCAAGGCGCCATGTATTGTCCACGTGGTTGTGCTGATGTGGGTGAATATGGTGGCTTGAAATGTTTTAGCTTTAATATATAAAGATACTGCCTTAATATAAACAATCAAATGCAATAAAAATTGAATAGTCTTGTATATGCAACTGACGTCAGTAGATGCAAAAATCATCTTTATTCTGAAATGACAAGTCGGCTGTGGTACTCGAGGATGAAAAACTCATCATTACTTTGCAGTCATCATTACTGTACTTCGGAGTGGGTATACTCTATATGTACTTCAAGTATAGCATTTTATATGTACATACATCCTTTAAAAGAAACACTGCTTTCAAACATGTATCATGTACAACGCACATTTACCTATGTACACCAAAACACAATATAACTTTATGTACAACATAGTATAACTTTATGTACATAGTATATTTACTGTTTTAATATACATAAATTACATTAACATTAAAACAATTTTAAAACACACCATTAATAGTAGTTTAAATATAGAATCGACAGTGCTATACCTTTGAATATGTGCAGTACAACTTATATACAACAAATCGTAAGTTATGTAACACTACTTTGATTCAATATGTACTACAACTTAATAGAGTATACCATAATCAATACTTTGAAATGAAAAGTCGGCTGGGGTAGTTGAGTATGAAAAAGTCATGATTACTTTGCAGTCAGTATTACTTTAGAATATTAAAAATAGTTTTTTATGGTTAAAACAATATATATATATATATATATATATATATATATATATATATATATATATATATATATATATATATATATATATAGAGTCAAGATCGGGTGAGAACCTCACACAACCCTTAGATCTTACCTAGATCTTACGGCTCAAATTAAAATAAATTGGCTCCTCTTTTGCCACCAGGGGTCCTAAGCATAATACTCCTAACGTACTCCCTTCCTCCTAATCATTCCTCTCATTTCCCACAAAAATAAAGAAAAAATCAAATTAACATATTGTAAAAAGAAGCTTTGATTAGACACGACAACATAACTTCTACCAACAAAGACGTAGATTCGACGAGATTTGTTTTACTATTTCTTAATTTAGGTTTTATTTGCATACAATTGGGATTCGTGAAATTAAGGTTCTGGTTCGTTAAATCCGTAATGACATTCAATTTTATCGTATATATAAACCAAACTAGCTTATAACTTTAGCGTACCTTTTTTTTTTATTTTTAGCGTACCCTTTTTGAATTTTGGTGTACGCTTTCTCAATTTTAGCGTATTTTTTTTAATTTTAATTCAATCGGAAGGCTATAGTAAGTCTCTTGTGGGATAGTAACCGGCAAAAAGTAACGTTATTATGAATCAAAATCCTAGCGAGCTCTAATTTTCATTTGGTGTATTGCTATGAATGACAATGAGAATTGGGCAAGACAATTTTTTTTTGTATATATAAATCAATGTAACTTTTAAATTTAGCGTAACCTCTAAATTTTAGCGTAATATTTCTTACTTTTAGCGTACCCTTTTTGAATTTTGGTGTACCTTTTCTTATTTTTAGTGTACCCTATTTGAATTTTGGTGTACCATTTCTCAATTTTAGCGTATCCTTTTTTAAGTTTGGCGTATCCATTTTGAATTTTAACGTACCCTAAGAACTCTTTTACTCATCGAAACGAGAGTTCAATTTTCATCGCATCTTACATATTCACGCATTTTAATTCAATCATTTTTTACTATGAACGATACCCGTATATGTCTAAACTGTAGTTGCAAGTTTCAACATGAGTTTCATGAGCTTCAATGAATCTTATCCCATGGAAAAAAACCCAAGAAAAACTGTAAGAAACTTACCGGCTTAACTAATTACGATACAAAACTCTGGAAAAAAAATTGGAAAAAAATGATTTGGAAGGCGATTTTATAGAAGAAATGCAGGCTAAAATCCACAAATCATCAAAACAGCAACTCAAGATTAAACGTCATTAATGGAGGAAACCCAAGGTTATATTTCTACCAATGGTGGCAAAGTGAACCAAATCAAAAGGCTGCTGCCAAGTCAAATTGCAAAAAACAAAATTCCCAAATTCCTCCAAAAAAAATGACCTACATCCCCAAATCAATTGGTTGATTACTTTGTACGAATTCTATATCACTGCCTTGATTATTATTATTATCATTATTATTATTATTATTATTATTATTATTATTGGCATTGTTATTGCTGCTACTGTGATTTCGAGTGCGAAGAGGAAGACGAGGAAGAGAAGAGGGATACAAATTGGAATTTGGTGCTGTTTGATTAGTGAAAGAGAAATCACAATGGAAGAGGGATGAGTATGTTTCTGCATCGTTGATTTAGATTAGATCTAAGGGCTACTAAAGGTTCTCATAGTTCTCATCAAAGCAACAGTTCTCACATGATCCTAAATATATATATATATATATATATATATATATAGAGAGAGAGAGAGAGAGAGAGGTTCACATAAGGCCAACAACTCTTATAAGTTCATAAGTTCCAGTGTTAAAGTTACACAAAAAGTGCTTAAAGTTACACGAGATGAATGTTAAAGTTGCACTTTATCACTTGAAGTGATAACAGTGCTGAATGTTATAGTTACATATCAATCTTGAACAAATGCAACTTCAACGTATGTCAACTGTAACTTTAATATAGACTTAATTGCATGTGGTGAACTTATTTGATCCTCTCTCTCTCTCTCTCTCTCTCTCTCTCTCTCTCTCTCCCTCTCTTATATATATATATATATATATATATATAGAGAGAGAGAGAGATGGGTTCTAATGAGTCCCTATATATGTGTTGAGTCCTTGAGTCCTCATCCCATCCGTTGGATGGGAGATGGATCAAGGGACGAGATAAAATCACTGTTTTAATAATTAAAAAAAAAAATACTGAATCCACCAAAATAGGAAGGTGAATATTTCAGTAAAGTAACATTCTCATTCATTCAATCATTCATTCTCTCTTTCATCAATTCCGTTTCAACCACCTTCTTCATCGTTCTCTCGCTCATTCAATCATTCATTCTACAAAATCACATTCAATCATTTATCATCTTCAACGCGCCGCTGTCATTTATTTCAATACGACACAATCAATAACACATTCAGTCAATAATCGTCTTCATCGCGCTGCTTTTCATTCAATCCGGCTTCTACTTTTCATTCAATGGCTGATATGCAAATCGTGGAAAAAACAAACTGTGAGTATATATTGTAGTTTATACTTGAAAGGATATGGGAGTCATTAAGATGATACTAAATTTTTAGTTTCTACTTTTCTACGTTGAACTATAGTAATGTTGCATTTTAATCACATGATGTCTGCGCACAGAAAAGGTATTGGGTTATTTTAGTTCAGATACTGTGTTACTTTAGTGTAGAATGTCCGTTATTTTAATGACAAACTTTTATTACTTTTATGATATGTTACTTTAGTTTATCGAAGACGTTACTTTAGTTCTTAAAGTCTGTTATTGTAACGCGTTAGTGAGTCATGGGGATATTTGAAACCGCCATTGCTAAATAATAATAAAAAAAGATATTGTTTCCTATAATAGTGGGAGTCATTAAAGATGATACTAAAAAAGTTATGTTTCCTATAATAGTGGGAGCCATTAAAGATGATATAAATAACTCCCATGATTTTAGGAAACAATAATTCCCATAATCACAATCATTCCTCATTCATTCATTCACGTTACAGGTTCATCAAAACCTTAAAAAAAAAAACGCTCCCATCGATCATCACGTTCATTCATTCATTCAATCAAATATGTGCTCGAAATTCCGTTACTATGAATTCAATGATCGCGACATCTTCATTAACCGTTGATAAGCAATTCATCGAGTATAACAATGGTGAGTTTCGATATTGCTTTCATGTTTTGCGTCAATTTTTATTCATTATCTTGATTAATTTGCGTCAATTTGTGTTCATGTTTTGCGACAATTTTCATGTTGATATTGCTTTCATGGTCGTGTCATTCATGTTTTGCGTCAATTTTCATGTTGATATTGTTTTCATGGTCGTGTTATTCATCATAGATTCATATGCAAATCGTAGAACACACAAACGGTGAGTATATATGTTTTGTAATTTATACTGGAATCGCCATGGAAGTCGTTGAGATGCTACTCAATTATTAGTTTTTACGTTTACTATATATTGCGTTACTTTAGTTCATATACTGCGTTACTTTAGTGTAGAGCATCTGTTATTTTAATGTCTACCATCTGTTACTTTATATGTCGTGTTACTTTAATACACTCCAGTTGTTACTTTAGTGTTTTTCATCTGTTATTGTAGTGCATTGTAGTGTTATAAGAATTTAGGAAACTGCCATATTAAAAAAATAATAAAAAAAAGATATTGTTTCCTATAATAATGGGACGTGATTGCCACCAAAATAGGAAACAATATCAAAGAGTAACGTCATATAAAAAAAAGAAAAAAAAATACTACTTCCTATAATTATGGGACGTGATGACTTCAAAATAGGAAACAATATCAAATAGTAAGATACTGCGTCATACTCTCATTTTTATCATTATATGAATTTTTTGCACTAACTTATATCTGGTGTTATTTTAATGAACATTATCTGTTACTTTAATTCATACTATCTGTTACTTTAATGTCTGACCTCTGTTACTTTATATCTGGTGTATAAGCATACTCTATTAATTTAATTCAATGTTACTTCAATGCACTTCATCTGTTACTTTAACTCTTGTTATCTGTTACTTTAATCCACATGAATGATGTAGGGATGTGGGTGAGAGTTTCCTCCATTGTGCGGTGATGAGATTAAATCAAAGCTTCTGAGATGATGATGAAAAAGATGAAAAAGAAGAAGACGGAGAGAACGAGAAGGATGAAGAAGAAGCAGAATTATAAGTAGGACATTATGAGTAACAAGTTTGAAACATTGGAATTGTAATGAAGTTGATTTAGTTGGAACCTTGTACCACTTTTTGTTTTGGAGTATCTTAATAAAAACAAACATTGTTCTTTTTGTTAATTGGAACTCCTGTTTTTGCAAGAGACTACTATGCAACGTAACTGATTTTATGAGTTAAAGTAACACAGTTCATGAATTAAAGTAACACATTGTATGAGTTAGAGTAACAGTTTTTGCAAGAGATTATTCAACGTAACAGATTTTATGAGTTAAAGTAACACAGTTCATGAATTAGAGTAACACATTGTATGAGTTAGAGTAATAGTTTTTGCAGTAGAATATATTAAACAACGTAACAGATTTTATGAGTTAAAGTAACGCAGTTCATGAATTAAAGTAACACGTTATATGAGTTAAAGTAACATAGTTTATGGATTATGGCAGTAACATAGTAATATACGTACAATGGCAGTAAGAAAATAATGATTTTTTGGTGAAAATGAAAAAAACTTAATTTTGAAAAAACTTGTTGTGTGAGAGAAAAAACATTTAAAAAGATTGATAAGAGAGATAAAAGATTTGGATTGAGATAATTAAGGAGGAGAGAGAGAAATGATATATTTACCAAATTTGTTAGTTATTTCCTTAATTATGAGATTAAATCTTGTCCATTAATCTAACCTTGAATCAAGGGCTAAGATGGGGACTCACGGACTCAACATATATAGGTGGACTCACCTGATCCCACCTATATATATATATATATATATATATATATATAGGATCATATGAGAACCACTTGTATAATGAGAACCATGAGAACTAATTACATCCATTAAATCAATTGATTAACCTACGTAGAAGTCATTGGGATGCGGCTACAGGCCAGGTCCGAAACAGGCTTAATTATTATTTCGACATGAAATATTCAGTTTCATGTTGTGTCTCAATTGGTTGGGAATGAAATTATTGGTGAGCAGGTTGTGGGTTTGAATACGCATGCTTGCATTCTGGGTTTTTACTTTAGCAGTCTAATAAATACATTTCTTCCTAGATTTTAATTTTGGAAACAAATTTCATTTTTTTTATATGTTTTAATTAAGGTAACATTTCAATTTCATCATCAATTCTTTTAATTAAGAACTTGGATTTCAATTTCATTCTCAATTTTATTCAATTTTAGCATACCCTTTTTCACTTTTAGCGTACCATTTTTTCAATTTCAATTTTAGCGTACCATATTTTCTATTTTAGCGTACCTTTTTTTCTATTTTAGCGTACCCTTTTTCAATTTCAATTTTAGCATACCATTTTTCAATTTTAGCGTACCTTTTTTCAATTTCAATTTTAGCGTACCCTTTTTCACTTTTAGCGTACCCTCTTTTCATTTCAATTTTAACGTAGCCTTTTTTAATTTTAGTGTACCTTTTTTTTAATTTTAGTGTGCCATTTTTCACTTTTAGCGTACCCCTTTATAATTGAATAATTGCAGTCCGTAATTGAATAATTGAATAATTGTAGTCCATAAGATATATAGAATGAATATAGTAATTGATAGGTGGACCGTGTATATCTTAAGTTCCTAAGTTGACCGTGTATATGTGATACTAAGTGATTTCAATTTTATCGTTACTACAAAATTATTAATGAAGAATAAACAAAAAGATGTGCTACACAAAAAGAAATTAAGAATACACAAGAATACTACAAAATCAAGAGTACCAATTCTTAATGGACGTAAAAACCTTAATTTGACATAAAAGAACCCCAATTACACAAAAATCTCAAATCAAGTGGACGTATTTAATGGTTTTAATGAAAATATGAACCCTAATTTAAAGAAATCCTCAATTGTATATAAATCCCCAATTTTATGAACACCGGAACCCTAATTTATTAAGATTAGACAACAAAACCTTCGGAATTTGCATTGATGAACAAAGCTTCATCTGCTTTTTCTTGATTTTTGGTGAGTTTTGTTGAATTTTTTTCTTCAATTTCAACCATGGTTGATAAGAGAAGAGAGAAGGAAGCAAGAGAGAGAGAGAAACATATTTGCTTTTTTTTGTTAAAGAAAAAAGGAATGTTTTTAAGAATAATGTCAGCCATTAGATCTGAATAAGATCTAATGGTTCGAAAAAGTTCTCACAATTCTCATTGAGGGATAGGTTCTCACCCGATCTCTCTCTCTCTCTCTCTCTCTCTCTCTCTCTCTCTCTCTCTATCTATCTATCTATCTATCTATCTATATATACCTAGACCCTAACCTCAAATATTTTCGCATATTTGCAAATCATTGGAAGTCGATCGATACATCAACAGTGAGAACCAGGGTTACCTAATTCGTAATACGACCAATACGAATTCGGAATACGAATACGTAATTCGATTGAAGTGGAGTATTGAATGCGTACAGTATTACATAAAATTGTAATTCGCGAATTCGTAAATATCAATACGATTATTTTGCTTTGGAGATTAATAATAAAACTGCATTTTGATTGCTACAACATGACATCAAAACAAAATACCAAAATTAAACAATAAAAACAAAACTTTCTTAAGTTCCAATAATAGCTACACCTTCTCTTTTCCCTTCAATGATCTTCGAAATTCTTCAGCACCGCTACTAAGTGTCTCCCTCAATTCTTCAAGCCTTATGGATGAATCCTCCAAGGTTGGATTATCTGGCTCAACGTCTCACTTCTTATATGTTCCAGTTTTATACTCCATTGTGAATCGGGATAGCAAACGTAGATTCGAGTGGATGGAGACAAGCTTTTCGGCTCTAGTGTTATTCAACCTGTTTCTTACAACACTATGAATAAACTTGTAAATACTCCAATTTCTTTCAGCGGATGAGCTACTTATCGGTTGAGACAATATCTTAATGGCAATTTGTGCCAATTCAAGAGTTTCGGAACCGTAAGTAGACCACCATGTAATAGGGTCCATCGTTACAGCATCCACGAAAGCCGCCTTACGTGCGAAAATTCCTTTCTTCATGTGGAATGTAGCAAACTGGCAACGTATATTAGACTCCTCCGATGGACTTTCGGCCAACTTCTCAAAAGCTTTCATTAAACCCACCATAACTTCTTTGTCTAAGTTCGGAGCTTTTCTGGCTACTCCACCCGGAGCAGGTGCACGGAGATAATTTGCATCGTAAAACCTTGGATTAAGAGCAAACCCTAAACAATGAATTGACGTGTTCATTTTCTCCCATCTTTCGGTGATGAGATGCTGCATTTCCGGGAAATCGTTAGAGTACCTGCGTAAATAATATACAAACAAAATGAACCAATAAGTAACAAAATAAAATACCTTCAAGTTACTTGAACTTGCGTACGTTGGAAAGAGGTGTACAATATTCAAGCTTTAATAAGTAACAAGTTACTGACTGTATGACTTGTATACTGTATTGAAGTTCTTAAAAAAAATGTTAAAGTATTAATTCATACCTATTTGTAGCCATGACATCCTTCACTTCTCCTAACATGTTGTCCATCTTCTCATATATTTCACCCTGTAGACACCCACATTTTGACCGCCAGGTGTCTATAGCAGTTTCCGACAAACACCCGATGATGATCGGACGCAAACGTGCTTTAAATACTCAGAAACGGGCTCAAAATCATTGGCATTTGGCTTGGGCTCATTATGGAGTACATATCTCACAAAACCAACCTCAAAATCAGGCCCAGTGGGTCGTTTCGAGTCAAATAAGACTAATTTGGGTCGATTCCGACACCAGGGGTAAAACCGTCTTTTAGCGACCGAGTCAAAACCCGGTCAAAGATTTTCCCGAGACACGTGACTCAGCCGTGACACCTCACACGGCTGATTCATACTCCCATCCTACGAAAAATCAGCTTCACAAAATATTAAACAAATCCGTTTAAGGATGGAATTCGATCTCAAGTAGGAATCCTATCCGAAAACCGATTCAGACACCCGACCGAGTGCAAATACTCGGCCAGGCAGCACAAACCAGCCGGGTTCCCTTTCTTCTTCGACAAGAAAGCGGAATTCTCATGCCTTACAGCTTCCTATATTTCCTATCTCTAGCGGTAGTTCAAACTCTCCTAGCCAAGGTCAGGAATTCCCTATAAATAACCCCTTGCACACACACTTTTACACATCAATTAACATCTACAATCTACATTCATTATCAATCATCAATCATCTACAACATCAATTATTCCCATACACACACACATAAAATTTAGCATCGAGAAACCGATATTACAAACCCGAAGGAAACCGACCCGATACCCGACACCCTTCACACGTCACGCCCAAACCGAGCCACCATAACTCACCGACATCCACTCGACGCTCTTGTGCCTAAGCCACGTCCCGACGAGCCCCGATCCGAGTAAACAGAAGCATGTAGGTTGAGGGTGTAACAAAACCCGATTTCTCTTCTTCTTCTCTCTTCCTCCTCGTCCGTCTTATTTTTTATGGGTCGGTCGTCGTTTATTTTATTTTCTAATATCGATACTATTAAAAACTATTTTCATACAACAGCATTCTTAAAAATATGATATCGATTTTCTATAATCGAATATTGTATCGAAAAGAATTATATTAAAATCTCGACGATATTAAAAATCGTTACATCTTTTTTTCGTTCAAATTCTTTTTTACAAAACCCTTTTCTAAAAATCATTCCGAATACTCGATATCGATTTCAAAATCGAATATCGGGTACGACAAATATCGAAAACATAAATCGAGTATAAATTAATTCATATTTGTACGCGATTTATCAAAATTAACAATTTTCGAACAACGAGCAAAACCGGGACAGACCCGCACGCGAGTCTCGCCCCACCTAGGCGACTCGCGCACGGGCCTGAAATCCGAGTCCTCTTTTAGCTTTTTTTCGTTCGTTTTATTTTATTATTCTACGAAACGATTTCAAAATTTATATCTTTTCTAAAACTATTCGAAGTATTTGATATTGATTTCGTAGTCAATTATCAAATATAACGAATATCGAAAATATTAAGTCGAGTACGAATTATGCAATATTTGTACGTGATTTAATAAAAGCATCGAATTTTCAAAAAACCGCCTTCGAAATCAGCCCGACACGCGACTCGCCGGCATCCCGGGCGAGCCGCGCGGCCGGCTGCCACGACGCGCCTTTCTCGTTTTTTTTATTATTTTTCGAACTTCATTTTTTATACAAAACAGCGTTTTAGCGATATTTTTCAGATTTCGATTCATATTTATTTTCTCGATCTCGTATATTTATTTTATTTGCTATATTATTATTTACAAATCGATACTAACTCGTTTGTTTATTTTGTAGCAAATTCATCTTTATTTCATCTTTTGTTTTATTATACTAAAACGAATCTCACATGTTAAATTCAACTTTGACGTTAAATTTTCATGCATTAAACCGACTTAGCAACCCATTCAATTCCTCGCATGTTTAGGAAAACAATGTTTGCATATCATTCTTCGTATTACTAACGCGCGTATTAAAAAATCATTCGATATCCTAGTAGAGGCCGCTAATGTGCGGGCGGGGTTGGGTGTTCTTAGTGAACTTCCCAACACGTACCCTCACCCCTTACTCAGAACCGTGGTTTTCGGATGTCTGAAACTATTGGCAACGAGAGTCATTCAATATACGATTAACCGCTCAAGTCGGCATCGGTATCAATATGCAAAGGGACGAGCCCAATAAACTTTGACATCGGAAATGGGCCGTATTTTGTATACGGCCCACTACGACATAGAGTGGGCTCGAACGGTTCCGAATAACCATAAAATTCGGTGGCGACTCCAACTTCGATTTAAATTTCCATTTGACCATCTCATATGGAGATTCATTCGCCTCCCCAAACCCGCGCGTGGCCGCGTCGGGGTGGACTTATGTCATGTCCACAATTTGGCGACTCCGCTGGGGATTAGCTGATACGTTACTGACCTTCAGCATCCTCAGGGTGAGACTCGAATAGAAATCGTTTGACTAGTACAATACGTGTTTTAGTTTTACGGTTCATGCATAACCCCATATTTTCCCGGGCCGGTACTGGTGACCGACGTCCCACTATACTATCGATGTAGTCCAAATTGGATATGTCGAAGGTGTCCATTAGCCGATTCGTATGGGTTTTACGGCATGTTCTAAGCTCAACTCGACTTAGGAAGTCCGCCCCGATTCTCAATAGGCTGTGTACACTGGTATAGACCCTTTCAGACTGACCGAGACTTAGAATTAGAGCATACATGGCGTCGTTATACTGTTTCCATGACTACGTGCTACCTAATTTACAAGTCTTTTCAAAAACCGTTTTTTTCAAAATAGCATCCTTTTCAAAATATCCAATTTCAAAACCCGGGACATATACCGAATTTAGGATCCACGATTTTACTCAAAATAGCTTATTTTTAGCCGGTATTACGCCCATTTCAAAACTCGAAAATATTTTCGAAACTTTTCAAAACCGTCGCCCGGTCCGTCTTTCCGTTTTCTCTTCGAAAAAAGGCCGGGCTCCTCTTCCGATTTTACTCGGGCTTTCAAAAAAAAAATCAATTTCAAAACCTTCCTTTTCTTAGGGCTTCCCGTATTTAGCAGTGTCGGGTCGTGTCTTAAGTCGTCAAGGTCTCTAGCGTCGAAACTCCGTCGATCTTATATCACGGATTTCCTCCCTATCCCAATCCGCCTTATTAGACTAAGGCAAGGCCCACCTATGCAGGACATACTCCTACAAAGGATGGCCCGTCTACACAAATCGAGTACAAAGTCTGGGGAATGTCTCACGTAAACCTCCTTTCAAACAGGGCCCAGCCCACACAGCTGGATCCTAAAGCAGGCCCACCTTTCACGAGTCGCCCGTCTAAGTGTCTTTTCCGAGTCAACCTTTTACAAGGCATAGCCCTATAACAAAAGGTTCGTGACCCTTACGTCTAAGGGTCACTCGTCCGACACTCGAGTCTTAACAAAGTCTTTCATCCCGCTTGGGGGCTACCCTTCATCAGAGCGGTCAATCACGGTTGCTCTAAGGGTCATGTCTTACACGTGTCTCACGTACCCCACCTTTGAGTCACTTAGATGCCACACCATCTGAGTCCTATCTGAGTCCTTAGCCTCACTTGGGGGCTATTCTCCGACGGAGCGATTAATCACGGTCACTCCGAGGATCATATCCTACACATTTGTCTTAGGAGAGTCTAACCCGAGTCAAACATGGTCATTCCATTTTTTGGACTCACCCTCATGATCGAGTCCAAGTAATGGTCGTTACCTTGTCCAGGTCAACGTTCGAGTATCCCGATCCAAGAATCCTAGTCATTCCCGTCACCCCGGGCCATGTCTAGTTTGACTCCCTCTCTTGCATTTGCGCAAAACCGAGTTTAGGCGAGTCGTGGCACCTGTCGAAGACCTTACCAAAAAAAACAACCAACCAAGCATCCGAGTCCGGATCTGATTCGAGTCTAAGTTTGAGTCCGAGTCTAGGATACCCTACATCCTCATTTCCAAATCAGAGTCAGAGTCTTTTGCATTCTGTCCTCTTTTTCAAAATTCAATAAAATCAGCTTTTTTATTGCTCATATATACTTTCCTTATGTGTTTCCGAGAACATGATGAACACCGTCATACACTGTGAGCACATGCACGTGACTATAGGCACATCTATAATGAGTGCAGGAAATCGAGACCCGTGTTTTCCTTTACCTGTTCCATGTCTGACATAGGAAGCCACAAAACTACACTTAGCAGGAGCGGTATCGAATCCAATGACGAATCTAGGTAGTCTCCTGGTTTGGGTTCGAGACGGGAGGCAAGCCCATTTCCCACAATAAACACCCCTCCAATAAGACCGACCAATCCCTACCTCAGGTGTTAGTCTGACCAACAGAAAAAAGACAAAAAACTGGACAAAAAAAAAAGAAATCGAAAGTCCACGAAAAAGGAAAAAAAGCAAAAGGCCAAAACAAAAAAGCAGGCCATCATAAAAAAGAGCATCCACGACCAGAACGGTCAACACAAATGAAGATCCCATGACCGGGGCTAAGAGGTCAACCAACAAAAAATATTCAAATGCCCATGACCGTGGTCAACGGTCCACTCAAGATCAATACTCATACCATCCAATAAGGGAGAAACAATCAAGCTGGTCAACTAACACCACATTTAGCATTCCCACATTACAACCCTCAAGACCTTCCCGAGACCCAGGCTAAAGACAGCCCGGAATTTTGAGGATTCAAGCTCCATAGGATACCCCTAACCATTAGGGCCAGACATGGAAACCAGATCCCGCATCATCAAACATATCCCGATCAAAGTTCGAGCCATTTTACTCGGCTTCCCCTTTACATAACAAAATTCACAATCACCATATGCAAACCCGAGATCAAAACTCGTCAAAGACCCGAGAGCAAAACTCGTCAAATCCCTTACCTAATCATACACAATCCCGAGAGCAAAACTCGTCAAATCCCCGAGAGCAAAACTCGTTAAAATCCCCGAGAGCATAACCCGTTAAAATCCCCGAGAGCAGAACTCGTCAAATCTCATCCCAATTCTTCTCATTCAAACCAGTTACCAACCCCAAGCACGAGAATTCAACCTGCGGTTGACATAGAACATGCCCAAATAGTTCACACCACCTCTGGGGGCTATCCCGGAGAATGCTCACAGTCACAGGATCAATATCCTAACCATTCTAGCCCTTTGATCAAGACATCACTGGGAATGCACCTAGCCTACACCATTGCTATGGCTAGTTACACACGAAGTCCTATTAGACGAGGCATCATAATATATCTTCCGACACTGAACTACGACATGGTTTGATTTCACTATACGTGAATACGTAGGCAGCCTTTCAACAGAGGCACAACCACCCACATTGACACACATTCAAAAAGCGTCATCATTCCGGTCACGACACCATCATGTTCTCAGCAGCTAGCTTTGTCGTCCTGGGGGCTTCTCTTAGGCAGAAAACCTCCATCCACTCATAAATTCCATATAAATTCAAAAAATCTAGCCTCCTTTCTGTAGTGTGTAATAGTACTCGGCTCAGTCGAAGACAAGAATCTGTCAGGACTCGAGGCAATACCCACTTTGAAAATGTACCCTAACATCAAAAATTCAGGAGAGCACCAGACTACAACAGTCTCATTACAGACTACTGCAACCCCGTATAGCATATCTATCCCACTTCGATGTTCGACCATGTTGCCACTCGTCTAGGCTACGGAATAACGCAACTTAAGAGTCTTGTTAGGTGGCCCACCCCCCTACCGAGTCACGGTCCAACCCCTTGAGAGTCCAGTCGTGTCTGTCAACTCGTCCGGTCACGCCCAGCGTCGAGTCTGTCGATAGGTCTCTCCCTTCAAATTCTCATTTTTTAAAATCTGCAAAACTTAGCCATTTGAGAAAACCCTTTTCGACAAGGTCAAATTTCGGTCTATGTAAATTGCAAATTTCTTTTCTACCCATTTCAGTTTTGAAAACCTATTTCCTAGCACGTGAGTTGTTTTCAGGACTTCGATTTCAAAACTAAGCAAAAATCATTTTTATTCCCCAGCGCGAGTCATATTTGTTTCACCTACATGTTGCATGCAAAATTTTATGTAACTTATACAAGTACAATTCAAGACCGCGCAATTCACATAACTCCCCAGCGGCATAGACTTATACGACAAATCCGATTCCCCACGGAGTTATCATCATCAGCTCAGGTACATTTCTAGTCTCCGGGCGGCGGGCCCTTTACGCAGGTCTAATGGACCTTAAACGACCCGACCGGAAGTCTGCCGGGTCTTAATCTTTGATTGGCCTGGTAGCTACTCTGACTTTCGCCTTGTCCAAGCCTCAGTCAGAGTGGAGGCTCTGTAGACACCCACATTTTGACCGCCAGGTGTCTATAGCAGTTTCCGACAAACACCCGATGATGATCGGACGCAAACGTGCTTTAAATACTCAGAAACGGGCTCAAAATCATTGGCATTTGGCTTGGGCTCATTATGGAGTACATATCTCACAAAACCAACCTCAAAATCAGGCCCAGTGGGTCGTTTCGAGTCAAATAAGACTAATTTGGGTCGATTCCGACACCAGGGGTAAAACCGTCTTTTAGCGACCGAGTCAAAACCCGGTCAAAGATTTTCCCGAGACACGTGACTCAGCCGTGACACCTCACACGGCTGATTCATACTCCAATCCTACGAAAAATCAGCTTCACAAAATATTAAACAAATCCGTTTAAGGATGGAATTCGATCTCAAGTAGGAATCCTATCCGAAAACCGATTCAGACACCCGACCGAGTGCAAATACTCGGCCAGGCAGCACAAACCAGCCGGGTTCCCTTTCTTCTTCGACAAGAAAGCGGAATTCTCATGCCTTACAGCTTCCTATATTTCCTATCTCTAGCGGTAGTTCAAACTCTCCTAGCCAAGGTCGGGAATTCCCTATAAATAACCCCTTGCACACACACTTTTACACATCAATTAGCATCTACAATCTACATTCATTATCAATCATCAATCATCTACAACATCAATTATTCCCATACACACACACATAAAATTTAGCATCGAGAAACCGATATTACAAACCCGAAGGAAACCGGCCCGATACCCGACACCCTTCACACGTCACGCCCAAACCGAGCCACCATAACTCACCGACATCCACTCGACGCTCTTGTACCTAAGCCACGTCCCGACGAGCCCCGATCCG
Source organism: Agrostemma githago (assembly GCA_958450325.1). Lineage (NCBI taxonomy): Eukaryota > Viridiplantae > Streptophyta > Magnoliopsida > Caryophyllales > Caryophyllaceae > Agrostemma > Agrostemma githago. The sequence goes on along the minus strand of OY288250.1, from coordinate 10,863,225 downwards.
AGTAAACAGAAGCATGTAGGTTGAGGGTGTAACAAAACCCGATTTCTCTTCTTCTTCTCTCTTGCTCCTCGTCCGTCTTATTTTTTATGGGTCGGTCGTCGTTTATTTTATTTTCTAATATCGATACTATTAAAAACTATTTTCATACAACAACATTCTTAAAAATATGATATCGATTTTCTATAATCGAATATTGTATCGAAAAGAATTATATTAAAATCTCGACGATATTAAAAATCGTTACATCTTTTTTTCGTTCAAATTCTTTTTTACAAAATCCTTTTCTAAAAATCATTCCGAATACTCGATATCGATTTCATAATCGAATATCGGGTACGACAAATATCGAAAACATAAATCGAGTATAAATTAATTCATATTTGTACGCGATTCATCAAAATTAACAATTTTCGAACAACGAGCAAAACCGGGACAGACCCGCACGCGAGTCGCGCCCCACCTAGGCGACTCGCGCACGGGCCTGAAATCCGAGTCCTCTTTTAGCTTTTTTTCGTTCGTTTTATTTTATTATTCTACGAAACGATTTCAAAATTTATATCTTTTCTAAAACTATTCGAAGTATTTGATATTGATTTCGTAGTCAATTATCAAATATAACGAATATCGAAAATATTAAGTCGAGTACGAATTATGCAATATTTGTACGTGATTTAATAAAAGCATCGAATTTTCAAAAAACCGCTTTCGAAATCAGCCCGACACGCGACTCGCCGGCATCCCGGGCGAGCCGCGCGGCCGGCTGCCACGACGCGCCTTTCTCTTCTTTTTTTTTTTTTTTCAAACTTCGTTTTTTATACAAAACAGCGTTTTAGCGATATTTTTCAGATTTCGATTAATATTTATTTTCTCGATCTCGTATATTTATTTTATTTGCTATATTATTATTTACAAATCGATACTAACTCGTTTGTTTATTTTGTAGCAAATTCATCTTTATTTCATCTTTTGTTTTATTATACTAAAACGAATCTCACATGTTAAATTCAACTTTGACGTTAATTTTTCATGCATTAAACCGACTTAGCAACCCATTCAATTCCTCGCATGTTTAGGAAAACAATGTTTGCATATCATTCATCGTATTACTAACGCGCGTATTAAAAAATCATTCGATATCCTAGTAGAGGCCGCTAATGTGCGGGCGGGGTTGGGTGTTCTTAGTGAACTTCCCAACACGTACCCTCACCCCTTACTCAGAACCGTGGTTTCCGGATGTCCGAAACCATTGGCAACGAGAGTCATTCAATATACGATTAACCGCTCAAGTCGGCATCGGTATCGATATGCAAAGGGACGAGCCCAATAAACTCTGACATCGGAAATGGGCCGTATTTTGTATACGGCCCACTACGACATAGAGTGGGCTCGAACGGTTCCGAATAACCATAAAATTCGGTGGCGACTCCAACTTCGATTTAAATTTCCATTTGACCATCTCATATGGAGATACATTCGCCTCCCCAAACCCGCGCGTGGCCGCGTCGGGGTGGACTTATGTCATGTCCACACACCCATCAACGGTCCTTCGCCATCAACAAATTTTAGCACATGGTACATGGGCTCTAAAATTTGAATAATATTCTCGACCTCATCCCAAAAAGTATCATCTTTCACATTGTCAGCAACCTCATTACCTATCTTACGAGAGTTATCGTCACTTTTTGTCATCCATTCCCTCCATTTCCTTTGGCAGACCAATGTCACTAAAGCTTCTCTACACTCCACCAACCTTTTTAGCAAGATATAATGGCTAGCAAATCTTGTTTCAGCGACTGTAAGTAATTCTAAATGTGAATGACTCCTAAACATTGCTAAACAATTTTGGTGATTTGTCACATACTTGACAATAGTTTTCCCTCTCTTGTAAGTACAACCCAACCAATTAAATTTTTTACTAAAATCTTTGAACAACAAGTTGATTGTGTGAACTACACAAGGAGCCCAAAAAATATGTTTATGTACCTTCTCAATTTCTTTTCCAGCTAGCACACAATTAGAAGCATTGTCCGTCACAATTTGAACGACATTATATGGACCAACATCATCAATGGCTTTCATCAAATAATCAGAAATTACTGTACCTGTCTTCACAATTCCTGAAAAGTCGGAAGCACATAGAAAAATAGCACCCCTCGCATTCTCAGCAATTACGTTAATAAGCGGTTCATTCTTCACATTTGACCACCCATCTGAAATTATCGACACTCCTTGTGTTCCCCAAGTGTCTTTGATAAGAGCTAGTTCTTTCTCCACACTCCTCTTGCACTCATCCAGTAGCGTGGTTCTTGCCTTCTCGTACGATGGAGGCTTGTATCCACTCGGAGCTCTTCGTATAGCGTTCGCCATTTCCTGAAAATGTGGGCTACGTAGTACATTGAATGCGATTCCGTTTGCACAGAGGAAGCGCATTATTGATTGGTCTACTGCATCTCTTTCCAACAGATTGAATGCTGCCTCAAGTGGATTAGACGGTTTCGTATTTGTTTTTCTCAAGACAACGGAATTCTTTAAGGACGAAGATATACCTAGTTTTTCAGCCTCCTCGACAACTCTTTTGACCATTTCGAACTCCGCTGGACGGTTCTCCATCACCTTGCATCTATGGACTCCGGATTTCACTCCCTCCGTTGAATTATCGCCGAAGAAGTGACCATGGATTCTAGTATACGTACTCTTGAATCTGGAGTTGCAAAATTTGCATATCCAAGATCGGTTCGCATTTTTGGAAAGCCTGTCCTCTTCTTCCTTGTTCACGAATTGAATGAATTGTAGTAGCGGCTTCACGTTCCCGTTTGACCTCCTTCTCTTCCTCCTATTTTGTTGTCTAACTGGTGGTTCCGGTTGACGTTCTAGCTCAGAAGACGAATTCGAGGAATCGGAAATTATTTCCTGAATTTGTTGCTCGTCCGCCATTGTTGTATTGGTGTAAATATTGTTTCTGTTGTTTTTTTGTTTGAAATGAGGAGAGAGATGGTGAGTTTACCAAAATCACGTGGCTTTATATAGGGGTGGAATGAAGTGTTGCTTGCCAATTGCAAATGTACTTAGCCATGTATTGAATAGTTAAGTCTTCATGTCCTTCTCCTTGGAAAGAGGAGTGACACCTATTGACTATTCACAATAAGGGATATAGGAGTTGTACGTTCTTTTTAAAAAATGGTTGGTTTCTAGTGTGTACGATTTTCAAATTTCAACTACACCGTTCTTACGTTAATGTTAGATACGATGATTTTTAATTTTCAAATAATACACGAACATGTCAGAACTCGTTAGTCACGAACAACTCGTTCGTGCTTATTACGTAAATGTAGGACATCCGTAATTTTTAAATTGTGTTACATGATTCAGGGTACGACTATTTAAAATTGAAACGCTACGGATCAAACTCTTAATACATTTGACCTGGTTAAAATTTAACTCGTAATATTTAAATACTATAGTCCTAAGTGTTACGTTTGACTTGAAGTAGATAGGCGTGGAAGTACAGTTGTTTATCTACTGTCTAACTACTAACGCTAGAGTCCTATCTCTTAATACATTTGCGTTTCTGTTGTACTCCCTCCGTTACAATTTAAAGTTGTATAAAGCTCAAAATTGGGCTCAAATCCTCAGTTTAGTTCATATGATAAACTCGAAATCGTAAATAAAATTTAAATACACACGAATTTCAAAAGTTTAATGGAAATACAAGTTATTAAACCTAATATAATAAACAAATTTACGAAGTAATTGACCCGTTATAAACTTATAACGATACGATGGATACTTTCGTTAAAAAACATGACTAACTCATTCCTATTTCAAATTGTAAACGTGTACTTCATTAATTCTATTCAATTTCTGCCTCTTTCCCATAAACCCATCTTCTACTTCCTTCATCTTTCTCACTTCATCTTCCTTAGTTTTTCTCTAAGATAAGAAGTACTCAGATTTACTGCATCTTCATCTACAGACCTTCATCTTCATTTTTCTGCACCAAAGTAAAAGGTAAGCTTCATATTTCTCCATTTTTTTTATAATATAGAAAATTAAGTAAGATCAATTGATATTTACGAATAGGATATGCAAGTTTTTTGATTTAAATAATCAAGTAATTAACGAATTCAATTCATTGCACCCAAGAATGAATTCGCGTATTGTTTCGAATTAATTCGAAAACGAATTACGAATTCACCCAAACGAATTAATTCGCAATACGCACCCCCACTGAGCGAATTAGGTAACCCTGGTGAGAACAACAATGGAGAAATCATCGAAGAAGGAGAAAAGAAATTCGACGTCAGAGAGAGAAAGTAAAGACCACAATCGGCATCGCCATAACCACCATGGTTCTACGGAAGTGGATTACGAGGACGAAGGGCATCCCAGCAGTCGAAGGTCGAGGAGGGAGAAATCACGAGAGCGTTCTGAGGAGCGGGATTCCAGGAGAGATAAGAGGAAAGTGAGGGAGGTTGATGTCGACGGTGATGATTATGATGATGAGGACCGTAAGAGGGCTAGGGTTCTACCTTCGGAGTCGAAGAAGGAGCGCCGAAGATTTGAAGATGGTGATCACGGTGGAGATGGTACCAAGAGGGAGCCGCGAAGGTTTGAGGATAGGGAAATAACGGAGGGTAACAATGGTGATAAGGCTTATTGTCGCAGTGCTTCCGCTTTCAATGTAAGAATCTTGTGCATCATTTTTATTTTTATTATTATGTTTTTAAATCTTGTGGTTTATGTAAGTATGAGTTATGTCCATGTGTTGAGATGATGTTTTTTTGGTTTGTGTTGAATGTTACTGATTAGTAAAATGTTAGCCCTGTGTGTCTCCATTGGAGGCGAAGATTGCTCTATATATGGTTCTGGATTCGGTTAAACTAGACTGAAGGGAGTCCATTTTCTAAAAGGACTGCGTTTCTTTTGTGGAGTAGTACTCATTTGATGCAGGGTAGTGAGTTTGGATGGAGAGGGAGGGAAGGGAAACAGAAGCTTTGCTGAAGCAACCTCAGCCTATTTGTGCTGTTTTGTGAACACAGCGTGAGGCTGTGTACCTTGGACTCGCGAGTTTTAAGTTGATTTTTTAAAATTCAAAAGTCGACCTAAAACTCAGTCATAGCACAATTTCAAGGGGTTCTTATCCAATAAATGATTGACATGTGTACCTCTTGTTTTTCAGTTCTCTTTTCCTTAAAAGTTGTGGAAAAAATAGGGTAAAAAGTAAAAACGTTAAGTCTTGGGTCTTAGGTGAGTTAAAGGGACAAGTTCTAGAAAAATACTCCGTATTAAAAGTCAGTGAAAAACGAGACTGAGGAGAGTCTTAATGATAATCTTATCCTCTTACCTTGGGGCATTGGGTAAAGTTATTACTGTATTATTGAAATGTTAGCTAGAGTCTTAGTTTGGAGAATTGATTAATTGTTAGTTAAATTGTTAGCATTCAACATTTATGGTTAAAATGCTATGTTTTATTTCATTGTATATAAGCTGTAGCGTGAACATGTGATGTTTAGTTCATATAGAGTGTGTTCTTCTATTTGATTCTCCATCGTTAAAGGACATCACAGATAGAATTTATACTTTAGTTGTTTCAAATACATTTGTCTTAGCTTAGATCCCTATAGTTAGAAGTTACAGTTTGCACCCTGTCCTGTGTGTTGCTAGTCCCCAAACTTGTTTGTGTCATAATTCTGCTTGAATGTAACTGGAGTAATTTTTTTTTTTTGCCGGCCATGTCTGCTGTTTTGTGACCTTATCAAAAGCCGACTTGAATCTAATTTTTACTGTATGGATGCTGCCCCAAGGTTTTTGAGATAATTGCAGTTTTATATAGCAGGTAGCATGGAAAATTTATCGTTTCGATTTTATGCTAGAAACTAGATACGTAACGTTATATTTTTTCCCTCCTAATTTAAATCCTTGTTTTCTACCAGGATGGGATTGTGGAGCCACGAAGCTTACCACCAGGGCCCGCTTCTAAAAATTTTCCGTCAAATAATCATTCTGCTTCCACGGAACCTTCAATTTCTACCACCAATGAAAGTAAGGGACTTAATGGTACTGGATCTCATGAGTTGAATGGCAATTGCAAATTTAGTACAGATGGGATTTGTACAACTGCTGTCAAGAGCGTAGCTCCGTCTCTAGGTGCTCTCGCGTTAGCTAAGAAAACTTTGCAAAGACAGAAGGAACTGAGAGAAAAGATGGAAAAATTGAACAAGATGTCATTGGTGAGTTCTGTTGTTCCTCTGATTCAATGATCTATATTTTACCCTTTATCTGGATGCTTGACAGCTCATTTCTACCCTTCTATGTTTCCACATATATGTGGCTATAACTGTTCTAGTATAATATGTATCCTATGACTTATTCTGTGTCAGTATTGTACATAATTTCTTCTTATAGATATTTACTTTTGCAGCTAAACAAGGGCACTGGAGCAGGCACTCAGGTCAGCTCACAAACGGGTGGTACAGCAGATAAAATAACTGGTAGCGTGACTGCTACAGCGGCGACATCTAGGCCATCTTCATCTTCCTCAGCTTCTGCTTCTTTAAAGCCGGTTGGTAGCATGGATCCTGAAAAATATGAAGCTGTAAAGCGTGCACAAGAACTGGCTGTTAAGATGGGTTTCCGTCAGGATCCTGAATTCGCTCCTTTGATAAATCTATTTCCGGGACAGTTGCCTCCAGATTTTTCTGTTGTACAAAAACCTGCAAAGGCTCCTGTTCTTCGTTTGGACGCTCTTGGCCGGGAAATTGATGAGCATGGAAATGTGGTGAACATATCAAAACCAAGCAATTTCAGTACATTGAAGGTTTGTCATGTTACTTCTTTTTCCTCTGTTAGGTGGTGGGAAATTCTTTTCTTTGCTGAAAATGAATTCAAACTTGCACTCCTTAGGTGAACATCAACAAACAGAAGAAAGATGCATTTCAAATTGAGAAGCCAGAGCTTGAAGTGGATCCTGATAAGAATCCTCATTTTGATCCGAGAATGGGTATTGACAAAAACAAGCTTTTAAGGCCAAGGAGGCAAAATTTCCAGTTTGTCGAGGAAGGTAAATGGTCCAAAGATGCAGAAATCATTAAATTAAGGGTATGTTTCATACTTCAGTGCTAATTTGTACAGTTTGGCGGTCTTTTTTATTGTATTTGTCTTAATATTGTATGTCTGAATATTGTTTTTGTCTTAATTTGGTTTACAGAGTCAGTTCGGTGAAGCTCAGGCAAAGGAGCTTAAAGCTAAGCAGGCGCAGCTGGCTAAGGCAAAGGCAGAGCCTAATATAAACCCAAATTTAATCGAAGTTGCTGAAAGAGTCACTAAGGAAAAGAAACCAAGGGAGCCTATTCCAGAAGTTGAGTGGTGGTAAGTTTTTTTTTTGCCATTTGGGAAATCGAGTTTTAACAATGGTGGCGTGCACTAACGGCTAGCCCGTAAGCACACTTAATGTTTGGATTCATAGAACCCATGTTACCAACCATTGTTTTTGCATATCTCAGATATTGATTCATGTTAGCCGACCCCAAATCTTTTTGGGACTAAGGCTCTGTTTTTGTTGTTGTTGTTATTGTTGTTGTTGCTGCTGTTGTTATATCTAGGCTGAATGTTGTAAACTATCTTGCATGCTTTAGAGTTTAAATAATAAATGTATGTGGTACTATGGTCTTAGAACCTGGGTTCTGGTATCGAGGTGTGAGACTTATCGTTAATCAATTCTTGAGACATAAGGTACCTTTCCACAATTGAATTCGTGGGATTTGGGGAGTTGAGCACACGTCTTTGAAACATAAATTTAGTTAAAAGGCTGAATGCCTTTCCGATTCCTAATGTGGATTGAGATATTTTACAACTCGTCTTAAACTAGTGAAAAAATTATTGTTCTCATATATCTTTTGTGCCTCCACTTTTGTTACGTGAGCCTCTCTTTTACGTCTGTGCTGGTACGTGAGGTATGGCCACCAATAGTCAAAGGAACATAATACATATATTGTTGCCATTTGTGTGGAGAGTTGTACTTTCTGTGGGGTACATACTTTAAGGGATGGTTTGGTTCAATGGTTATGTATGTAATGGAATGGATTCGGAACTCATAGAGGTATGAGATTCCAATTTCATACCTTTTGAAACTTATTCGGTTTGTATTATTTTTAGGCAAGAGGGAATTAAATTTGAATCCGAGGGAGAAAGACGGGGATGAGATTGCGGGGGTTGAGATAAGATTTAGAATCCATTGTGTATTTAACTCTATTCCAAAATCCTCCCCAACCAAACATTGGACTGAAGCAAATCCATTCCAAGCTATTCCAAAGTAGCCAACCTAATACCCTCTAAATTGAAACTTATTCGGTTTGTATTATTTTTAGGCAAGAGGGAATTAAATTTGAATCCGAGGGAGAAAGACGGGGATGAGATTGCGGGGGTTGAGATAAGATTTAGAATCCATTGTGTATTTAACTCTATTCCAAAATCCTCCCCAACCAAACATTGGACTGAAGCAAATCCATTCCAAGCTATTCCAAAGTAGCCAACCTAATACCCTCTAAATAAAGGCGGGGGACTTAGAACTAGGATGATATATACTCCCTCCGTATCTATATGTTAGTCCCTCACATATTTTAATAAAAGGGGACGAACATATTGATATGGAGAGAGTATATATCATCCTAGTTCTAAGTCCCCCACCTTTATTTAGAGGGTATTAGGTTGGGGACGAACATATAGATACGGAGGAAGTAGTTGTTAGAGCTTATTGTTGTAGATTGGAATTTAATAGCTGTGTTTCAGGTACACCTATCTTTATTCGCCGTGATGATTTAATTGCATGTCCGAGTGTCCGACAACACAACACCCAAAACATGAAACTCTTTCATTTAACAGCCGTGTTCGACTCTCTAATATCGTGTCTCCTCAGGCAGATTCAATCGAGGAGTAACATAGATGTGCACAACTTTCAAGTAGAACTTAATTCTGAGTTGTATAATCTTAGTTTGAGAAGGCGCTAGGCGCACTGAGGCGATGTGGTCCTAGGACGATGAGGCGCTACTCGCTAGCCTTTTGGACATGAGGCTCATTAATTTTTCACACAAACATGCATATTTTACAATCAAATTTTGTGCAAGAATAGTCCCTTTTCTGTTTGAAGAAAGCTAACACGTGTAAGTGAAAATTATGGATAAGGTAAAATAGAACAATTTGGAGAAAAAAGTTGGAATTGCATAATATTGCACCTTGAGTGGACCTTGGTGCACCTCACTAGTTCGTTTTAGGTTCAATACTCTCCTCCATTTTCTAGTACGTTTTAGTTTCATACTCCCCTGATAATTACCCCATTGTCTTTGCCTTGTTTAACTAGATCAGACAAGTATCATGTTGATTGATCCAACTTTTTTTCTATGCGTAACTACGATGTGATGTTGGAGTACTTTTCCACTGGAACTACACAAAACAATCTCATAGTGTTTTTGTCATTTTTGAAGCTCATTGTACATACATGATGCATTTTATGACATGGTACTTACATTACATTTTTTCCATTTTTAGTTTCTTGGATATTTGTTTTTACACTACTTTTTTTTGGATGTTTATTGCATAATGTTAGAAATCATATTCTCCTTTCTACTTTGATTTGTCAATATCTGCACGATGCTGTTCTTTTGTGATGATAGCTAACTGGAGTTACTGTATGTTTCAGGGACGTTTCTCTCCTACGTTCTGCCAATTACCCTGAACTTGATGAAAGTGGGTCTATTGAAGATAAATTGAAGATGGAGAAAATTACAATTTATGTTGAACACCCAAAACCTATTGAGCCGCCACTTGAAGCTCCACCGCCGCCACCTCAACCGCTTCAGCTTACTAAGAAAGAACAGAAAAAGCTCCGGACACAACGTCGCTTGGCTGCTGAAAAAGATAAGCAGGAGATGATTAGGCAAGGTTTGATGGACCCCCCGAAAGCCAAAATCAAAATGAGTAACCTCAACAGAGTGTTGGGGGCTGAAGCTACTCAAGACCCCACTAGATTGGAAAAGGAAGTACATGCTGCAGCAGCCGAGCGTGAGCAAGCTCATATAGACAGGAACATTGCAAGGAAACTCACACCGGCGGAGCGCCGTGAAAAGAAAGAGAGGAAGCTTTTTGATGACCCTAACACCCTTGAGACGATTGTCTCAGTTTACAAAATCAACGACCTCTCAAACCCTCAGAATCGTTTCAAAGTCGACATAAATGCCCAGGAAAACCGGTTGACGGGTTGCGCTGTTCTTCACGAAGGTTCAAGTGTGGTGGCGGTGGAAGGTGGAATGAAGTCAATTAAAAGGTATGCGAAATTGATGCTTAGGCGCATTGATTGGGGGGCGAAGCTTGTCAAGGAGGATGAGGAAGAAGATAACGAAGAAGAAAAGGCTGCGAATAGATGTGTTTTGGTATGGCAAGGGACTGTTGCTAAACCAAGCTTTAACCGTTTCTATGTTCATGACTGTACGACAGAGGCTTCAGCTCGTAAGGTCTTTAATGATGCTGGCGTTGGTCACTACTGGGACCTTGCCGCCAACTTTGTGGACGATCAGGTCTAAGAATTCGATGTACTTCTGCTCCTATTCATCAACTTGTTTTTTGTCATAAATGTTCTGCTCGCATATCATGTGCTTCAGTAGCTGTCTTTATGACAGCATTGACATGTTTTTGGTGGTATCAGTATAATGTTGCAGTCAGTGCGTCTACTTGAATTTTTTGTCATGGGGGATTAGCCCCCCTTTTATTGCCGTGCTTGTATTACAACCGATTTTTGTAGTTGTTGAAGAGGTGGTTGGTCATTGGGGTGATGACGATGATAACTTGCCAGTTATCACTCACCTACCTACTTATTTCTCATGTTGATCACCTTTTAAGTAGACCTGGCAAACAGATCGTGTCGTTTCGTGTTCGTGTCATTGGTAAACGGGTCACGAACCCCTCAACCCAAACCCGACCCATTTAAGTTTTGTGTCGTGTTCGTGTTGACCCACTTACATAAATGGGTTATCAACCCTCAACCCAAACCCATTTATTTCGTGTCGGGTTCGGGTCGTATTTTCGTGTCATGTCCATATTTGGAAAGTATTAACATATGTATGTTAAAAATGATTAAAAATATTTACCTTACTTTAATAAATAGGTTATTTGTGTCAGTTTCGTGTTTTGGGACCTCAACCCAAACCCGACCCAATTAAATCTTGTGTCCTGTTCGTGTCGACCCACATACATAAATGGGTCATCAACCCTCAACCCAAACCCATTTATTTCGTGTCGGGTTCGTGTCGTGCTTTCGTGTCGTGTCATTTTTTGATAGCTCTACCTTTAAGCGCATCTTAGATACTGTGTCTCAAGCTCAAATTGATGGAAATCATTGTAGGGAATCGGAGGTGTTGCGGAAATACCATTTTTCAGGTCGTTTTTTCATTGCAAAGAAGTGGATACCATTTTTCAGGTCGTTTTTTCATTGCAAAGAAGGGTAATTCCACGAAGGTATGAAATAAAATCCCATATTTACGAAGTTCCCTTGATTTCCACCTCCATTTAAAGGACCATGAAAACACTCGAACGAACTGTGGTTGAGCTTGCCACAAGTAAAACAATTAACCGTTTGTCCTGAACGATCCTTCTCTAAGTGGTTTCAGTCATATTCTCCTCTTAGGCTCAGTTCAGTTCAGACACATTAATAATATTATTATTATTATTACTATTAAGTATAATACTAGTAATAATAATAATAATAATATTACTATTAATACTTACTCCATAATATAATATTATTAATATTATATTTAATAACTAATAATAATAATAATATTAGTATTATTATTATTAATACTTACTCTGTAATATTAATGTTAATATTAATATTAATATTAATATTATTATTAATATTAATTACTATTAATTAATTTATTAATTTTATTATTATTATTGTTAATATAATTAATAATAATAATAATAATAATACTTAACATTTATAATAATATTAATATTATTAAATATTAATAATAATAATAATAATAATAATTAATAATTATTATTATTAATTAATATTAATTTTAATATTAAAATTAAAATTTATTAATTTATTATTCTTATTCTTCTTATTATTATTTTTTTTTGCAAGAAAGATCATCATTTCATTCATGTAAACGAAATTACAATATTGCAAAAAGCTATCACTCTATACTCTCATACAATGAGGCCCAACCTCAACAATATACCTCTATTTTTAGGTGACTTTGTACAAAGGACAATCTAGTGATAACTATAAACTTCAATTGCTCAAATACCACTTCTGCAGTACTCTCTTTCTCTGTGAAAATCCGCTTGCATCTTTCTTTCCAAATCAAAGCAATAGCAGCAGCCAAACATGCTTTTAACCAAGAGCTTTTCCAATGCTTCCTGTGGTGCCTGTTCTTTGTCCAAGCAGCTATATCCTGTAACTTTGTATTATGGTTCTGAATCGCCAACCAGTTTAGTGTCATCATCCAAGCATCCTTTGAGAAAGGACATTTAAAGAAGAGATGGGAGTGAGACTCAGCCTGCATTTTTGATAAGTCGATATTTATGCGTATTTTTACCCCTTTAATATTATAATTTTTATGTCGTCTTTCGTAATATTAGAGTTAAAATGATTATTTTATATAAGTTGAGTTTATTATTAAACTTTCGATATTTTTGTGCTAAATTTGAGTTTTTAATATATATTTTAATTAATTAGTAATAATCCACTTGGATTAAGATTGCGAGACTATTAAAATCGTATGTTTGTTTGCAGATCAAATTCCATCATCTAATGGGTCGAAATCAAGTTTGAAACCGTCACCCCGTTATGGAAAAATAAGGAAAGAAAATCGGGTGTAAAAAGAAAAGAAGAAGATGTTGAATTGAAAGAGCATGATCAATTAATTAAGGAAAAAAATAAATTTACTAACACCAAATTCAACACTATAAAAGAAAGCATTAGGGCTTCAGAATCAGGGGAGAAAAGAAGAAAAGAGAAGGAGCCACAAATCACATACATAGGAGTAGGGCAGAAAGCCTTGGCCTTCTGGCCAAGGTTAGATCGGATTCAACCGGATTTTAATGCGAGACGCGATCAATTCAACTCCTAATTTATCTAACGGTTGTATCTATCTATCTATCTTATTTAGTCTATTTTTTTCGTTTTATTTAGTTATTTAGTTTAATCTTTCAGTTATTCGAACATGTAATGTATTGATTATTGTCAATGAGTTATGAGATTATGTTATTGTTTTAACGTTTAATTAGTACTTTGATATTCGTATGAAATTCACGGTTTGACCGTTGTTTTCATGTTTATTAATTTAGCCTGATCACCTAGATTATTTACATGAGTCGATTGTTAAATTAATAGTGTTTTAAATTAGGTTGCAGCGTTCTGGTCTAATTTAAGGCTAGAATTTTGTATGATAATTGAGTTATATTTAATTGCAGCGTTCTGGTTTTATATAATTCAATTGATGGGTATTCTTAATGCGACTAAATTTGTTAAGTTAATTCGTGCGTTCATGGTTAATTTGATGAATTTGGTTAGGATTAAACTTGCGTGCGTTCACGGGGTTTAACAAGTCAAAACGATAAAACTAGTAATTTGCGTGCGTTCATGGGATTAACTAGTTAACGATCTATTTGAGTCTAATTAATTGAATCGATGATTAACCCGACTATATCATATATTGCATGTCTCGAATATTGTTATGATTAATTTCTTTTATTCATTATTATGTTTTATTTATTAATTATTATTATTATTATTATTTTCAAAACCAGCAAAAACCCCCCCTTTTTCTATATATCTATATTATTAAATAATAAATTTCCTAAGATAATAACGTCAGTCTCTGTGGGATCGACCTCTACTTACCCTATCTGGTGTAGAGTTAGTAGTGTTTATAAATTTAATTTTGATTGCGGAAACGACACGCATCAATTTTACATAGAGAACATCTATTTGCCAATTGGTAACCTCTCCTACAATACTGATCCACGGTAGCCAGTTTCTGTTGCAGCGCTAAAGATGCTATTACCTTATGACTAGGCAACTCTGTAATTGAGAATAAGCTTTCTTTACCAGGTATGTATTGCCAACAACATAGCTGTTCACAAGCTGCTGCACCAGTTCAACTGAGCCCAGTTATGTAGTAAGCTTCAGGCGAGCAGTTATGATATTCTTCATTCCAGTTGGAAAAAACTCCTTACACTCAACATTCCAGATGGTATTTTTCCCCAAAACATAAGTATGCCACCATTTACTCCATATATTATCCAGTTCTTTGTCAAGTATCCACAACCATTTAGAGAGAAGTGCAAGATTCCAAGTCTCAAGATCTTTAATGTTCAGACCTCCTGCATCCCATGGAAAGCATACTTCCCTCCATTTTTTTGAACACATGTCTATTTGATCCATCCTTGATTCCCCAAAAGAAATCCTTACAGAATTTATTGCCTTTTGACCACTGCTTTAGGCAACAGAATATTAGAACACCAGTAATTCTCAATGCCAAAGAAAATAGAGTTGATTAGTTGACATTTACCAGCATAGGAAAGCAAATGAAAAGACCAATGTTGAACAGCCCTCTGAATTTTTAGGATCACATTGTCAAACATATGTCTACTGATTCCGGAATCTGAAAGGGGGAGGCCAAGATACCTAAAGGGGAAAGATCCTTGCACAAACCCGGTTAGATCCAAGATTTCCTTCTGAACTTCAGGTTGTACTCCTCCAAAGTAGATATTAGTTTATGTTGTGTGTCAAATTTGGACCATTTATCCTCTCATTTAAACCCGTTTTTCCTCCGTTTTGCGAGATTAGAGTGCGATTATCGCCGTATTTTGAGTAATTCTCGCATT